>OY997588.1:150022741-150622741 GCA_963921825.1 Erodium maritimum
AAATAATTTGAGAAAACAATTTCTGAAAACAATCTGAAAACAATTTGGAATAATGTAAATCAAAATCAGTTTGAAAAGGTTGGCTCAAAAAAAATTCAATCATATAAAAACAAGTTCTGATTAACAAAAACAATTAACTTAATTAATTAACCAAACCATTTTGTGAACCTAAACAGAAACTGAATCTAATTTAAACCTAACAATTTCCAATCATATGAAAACAATTAACTTAATTAATTAACCAAACCATTTTGTGAAACATAAATTGAACCTAATTTAAACCTAACCCTAACCTAAATTGATAACAAATCCCTAATTGTTCAAATAAATCGCTAATTTATCAACTTTAATCAATCAAAGAAATCCCTAAACAGAAACTGAACCTAATTTAAACCTAACCCTACTAAATTGATAACAAATCCCTAATTTAAACATAACCCTAACCTAAATTGAAAACAAATCTCTAATCTAAGAAAAAAATCTCTAACCTAAATTAACCCTAACCGAAATTAATTAAAGAAATCGGGGATAAGGTTAGGGTTAGGGTTTACCTTTTCGTTGTTTTTCTCCATGACCTTCTGTACGGTTGAACTTGGTTGATCCGTTCAACTTGTTGAAGAACTGAAGGAGTGAAGGAATCCTGACCACCTGTGGCTTTTAAGAACTCCTTTGATCTTCCAAGATAAATGTTCCACAACGGCTAGCCGGCGAGGTTTATGAGAGAGAGAACCCATCGTGTGATTGTGCGGTGGAGATACATCTAAGAAGACGAGGAGCCGGTGGTCCTGCATCGGGAAGAAGGAGAGAATTGATGAGAGAGAGGAATCGGTGCGTGAGAGAGATGACAACGTGAGGTGAGGAAAGTCTGAGTCATGTCCGAATACATTGCATCCTTATGGTTTTTTGAATGGTTGTGATCGACACACAAGACACATCTGTATTCTAATGGCTGAGAATTTATGAAACAAAACATTTGAAAAGAGCTGCACAGAACGGACTGGGCTCAGTATTCTAGGCCTCATAGTACGTGTGGGTTGTGTGAGGCCCAAATGGGGTTCGGTTTTTAACCAAGAACCGACGATTTTTGTGTCCCAAAACAGGCCCTATTCCTTCAGCACATGTTTTTCTTCTATGAGCTGCTTCTGCTCTTCCTCCTATTCCTTGAGTTGGTTTTCTTTGGATCAAGACCCCTAAGTGTAGCTCTTTGGTTTGGTTAATAGCTCACAATGATTTTCCCACCAAATCTTTCTCAGAGGATTGAGGTATCCATATCTCTCTTCAAGGCTTGCTTTATAGTGTGCGTTCTCGGGTTTTTGAAGACACCTCTCACCTATTTCTCCATTGTGATTATGCTTGGCTGTTGTGGTCCAAGGTTTATTGTTGGTGGTCAATTGTTTGGACCATGCGTGGTGATTATGTTTCTTTGATTGCCTAGAAAGGATTGGGTATAGCTGGTTGGTGAAGGTCTTGGGTTAAGGTTTGCTACCTTTGTTTTTGGCGTATCTGGTTGCAGAGGAATTCAACCGTTTTTCGTCAGCAAGTGGAGATGGTTGATGCAGTTTTCAGCAAGCTTCAGCTTCATAATTTTAGCATCTACATGATGGTTGGTGATCTTCTTGAAATGATCATTCTATTCTTTAGATGGCATTTCCATCTCTCTGTTTTATTTCTTCTGTTAAGAGATTGAATTCTTAGGGTTCAGAACGTGGTTTTGCGATTTTCCCCACCTTCCACAACGCAGCAATAGCTTCGACTGGTGATCTAGATGGGGGAGAAGCGTGTTTCGATGCGAGCTTCTCCGAGAGCCAAGCAGTCTGGAACTGGAGACGAAGGAGACGGAGGTAGGAGGTCTCTCACGCTGACGGAGATTCTGACGCCACGAAGTGGGAGAGACTCTCTGATGACTTTCTCGGCATAGAAATTGTTGACCGAGAAGCAGTTGGTCGAGGGGATGGAGCGCCGCCTCCACGCGGCGACACGATGTGTTCTTCGTCGAACTCCGGCGAAGGGACCGCGACCGAGGATTAATCGCAAGCGTGTGGTAGAGATGCCGATGGAGATTGGGTCGGTGTTCCGCTGGAACATGACCCCAAGTGCAGAGATCGACGACACGGAGGACACAATACGGGAGGGGGACAGCCTCTTGCCGATGGTGATCTCATCGGACAGTGTTCCGGGGACAGAGGAGTCACCAGAAGCGGTGGCATGGCGGCGAAGCAAGGGGAAGGCGCTGGCGCGCGAAACCCTTAAGGTTTTTACAACTGGACCGAACCGAGCGCGAGCGGACACGGGCTTGGGCTGGGGCCTTCTCGCGGATGTTCGTCGGGCCTTGCACGCTGGGCCGAATTGGACGCCATGGGCCGGGACAGAGCCTGGACTGTGTGAGACACGGGCTGACCAAGGCAAGCTTGGGACGGGGCGGATCCGGACTGGATCGGGCAAAGTCGGGGCATGGGCCGCCAGGTACGGGTCGGGTGGTATTGAGCAGGGTCGGGTCAACAATCCACGGGTCAACCCGTCACATATAGCAGCGGCGGGGGCCACAAGCACCCCCGCCTCCAGGAATGAGTCTCTGGAGGTCCAGGGAGGGGTCGGTCGACTACACCGCCTCTCTGGACGTATGGTGGCAACGGTTCCGCCAACAGTCGACAAGGTTCTTCCCTACCAGTTCGGGGTCAGCACACCCGCGTTTAGGAGCCCTACCAGTATCAGTCAAGGGAGGACGACACACGCTGACTTCCCCGGGGAGTTATCGGTCCACCACTACAAAACCTACACTTGATTTGCTCGATCAATGCCCTTTGGTTGAGTTATGCTGTATCGGTGTCTATGGATGCTACCGCATTTCTCCTGTCCAACCGCCCCTTACGTCCAAGAGTAAACTTTACTATTCAGTTATTGTTTTCAATTCCAATATAGTTTCATTTTGGTTCCAGGTGTTAGCAGTTTTGCGAACATCTTAAAGTTATCTCCATTTTTGTTTTAAAAAAAGAGATGAATTCTCCTTTTTTTTATCTTTTCCATGTTTCTCTCTAGAGGTTCTCTTTGCCTCGATTTTGTAAAAAAAATCAAAACTATATCAACAAAACCATCATTTTATCAAAAAAGTAATAAAAATATGCCTTTTTATTTTTGACAAACAATATTACTCCCTCGAAAGTCAGTGGTCCCCTCACTACATGCAGAAAATTCTAAAGGAGTGAGGAGGACCTTACCATCTCTTACCAAATAGCATGATTGAGGCGGAGCAAATTATGCCGAACCGAAAAAAGGACAAGAATAAAAGACCCAAGTGCGCAGGCCAATCTGAATATTTCCTCGGCTTTGTCCCTGTGTCCTCCTCACCTCTGTTTTTACTTTTTATACCAACAACATTAACTTGGAACCCACACAATCATTTGGATCAAAAATGTCTGGAAGCCTGTCTCATGAGTTGGAGATAAACGCGCCGGCGAGCAAAGCATGGGAGATCTACGGAACACTCCAACTATCAAAACTCGTGGTCGAGAAGCTTCCCCAACTTCTCAGCGGAGTCGAGGTCGTGGAAGGCGACGGAGGGGTTGGTACCGTCCTCAAACTACTGCCTCCACCAGGTATTAACATGATAAAATTATAATTAGACTTTCAACTATCAATTTGAGTTTTTAGATGAGTAAAATCTATTAAGCAAAATCGTTAATCTATTGATCAGGTGCACCGTTTACGTACTTCAAGGAGAAGTTTGTGGTAGTGGATGATGAGAAGCGCGTGAAAGTAACCGAGGTGGTTGAGGGAGGACTTCTGGAGATGGGATTCACTCTGTATCGTTTTCGTCTAGAGGTAATCGAGAAAGGAAGCGATTCGTGCGTCATCAAATCTACAGTTGAGTATGAAGTCAAGGAAGAAGCTGCAAGCATTGTTCCTTCGGTGGTTTCTGTAGAGCCGATGGCTGCCATGGCAGAAATTACTAAAGAATATCTCACCAACAACTAGCCCGAGGGATTGCCCTTTCTTCACGTGTCTTCTTTGCTTGTTGTTTTCCTTGTAATAAATTTTGGGGAAATAGCTCAAAACTATAGTTCGACCTTTTATAAAATTATTATATCTTGTATTTAAGTTTTTTTTTATCAGTAATTTTTATTTTATATATCAAGCCTTCTTAAATTAAGAGACTTACAAACAAAGACAATTTCAAATAAGATCTTTAATGTAAATAGACCTATAACAAGAAACCTAAACAACACGTGAATGGGTCTAACAATCTTATACTCAATTATTTTAACATTGAAGTAAACCGAAAACAAGGGGTTAAGAATACACAGAAACATGTCTAAAATCTAAATTTCACAACTATGAAGCTCAAAAAAAGACTCCTCAATCGACCTTCGACTTCCAATGCCAAAACCCAACCGACACTCGGAACTACCCAAGTCCAAAGCAGAGATTGTAATGAACACCCCCTCTCATCAGGACCATCAACTCATAGAGTTGTGTGATCCTCAACAGGCCGACGGTCAACACCATTAAACGACAAAGAAAGGTCAGAGGCCAAAAGACCATTGATACTTCATATCTGTAGAAACTGAAACCCAAAGTCTTCTAATAAAGCCATAAGGCCTTATAACCACTCGTCAAATGTCAACGCTTATTAACCGACGAGCCCCAAATCACAGCGAGTTGGGAACAAAAAAGACCTAATGGGGTCCAATCTACGGTACCAAGCAGTGCAAACACAAAAATTAATCAAGAAAAGGGGTAAAACGAGCGAACTTACCCAGCGTCGAGCCAAGGAAAGACCACCTAAATAAATGACCCCAAATCGAACGACAACAACAGTGGGCTCCCAAGGAAATAGAGCCGGGTCGGAGGGCAATAGTAACAGGATGACTAAACTGCCATAGAAGTCTCGGACAAAGGAACCAAAACCAGGGCGTCCAGCTATGAAATTAACACCACCACAAAAATGGTCCTGCCCACCAAAAGGCCCAAGCAACCCCGCAACAACCCCTCAAGCTGACGCAAAGTCCAGAATAGAACACCGAACTCAGCTCCACCAGATCCGGTATTTGAACAGTCGGTACCACATAGTAACAAAAGACCATGCCATACTGTCAAAGATGACCCATCTAGAACACGACGACATCGGGTCCAGAAAGGGGAATTAATCGGTCGTACGAAATGGAGCCAGAAAGAAGGGAGTGAGGATGTCGGAGAGGATGATCGCCTCTAAGGCCATCGAGGAGATAAAAAGGTCCCTAAGAAGAGAAGAACAATGAAGAGTGTAGAAGAAGAAGAAGAAGAAGAAGAAGAAGAAGAAGAAGAAGAAGAAGAAGAAGAAGAAGAAGAAGAAGAAGAAGAAGAAGAAGAAGAAGAAGAAGAAGAAGAGAGAGGGGTAGCCATTGGCGACCGGCTGGTCGGAGGGGTGAAGAGAACTGCTGCTGATGCTCTCCAAGATGATCAGGCGAGGGCTGGGAAACAGCCTCGCCAGGAGGAATGTTAGCTTCCTTAGGCTTCAGGGACTGGCTCTGGGAGGGGTCTCTGATTAAAGCCTTGCCTCTTACTACTGATGCAGTCCATGCTCGTGACTTGGAGCAGGACTTCTAGTACCATCTTTTTATCCCTATCTTTCCTTCCTACCTATGTGGCGTTTCAATACCGTCCGTGACGGTTCTAGTATTTCAAAGAACTGCGAACATTTTGTTCTGAGTCTTCTCTTTTCTAGTAGTCATGGAGTATGTCACGCCCCAAATCCGGTTTTGACCGAATTCGAGACGCGACTTAAGATAAAATAATAATAAAGTAAATAGGATAAATATATGAGTCTCAAAATGCAATTTTAAAGTTTCGAAGATTCAACGAGTCAACAGCTCGATAATGAAAACAAGTCAAAACAGAAATAAGACTATACGTCTCTAGACACTAGCCCGAATCCCCGTTAGCTCCATAGCTCCGAGAATCCTGCTAGTACGGGTCCCGCTCAACACCTGAAACACATCAAAGTAAGGGGGTGAGCTTACGCTCAGTAGGAAAAGTAGTTAAGGATCTGAACCTCAGTTCATCACCACGGGTAACCGTCCAATTAGGGCATACTAGTAAGGCACAACTATTAAAGTCAAATTAAACGATTACTCCAAGATAACTCTTGGCCTCCACTCCGGCACAACCCGTAAAACAACTCACTACGAATCGAACCCATACCAATTCCACGACTAGTTCTTGACACTCATCACTTAACAATTCCCAGTGCATAAAGTCAGACAGCACGCACGACACACACAACAGACAATGCACGAAGCCCAACAACACGCACAACACACACAGTAGACCCACCCTAAACATAGTAAGACCATTTCCAACGTCTCCGGCTATCACAACCCATCCACTTATGTCGCACCGGAACACGAAGCCTCGGTCCCGACACCCGATTACCGATCACTTTCACAAAGTCATAACATACTTAGAAGAAATGCACAAAGTCAAACATCAAGGAAAGAGCACACAACGAGATACACACAGATATCGTACAACAGTTCAAACGTCGTTAAATGCACTAAGCCATTTGCACTGAGCCACTTATATCGTACTGGACCACTCATCATCAGTCCCGATATCTTCATGTCACTGAGACTGAGGGTAACATCCTCGACCGGAAATCCCTCAGTCCGATGT
The DNA here is from genome assembly GCA_963921825.1 of Erodium maritimum. Lineage (NCBI taxonomy): Eukaryota > Viridiplantae > Streptophyta > Magnoliopsida > Geraniales > Geraniaceae > Erodium > Erodium maritimum. The sequence goes on from OY997588.1 coordinate 150,029,390, forward strand.
ATTCCGCGCACACAGACACGGGCCATACTCTTCCGCGCACACAGACACAGACCATACTCTTCCGCGCACACAGACACGGGCCATACTCTTCATACGTACTAGACCGGCACATACCTCGGTCGTACACCGTCCCGGACTACGAATCTTTGGGGCACTGATCACGCCATCCTTGGCCTCGATACACTACACCAGAACTATCCATCGGTGTAGGTACTACTCCCGCTACGCCGTCTCTTGGGGCCCACAAACAGGGTATGACACACAGTACAAAGCCACCAGTGGTCTCAGTATACCAACCGGACCATCTCAACATAGCACACAGCCGGTCTATCACTCACCCGGTCATATCACAACCAAGGGTTCACATTATCAAACATGGCACACTTTCCCACACACAGTCACAACATGCAAAACCGAGTATAATCTTATTTAGACTCTCACACAGCGGGTATAGCACACAGCACGCAAACCTAGGGCTCGACATGGCCCATCTACCAGCACGACAATTTCCCGTGTATTGAAAGCAGATAAAGCAAGTAAATTAGTGAATCTCGTCCTACATGTTACTAGACTCGTTCGTTTAATTAATTAAGTAAAGCAGTCGTTCCTTTATGACAACTAAGACCTTTCCGGTTATTATTAAACCCTATTCATGCACACTAGTAACTTTCTGTAATTAAAGCGGTATCCGCTACTTTCCCTACCTCAAGGCGATACAACAGCTGCGTCTCCTAGCTGTTGACGTCCTGGCCTAACTCCGTCTTCTAGGGCGAAATCCACGAAGTCCAAGTCTGGGTTTTATCAGATAACAAAAGTCCAATCAGTTCCGGTGTGTCCAAAGTCCTCGGATTTGTCCAAAACGTCTTTAAATACCAATTTTAAGTCAAAATAAATAAATAAATAATTAATTAATTAAATTTGTGACCCGGATCCGACCTGGTCCAGAAACCAGACCCGGACTCGACCCGGACCCGGTCCAGATCCGGTCCAGAACCCGGTTCTGATCCGAGCTCCAGATCCGTCCAGACCTGGGCCTGCCCAAGGTCTGAGTCTCCGGCCCAACTCCGGGACCTGGCCCAACTCCAGGACCTGGCCCAAAGCCCACCAAGGCTCGAGTTAGAGCTCGTGCCAGCTCCGGCGAGCTATGGCATCTCCGGCCGTCACCCACGGTGTCAGGCGAGCTCGGCGAGGGGAAAAAGGAGGCGGAGGAGGGGCGTCAGGGCCTTGGCGAGGCGAGACCATGGCGGCGCTGGCTCGAGGACGACCCAAACTCGCCCCCCATTTCAGATATGTAGCTCGCGAAGGTCGCCGGCGAGGGTTCCGACCAGATCTGACCCAAGCGAGTTCAACTCGTGGGTTTTCAGACACGGCGAGCCCGGGAAAAGAGATGGAGAGATCCGGGGAAGCACGAACCGTGCGTTCTCGTCGTTGGACGCTCGAATCGAGCTCGAAGGTATCGAATCCGAGGACGAAGCTCTAGCGTGTGTTCGGTTTCGTGCGCGGCTTGGTTTGGGACAGAGAAGAAGATGAAGGTGAGGGTGAGGTGAGGTGTGGCGGCGAAGCTCGGTTGTGCGAGAGAGAGAGATGAGGTCGAGAGGGAGAAGCGAGAGCGAGGATGGATCTGGAGGAGACGAGATTGTCTCGAAACTAGCGCAGCGCGAGGTTGAAGGCGAAGGAACAGTAGCGCGACTCTAGGGTTGGGCTCGCGTTTGTTGTTGGGCTCGGGCACATGCTCGTGGGCTGGGCGCGCCCTCTGATTGGGCCCAAGTCCGGCCCAATCTCTTGTCCAGTCCAGCTTTCCTCTTTTCCCTTTTTTTAATTTTTTTTTAAAACAATTTCACTTATTGCAAAATCTTACCCTGACGTTTTAAATTACAGAAAATTACCCTTTTTAAAAAGAACGGGCTTTATAGAGTATGTTACTTGACGCACACTAAAATCTATAGATTTGAATCTGGTTGTATATTTACCTGAAAATTGGTAAGCGTCCAGTCATACGTGAGCTTGTGATCTTAAATAACTCATTTGTGTAAGTCAAACATCACAATTCACAAGTATTCCGATCCAAATCATATTGAACAAATAAAAGATTCAAAATGTATTCAAATAGAATAAAGGAGCTGATAAAATCAGCACCCAAATGAGTAAATTGAAAATACTGACTCAAAACAAAACTCTTACAAGTTGAGCTGGTCTGGGTATTAACATTATTAATTACATGAGGGACCAGCAATCCTGCGTGGCGGGGCTCCAAAGACCCGGAAGCAAGAACTTATCCTCCTCAGTCGCCCCGTACGCGTTAAACGCGCCGCAATTAGCGGGGTCCGTCTCCACCTTCCCCGGATTCCCCTCATTGGCGCCACTCCCGTACTTTGTCTCGCACACCGTCCCCGCCTCCTGCGGGTTCCCCGGGTGCCCCCCGTAGAACCCGGTGTTCGCCGGGTTCGTCACCGTCGACGCCAGCCCCGACGCGAAGTGCATCAGCAGCGCGTCCGCCGTCCACTCGCCGTGGAACGGCTTCAGCAGGTGGGTCCCGGGGAGGTCCTCGCACTCCACGTACGGCCACCCGCAGGCCTCGGGGCACTCGATCTCCGGGTCCCCGACGACGAAGTACGTCTGGTTGTCCACCTGGCCGTGCATCGTGCACAGCCCCATGCACAGCCCCTGCACCGTCACGTCCTTGGCGGTGAAGATCGCCACCACCATGTTCTTGTTCCCGCACGCCACGCTCCCCATCATGTTCGGGATGAAGTCCGTCGTCACGATCTTGCCGATCGAGTAGCTCTCGTCGCAGGCCTCGTTCACGACGGTCACCTTGATCGGCGGAGGCGGCGCGTTGGCCTTCAGCTGAGCCGGATCCAGCTGGAAGCTCTCGACGATGCTCCACCACTTGGCGACGGAGGGCTCCTTGCTCGGGGGAGCGCCCAGGGCGGCGATGAATTTGTGGATGGTCTCCTTTTGGGTGGGGGTGAAGGTGCCGAACCACATCAGGCCGAGCTGGATCTCGCCGGTCAGGATGGGCCCGCCGTGGCAGGTCAGGACCTCCGGGGGCTCTTCTTCCAGCTGGCCGGTGACGCCGGAGGCGGCGAGGAGGAGAACGGCGACGGCGGCGCCGAGGAGGGTCTGATGAGACACCATTACCATCAGAAGGAATAGTGCGGTTTTATTATTTATTAACTAAAGGGAATAATAAAGGGAATAAATTGCGCTGCTGATTAATTGTTGAAATGTTGTCGGAAATGTGTTTTTAAAAAACCAAACTCGTGCCGAGGCATCACCGCAAAAAATAAAACAGAACCTATTTCTGCGTTAGAGATGCTTTGAATAATTCTATTGGTCAAAATCCATGGCTATGAGTTGAGACACCATTAATATCGGTGCTCCTCCACCATCCATTCCTCAATGTTGCATCTTACAAGTAGTCACAAGTTTTTCCTTTTTATTCTTCAAAAATTTCTTCAAATAATGTGTTGCAATTTACTTCTAAATTTCATTCCGGTTTAGTCAAAATTAAAGACCAACTGAGGCTAGTCTAACAACCATATAAACTCTTTTACCTCATTGAAGTCATGTCCAATTGGGACATGGATGATTTCCCACTTCAGAGCATCCATAATGGAAGCCGAATTCGTAGGGTTTAGTAGGAGATGATATGATATCGATTCAGGATTAATTTGCATTGGAGTCCAAAGTTCCCGAGAGAGGCTAAAGAGAGGGAAAAAAAATTGTTTGTTTTCAAATCTGCAGAGTCAGATGAGTTATCGACGCATGAGAGAGACTTTGATAAGAAAAAAAGAGAAAAAAGCACTTATGAGGCCGATTCAACACCACTTTAGACGCATAATCGACCCACCTGCTGATGCTCTTATTGCTTATTAAAAAACAATTAGTCAAAACTAAAGAGTAAACTGGAATATTTTGCTATTATATAAGTGGTAAGGTTGCATTCAGTTTCAGTCTGCTCAACGAGGAAGTAGTTCTAATAAGAATACATATATTTGGTTACAACTGGAGTTGATTGAAGTGTGAGAATGATCCTTATACATATGGAATCAGACACACTCGCAGGCGGAGTCCTCAGTCTTGAGAGTCTTCTTGCTTTGTTGGGTCATTGACACAAGGCAACAGCTCTCTCTACTGCTTCTAGGCCATCTTGGGAGCTTCTCATCATTCTTCCTCAACCTCGCCACCACTGTCTGAAACCCACTTCTCATGTAACTCATCACGGCCATCAAAATATCTCTGCATGCACAACAACAACGTTACTCCACAACTACACCCCACTTACATGTTCCACAAACACTTCTGATACAACTCCTATGATGGGAAAAATATAAGGGATAATGGCATATAGATATGGTTAACTACACGGTTTTCGCACTTAACTATTTTCAGCTTTAAACTTCTACGTCTAACTTCCTAAACTTTCAAAAAATTGCACATAACTCTTTTTTCCCCAAAAGACAAATAGCTTTGACGCAAATCTCAAAAAAAAAAACTTCATAACTACCAAAAACAGTTTGATTAGATGTAGAAAACAGTTGAGTGGATATTTAAAGACACCTTAAAAGATAAAACTATTAAGTGGACAAAAAATGTATTTTTTGAGATTATGGTCAAGGGCATTTTCATCATTTTGGCAAAATGAGTTATGTGTAATTTTTTGAAAGTTTAGGTAGCTCGATGTTAAATTTTAAAGTTGGGGATAGTTAAGTGCAAAAGGCATATAGTTCACCATAGCTACCTACAATCAATTCAATGTATAGAGCAAGTACCTGAACTTGTTGACACTACTACAAGTCCAACGATAACACAATATCAATTGTACATTTCACTATTTTTCTTCTTCTTACAAGAATCCTAATATATATCACACATCGTTACACACTTCATGTTCAAGATATAGAGTTAGTTCTAACATTGAAGATTGAAGGCTAATTCCAAGGGCATAACAGAGTTCAATAAGAATAATCTTTTAAGACACCAACACTAATTTCAGTTTACATATATTTTGCAAATAGAGTTTCATATTCAGAAAAAAGTTTGAGTTGGTAATGCAGCAACCAACTGAGTGAACAAAGGATGTGTTATACTTACAAAGGCGAGCAGCGAGATCGGCCACCATTTACGTAGTAAATGAACAAGTATGCATCGTAATGTTGGCCACTGATAAAGTAAAAGCATTGCAATCTGCGTACACACTTGAACGCCATTTTCTGGTACAAATGGATGGCGGGATTGTTATAAGAAATGACATGCAAGTAAACTGCTCGGCATGTTGGGATGCTTGACGCATATTTGAGCACCTCACAAATAAGGGAACTAGCTGCAAATCAATACACCAAAAAGATTATCTGACAAAAAAGCAAGAAACTCTGATCTATACATATATGTATGCATGTATAGTATATGTATCAGAGAGAGAGAGAGAGCTTTTACCTATCCCGGCTTTTCTATAACCTTCTACAACGCCAAGTGTGAGAATGTAGACTAATGTTTGTTCTGACCTCGCTGCTTCATATTGAAGCAAATCCCCTATCTGCAAGGCCAGTGTTGGTAAAAATAAATAAATTACAAGGCACATAATATAGAGATGTCCTATAATAAGTCATTCACAGCTTATTTACAAAGATTGGAATTTTAGTCTGATAAAATAAAGCAATAATTGCAAAAAAGTGCCCTGTTCTATTCATTTTTTTGTGTGCAAATTATAGCCTTCTTATTTGACAATGGCAAAAAGAGTGCCTTGAACTTGTATTTTTATAGCACTTTGTATCATCTTGTTTCAAATTAACGATTTTAAGGGAAATTAAAATTCCTGATTTCATTATATAAAAAGTTGAAAGGCAGAATCGCCATTTTGAAATAATTTGATACAAAGTGCAACAAAAATACAAGTTCAAGACACTTTTTATTTGCCTTTATTAAAGAAGAATACTATAATTTGCAAAAAGTGAATAGCACGGGCACTTTTTTGCAATTATCCCTGAAATAAATAAGTTCCAAATAAAAACTGAGCAGATTTTTACGGTTGTACCTCACTTTCCTTGGCCAGAATTATCCTCGCAGTAACAAACCCAATCGGTTCATCACTTTTTCCATTGGGCTGACTGCGGTCAACAGCTACCCATGACACAATATCGCGGCCACTTACAACACTCTGGAAAAACTCAGCCTCATACCTGGAAAAAATAAATACCGAAACGGCTAAGTAACAACAAACAAATCTTGAGAGTAATATAGCATGATGAGATCACCTACCTGATAGGAAATACATTGCCATGGATTTGCTCTAAAACGTCTATATCTGAGGGTTGTACTGGCCTGTAACATATAGTTGGACGGTGCGAGACTTTTATCTTCATTGGAGATACTGCTCTTAGTCTCCAGGAAGGATATGATATATATGGAAAGTCCGTACAAGAACATCTTCCATTTATACCACATCAACCAAAATAGCCATTAAGTTCACACTGGAAACTGTAAAAAGAAACTGTTTATCATGTTAGGATCCTTAGATACAACCATAGAGACAGATAAAGAGACAAAAAATAAAATGGTAGGAACAAATTTATGGAGACCGAATCCATAATAAACTAATTTGTACTGAAACAATTAACATCAACAAATCACAATGCCAAATTAAAATATAGAATCACATACCTTTTCTTATCAGATACAGAATCACATACCCTATTCCTAATTGTAATGGTTTAGGTTCACATATTTTAGGTCCGTTTATACAGCGTCAATGCTATATTACCACGAGTTGATTCATGCATTATGCAGGAAATATAAATTTTTCTACAAGTGTTTCTATTCGTGATGTAGGACAACTGAAGTAAACCACCATATAGATGGCAAAGCAAGTTTAAAATCACTTCCTGAAAAGGGTTTAGCTTAACCCAAGATTACTGAGATAAATACTTGTTCCGGCCTTGCTTTGTCACCCTTATCTATTTTTGTAAACAATAGTTTTCAGAAGGGTATGCTAATTCTTCAAACAGACCAGTGAACAATAATACAAAATTCACCAATTTCCGCTGAATACATAAACATGCCTAAATGTAGACAGAAATCTTCACAGAAAGGCTAAATGGTGGTTTCTTGAAGCCCCATAGATTTGAAGTCATCATCAAATGGTTCGAATTTCCACTAAAATGATAAAGAGAAGCCACATTATATTATTGCTCAAACAATTTACCAAAAAAGTGCTGCAATCAGAATTTAACACTGAAATGAGAAAGAAAAGGGACAGAATTATTTCAGCTATGCATACTTGTGCTCAAGGACAATATACCCATATCCACAGTCAACTACCCATCTCAAATTCTAACCGCACAATTAATTTTCTCGGTGCAACAAGCATCAAAACAAACAAAAACACATATGAAGAAAGCAAACAAACAAGGAGAAAATCATCTCATTGCACCAAAAGCCAGAGACTAAATCTATAAAATTGGAACATTTGGGCCATATTGGAGAAAACCCAGAAGAGATCTCGGCTAGAAAGCTTGAAAAAACACTCACCTGGTAACGAGGAGGCTAGAGGAATGATAGATCAAGGAGACTCTGCGAAGCTGAGATAAAAATAAATATAAATAAAAAGAGTAGGAGAAAACAAATATAGGTGATGTTCGTGATGGTAGTTTAGTTTATTTGATTGTTCGAATTTGAATTTGGTGGGATTTTTGGGGTTTGATAGGGTATGATTTCTGGAATCCGGTACCTTCGAGTTCATCGTCCTGATGTAGATTTCTGGGGATGACTTCGCAATCCTTCTGGTCACATTTCTGTTAAGACGATAATACCCCTGTGGTAATAATTAAAGATAAACGCTGTCGTTTAGAATGTTCATTACTGGACAAACGACAACCGTTGTGGTACTCACTTTCAAAGGACCACGAAACATGAATGTGATGTTTTTTTTCCATGAAAACGTTATCGTTTTGTTGATGAAATTCGTTAAACGTAATTAAAAAAGAAATACGAGAAAGGTGAGGTATAATTTTGGTTATTTTTGGAACGGGACTGACCAAAGCATTCACTCTACAACTATAGTGTCGGGTTACTCTAAGCAAAAAAGTAGGAGCATGTTTTCTATTTACCTGTTAGATACGTAGAAAATCCAAATATCTTTTCTCGATTCGAGCGAAACTGTTTTGTCTAAAGAACACGTTGATCCATCATATGAGCTCCTGGGGGGGGGGGGGGGGTGTATTAGGTCGCCAAGGAGGTATTCATGAAACGGAGGAGACTGGGATTCGAATGGCTTCTGAGTCTGGGGAAACGAGGTCTGACTCATTTGGAACACCTCGTATGCAGTGGCGGAGCTAGCTTTTTCAAGGGGGAAGGGAGGGGGGCGGAGGACACCGAAATATTTCAGTGATATTATGTGACTGTAAAAAAAAATGAGGGGGCACAATTACGAAATTAGAAGGAATTAAGAGGTATTTTTGAAAAAAATCGAAAAACATGTACAAAAAAATTCAAACAAAAAATTGGGGGGGGGGGGGGGGGGGCACCCCTAGGGCCCATGTGGGTCCGCCACTGCTCGTATGTCCCTAGTACCTTCAGTGAGCCTAGCGAGGCTGTTAAGCAGGCCCAACCTTGTGCCCTTTGGGGCAGTTTTCCCTCTCCCATATGCGTGGTGACTCCACATTCTTCTGTTGGGGAGCGGATGTTGTCCCCCATATTACATGCCCTGTAGAGAGGCTCGGTGGTTGTTCTTGTATGCAACCCTCTTCCTCCTCAGTTTGGGAGAGGGTTTGGAGCCCATGGACTCTGGAGAGGAGTCTCCTTCAAACGATAAGCTACTGGGATGACCTCCTACTTGTCATGGTCAATCTTTGTCCCGCCATTAGGGTGCTCTGGGTACCTTGAGATCCGCTTGAAATCAATTTGGAACCAGGTCCAAAGAAGGAGTTCCTACCTTCTGATGTACCGTCGATGTCCAAGCAACAACGGTGCATTGTCGATAGGGGTGTCCACCACAAACTCTCGCTGATGAATTGGTCTCCATCGTCCTTAATCGGGTGGCAGCTCCTGAACCTCCCGACGCGCCTCCTAGGGTGGCATCGATGACATAGATCCTCTTGAGGGCCGATCCCCCTTATCCTTGGGAGTCCCCGACCCCACAGACGATCATAGTTCATTACCTATACAAACGGGGAGGACAGGTTCAAGTACCATTGAGGGTCCACTATGTGAGGAGGCTCGGTGAGAGGGAGGAAGTATCGGTTTCCCAGTTCTCGGACTCTTCTCGAATTGACCCTACCAAAATTATTGGACTCTGTTCAACTTCATGAAGGCATAGACATATGATGACAAATAACTAAATATACAAGCACACATTTTTCAGATTTATGTAATGCTTAAAAAAAATTATCAGGAAGTTTTATAAAGCTTTCTGCTATCCCAGGCGAATTGTGGAGGAGGAGCTTGTTCAAAAACAGGCTAGAAGATACAAACTGACCCATAATAGTCACAACAGACTGGAAACTAATAATTAAACCAAAAAGCTTAACCCACATATGGGTCTAGGCCGCCTCAGGACCGCGCCGCCATCCTCGGGATTTCATCATCGGGCCCGCACACCGTACAAGGGGCAACGAGAGCCACGCTGGTGAACCAAATCTGATCTCCCAAACCTCCAATCCGAGACTCGGTAAAGAGTCCCCACGTCATGTGTCCAACACCAATACACGACGACGATGAAGAGAATGGGGAGTCGGTGGTCACCTCATTGATCCACCGTCACCGCTATCCGGCCCAGCGAAATCTGAACTCCATAATCTCTTCAAAACAGGAGAAATTTCCCAAAGGCCTATGGATATAACGAATTCATGGAAAACGGACACGGGCGACGGCATCACCAAACCCAAAGGCCAAACGGAAGGCCAAACATGACGATCTCGTTGGAGAAAAAAAAAGATTCAAAACCCGCATTCCTGCGTTTTTATTGTTAATATTTATATAATGGTTAATTTAACACTTACCAAGTACTAACGATCAATTGAGAACCCAATCTTGTATGGGACAAGGACTCCATCTAACCATGAAAGCATGAACCTAAATCAAATATATAAAGGAAGATAAACAATTAATGAAATTGAGAATACTCGTCCTTCTTCATCATCTTCTTCTCTTGAACAATAATCCTCAATTTCATCTCCATCTCCTCCAACAAGTCCTTGTACTTGCGGAAGTCCTCTTCGACCATACCCTCCACCGGCAAGTTCCACCACCACAAGTTCTCCTCCTCCCGAGGAACAATGGCCATGCGACCATCAACGCGATCATCGCCATTGTCCTGATCAACAACCGATAAGGCCGCCGAGTCCAAGTTACCTCTATCAACATCACGATCAACCAGAGCAACCGTGGTATCACCGTTACCATAGACTACCGGTTCAGTGGCATTGAGATAAGAGTCAACGAGAGAGGCTGGGTTTGCGAAGGAGTAAGGCCTGTGCTTGTTGGACAAAACAAAGACGGCGGCTTGGGCGCCGGACATGACGCTGATCTCGCCGGCCTTCTTGAACAGCCCGGCCTTTCGCTTCGAGAACGTCACCTGCCGGTTGCTCTCCTTGTCGATTCTGCTCATCTTTATCTTCCGTCGACCTGCAGTTTTCTTTCCTCCGCTTGGCTCCTCCATGCCCAACATTATTCTTCACACAGCAACTTATTTGGTCCGTACCCTGTTTGTGCAAGAGTTCCCTAGCTACAACTTTATATATAAATCATATATAAATCGGGTTACGGTCGGTTGGGACAAAAATCTGGTTTTCGGGACTATTATGTTCTTCTTTATAAGGTTGATATGATACTCTGTTACAATACTTCTTTCCCGTTTCAAAAAAAAAAAACTTTATATATAAATCTTGAAAGATTAACTCTGTCATTTGAAAGTAGTAGATAATTAATTAATGAAAGATTTTTTTTTCTTAAGATCTTTATATATTTCCTTTTGTATGATGCAATGATGCTCTGTTTCTTTTTCTTCTAACTGTGAATATTTGATACTCTGCCATTTAGAAGTAGCGGATAATTAATTAATGCAAGAGTTTTTGTTTCTCAAAATCTTCGTATATTTCCTTTTGTATGATGCAATGAAGTATCTGATTCCTTTTCTTCTAACTATGAATATTGGATTCCTTAACTAATGGTCTGTTTGAAGGCAGACACGCAAAACTGATGTCTACTTCTAAGTAGGGCTATCCAAAAGGGACTTTGAATTCGGCACAATCGGTTAAATCGGCCCATCCCGGATTGATTGGGTTTCTTCGAAAGGGTTATGGGGGCGGTAATGGATTGCGATTAGAGGACCCGTTGATAATTGAGTCTGGGTTTGGATTGAGAAAACAATCCTTATCGGGGGCCAGCCCCAACCGGTAGGATATGACGTTTAAGTATGTGATGAAATTTCAACTGAGTATGACCTTTTTTATCATTAAGAAGTGACCAAATTCAAAGCTTTTAGACACTTTTTGATCACTTAATGATTTTTTGGCCAAAGAAAAAAAGATTGAATAATCGTGTATTAATTTGGTGTCATTTGGAAGCTCTTAATTGTAGGATTGAAATGTATTCCAGTTGCACCGGTGCAAATCGGTGGCCCGCTACATAATCTGAACGGGCGGGGTCTAAATGGCCTAGGAACGGGGAGGGTTCCAATTTGGACAACCGGATCATTCCAGAGTGGTTCAAAAACACGCCTACGAGGCCGGACCCCGACCCATGGACGACCCTACATTTAAGAATCTTTTTTAATATAAAGATAAATTTATTTTTGAGCTAAATAAATAAGTCACTAATATGATCTTAGGATAACCGTAAGAATGGACCTTGTATTTTAGATATTTGTAAAAAAGGACTGTTATCTTCAAATTGCAACTCTGTATTTTGTACCGAGCACCTCACAAGTGGGTAAAAATACGAGTGAAATGACCAACTGTCTACCCATTTTTGAAATACCAGAATTAAATTTGAAAATTAAATATATTTTTTAATGCAAAATTTTAAGAATATTTGAAAACCATATTACTTTTTTTAGAATTTTAAAAATATTTTTGAAATTAAATTCTTCATAAAGATACTTATTAAAAAGACATGGACGACGTCATCGTATTACTCTCCTTACCGAATCTCGTTTTCTCAGAACAATTAAGTCTACGAGTCCAAAACTCAAGTCGACGTTTTTTGTTTTATTCGGACAACACGCGACACCGACAAGACGTAGAGATTATCAGGTCCAAATTTATAACTGATGAACATCAACTATTGTTGTAATAGTTCTAGAGAGAGGCTATGCCCACTCTCTGGAAACCTTATCCCTTTCTTTCTTTCTTTGGTCGTCGCCTTCTGTAATCCTCTCTTTTATCGACGATCTCCACAACCATGGAGGTTGTTGGCGGTGGCTTCCCTCTCATCACACTGTCTCCCCCCTTTTTACTTGCTCTCCTCACCTACTTTTTTCTCAGCCTCTCGTTCCTCTCCTTCGGGTCTCTCGGTCCAACACCAGATCTGAGCCATTGTTCAACCCTCCATCCTCAGGCTTCTTAACGTCTCTTACTCTCCATGAGCTCTTTCTTATGGTGGTCGTCGGCTTTGGTGTTGACCTGCGACGCGATGACGATTATCATCATCAAGAGGTGTGAGCTTCTCTGGGTTCGTTTCGGCTTCTCAAAGGTAACATTTTCTCTCCTTGTTATTAGTTAGATCTTTCGTCTCCCAACCAGTTTATGGTCAAGGCCTCTCGGTCTTAGTTCGCCTTTGGATTTGTTGAAGATCTGGCCTTTGAATCTTAGGGGTTTGGTTTTCGGTAGGGATGTGGTCTCGAAAGACATTGTCGTGTTCGGATCTCGTCGTCTTTGCTGCTTCCCTCCAGATCTACTGCCCGATTCTCTCGTAGTGGCTTGTTCGTCGGGTTGAGGAAGTTTACCCGTTCGTCCTTGCTCAACCTATTTCCCAACATCGATGGGGTGGACAAGTCTTTCTCGATCTAAAGAACAACCCCTTAGTTCATACTGAATGGTATAAAAATCCGATTAGTGCTTGGGAGGCCGACTCTCTTGTTTCAGCGGTTTGAGTAGGACCTCCTTCTAAGGACTACCCCCGAGGGATCACCAAACTCACCCGAAACATCTTTATCCTGAATCGGGTCACTAATTGCTAGAATCGAGTCATTGGTTGCTTGAATCGGGTCGTGGGCCGGACTATTTGTTTCCTTAATCGGGTCATGGGTTTCTTGACCCGTAAGAAACTCGTCCAACCCACAACAACCAAGGGTTTCATCCACCGAAGCCTTCTGAATTTCCACGCTACTTTGACCGAGAATCACGACTTTCTCTTCAGCCTGATTAACAGAAACAAGATTGCAATCACTAATCGAATCGGATTTGATATTTGAATTCATATCTGATTGATCTCACAAGGATTTCTCCCTAGAAAATCTTGTAGTCAGTTCACCAGAGGAAGACGCCGGCAACTGAACCTCAACCAGTTCCCTAGAGGATGATGCCGACGATTGAATCGCAACCTCATATGGCCAAGGGCCCTGAACAACCAGATTTATATAAATTGAATTGGAATTTGTGCTATGAATCGATTCATAAGCTTAAGTTAAAATCTTACAATTTTCATATTGTGGGTTTCTATGTAGAATTCACTAGGGATACTTATCCACTGACTGGATAATTAATATTGTTTAGCAAAAATTTTTAAAGCAGAAATATAACAAATAAAACTAGTATATTGACTACTAACTAATAAAATAATTAATAAAAACATATAAATGATTGAATAAAATTAATTAAATAAAATTAATAAACAAATGATAAAATAATTATAAAAAAATTAATAAAGATAATATAAAAAGAATTAAAGAAAAATAATAAACAAGTAATAAAATAAATAAAAAATATAAAAAAGGAATAAAATTAAATAATTAATAAAAGAAATAAAGAAAAGTAATAAAAAAATATAAAAAATGAATAAAGAAAATAGAATTAATATTAAAAGAAAACCTTAAAAGAAAATAAAACATATTTATCATAAAAAAAGGTCATGTGGCTCGTTAGTATTGGGCGGCCGGGGTTTACAAACCCCTCCCGTTCACTATTGTGAATTGGAACCTCTCGACTCATTACCCGATTCACTAATTAGTAATCTGAAACCCCACAAATCGGCGCCACATCGTGCGGCTCGCGATACTAAATAGTGAATCGGAATCGTGTGTTGTACGATGCACGAGTCCCTCAAGGCTCCCTTCGGATTTTTGGGCCACTATTGGGATGATAGAAGTTCGTCCAAAAGTCTGGAATTTTCTTTGTAGAGTCTGCACGAGGAACTTACCGGTGGTAACCTATCTAAGGGATTGGTGTATGAATATGTCAGGCTCATGCCCCTTATGCCTAGGTTATAGGGAATCAGAACTCCATATCCTAGTTACATGTCATTTTACAGTAAATTTTTTATGGCAGAGTGGTTTTCCCGCCCCATAACGGAGGACAACATTTTGAAGTGGTTGTCTAATATTTTATCGATCAATCCCAAAAAGAAAGAAAGAAAAATTACCCTTCTTATATGGGAAATTTGGAAAACGAGGAAAATAAAGGTTTTGGAGGACACAACCCCGGTGGCGGAGAATCCCTCAACAACATGAGAAATTTCTAGTAGGATTAGTCCACCGCATAAGAGATCCAACGGACCAAGTAGAGGTACCCTGTCACGCCCCAATTTCAGTAAACCGAACTCGGGACGCGAACGTTTTAAAAACATACAAACACTTGAAACCTGTTTTCATTGAATCACTTTAAAATACCAGTTTAGTTCAACAAAAATAATAATTACACTCAAAACACGTCCCAACAAGTGGACCAAAAACATGGTATCCGTCGCTAGACTCAAAACACCCAGAAACCCGCTTCAAGCTCTTCAAGCTTCAGAAGCTCACCTAGTCCAGCCTACGAACGGTACCTGTAGGAAAAGCAGCTAGGGGTGAGCGTTCGCTCACCACCGCGTATAACAGACTGACTACGACATAATTAGCAGACAAAGCCTATAACACCCACAACAAACTCAACTCCGGGGATCACCGTCCCCAACTCAAGTACTCCGACTGACAAACACCCACGATGACCTTCCTCGAACGACTCGACGCTCAACCACGTAAGTAGACCCGACACAACAATTGACGACCTCTCCCAAGGACTCAAACGACAGCTACACAACACCAAACAGATCACAAAGGATCGCACACCAAACAAGATCCCAAAGGATCGCATACCAGCTTCTCAGTAACCTCTCCCACTCACACGAACACGGATCAGGCTAGCCAAAGAATGCTTACAACCTGTGATACTCAAACTCGGACCAGGCCAGCCAAAGAATGCTTGCAACCTGTGTTACTCAAACCATGTCAGGCCAGCCAAAGAATGCTTGCAACCCGTTGATACTCAAATTTGGTCAGGCCAGCCAAAGAATGCTTGCAACCTACCGGGATCCGCAATCACAATCACAATCACAATTACAAGCAAATTCAATCACACAGGCACTCAAGGCCACTCAAGACACCTCAACAGTCAAGACTCGGGTTCAACAACCCCAAGGGCACTCACTACCGCTCAAGACACACCAACGGTCAAGACTCGGGTTCAACAACCCCACGGACACTAACTACCACTCAAGACACACCAACGGTCGAGACTCGGGTTCAACAACCCCACGGCACTCACGGCCACTCAAGACACACCAACGGTCGAGACTCGGGTTCAACAACCCCACGGCACTCACGGCCACTCAAAACACACCAACGGTCAAGACTCGGGTTCAACAACCCCACGGCACTCACGGCCACCCAAAACACCGACAGTAAGACACGGGCACTCAAGGCCACCCAAACTCAACAATAAACAACACGGGCTCCCAAGGCCACCCAAACTCAACAACAATTAACGCACAACAACCTCCGGCATAAATGATGCCTCCAACAGTCCTAGGATCGCTAGTTTCACAAACAACCTCCGGGCATGGTCATATGCCTCCAGTAATTCAATTATCGCTAAGTTCTCTGTTCCTACGACACTACTAAGTGCCACAAGCATTTCCAGTAATTAATAAGTTCCCGTAACATGCTTTTTTGATAAACGCTACCATCCCGTATCATGCATTTCTAATATTCGATAGTCTACTCAACCCATGACACCCCGGTGTCGCATGCAATTCTACTGTTAACTTTCCCTAGTCAGGGCCGAGATCCGACTACTTTTCCCTACCTCAACTGAAGAGCAACCGCTATGTTTCCTAGCTGCTGACGTTCTGGCTCGCTACCTCCGGGCTCCACTTCGATCGAAGCCGGACGCTAAAGGAAACACAAAGCCATAGATTAATAACGGTTCCGCCGTTAAGTTAAAGGTTACGATTAGTCCAGTTTAAATCCGACAGTTGTCCTTCCCACTCGAGCGGGATAAAAGTGGGATTACGACGGATCGAGTTCGAGCACCCGCGCACCGAAATCAGGTTGATCCAAAACCCAGTTAAAACCAATTTTAACTCAACCGTCTTTGAAACTCCTTTGTTTTATCTAATTCCGATTTTGATTTTTAAAACAGAACGATTCCTTCCTGTTCTTTTCCAAACTCGATATTTTGGTCCAAGCCTTTCTAAATCCGATCTGAGTTCGTTTTCCCTTTCAACTTAACTTAATTCAAGTTTAATCTTAACCGACTTTCGTTTTAAAAACCTGTTTGATTTAACCAGACCTAGTTTTATCATTTTTTTCTTAAGAACTCGAAACCGATTTCCTTTCCCCCCTTTTTCCCTTAGACAATTGTTTTTCGTTTCAAATAAGTTCCTTTTTAATTAAACTCTGATTTTCTTTCCGTTTAAAACAACTTCATTTTCTCATTTAACGGATCTAAGTCGTTTTTAATTACTTTCCCTTTTAACCGATAATTTTCATTAGTTTGAAATATATCAACAACTTCTCACTTTCTTTGATTTCTTTACAATTCAGATTCAAAATGACAACGGTTTAAACCGAGCCAGATCCAGAACAACATAGAATAGCGGTAAAGGGAATAATAACTCGGTAACGAAAAATAACGGGGACTCGGTTTTCACAACCGGCTGACCACCGGTAAGGGCGTAGCCGGCCGAAGCCTAACCGTGGGAACGAACGGTGGCGGGCGGTGGGAGCGGCGGTGGTGGTGGCTCGGGGCGGCGGCTGGCTAGATCTGGACGGTGGCGAGCGTGAGGGGCGGAGAACGAAGGAGGCGGCGGTGGGGCGGTCGATGCTGGACGGAGAAGAGGAGCTCGGTGATGGCGTGGTTGGACGGAGATGAGGGAAAGGGGACGGGGGCGGCGGCTTGATGGTGGCGTGGCCGTGAATCGGACGAAGGAGAAGACGGAGCCGAAGGGGAGGACGGTTTCCGGCGAGGTGAGATGGCGAGGGCGGCGGTGTGGTGGCGCGGTTGGGCGAAGATGGGGGCTCGGTGGTGGCTGGACGGAGAGGAGACGGCGGCGAAGGGAGTTGGGTCGGCAGAGGCTCGAAGAAGACGGAGAAGAAGGAGTGAGGGAAGAGGGAGGTCGGGTGAGGCTGCGGGAGAAGACGAAGAGAATCGAGGGAAATTTTAGGGTTTCAGACCTAAAATTTCCCTTTTATACTCGAGCCCTCAAACGGGCCTCACACATGGGCTTCTCCGAGATGGGCCGCACGGCCCAGACGTGGGTGGCCGGCCTGCCCGGGCCGGGTCTGGCCTGGCCGGGTTGCTGGTCGGGTCCGGTCCGACCCGATCCGACCCAACATGGTTTTTTTTATTTTTTTATTTATTGAAGCGGTCTTCACATACCCAATAACTGGCCTCATCCTATTGACCTTGACATGGATCCCTCCAAGGTATCGTAGTTCAATAATCAATGTGGGCGGAGTCATATTCATGAACTCAAGCGACGTCATTTGCAGAAATACACATGGTCACATCGAAGAAGCTGGCACGAGGTTGGATCAAGGTAACCAGACTCTAGTATTGTCAGTCTTCATCCACAATTACTCTTTTTTATTTGACTCTCAATTATCATTCGAAGTGATTGTCAAGTAGTGGCCAACCTTGTAAAAAGTGCGAAAAAAAATTCCCCTCTCAGGCTACTAGTTCAAGACTATATAGAGCTTCTAAAAAATCGAAAATATACATCACGAATTTGTAAAACGGAAACTATTAACGTTGTTATTAATTGATTATCAAAACGACTTGTCGGTAGCCTGCTTGGGAGTGGAAAAAGGAATGCAATCCTCATGCCACTTTAACATATTTTGATTGTCTATGTTCTATGAAACTAGTTCTTTATTTCATAAAAGGAAATTTATACATAATATTTCCGGGTTTTTTTCACATCACTCCCCTAACTCTTTTTTTGACATTTAAACTCCCTCACTAATTTTATTTTTCACTTTGGTCTATTTTCGTCCAAAAATAGATGGTATCGCTAACGTGTGCAAAACACATGACACTAATTTTTAAAATGACAAAAAAGCCTTTCAGACCCGCCTTTCTTCTCCACCCCATTTGCCATTTTTGCTTCTTTTTCCAAACAACCCCATTTACTATTTCTGCCATGGATGTCCGATCATAGAGCTTCATGGATTCCAGCCATGGAGGTCCGACCACAAAGCTCGGCCATGGAGGTCCGGCCATAAAGCTCGGAGAAGATGGTAATGGTAATGGAGGGGGGCTAGAACAAAGGAATCAGATGACTTGTCTTAATACTGCCTATAGAGATCCTTAGACCTACAAGATCATGAATATGTTCTTTTTGTCTTATTTGTTTGTATCAGATCTGAATTTGTTTTTTTTTTCTTTTATCCTTCTCCATGAATACTTTGAAATGCGAGGTAGTACCGTAGCACAAATCAAATCTACTGAAGAATGTATTGCTTGCTTGTTTAATTAGATTTTGTGCTTGAAGCTATTATTTTGTTATATGTGGTCCAAATTGTCGATTAGTGCATAGTTTGTGATGGAACATACTTTTGATTAATGCTTGCATAAGTGATCTGTTCTGTTATTGGACGCAGAGTAGTGAGCATCAGCTGGTTGTTTTGGAGGAGCAGCTTCTTCAATCTATTACTCAGGTTGTGAAGGAACATGTTGGCGTGGGTGAACCAATGACATGATTTTGGAAATTTGATGATAAATGAAGAGTGTTTTCGACCTTTTAAGTCATTTGGATGAAAAATTAACAATGTCTGACTAAAGTGAAAAATAAAATTAGTTAGAGGGTTTAAATGTCAAAAAAAAAAATTAAATGGGTGATGTAAACAAACAAGATAGTAAGGAAGGTTATGTGTAAATTTTCCTTTTAAAAATAAAAACCAATATTGGCAATGGAAAACTTGGGTTGCTTATGACATTATAGAAACGAAAGAGAAATTTTTTGATTCAACATCACGTACAATTTTTTCTTTGATTTTCCATGTCTTCTAGAAATATATATTTGAGTTATGAGGATTGACGAGGCTCAAGAATAGGGCGACTCGATCTTTAAGCCATTTAAGAAATGACTTGTGGTCTTAACCTAAAAAAAGCCTTTAAAAATCAATTTTAATTTATTTACTACTACAACTTTTATCAGCATAGAAATAGAATTTCATTGATATGGATGATAGTGTAGAACAAGACAATAAGGAAAATTATAAGAAATAAAAGGGCGAGACATAGTCCCGAACAACAAGTCTGAGACGTGAGCCTTATAACTAAATTTCCAGCCCATTCTAGGTAAATATTAATGGGTACATCCTCATAATGATGGTTGTAACACAATTTGTACTTTTCCTAACTTTAACGGAAAATACCTATGGTGTTTGTTAAACACGTTGGTCCCTCGGCGGAGACCCTTAAGTGAAAGCAGCAAGGAGAATATAGGGCATTCAGGGGGAACATTAGTAAAAAGAGGAGGGTTGGGGTCGAGTGGTGCCCGACCCTGGTAGGGCGGGGTGTGCCTCTTCTGACACATCCTGTTGCTCGTCCACATACTCATTAGACCCGGCGAGGCTGCGTTGCAGACCTCGCCTAGTTGTGTGGATCAATATGAGTTCTTATCGTTGATCCACGATGATAGCGCACCCCCGTCGAGTTTAAACCTGCTACTACTGACATGATCATCCATTGATTACACTATCCTTAAACTCAATCAGGGGTGTATCGACATCCAACAAAAGGGGTTGGAGTGGCCCTATACGGAGTCCCCGAGTGATCGGGTACGCTACGACCTCGAAGCTGGAACCTGGGTCAGGCCTCCGATGAGCTTGGATGACCGGAGGACGGAAAAGGAGATGTGAGACCATAGCAGGTCCACCACATATAGGTAATCATGCTCGCGGAGAAGGTTGCAGCGCTGGTGGCGGCCAAGTGATCGCCGAAAGAGAAGGAGGAGGTGGTGGTGCTCGATCGCAAGCAGTGGTGGGAGAACGGACCGCCTTTGATCTCATCCGCCGGTCGTGCCAAGAGTGGATCCAGAATAGAGACGTTGGAGTAGATGGAGGAGGAGATCGTGGTGGTAATGGGATAGTGGTAGATGGTCGTGACGGTGTCCGTAAAAAATAACGGAGATCTCTTCGTGAGGACTTACCAACTATTGAGAGCTTTATCTCTAACTATTATATCTAAAGTAGAGAAAACAATATCTTTATATCTATTACCAATTAATATCAAGGTCTGAAAGACAAAAACCCACTGCATATCATTGTCAATACTCACCACCATCGGGAAGATCCCTCGTCCTTCGCCTCACCATGCGTCGCCCAGTTGTCCCACAAACATCTACACCCACCCTTGGTAGTCGCCTCCACCTCCCACCCATCTCTTCACAATTACCCCATCCCCCGCCCATTGGAAATCGTAGCCCCTTTTTCCATCACCCGCCTTTAAGTCCCACGACGCCATGTGAAGAAGGAAACCACTCTAGGTTGTCCATCCATGGTCTCACCATGCATCGTCGTCATTCAGTCGATGGGAGGACCGATGTACCGATAGAGAACTCTATGCCTATGTCATCCCCTCGTGCACTATCATCGGCCCGGAGATCTACGTGGGAGCGTGTCACTGTCCATCGACACCAGTATGTGCACAAGGGATCTATAGTCTCGGTCATAGCCTGCCACATTAGACGTCACCAGATCATTACCCCTCCACCGACTCCCTTTCCTTGGAGGGGACTTGGGTTACCCAGATTCATCGCCCGACGTAAGAACTTCAGGAGCCACATAGAACGCCGATTAGGTGATGTCGATCGTGAGCCCTTTGAAAATGACATTGCACCACGCCACAAAGAGTCCCCCCGGTGGAGAATGATCGTCTGACGAGTAAGGGTGATAGAGGAACCGCTTAACCTAAGATGTGGGCCATGAACTACCCAACCCATACCAAGGTGCGGTCGATGATCCTTAGGATCCACATCATCGTGGACACACGACCAATTATGCAAATATCAGAAGGCATCATTTTCCACGAAAGCGACCTCTTCCATCCTTTGGCTTATCAAAAGGGTCATGTATCTGTTATGACTTGGGCTAAACATGAGATGGAACGATCTGATTCCTCATCCATTACTCAGACTGCTGGCTCGGGCAGTGTTACGTAGGATGATCAAAACATCAACCCTCTTGACAAGGATGATGACCTTGGTGGGGTGACAATGAGGCTCGGTTACCAGCCATGCTGGTCATCATGAGAACATAGTGGCAATACGGGGTGCAGTAGAGGTGCCACACACCAGCCCCTATGGAACATTCATCAGTTGTTCCTCATACTCCTCTTTTCCCTAGCATGCTCCTTGAACGTTTGTTACGACATAACATGCTAGTTCAATGTGAAACAGGGATAGTCTACTAGATATCTTGCACATCCCACTGTATGAATAGGGACCCACCCCTAGTTTCTCCCTAATAACACCGTGCATATTGTTATGGTATCAGTGTTTCGGTCGTCACCGAAACTATAACTCGTCATATTTTATTTCCACGTTCGTGTATGATCCTCGTGATATTTCCTTTCATTATCAATAATATTCTCTTGTATGCTAAATAGAGGTGGAAATGGGTAGGGTATGGGTCATGCTTTGTGATTCCCATACCCTACCCAATTTTCATATCCAATACTCGTACCCTACCTATACCCGGTAAATATCTGGTCAGTGCCCTACCCGATCTCTACCCGTTCGATTCAGGTATTACCCTATCCGACTTGTTCCTATGACATGTGGATTATAAGACAAAAAAATTTGGGAGCTAAGTAACCATTCCATATAAATTTAAGTAGCCAAAAAAATAAAACTTTGAAAACTTTTTCTCATCTCAAGTTTGAACATATAACAATCCTAAAAATAAGTAACAACCAAGCAAAAGTAATTCCTTTCAAAGTTTTTCTTTTCGACGATCAATAAAACCAAATGAAGTCTAACTAGTATTTATCCATGCATAATGAATCAAGTCTTTTCATCATTTTCAAGCCTTTGATGGTATCACGGAAGCTGAACAGTTGACGAGGGTCTCCATTGCAGCTTACGGTGTTGCGTGCCTCTTCACAATTGTTTGGTGTTATGGGCTTATAAGTTATGACCGTACAACTTCTTAATTGTAATTGATTTATTATTAAGTTTATTATTGTTAATTTATTTATGTATATAATATATATATATATATATATATATATATATAGGACAACAATCAGGTACAAACTCTATATCTTCGTCAGAACTACAAACCTTTAATCTGGAGCTTTGCATCATAGAATTAAAGACTCATATTTAATGCATATCTTTTAATATATTTTTAATTAATGTATCTTGTAATTGATTTCGTAATCAATCACCACCCCCCTGAATTTCGGTGGCCATCCGATCTGGGTAATCAATGGTCCAGATTAGTTTTACGTTCTAGCCCGAAATAAGGTTTGTACCCGAAAGCTCCCCTATATCTGTGTGTGTGTGTGTGTTATACAATCAGGTCGGGTAAGGCTAACCTCGAACCCTACCCGTACCCGGTCATCAGGTAATACCCTACCCGATCGAGTTGGATACCCGCCAGGTTTGGGTTATTTTGCCATCTCTAGCTAAACATATATATCAAGGTCTAAAACGATTATGTTTTAAATGTCTCATTCTAACCTAATAAAGAAGGAAACCTGATTGATTTAACTTGTTTTAAAGACCTTTTTTCAACATAATATACTTTTAAGACGTTTCGTAAAGAAAAAACGATAAGCCTTATATAAATATTTGTTTAAAACTTTAAAATTATTGGGCCGGGCCTGTTCAAGAATACAATATGCATCCGAAGAATAGATAGTATGTCCAGAATTTTTAGAAATATTTTTTTAATTAATATTTTATTGTCCACCAAATACCTATCAAAATAAATACATCGTTTCCCTCGTGCTCCTTAAGCATGACATTGACGATGCAGATCCATTTGCAGACATTTAATTTTCTGATCCTACAAATCTAATTTAAAAATGTCACGAATCACAATCAACACTAATAAGATGTTTTAGACGGTAATATATGCACATTAATGCATACGTGGTTTTAAATTATATATTTCTCACATAAAATGTATTCTGTGATTATATGATTTTTAAGTTCAGATTATAATTTCATCTTTATTGATCTTGTTACCTAAACTCAAAACGTCAAATATATTTTTCTCTAATTTCTTTCTATAATGAATTTCAAAAAAATATGAATGTTCAATTATTTCACATTCAACATTCCAACTATATATATTTGATTCTCATTTAAATTTATTACCATAATTATTTTTTGTATATTTACTACCGTACAAATAATTGGCCTATATAATGTTATGAATCATTATTCATTTGTCATAATATTTTAACTTACTCTTCTTATCATTGCATACGGCTTTTCAACATGGCTAAATCTTCAATCCAATTGTTTTCTTTGGTGATCGTCGTATTCCTTGCAACATGTATGTATTCTTATTTCTCTCTGGCAAACACTTATGCAAACAAGTTCATATACAAATATAGTTATACTATTAGTATTATGTATGAGTTTTTATTCAATTGCAACTTCTTTTGTACTTGCAGGTGATCCTATGATTAGAGTAGTGCATGGACAACCACCATTGTGCTATACAAACATCGACTGCCAATTATTGTTACCTTATTGCGAATTCTACAAAGCGTGTGTCAATGGTGAATGTATATGCATACCGAATCAAAAACAAGATGTTGCCGTTGAATCAACTCTAGATTGTCATACCGATGCTCATTGCAACGTGCTTTGTCCTACCGGAAGCAAATCTCCTAAGTGTATTCACACCAAATGCAAGTGCGATCTTAACAATTAGAAGTTATTGTTAGAAGAATAATCTCTTGATATATGAGATAAGATAATATAATACTATTATAATAAAGAATTGGTACCGGGGAGCTTCCCTTCATAAGAAAAATTATCTTCATCTACTTAGATTGTTATCATTTCTTTCTGCAATTATAGAAATAACGTGTCATTTTTCTTATCAACTATATCAAAATATTCCAATGCAAACTGGAAGTGTGCGCCCAAAAACGATAATTAGACTAAATTAGTTTTTGAAATTGTCCCAATTTTCTTCATATATATATATATATATATGAATGTGTGTGTGGAAACATGGATAGGTTTTCACCTTGTTCCTTCCTTTGTGTTCTTAACCTGGGTTGAACACTAGTTTCAGTCCCACTTGTTATTAGTAGATTCACAAACTTAATTTTCAGTTGGTTTAATTTTTGCAAAAGATGGTCTGGCCAGAAATTATCTGCTTAGTCCGTGTTTAATGATAATTATGCAGTGTACTACAAAAACTTCCTCTTGACTGAACATAGTTAGCACTGAGCAGTGAAGCTCAGGATTTGGTGTGTACTGGAACAAACAGTATAGGATGCTGAAGATGAAATGCTACTTGGTCTAATAAATCAATACATATACACAAATCTTAGACCAGAATCAGTTACAAACTCCCAGAAGGAAAAAAAGTCCAGAGGTAAAGAATGGGGCGATTCTATGACCTCGCGAAGTATTTTATGTTAATGTTGATCCTCACATTTACAGGAGCGAAAGGCACACTACATATCAGCGCTCAAGCTCATTTCAACCTACCCTGGCAGGAAGATTGCAATACCAAAGCCTTGAGGCTGAAGTCGATTTGTACAAGTGTGGTTGAAGAAGATACTCATCAGGCTACGACAACTACGATCACAATTATCAGAATAATTGCGAATATCACCATGAGCAAACACGTCTGCATGATCAATTTGATGTCAGAAAGGACTTCAGGCATATTGTTATAAAATGCAAAGTATAGTATCAGGCTGAAAAATGTTCCATTGTGGTAAATCACAACCAAAAAGGCAAAAACACTGGATAAGTATAAGGAAATCAAAGGAAAAAGAAATGGTAACATCGATTTACTATACCAAAGATGAACCAGTTTTTTGGCTTTTGGATGCCTTCTTAAGCTGAGTAGTGGCTTGGGTAGTTGCAGCATGGGAGCTCTCTATATTAGAACCAATGTCATCTGAAAGGAATTAATGTTTAGCATTTTGTACGATACATAGATTTCAGAATCCGGAACTGGAAACATAGAAAGGAAAAAAACATGCTTACCTATAATAGCCCCTTGGTCATGAACCAACACAGCTAGATCTTTGAAAATTTCATTTACCTCACTGATCTGATGCTGAATTTCTTGGATCCCCTGTTCTCTCTCTTCAATTATAGCTTCATTGAATGTTATTTCATTGTCTAACAGCAACACCTCTTGTCTAGAGAAAATCAGTTAAAGAAGGTGCATTATATATACAGATTCCACTCGCAATCGCGTATAATGTAAGGCATTTGAATTTGATGAGGTTGGTTATTGCATGCTCTAGTCCCTACTTCCAGCAATCCATTATTGAAACATATAAATGACATAATTAAAACCTTAACATAAAGAGGTGTTTCTTGTGTTTACTTTTTTTTTTATAAAGAACAGCCAATAAGAAATCCTCACCTTTTAGACTCTAAAAGAAGAACTTGTTGTTCACGGCTTTTCTCATTCCTAGATGAACGTATCTCCAGCTCATGGTCATTGTAGCTGCATAACATTCCAACTGTTAGGCTGAAGTAGTATATTTTGACAAATCAAATCAACAATTCAGGATTCCTTGTTTGGGTCAAGAATTCATGTTCAAAATTACATTTCATGGGGCCTTTCAATTATTTCATGTATTGAACTGGACAGTGCAAACAGTTGAAGAACAAAACACATAAAGAAGTACAGAATTGTTTCAGATGTCTAGATTAGAAACCTTTACCTGGATGAGAGAACTTCTTTGGGAACAAAAGGAGCATATGTGGTTTCCCTCTCAGCTGCTAGCTTCTGAGCCTTCTGAAATTCTTTAAGAACTGACTGGAAATCTTTTGCAAGCTTAGCATCCCCAATTTTCTTCGTGACCTGCAGTTCATAGAAAATAATTCAAGTCCTAACATTATGCCAACACCATACTCCATATCCCTTCCCTGATTTCTAACAATTATTCAGATATTACTATTATATGAAGGGTGAAAGAGAACAACAAAAGCAGAAAAAACATAATACAATTGCAAAACCACACAAGAAATATTTGTTGCATAGCCACTTACATCAACTTCTGTATGATGATCAGTCTCGCTAGCTTGCTTAAGTTTAGCAGAAGTATCTTTTACCAATTGACCAATATGTAGTCTTGTCTTGTGCCTGAAAATAGAGCCAGAGATTGTAAGAATAGAGATTGAACCGAATGTAAGCTAGTTATGCAAGAGAGATTTTATCTATGAAAGCATAATATATAATCTAACAGAATATGATGTTTTCCCTTTATTTTACTTCCTACTAATTTAACTAATGCAACAATACATAGACGTGCGTTTGAGCTTTGGGGGAATGAGAGAAGCAAGTTGTCAAGGTGACTATAAATATTTACAAGCAGGAAACCCAACTTGCCAAGTACAGGTATTGTCGTTGTGAAGTCCTGAAACATTAAGTTTTATACATATAGAAGACCTAACTACTAGTAAAAGTAACATTTAAACGAAACAAACAACATGAAAGACAAACTAATGAAAAAGTTATACGACAGGTTGAGACCTGAGACTTTGTGGTCGACATTTAATTGGATTAACATCACGATGAGGCTACAACTGCATATATGAATTCCGAGTAAAAGATTCTAGGACACGCTCCTGTGATCAGAATTCTAGAGCTTACAAAGCTTAAAACAAAGTTTGTGGGACAAGGTTTACTTAATTTTTCATGTTGATCATACATATACAACCCTAATTCAAACCCGAACTCCTTGCATTCTCAAGGGATGGAGCAATAAGCAGTATGTAAGCTCTAGTTAGAAGGAAAAAACTATGGTTAATGTTCTCACTAGTCAAAAGATGAGCTAATAGCTTGGGTATCATCAAGGTTCTAAAAGTCGCTAGGCACTAGTCGGGCGGCTATGGCCTTCGGGGACTAGACGGAGATTAATCGGGAACTAATCGGATCTGTATTTTTCTATTTTTAGATTTTTTTTAATAGATATTGTACCATATATAAAAACAAAATATGAATTTCCTTATATTAAAAATGGTAACAAATATTTAAAATACCTAAAAAATAACACCAAGCAACTCCAAAGCACAACCCCTAATAACACCAACACCAAACAACTCTGTACAACCATATAATTATTTTAATTTAGTCACTATAATATGCAAAATTGTTCTAGGCGCCCAGTCGGATTTTTAGAACACTGGGTAACATGCAACTGATTTCTCAAGTAATTTGATCTATATAAGCCAAAGAGAGACTAATGCAAATCATGACAATTATAACAAATAAAAAATCAATACCACACGTATGTTATTGAGAGAAAAACAACTGATACACAACAAATCCATGTTAAAGCTTTCTAAAATCCATCACATTGTCAAGCAATCAACAAAAACAAATCAAAAACAACCAATTACTACAAAAAAAACATCATAGTATAATATCTTCATTCAGCCTGGGAATTTGAGACCATTCAAATCTCGCACTGATTTTGCAAAAACAGAAGAAAAAACTAGGGACCTAATCTCAAATTCACAATTGAACCGAATTGACCAGCAGAACATCTAGAACAAGCAGAAATGAGTATACAATTAAGTAATTAACTTGATGCCACTCTAATCTAGCGCTAATTCGACAAAAACACTTCTGTTTGAAACATCACCACAACTGAATTGACCTGACAGCCAAACAACTAAATACAAAACAATATCTAGCATCACAATTCACATCAATCAAGAACAACCTCTGCAGCAAAAAATTGGAAAGGAAAACTAAGCAATTACATATTAAAAAAATCAAGCGAGTCAACTAGAAGAGAAGACTAACAGCTTATCGCGGAGTTCGAGTGTATCTTTAGGCGTGCCGAGGGAATTGACGAGGCGGTAGAAAGAGGCGACGGCGGTGTTAATTTGGAAGATTCCGGCGGAAACGGCCTGAGAAGGCTCCAGTTGCTTCCCTCTGGAGTATGGTGGCTGCCTCTGATTCACAGGCACGCGCCGACCTGCCTCTAGATCTTGGAAACTCATCCTCAATTCTCTTCGAGTCTCAACAGAATTTCCGATCCAGAAAGAGAAAGAAGCTTATGGTCTCTTCCACAGAGAGGATATAGGCGAGAACGGTGATGATGATGATGATTGAGTCTTGAGCGAGCGATAGAGAGAGCAATGGATTGAGAAAGCGTAGAAGTCAGTTTTATTTTCCTTGCAGAAGTCAAAATCCAAATGGTACGACTTAAGAGTTAATTTTCCTCGGGACCCACCTGGAAATATGCAAGTTTGAAGAGTGCTTCAACTTATCTACCCCAAATTTGTACCTCACATTTGTGGCATTTTACTGATATATATTTTAAAGTTTTTTTAACTGATACTTACTCTGATGTTTAGTTATACAATAAATATTGTAAGTTGTCAGTTAAAATGACGAAAATAAATTTGGATTATTTGTGTATTTGTTATAATTCAAATGATAAACTGATGTTTCATCACTCTAACTAACGGTTTGGGCTATTTGTTATAAAACTAAACATTAGAATATATATTAGTTAAAAAAAACTTTAGGATAAATATCAGTTAAACGTTATAAGTTTGGGTAGGAATTTACAATTTACCTTTATTATTATAATATAAATTTTAATCAAAATAAAGAATAAAATTGAAGTAGAGTATTATTTGGTTTGATAAAATATTTATTTTGTATTTTGACATTTTCTGTTTTTATATTATACGAATATAGTTTATATTTTGATTTTTTTTAATTATATTTATGTAATGTATATTTATAAATAATTAAAATAATAAAAAATTAATTCCGTCTAGACTCCGCTCAAACCCAATTAGCTCCCGTCTAATGTTTAGAGATCTTCACCGTCCGATTAGCGTCTAACGAATTTTACAACCTTGCGTGCCAAAACTTCCGCAGAGGCCCATCTCTCTTTTTCAATTTATACAAAACACCGGCCCATGACTAGCTCTCTTTTGCCGATCTATATGAGCCCATATACGTATAGGCTACGGCCGCACGTGAGACATGATAACCTGCACTGCAGAAGATCCCAACCTCCTCGGGTATCAACCTGGCGTTGCCGCGTGTACCCAAAACGCTGTGAAGAACCTCACTCGCTCCTAAAATCCTCACCATGGTTTCGTCACCGTCTCTCGCTATCTCTGTAGAAAAGGAATTGATCTTGTTGTCGATTTTCGTTTCTGGATCATGGAAGCAGACGAGACTCCAATCTCCATGTCGGTAAGTTCCTTTCCTGGAATTAATCTGTTTGGTTACCGAGAAAGGGACTGGAAATGAAGCATGATTTTATCTGATTCTACTTCGATTTCATGTACCCATTTTGTGAAACGAGTACTCAATATTATGTCAGTGTTGGGTCCTACGAGGAATTCATTTATAAATTATCTTTAATTGATTTCGAATAATGTGATTTCCCCCCTCTGATGTGCTATATCAATGACTGGCTGTGAATGCTTGGAGAACTTGTATAAATTTGCAGAGATCTGCTTCTAACTTATGTATATGCTTCTGGTATATTGAATTTTTTATATGTTTTTGTTTGGTTGCATTCTAATGATTTGGAACTGTAGAGGTATGTATGTTGATTATAGTTTCATAATTCATTTCCAGGTTTGCCTCTTCTTCTCCATTACCATTTCAGCTGCACCCCAACTGAGTTCAGTTTGTAGACATCATTACACAAATAATATGATCATCAGGAATGTAATTTGTCTTTTTGTAATCTTTGTGTTGTTGAGATTTTTGTGAAAACTAGTCACATAACAACCTAATTGAGTAACATGGTTGTACATCTTTTTCTCTGGATGAATCTGTCTGTATGTCTCCTCCAATGAGGTGTAAAGTATTAAAGTTCTTATTCCAACATTCGTTAGTTTTTCTTCAAAATATTATTTTATGTATGTACTTGACAAGTATGTTTATTTGGGTACGTTGTTGCAGACAAGAACGGTGAAAGTCATCAATGTTTCCTTCAGTGCATCTGAGCATGATATGAAGGAGTTTTTTTCTTTTTCTGGTGAAATTGAATATGTTGAAATGCACAGGTTAGTGTTTCTTTTCCCTTTGATTTTAAGTTTTTATTTGTCTTTTTTTCTATCACGATGCTTCATTTAGCTGCTGTATGGAGAAAAAGGAACAGTGACTTATAGCAGTTTTTGCTTATGTAGTTTTACAAGAACATTTTTTTCCCTTTTCCTTCCCTCATGAAAGTCTACAAAGCACCCTGATTTTGTTTTATATGGTACCTCATCATTCTCCTTAATTTTAATGTTTCTTCTTTTCAGTTACAATGAGCGGTCTCAAGTTGCTTACGTTACCTTCAAGTCCCCCCAAGGAGCAGAAACAGCTGTTCTTCTCTCTGTTCGTTCTCTTTTTTTCTCATACTTCATTTATTTTTCTGGTTCATTAACTTTTGTTGATAAATTTATTTACGTTGTTTGTTTGTAATTTTGTTGAAATGTTTGTTGAATTTTCATTATCACTGCTGTTATTTCATATTGAAAACGGTGTTTTGAATTTTATGATGCAAAATTGATTGGAGCCAACTGGCAACTGGTTATGAGATCAAATTGATTTATTAAAAGCATCATCCAGTGTAGAAACTTCACTAATTTGCAAGCAGGTTAAGTCTTCATGATATAGATAATAGATGGGATGAGTAGTTTTAACTATAAGTGGAGCTTATAATAAGGTTGAATTGATTACGTGATCTGCATATGACTTCATAAAGGAAACGATACTTAGTTTGTATCGTTGTTCCTTGAATCATGAACACTGAATAGTATTAGTCTATGTCATATTCTAGCTACATGTTCCTACTCTAGCTTCACTTTTCGAATTGATGAACCTCTTTTATACTATTCAATGTGCTTGATCACTATAGAATTGAATCATATTTAGGATTCAAGTTCTTGAGAGAAGGTTAAAATGTTCGAATCATTTATTTTTCTAGCTGCCCTACCAGGTTGTTAGGAAGCACTGTAGTATTTAATTTAAGGTTAAAATTTAGACTGCTGTTGTAGAATGACTTGGTCAAGCATTGATTGGTGGATGCAAAAATTACTTCACCAATTATAAGACTTTTCTCCCTCGTAAGAGACTGCATTAATGTTCTTAAGCCTGTGTTAATTCGAACTCGACATGTTGAGCTTTTATAGCAGATGAATTACTTTTGCCTTACATTTCAGGGAGCAACAATCGTCGACCAATCTGTTACCATAGCTCTCGATCCAGGCTACACCCTTCCATATGATGTTGCAGCTGAAGCAAGCGTAATATCACATTCCAAGTTGTCTTTTTTTATCAGCAATGTGTATCAAGATTTGGGCTTCACTTGCTTATGTAGAAGAAAGAGAGCACCGAACTTCTGATTCTTATATACATAATGTGGCTCCCATCCTGAGAGAGAGGGCCAACATATGTTGGGTTAATAAAGGTTAGGAGGTAGTGACGCTGGTGGGACTTTTAACTTTAGTCCTAAGGACTCAAGTTCAAGTGCTTGACTAGTCGTCTTTTTATCTTACTTGAAAATTTCACTTCTAAGTTCTAACATCATAGAATTGTTTAATCTCCACAGGAACCGGAGAACACAACAGCAGGAGAAGGAGCCGAATCTGCTGTTCAGAAGGCAGAGGATGTTGTCAGCAGCATGCTTGTAAGGGGGTTCATTTTGGGCAAAGATGCACTTAATCAGGCAAATGCTTTTGACGAAAGGCACCAAGTCACTTCCACTGCCACAGCCACCTATGCTTCACTGGATCAAAAGATGGGCCTTACTGAGAAAATTAGTGCAGGAACAACCATTGTGAGGGATTTAGATGAGAAGTACCAGGTTTCTGAGATGACCAAGTCTGCTTTTGCTGCAGCTGAGCAGACGGTCAGTACTGTGGGCTCTGTCCTTATGAGGAACCGCCATGTATTGACAGGAGCTTCGTGGGTTACGGGTGTATTCGATAAGGTTGCAAAGGCTGCAGAGGATGTCGGGCAGAAGACGAAGGAGAAGATCATTGCCGAGGAAAAGTTGGAACAGAAAACTGAAGATAGATCCGAGGCTCCAAAAGCTGCGCAAGGTTAGATCCTCTGATTGTTGGTGTATATAAAGCTGCATCGGATGAAAGTGTCTTTCACATTAGTTTGTTAATGTTGGTTTGGAAGTAGGTAATGCATAGCGATCGATGTAAGTATGATTCACTAATTAAGGTTTGGTCTCAAAGAGTCCGTGATTGGTTTCAAAGAGTCCGCGACAAATTGGAGGGGTAAATACATAAATGTATCCTTCAATTACCTTTCCTCTTAAAAACTGATTCGCTGTCACTTTTGTTTCCACCTACACAACTGATAGAAAGTGAATACCTCTGATACTCGCCTTTTTGGGACAAAAAAATACATTTTTTCCTACTAAGATGTCGAATGTGCCAAATGTGGTGTTTAGCGGATATGTTCTTAAGTTGGCTTTCGATCTTTTGTGTACGTTAGGAAGATGAACCGAGTATGTTTTTGTAATCATCCGTAATTTCAAATAAAATTGCACATGATCATAAGATCATGCTTTCCCGCTGGAACACGCTTTTCTCAGTCCATTTTGACGACGGTTGATGGTTCGCCGGAGATCTATTGAGTTCTCGGGTCCGGCCAGGAGAATGGGAAGCGCGTGAAACGGTGTCCCGAGTCGAGCAAAGTTGTAGCTTGAGTTTCAAGCGCGTACTTTTTGTCTCACGACGTTGCGTGTAATAGGGGAAAAGAGGATCCGTTATTTTACATCTAACGGTGAGGAATAAAAAGTTGACATCAGCCAACGACAACGACTTTGACTAGTTTCACGAAGGTTCTACTAAACTGAGACGGCACACATCCGTACTTCCACAAAACTGTGGGCCATAATTTTTCTCAGCCGTTGATCTAAAAAATGGTGGGCCATATTTGTTGAGATCTACCTCTCTTAAGAGTGCAGCTCCATCATAGACAATATGTTGCCGACGTATCTTCATCAGGAACTGTATTCCTCTAGAGGAGAAAGAGGGACTGAGACTCCAAAGCTCAGAAGTCGACCCCGTGACGTGCGTTGTTAAAACGCAGTCGTATTAACCGCTGGCCACCATCTCTGCTCCGAAGGTACTGCTACTCCTTCCTTTGATCCGATCGGTGATCAGCGATTTCAGTTTGGTTTCTTCGAAAATTGAGGTTTGGGGGTAAATTTGAAGGTCGTTATGTTTCGTGTTTTGCTATTAATTTAATTGATTATGAACTGAAGGTGAGTAGAGCTGGAATTTTGAATTTTATTTCGCCGGCCAATTTTTCTTCTATGGTTCTACGGCGAGATTTTGCGTGATTAGATTAGGGTTACTGTTAAATGAATTCGTTCGTTGCGTTGATTGGCTGTGCTGAAACGGATGAGGAAATAAAAAAATTTGCGTTTCGTGATGCTCTTAAAAACTGATTTTGGAAGTCTCTCGATCTTCTGGACCAAGGATCTTTATGTTCTGCCCTTGATCTTTAAATTTTGTGATGACTGGGATGAATTTGGAAGAGATTTTAGAGGTTTATGCTTTTGAAGGTTACAAAGATTTTGACAATCCCTTTGTTTTCATTGGTGTTTGGCCAGTTAGAAAACCCAGAAACATCATATTTTGTTCGGAATTTTATGGGACTTTTATTTTATTTCATTCTTGTTTTTTCTCCATTGAAAGCTGAGAAAAGTTAGAGCTTTCAAATATGAAATAGGTGATTTTCGGAAGGACACAAAGTTTATGGAAGTTTCATTTTTTGTTGTTTCTGGGACTGTTCTGCTTGGCAAATTTACAAAAATATATATATGGTAGCTTCATCTTTAGGATGGCAGCGGAGGCATGTTAATAACAGTTACTCTAGGAGGATTGTTTTTATGCAGTTGGTTATTTCCTAACAATTGTTGTACTTCACAGTCTCAGGTCACATTAATTTGGCAGCGTACTCTTCTTTAATGCTTGATAATTTTTCTCCTGTGCTTTTCAGGTTCCATTTTCAGATATTTCAAAAATCTTGTTTTAGGGTTGTAAACCATCGCCGAGATGAATGACAATTTAATGGAGAAGGTGACAGCTTTGGGAGAGCGCCTCAAGATTGGAGGGTCTGAAGTTAGCCGAAAGATGACCGAAGGCATGACCTCGATGAGTTTCAAGATGAAGGAGCTCTTCCAAGGCCCAAATGAAGCTGATAAGATTGTTGAGGACGCCACCTCTGAGGCTTTGGATGAGCCTGATTGGGCCATGAATCTTGATATATGTGACATGATCAATCTCGAGAAAATTAACAGTGTTGAATTGATCCGTGGGATCAAAAAGAGGATCATGATAAAGAACCCTAGGATTCAGTTCTTCTCCTTGGTGTTGCTTGAAACTTGTGTCAAGAACTGTGAGAAGGCATTCTCAGAAGTAGCAGCCGAGAGGGTTCTTGATGAGATGGTCAAACTAATTGATGACCCTCAAACAGTTGTTAATAATCGGAACAAGGCTTTGATGCTCATTGAAGCATGGGGTGAGTCAACCAGTGAGCTCCGCTATTTGCCTGTCTATGAAGAAACATACAAGGTATCAGTAATTGCCTACCGTTTTTTGTGTCATAGCCTTTTCCCATGATAATTAAGGACATGAAAAAAATTATGGTTTCAAATCATAATTAAGGGTTTTTTAAATTGTTGAATATTTGGTTTCGACACCCTCTTCATTTCTCAACTGTTAGATGTACTTAAACACGCTAAAATTGGTTTATATAGAGTTATGGCTAAGTTTCTTGGCTTCAGGAATGTACTGAAGTTTCTACTGTCAGAGGCTAAGAGCATATGCCATTTTGTTTGGATAAGGATATGGAAAAATAACTGTACTTTCTGGTCAATGTTTATGTTTCTTATGATATTTGTATGCTTTTCTTATTGACCTTTTTATGTTTGTGATATGCTTGCTGATGCATCAGAGTTTAAGATCACGGGGTGTTCGCTTCCCTGGGCGTGATAGTGAGAGTTTGGCACCCATTTTCACCCCTACTCGTTCAGTCCGAGCTTCGGCCTCAGATCCAGAAGCAATTGAAAATCTCGCCCAGCAGCTTGAACGTGACATTCTGGTACATGATAGTCATGTGCAGACCTTTACAGCTGAACAGACAAAGGAAGCACTTGATGTGGCAAGAAACAGTATTGAGCTTCTTACAACAGTTTTATCCTCTTCACCTCAGCAAGATGCATTGGAGGTATTATTATATGAACTATTGTTTTGCACTCATCCATAGACATACGTAAAACATAAATACTCACTTTGTGCAAAGTTGGAGGTTTTAAATTCAAGCAAATTTAAAGGGTGACACTGGACCAAATTGATAGTAAGTGGAGAGGAGATGATATTTCTTGCTGCAGATGATTGGTTGATGGAAGACTTTAGAGAAAACAGTGTCTTGTAAGTTGATGGGAAGGGTTTCTGGTAAATAGGTCAATTTAGACCCCAATCTATCGACTTATTCCAATTTAGTCCTTGAACTACTAATTGGTCAATTTAGTTACCAAGTATTTGTTGTTCGCCAATTTAGTCATCAACTATGAACAAGTCATTTAATACCAAGATTATTTATTTTGGGTCAATTAAATCCAACAATAACTTTATGGGGGAATTAAGGTGAGAGACTAAATTGACCCAACAATGAACAGTTGAGTTGATGGACTAAAATTGATATTGTTATCCTTTTTTATCTAGTACCATTAATCCTTTATAGTTTAATACCTTTAATTGAATGTTGACTATCTTAAAATGGTGGGGCATCATGTGTGTTAATGGTACTTAGTCTTATGATTGATGTTACCAAATTTGTACCTTCTCATTTTGCTGAGAATGATCATTCCTTGTGCTTACTGCATACACATTAGGAAAAATCACTGTAATCTAATTGATTCGTTCTGAATAATTCTGTCAGGATGACTTGGCTACCACACTCGTTCAACAATGTTACGAGTCCCAGTTTACTGTCCAGAGAATCATTGAAACAGCTGGAGATAACGAGGCGCTGCTTTTTGAAGCCCTGAATGTGAATGACGATATCCAGAAAGTTATTTCCAGGTACGAGGAGATGAAGAAGCCTTCCCTTGCTCCACATGAGTCGGAGCCCGCCATGATACCTGTAGCTGCAGAGCCTGATGAGTCGCCTCGCTTCGCAAAAGAAGATGGGTTGATCAGAAAACAAGGTGGTTTTCAAGCTGGAGGGAGCAACGAGGACATGATGGATGATCTGGATGAAATGATCTTCGGGAAGAAGAGCGGGGGCACATCTGGAGACTCCAAGAAGCAGCCGCCACCGAAAGATGATCTCATTACCCTGTAGAGTGAGACAAGGAAAGATGATATATAACTGGCAAGGTAGGTTATGAAGTGGATGCCTTGAAAGACTCTTTTTAACTGGGATAAGACCGGAATCTTGGAGATTTTTCGTGTCATGGTTGATGTTTGTTTTCTGCACATTGTGTAAGTAGTTGTCATTTGGATCTGGCTAATATATGATTGGGATAATTGACCCCTTTGGTTACTGTGGGGATAGAGATGTTCTATTTTCTGCAAACGAATTATGGTGTAACAGATTCTATTATTTCCTCTTCATCCATTCTCTGCGAGCCTGGTAGGAGATTGTCTTTGAGCTTGGCGAATGGTTCCAACTCCTTCAGATACACTCCTTCAGATACAAAAACGAATAATGATAATGACATATATAATAGAACGATTATATGTATATCTTATGTTAATTACAAAAACCTATGTGATAGTTATAAAATTGAAATTATTATTATGTGTAATTACATATATGGAATTATTTGGTTTTTGGTAAGGGGTAATTGCAAAAACTTATAGTTTCAATAAGGATAGTTGCAAAATTTTATGGTGACTTACAGTGTTTTTGTCAATATTATTGATAAACTATCTTTTTCTTATAACTGACATCCGATTTATATATACAAATGTGATAGATATCATTACCAAAAAAAAAAAAAATTCACCGATAAATTTACGAAATACACTAATTCTCCATTATAATTATCATACTTTTAAAAACTTTTAATCATGTCGCGAGAGATAAAATCAGCCTCTATTGATTTGAATGTACATTCTTGTGCACTTTTTGCAATTATAAAAGCCCAAACCGTCCTTTCATGTTTGTGGTGCACACTACACAGATTTGAAGTCTCGCTATTGATTCTCTCGGGTATCCTAGTTTTGTTGTTTTTCGTCGAAAAAGGAAGTGTGGTGGCTTCTTATCATGGGACAAAAAAGATACTGAAAAACTTGTAGTGATGTGGGTGGCACGTGCTTTTCTCGTGGGCCCCACACGCTACACAACGTGTGGTGATACCCACGTACGGGGTATCTATGATAACCTTGTGTTCCGTTCCGTTTCGACGTGTCTACATGACACATGAGAGGATCTTTGAAACATGAGTCATGCTTCGCATTCTTTTCCGGCGGCCACACCTTCCTCACGCGCTATTTATGCAACTTGTGAGGGGAATTTTTTTTGCTATATGACGATGTAGTTATGAATTTATATTTTCTGAAAAAATGTCAAATTTTAGATCAAGAAGAACAATCATTCCCAATATCAACCATGAGGTTAATGTATTTTTTTTAATACCAAACTCAGATCAAGGAATGTAATTGATATATATGAACTAATCTAACATGTATTTTGTATATATAGTAACAATTTGTCCAAATCTATGAGCTATGGATTTGTACAACATTCAACAAAACGAGTAAAACCCATCCATAGTACAACATTTAACAAAACTCTTTAACAAAAAACCAAGAAGAGCTTTCAGCGCCGACGCCTAGGTTTTGGCTGCTTGGTGATTGATCACCGGGCATCTTTGTGCACTATGCCCCGTTTGTGGGTTCCACGATGTATTTTGTGTTTCGTGGGATTGTGTTGGTATGGATTTGAGCCGAGTAAACGACATGATTCACTAGATCGTTGCTTGATCCATATATCTCTGTAGGTGTGGATCAATCAAGGAACGGGTACTGAGAGGGGAGGAGATCAGATGTCCGGTGATCGTATGAGATATCGACTCTACACCAGGAGGGTGGCTGTCAGCAGGGAAATATTATGGCAGCCCCAAGGTGCTCGTCCTATCTTTTTAGGGTTTGTAGCGAAAAGCTCAAGCGACGACGGCAGCTGTAGATGGCGTGACTGGTGGCTCCATCGGTATGCCCGGAGCTTCTGCCCTCTCTTCCCTAGGAGTGTGTAAAGACCTGAGTTTTATTTTATCGTTGGGAACGTCGTCGAGTTGGGGAGCGAGTCGATTAATTGGATCGATTGCAAAAAAAAAAGAACAGGAAAAAAAGGATATGTGCTGGACCGGGCCGGTCAGACAACCGGGCCCAGCCCAACCGCGAACGCCCAACCCACTCGCGAGACGCGAGCCCAAACCAGACGAACCCTACGCCACTTCTCCTTCATCTTCGCGTTTGTGCACACATTCCAAAAATTGGAACGACCTCCCCTTCTCTCAGATCCTCTCGTCTCTCCCTCACTTCAACCTCGCCGTCGCCTCAACCTTCCCCTCCGTCCACAAATCAATCCGCACCGACCCCAAATCTGAGACGCCACCGCCCTGAGTCCTCCCGTCGTGTTCGTCCTCTCCGGTGGCGAACGACGCCGCGCCGGCGACAGAGAACCGAGGGTTCGTGACCTTCTTCGTCCCTCCTTCCTTCCCAGCCACGCTCTGCCGTAAAACCCCGACGTGGGAAGCTCGGTTTGACGAGTTTTACCGTCGGAAACCCTGTGCGTTGTCGCAGCACCACCGTCGACGAACGAGAAGGTGTCTCTCTCGCCAGATCCGGAGTTGTAGGGTATTGGACCGCGCGTCTGACTTCACCGACATCGCCACGGTCTCTCCGGTCACCTGGCGCCCCTCTTCGCCTCGTTTCTCCTCCCACGAGGTTGTCGGACGGCGTCAACGGCGGTCGGAGCACCGAGCTTCGCCGGAACTGACACCAGCTCAGAGTTGAGGCGAGCGGGCCTTGGGCCAGACAGTGTCTTGGGCTGGAAGGTCCTGGGCCAGAGCTAGCAACTCGGGCCAGCTTCAGACGAACCATGGGCCAGGCCCCCGTCTGGACGGGTTCTTGGCTCGGGCTCGGGCCGGATTTGGAACCGGGTCTGGACCGGGTCTGGGCCGGGTCTGGGGACGGGTCCGGGTCGGATCTGGGTCAACCCAGATTCAAAGAAAAATCAATTCAAATTCAGGTTAATTAACTATTTAATTAATTGAATTTGGACAATTAAAGGACAAATTTGAATAATTCAAAGGACTTTGGACAAACACCGGGACTGAGTGAACATTTTATTTGTCAAACCCAGATTGGACTTGCCCGAGAGCCTGGACTTCACCCGAGGAGACGAAGACCAATCCGGAACCCGTGTGAAGAACGGAGTAGGGGCAAATCGACTTTTCAGCAGAGTATTTAGAGGAAGACCACAAGGTAGGGAAAATCTTAACTTCTCGTTTAAATAACGCTTAGTATGCCTATTAGGTTAATAAAAATGGAAAGATCCTAGAATTGCATATAGGATGCGAATAACTAGAATAAATGTCTTTCAATTACTAATAATCGGACGTGTCTAGTAAGCATGCTTAGGATGTGAATCACTAGTGTAGCTCGCTTTCAATACTTGGAAATTGATTTACTAATAGAGAGGCCGTGATGAGCCCTCGGATTAGTTGTGTGTTAGCTTCACATGCTTTGTTTTCTAGTCATTAGGATGATCAAGAGTCTAATGAAACTAGATCGAATGCATGCTTGAATGTCTGAATGTTGAACTTGAATGCTTGAATCATTGGTTGATTGATTGAATGCTTAAATGATTGAATGGTTGATCGAGTATGACTGGTTGTGCCGAGGAGGCACGATCAGGTGATCGATTGACCGGTGGAGAGCAAGTGGTAAGTGACGGTAAGTGTAACTATGGGTATGAATCCGTGTGGTGTGTATTGATGAACGTGTGTGTCTCTATGAAGAGTTATGGACCCTGCGGGGCATTGGTTAGTGATTCTGCGGGATATTGGTTATGGACCCTGCGGGGCATTGATAGGATGATCCTGCGGGATAATGATTATTGTTGGCACGGTATGGTACTACACCGTTGAGGAGTCCGGTGTAGGATGAGATAATGATTATTGTTGATACGGTATGGTACCTACACCGTTGAGGAGTCCGGTGTAGGATGATAGAATGGTTACTTGAGGTTCACCCGAGTGTGTGCGTCCTACGGGAGCATTACCTCGGTTCCCGATGATCTATGGTCCTTTGGGGACATTTTCGGGAATCCCGACGATGAGGTCCCTCAGGGATGGTTTCCGGTAGCCCCGATGCATGTGCCTCCTTTGGACCGAGGGACAATCTGACATAGCACAAGGACTATTGTGGATCGGAGTATGGGATCCGACATGACACAAGAACCTAGTGTTCCAGAGTATTGGGATTGAATTTGTTAGCGTGATATTCACTTACTCTCATTTTAATGGTTATCAAATACGTGCAGTACTTTCCTTTTGATTTCTCATAATACTGTTACTCTTGAGAATTGAGTATTATTTCCTCTTCAGTCTTTTCATAGTATGTTATTGGTTAAGAGCACCTCCAACGGTCGTGTCTACGCGTCGTTGCTGGCGTAGACACGACCGTGTAGACACGACTTGTCGTGTCTACGAGGCGTGTCTGCAGGGTCGTGGCTGCGCGTCGTTGCTGGTTCTGGCAACGACGCTGCTGGTCGTGTCTGGCGCCAACGGCTAGTCGGCTAGCCAGTCACGACCCGCCACGTGGCGACGCCGACCCCCAAATTCCTTATAAATACAGATCCACCCCAACTCGAATTTTACCTTCTCTTCACTTTTTTTAGCTTCCCTTCCTCTATTCTT
The DNA here is from genome assembly GCA_963921825.1 of Erodium maritimum. Taxonomy (NCBI): domain Eukaryota; kingdom Viridiplantae; phylum Streptophyta; class Magnoliopsida; order Geraniales; family Geraniaceae; genus Erodium; species Erodium maritimum. The sequence continues at coordinate 150,070,960 of OY997588.1, forward strand.
CATCGAAATCTCTCCAAAAAAATTTCCTACACTCGTTATGGATCCGAATGAAGCCCTCAAATCCCTTGTCGACTCCTTGGATGATGAAGACGTGAGTTCTCACCACACCGAAGAGGACTACTTGGGGCACTACTCCTCCTTTTCCCAACTCCTCCAATCGGGGCACTCAACGCCGCTTCCTCCATACACCCCGCCGACCCAATGGCCAGAGTCCCAAGTGCAACCTTCCCAATTCGTTCCGGCCACCCAACCTTGCCAGTCAGCTCCGACGCAAGCGAGGAGGAGGAAGGGGAAGGCGGCGGCATCTTCAGCGAGGCCGAGACCACTTCCGCGACCGAAGTGGACCACCGAGGAGGAGACCAGATTGGCCCGAGCGTGGCTGAACAACTCGCTCGACCCCATCAACGGGAAGAACCAGAAGAACGAAAAGTACTGGCAAAAGGTGCATGCCGAGTACGAGGCAGTTAGACCGACAGAAAGTACTGGCAAAAGGTGCATGCCGAGTACGAGGCAGTTAGACCGACAGAGGACCCACCTCGGGCTTGGATGGCGTGCAAGGACCATTGGCATAAGGTTAAAGCCTTCATCACCAAGTTCTAGGAGAAGTACACCCAATATGAGAACACGGTGACAAGCGGGAGGAATGAGGTTGACGTCCTGGCAGGCGCTGAAGCACTGTACCTGAAGGAGGAAAAGCATGCGTTCAAATTTAAGCATATGTGGCTCATCGTGAGGGGGCAACCGAAGTTTTTCACAAAAAACGTTCTGGAATGTGACATCCTCGACCTTGACCTCAACCTCGATGCCGACAGTGATGGAAGCAAGCGGACGAGGATGGATGAGTCTCGCACTTTTGGAGACGACTTCGACCACGAATTGAACTCGTTTACCACCGAGGGTCGTCCGATCGGGCAGAAGAGAGCCAAGGCCAGGGCTCGAGGCAAAGCCCAAGCCTCCCAATCCTCCCAGTCGGCGGCGTCCGGGCTACCTCCCGAGCACATGCAGTTCCTCAACACTCTTTCCCAAAGGAAAGGGACACAGTTATAGGGCAAAATTGCGATGCAGAACCAGGTCATGGAGACCCTGAACGCAGTTCTTCGCCAAGACATCACCAACTTGACCGCGGCTGAAAGGGATTCTCGTGCCTCGCTCATTCAAAGCCTCGGGAAGCGGTTGGAGAACTTGGATTAGCCGAGACTTCAATTTAGTTTTTAAATTTAGTTTTTAGATTAATGTACTTTGCGTTTTGTTAATAAAGTTTCATTCTAGTTGATTTGTGTGTTATTAAAAAAAATCAATTTTTTATCGAATTATCGAAGCCTCGAGGAGCGTGCCAGGGTTACTATTTGAAATAGTAACCCTAGGTCGTGGCAGCCGCGCCGACCCCGACCCCTCCCCTCCTATAAATACCCTCACACCCCTTCTCATTTTTCACACCTCTCACATTCTCTCTCTCCAATTTCTCTCATTTTCTAGCATTTCCTCTTTTTTCCCTATCAAGTCGATGTGTCTACTTGGGCAACCGGGCCTCTTTGGTCACTAGAGGAGGAAATTCATTTGGTGGTCAATTGGCTCACCCACTACGAGCCCGGGGGTCAGTATTGGCATGGTCTGTACGTTGCTTACGTACAGACCGGGAACGATGCTTGGCCGCCACGGACAGAGAAGCAAGTGAAGGATCACTTCCAGAAGATGAGCAAGAAGTGCAAGTGGTTTGAGATATGCTACCAGAAGAAACTGGTCGACCCTAAGAGAGGGGCAACGGATGCCGAAATATATGCCGCGGCCGTTTCTGATTATGAAGGCAAACACGGGCTGTGGAATAAATGTCCTGTGTGGGAGATGCTCAAGGACGATGCGAGGTGGCGTTTACGTATTAGTAGAAATATGAATTAGTTTAATCATATTTTAATAATTATGTTTTAAATTATCTACTTATGTATTAGCGTTTAAATTATCTAGCGTTTTAAATATTATGTAATGTTTGTGTGGTATGAAATAAAATTAGTATTAAAAATGTGGGGTACTTTTTAATTAACTAAAACTGTGTAGACACTGCTCCAGACACTGCGTAGACACTACCATTGGAGGAGCAGTGTCTGGAAGCAGTGTCTAGAGGCCAAAAACAGTGGTTAGACACTGCGCATAGACACTGTGCAGTGTCTAACCATTGGAGATGCTCTAATGGTATTAACTGCATATTGTGCGACCGTGCTAAAACCCTTTTATTACTAAAATGAGGCTAACCTGTTTATGATTTTCCCTACTGAGCGTAAGCTCACCCCTATTTGTTTTATCTGTTGTTTTTACAGGCATGATTGTTGAGTAGTGAGCTCGAAGCTTGGGAGCTTCCGGAGAGTCTGGGCTTGTTTAGAGACATCTTGGTCATTGTATTTAACCTCATATTTTATTTGCTTATCCGGAGCTTGACTCTTATTACAGTTTCGGAAACCATTTTATCGAGTTATTTGATTGGAATTAAACTTTGAGGCTTACTATTGTTGAAAGGTTGCGTTTTATGTTATTATTTTATTCTCAACTCAAGTCACGTCTCGAGTCCGGCCAAAACCGGATTTGGGGCGTGACAGAGTGCGTCTGTCTGGCTTTGCGACGACGACAGAATTGGGGTTGGGTCTTGCGACGCAGACAAGGGAGACCGAGTCCCCTACGGTGACGATACGGACGGAGGAAAGTTGTTCGTCTCCTCTGTCTCGTCGTGACTGGTCACTGGGGATACTAGGAGGTCAGGAAGCGACGATTGGAGGTGGGTTTGGTGATGGTTCAATCACGGAAGTAGAGAGTGTTACGAAGTCCGAGGAGGCATCAGACTTACCGATAAGGGGGACAAGCACCCTCGCCTCGATCAATGGGAACCTTGTGGCTCAGTGGGGGTTGGCCAGCAACACCGCCCACTAGACGTAAGATGGCAGTGGTTCCCCCAAGTCTTGGTATGGTATTCTCCTATCATCTTAGAGACCGACAATCTCGTGTTTTTGAGCCCTACTCTATCATTTCGTGGAGGACGACGCACATTGGCAATTCGAGGAAGTACGCAGTACACCTCGGTGCCAACCCGAAAATGGGTCGGCTTTGTCCTATCTCACAGTTTGGACTCGTTGTATCGGGTTTTTCGAATGCTACTGCAGTATCCCCTTCCGAATATTTTGGACGATAGCATTTTACATAGTCAATTTGTGCCTTCTCTGATTATAGGTTCACTCGGCCCTACTCTAGAGTCTTTAGTCGTTGTACTGGTTGCCTCGGCCGCTACGCATCATACTCCTATAAACATTTTTGAAGCACTTCGATGAAAAAGTTCCTTTTCAATTTAGTTTTTGTCCCACGATATATGGACTTTTCATTTGTTTCCTTACAATTATCTCTTTTGATTGTTATCATTCTTGAGTAGCTAGTCTTGAGTCAGCAACTCTAGAGATTTTTTTTATTAATATATTTATTTTTATTGTCGGCTAAAAACAACATTTAACAAAGAGAATAAAAACCAACTATAATTGAATAGAAACTTCTCACAATAACGGAAAAGAAATAAAAAGAGAAGGTAGCTCTGCTAGGGTTTTGATGCCTCCTCCTCGTGAGCCGCCCAAGCCTCACCGATCACTGTCCTCCCGGCGCCATTTCGGCTCATCTGCCCCGCTGCCATGGCGTTCTTCTCAAGCTCCCAGTTCCTCTCGACTCGGGTTGGGGAGGAATTTATCTTGGGGCGATAATATCCCTCACCAAATTCCTTCAACAATCCCTCTACTTACGATGGATGTGCCTCATCCGTCTCTGCACTCTCTGCCGTCTTCTGATCCATCCTTTCCGCTTCAGAATCAGCCGTTGGCGTCTCTGAAGCCGCCGCCGCCTCTGAAACTACCTTTGAAGCCGCTATCACCGCCGTCGCGTCCACTTCCCTGGCCTCCACCACTGCACCCTCCTCGACCCCTCTCTCATATCTGTTTCTGGCTAATCGAGGGGTTCATTTTTATTTTATTTTATTTTATTTCGTTTTTGCAGGGTAAAAAACGAGCGAGCAGAGATTCAGGGACTGGCAAACGGGCATCAGGGATTGGCCCTGGGAGGGGGTTCCTGATCGATGTTTTGCCTCCCACTATTACTATTGAAGTCTTTGGCCAGTTTCGGAGCATGAATTCCAATACCACCTTCTCATCCCCCGTATTCTATCATTGCCTATATGGCATTCCAATACCGTCTCTGACGAATCTAGTGAAAAAAATATCAGTGAGCCATTGCTCTTTTTGTCTGACCTTAGTGGTCTAGGAGCATGTTTCCTGACGTACATCAATATTTTAATATAAACATTTATAAAATTGCAACCTTCGCTAAAAAAAAACTATAATTGAATAGATATATACTTAAAGTCATTAATCCACCAAATTGTTGTGTCACCCCTTTTCCACTAGTTGAACTAAACAATTTTTGTACTAGGACCTCTTGAACTAGTTTGTCTTAACGTACATATGACACTCGTTTTTGTCATATGTATAGAAACGAGTGATTTAAAATAATTTTTCGATTTTAATGTTAAAGTTGTTTGTTTTTAAATAAAAAGTATATAGAAAGAATAGTTGGTTTCTCTATGAAAGCTCCTTCTATCCTAAGTCAAACTCGTCGCCACCTAGCTTTTTTCCCTCGTCAGTGATGGTCACGGCCACGGTCGTGGTTGTTATCGGCGGAGACCACTCCTTCACGCGCATCTCGCCCATTCCGTTCTTGTTTTCGGCGCACACGTCCTCTCTTCGTTTTAGTGTTGGTCTCTTCGAGTCCTATCGGAGCTTCTTCGACTCCTTTGCATTGGTTTGTTCTTCTCGTAGTCTTCCGACGTGTATCGGCCTGGACGTTGCTGCTCTAGATTTCAGATCTGAAGCATCAATTTCCGATGGCATGGTCGTCTCCTCCACAACTGGATGTGCGCTCATGCAGGTATCAGGTCTGATCCTTCCCTTCTCCTCTGTTTGATTCTTATTCAAGTGCTCGTTTGAGTGCTCATTTTGGTGTTGGCCGACATTCAACAATGGAATTTGGGAGTTTGGTTTTAGACAAGGCGTGGAGCTCGGGTTTTGGGTGTGGGACTCGCCTCGGTGGTGACAGTTCCTGCCTGAGATCGAGTTTTTGGGGTTCGATCTGGTGTTTTCATATCTTATCCTCCCCTTTTCGGTGAGCTCGGGTTTCTAGTTGAAGCTTTGTTCGGTCAATACTTGGTGGCAGGACCTATAGACTCGACAAATCTGTTCGGTGGTGGGGTTGATGTTTGATTGTCTCTGGTGGAAGTGGTTTTCTGTTCCGACATGGGACTGCTTTCTCGACCCCCTTGGTTGTGATTGTAGCATGTTTGGACCTATCGCAGCTGGTGCTTTCGCTCTTCGGATCCTGTCTCTCTGTTTCCGGGGTGACTCCTGTGACTCATTTTGATCTTGCGTGGGACGCATTTAGCATCTCTCTGATCGTATATTGTTGAGGATCTTCTCGAGTCGTGTCTCTTTGTCTAATGCTATGTGTTGGTTTCAACGAGGTGGTGCTTTCTTCCGGTGTTGCTCTTTTTTCAGGTGAGGGTACTTAATCTCCATTCCTTTTTCTTTTGTGTTGTTGTTCCTCATGTTGTCCTTTATTGTCTCTGTCTGGTTCTCATCAGTTTCTTTCCTCTACGTGGACAAGGACTTGCCAATTTTCGGTGTTGGTCGTCGGTCAGTGGTTAAGGAATTATGCATATTGGTTGAGTTCCTACAGATTCGGTTTGGGTTTTAATGTGTTCTGGTGGATTTCGTTCTCTGGATCCGTCTCCGTCGTTGCAGTGTTGGTTGTCGACTTGTTAGTGATCGTCTACTCTCTTTGTGAGAGCATGATGGTTCTAATGAGACAAGGTGCCCTACACACTCAGATAGTAGATTATGGTGTTTTAAGTATTGCTTGGGCTTTATGGTTGGAAAATCCGGGTTTTAGACCTTATCTATTTTCGGGCTTTATGGTTGGAAAATCCGGGTTTTAGACCTTATCTATTTTCGGACTTCATGGTTGGAAAATCAATGTTTTTAGACCTCCCTTTTTGTGTGCTTCATGGTAGTCATATTCGGGTTATAGACCTTGTTTATGTTATTTTGAAAATGTCCTTTCTGTTTTTCATTTTGCTTCACGGTTGAAAAATCTGGGTATATGATTGTTAGACCCACCATTTCCTGTGGTTTAGGGTACTTACTTTGCAAGTCTATTTGCGCTAAGGACTTCATTTGGGTTGCCTTTATTTGTAAGTCTTATCGTTAAGGGGTTTCCCTTTACCTTGTCTTTTGCTTCAAAAGGCTTGGTTTATAAAACAAAAAATTGATGATAAAAAAACCCACCTTATTTTACCAACATATATTTTTTTATTGCCTGCCATGTGTCTTTACTATGGAGGATCGAATCGAGGTCCGAAACTAGACAATTCAATTCCACTTGCGAAATCGCTAAATACAGTTTCTGAACCAACTCACGAAATTGATATTAGAATCACGCCATACTTTTTCGTTGCATCATTCGATTCCAAGAATCGATTCCTTAACTAAGGGAGTCTGGCATCGACCTAGGGCATAGATGCACATGCTACATCAACACTCATTTTGTTCATCTTGACCTTTGGTTTGACCTGTGTGATTAATCAAAGAAGGATGGTAAAGTGGTGTACTGCATTACAACAGCCAGACAGATAGCTAGCATTTGTAAACATGTCAACGCGCAAAACATGTATCTACGTAAGACCCGAACAAAATCAAACAACAGCCACGTTACAATTTAATAATTGAATCAAAATTTGACAATGGTCTGAATTCATCTAACACTTCTACACATTCATTTGTTTCACATGTGACCTTTATTAATATATGTTTTTTACATTAATTAATTAATATATGTTAGTTAAATTTATATTATTAATTATTATTGTGATGATTTGAATTTTGACGATCAAATTAGAGATTCAAATATATATTTATTCTGAATAAATAACCATTATTAAATAGAAGGAACATTTAAACAACATTTGAATATCAATTTGGATGACTTTTATCTTTTATTTTGAAAACTAAAGTTCAGAATAAAATCCGCCTTTCTAATTATATATTAATAATATTTAAGCTATCCTTTAAACCCCTTCCGTTAATCCCCTTTCCGTTAAATCCATAGAATATTTTGAGAAGGTTCTGATTTTATTCTGAACAGAATATCGAAGAAAATCTGGTTGTACAATACAATCGTGCCCTCGTAGTTTCTCTCACGACACAGTCCTTAAAACTCTCCTCCTCTGCTGCGTATCGTCTTCACCATTCGCTCTAGGCGGGTTTTGGACAGTTGGAGCGAGCTTCTCTGGCGTTGAACTCTTCAATCTCGATTTGCCGTTTCTAATTCACAACGCGTCGATAAGATCACGACAAAGCCAGACTCGGTCGCTATAAGCGAAGGCGTAACTTGTATAGTTTTTCTACGGTACGCTTCCTCTGTTCCCATCTTCTCTCTCGCTGGGTAAGGTCTGTATTTTTGCTTGTCTGTTTGGGTGGTGGGAAAATGTGGTGTCGAGAACATGGTTTTGAATATTTGGTTGTTTTGGGCCTGTGTTTTGAGCTGCCAAATGGGTCCCGGGCCTTAGCTTAGTCCGTTTCAGAGTCTGGGTTTTGTTGATTAGGGGTTTAGGGTTTAGTTCTGGTTTTCTATCCTTCGTTTGTGCGTTTGCGGCTTCTTTCATTTTCTCGGCAAACAAACAGGTCGTGGTCGTAGATATGTTTGGTTTACTGTTTTGGTAGCATTTGAATCCCCAACCCGTATTTGTTGGGTTCTTCGAGGATTTAGGGACTCGGATTATTATTTTCCATCTCCTGTTTGAGCGCCCATCTGAATTTTAGGGAACAAGTAGCTCTGTTGATTTGCTTTTTCTGAGACTAAATTTGTATTTTCTCTTCATTCAGCAAGTTTTTTTTTTCTTGACAACCAAAGTAGACCAGAGAGATTTTAATGTGCATGTTTAGCTTGATATGATGGTTTTTTTTTCCTTCCTAAACAATGAATTGCCTGATAATGGTTGGTTGCTAATGAAGATTTAGGAGTGGTTGGCATTTATGTTCTTATATGCCATGGTTTTTTAAAGGGACTAAATCACCGGATTTAACATGTACATATCTTTGTTGATTTTTCAGCTACCGCATAGCAGAAGGTCAAATTGAAGCTTTGCACTCATATGATTGATTTCAGGTATGGTGGATTGCTCTAGTTCTGGTGATATGTGAATGCTTGTAATCTAGAGTTATGCTGATGATACCTACATTGTTGCATGATGGAATTATAGGTTTTCGAGTTCTTTGAAGTAGCCTTCCAATATGGCCACTAGATCATCTCTGTCATCAAACCCAGATGCATCTGAGGCACACAACCCTCCCGCTCAAACGGTGAGGTTTGGCAGGAGAAGTTCCTCGGGTCGATACATAAGCTACTCAAGAGACGACCTTGATAGTGAACTGGGGAGTACCGACTTTATGAACTACACAGTCCACATACCACCAACCCCTGACAACCAGCCCATGGATCCGTCCATCTCCCAGAAAGTTGAAGAACAGTATGTATCGAGTTCCCTCTTCACAGGTGGATTCAACAGTGCTACAAGAGCACATTTGATGGACAAAGTAATTGAATCCGAAGCAAACCATCCCCAAATGGCCGGTGCAAAAGGATCTTCGTGTGCTATTCCTGGGTGTGATGCAAATGTAATGAGTGATGAGCGTGGTGCAGATATTCTCCCATGTGAATGTGATTTCAAGATATGTCGGGATTGTTATATAGATGCAGTGAAGACTGGTGGTGGTGTATGTCCAGGATGCAAAGAGCAGTATAAGAACCCAGATTTGGATGAAGTGGTTGTTGATAACAATTCTAGACCTCTTCCCCTTCCTCCTTCGGGTGGAATTTCAAAAATGGAGAGGAGATTGTCATTGATGAAGTCAACAAAGTCTGTGCTTATGAGGAGCCAGACTGGGGATTTTGACCATAATAGATGGTTGTTTGAAACCAAAGGGACTTATGGGTATGGAAACGCTATATGGCCCAAAGATGGACGTATTGGGGATGAGAACAGCAATGAGAGTGTTGAACCCACAGAGTTGATGAATAAACCATGGAGGCCACTTACCCGGAAGTTAAAAATACCAGCTGCTATTCTCAGCCCATATAGGTATAATCTACGCTTATTGCTAATTATCGTGCCACTTTTATCTTCTGGTTCAGTTCCATTAAATGATAAGTAGACATGAAGCCCTTAAACTGTCTTTCATAATGGAAGGGAAAAGAGCAATGACTCGTAACCTAATTGCTGTGCAAACCCTGTTGAAATGTTGGTTTGTGACATTTTTAGATATGTTGGTTTACTGTTCAGTAGCATTTGAATTCCCTACCCGGATTTGTTGGGTTTTTTTTTCGAGGATTTAAGGATTTGAATTAATATTTTCGGTCTCCTGTTTTAGCGCCCATCTGAATTTTAGGGAACAAACCCGCCCAGCTCAGTGGTGTGTAGTAACTAGTAGCTCTATTGATGTGCTTTTTAAGTGACTTTTATTCTATTTGCTCTTCATTCAGCATTTTCTTTTCTTGCCAACCAAACAGAGACCAGAAAGAGATTTCAATGTTCATGTTTAGCCTGATAGTTCTTGTCTAATAATGGTTGGTTGCTAAAGAAATTTTTGGAGTGGTTGGTATTTTTCTTTTGGCTCCTAAATTCTTATACGACATGTTTTCTGAAGTGTCCAAATCACGAAATTTGTTCATCTCCTATATATAAGTTCTATATTGCTTCACCTTCTATTGCCATTTCTTATACCGTTGAAATTTTCTTTATTTCACATGACTAATTGTAAACTAGATTATATCTTTATTTCAATTCCTTCTCTTTCTGTTGATCTTGCTTGCAGGCTTCTGATTGCTGTTCGAATGGTTGCCCTTGGTTTCTTCTTGGCATGGAGAGTGAGCCACAAAAATGAAGACGCAATCTGGCTATGGGGAATGTCTGTGGTTTGTGAGCTCTGGTTTGCTTTCTCATGGCTTCTTGATCAATTGCCCAAGTTGTCCCCAATCAACCGTTCTACAGATCTCAATGTTTTGAAAGAAAAGTTCGAAACACCAAGCCCCAACAATCCCACAGGAAAATCTGATCTCCCAGGTATAGACATCTTTGTCTCCACTGCTGATCCAGAGAAGGAACCACCTCTTGTCACTGCAAACACCATCTTATCAATCCTTGCTACTGATTATCCTGTTGAGAAGCTTGCTTGCTATGTCTCTGATGATGGTGGCGCTCTTCTTACTTTTGAGGCAATGGCTGAAGCTGCTAGCTTTGCTAACATATGGGTGCCGTTTTGTCGAAAACATGATATTGAGCCCAGGAACCCAGAATCTTACTTCAATTTGAAGAGGGATCCTTACAAAAACAAAGTGAAGCCTGATTTTGTCAAGGACCGTAGACGGGTCAAGCGTGAGTATGATGAGTTCAAGGTCCGTACCAATGGCTTGACTGACTCTATCCGCCGCCGGTCTGATGCATATCATGCTCGGGAGGAAATTAAAGCCATGAAGCTTCAGAGGCAAAATAGGGACGATGAACCTGTGGAGAGCTTGAAAATTCCGAAGGCCACATGGATGGCCGATGGAACCCACTGGCCTGGAACTTGGTTGACTCCTGGACCTGAGCACACTAAAGGTGACCATGCTGGTATTATACAGGTATTCAAACAAATAAGCCATCACCAGAATAAGCAATTTAGATTTGTCCTTGGGGAAAATTTCCTTAGCTACCCCTAAGTGGACATCATTCTGAACTAATTACGCCTGAAGTTTAAAAAGTTTTTGACAGCCTCCCGCGGTTTTTTCAGTGTCATTTAATATCAATTTCCGCTGAGTTTTGGGTATGAAATGACAAAAGCACCCTTGTGAAAAATTAAGGATATATTTGTCATTTCAAACTCAACAACTTGACCGAGTTTGGGTGAATTGAGGCCAAAAAAGGTATAAAATGAAACTCAGGGGTAATTGATTGAGAAATGTGCATACTTGAGGATAAATTTGTGAGATTTTCCTTTGTTCTTATTACCAAGTGGATATGTGGCTGAACATTTTCTCCCCTTGACATTATAATCACGCAGGTGATGTTGAAACCTCCAAGTGATGAGCCATTACTTGGATGTGTTGATGACACTAAGATAATCGATGTTGCTGACATAGACATCCGACTCCCAATGCTCGTGTACGTATCCCGTGAGAAGCGACCGGGCTATGACCACAACAAGAAAGCAGGAGCTATGAACGCCCTAGTCAGAGCCTCAGCCATCATGTCCAATGGCCCTTTCATCCTCAACCTCGACTGTGACCACTACATCTACAACTCACAGGCCATGAGGGAAGGCATGTGCTTCATGATGGACCGAGGTGGTGACCGCCTCTGCTACGTCCAGTTCCCTCAGAGGTTCGAAGGTATCGACCCTTCTGATCGATACGCCAATCACAACACTGTCTTCTTCGATATCAACATGCGAGCCCTCGACGGCCTCCAAGGGCCTGTCTACGTCGGAACTGGATGTCTCTTCCGCAGGGTCGCTCTCTACGGCTTTGACCCACCCCGATCGAAGGTGTACCATCCCTCCATTGCTGAAGAGAACCGGGCCTTAAGAATGGGCGAGTCCGACGATGAGGAGATGAACCTCTCTGCATTCCCGAAGAGGTTCGGGAACTCGAGCTTCCTTATTGATTCCATCCCAGTGGCTGAGTTCCAAGGCCGTCCTCTTGCAGATCATCCAGCTGTGAAGAACGGGCGCCCCCCTGGCGCCCTCACCATTCCTCGGGATCTTCTCGATGCTTCCACCGTTGCAGAGGCCATCAGTGTCATCTCGTGCTGGTACGAAGATAAGACCGAGTGGGGACAGCGGGTCGGGTGGATTTACGGGTCTGTTACTGAAGATGTGGTCACTGGGTACAGAATGCACAACAGAGGTTGGAAATCTGTTTACTGTGTGACTAAGCGTGACGCGTTCCGTGGGACTGCTCCGATCAATCTGACCGATAGGCTCCATCAGGTGCTTCGTTGGGCTACTGGTTCGGTCGAGATCTTCTTCTCCCGCAACAACGCGCTCCTGGCGAGCCCCAAAATGAAGGTTCTTCAGAGGATAGCTTACCTCAACGTCGGGATCTACCCTTTCACCTCGATTTTTCTGATCGTTTATTGTTTTCTCCCGGCGCTTTCTCTGTTCTCCGGCCAGTTCATCGTCCAGGAGCTCAATGTGACGTTCCTAGCTTACCTCCTGATCATCACGTTGACTCTATGCATGCTCGCCATCCTCGAAATCAAGTGGTCAGGGATTGAATTAGAAGAATGGTGGAGGAACGAGCAGTTCTGGCTGATCGGAGGCACCAGCGCCCATCTCGCCGCCGTGCTCCAGGGGTTGCTGAAGGTGGTGGCCGGGATCGAGATCTCATTCACGCTGACGTCAAAATCAGGGGGAGATGACGTGGATGACGAGTTCGCGGATCTGTACACGGTGAAGTGGACGTCGCTGATGATACCGCCGATCACGATCATGATGGTGAACTTGATAGCCATAGCTGTGGGATTCAGCAGGACGATATATAGTGTGATACCGCAGTGGAGTCGGTTGCTGGGAGGAGTGTTCTTCAGTTTCTGGGTGCTGGCTCATCTCTATCCTTTCGCCAAGGGTCTCATGGGAAGGAGAGGGAGGACTCCGACCATTGTTTTTGTGTGGTCCGGACTTATAGCCATCACCATATCTCTTCTCTGGGTGGCTATCAATCCACCGGCCGGAGCCACTCAGATCGGCGGCTCCTTCTCGTTCCCTTGATCACATTCTTTTCTTCTATATTCATATTTTTTCTGTTCATGTTCATGGATCCGTATCAAAGGATGCTAATATTTCAACAATCTAGCTGATTATATACCCTGCAGTTGCACGATTGAACATATGTGTTGTATGCATTTATCATCAAACAGTCGCATATACTATATGACAATTGGCGATTCTGTTTCCGAATCCACCATTTCTGTTACTTTCTGACTTGCCTTTTTCTTCAGTCCAATTCTGAGGTCCTTCAGTAATGGAATTCTCAAACTGTTCATGAGATCCAAAACGCCTTCAGCTTCAGCTTCCTTACCCATGGATCTGTAAAAGTGAACTGCGCTACTCATACAATACCTGTCCAGTTTCACACACTTATTTATCTGTTCAAAGAAACTAATTCCCTCTTCCACGAGTCCAAATTCCAGGTAGCCTCTTAGCATAGATCGATAACATGCAAGATCAGGAGTTAAACCAGCTCCTACTAGCTCCTTATAGATCCTCTCCGCCTCGCTCATTAAACCCGCTTTTGCAAAAGCAGAGAGCAAGTTGTGAAAATGGGCACAGGAAGGAGCAACACCTTCTTTCTTCATACATTTTATGATCTCCTCTGCTTCTGAGAATTTTAGATCAGCTGCATATGCTTGGACAAGAGGGAGGTATGAGGAGGAGTCTGGTGAGCATCCATCTCTCTTCATAGCTTCAAAAACCTTCTCAACTTCATGATGAAGTCCACCACTGGCATAGACATTCATCATAATTTTATAGCTGACCTGCATCCCAAGGGAAAGAACTATATACGTTGGCACTACTGGAATCCAATTAGAAATCATTCTAGAAGATAATGCATGCATTTGATCACATAAGTATATGTATATCCTTTACCCTAGAAGGTTATTCGTTGACTGGCAAAGCGCACGTGTTAACGACACGTGAGAGAGTGTGTGTGTGTTAAGAGTATAGTCCCACATTGAGTAAAAATATTTCTTATTACGTTATTTATCTCATTTTCCCTTAGTGAGCCCCTTATTATATCTTATCTTTAGAGCCCTTATCACTATTTTCAATGGGCTCATCTCCCCCTCACTTGTCGTTTTAAATAAAATTTACATATTTGTACTTCAAACATGAATGCAGTATGGCAACCATATATTTTTCTATCAAAACCCTGAGGTTTTAATGTGTGTTCATACCTTTCCAGGTTTTATTCCTTCCTTCTGCATTTTGCTGAATAGCAGTGACGCTTCTTCCCTCTTACCTGCAAAACAGCATATGATACCCTGGCTATCGAACATATCATAATCATACACTGATGCTTCACTTGAGTTCTCGACTTCTCGGATACCATGAACAATTAGTCAACAAAGTTCCCATAAGAAAAGAAAAATCACTATCAGCAGCAAAATCGCTGTTTTGACTCTAAGTCTCATTTGTTTTTGTTTGCTGTCTAATCAATCACACAAGTCATTATTCAAAGAAAGATATGAGTAGATTTATACCAGCCTTCCCATAACACCCAATCAGATTCATGTATGCCTTTTCATCTGGATGCACGCCTAAGCTGCAAGCTGTATTAAACACCTCCACAGCCTTATCCAGGTTGTTACCTTGTCCATACACACTGGAATTACAGTTTATAGTAACAGCAACAACGGTTTCATCAGAATGGAAACAATGGTTATTTTTCTTTCCGCCTTTTGATTTATTTCTAAGTGAAGAGAAATCAAACATGTCCTTGCCTGATCATGGTATTGTATGTCTGAATTGAAGGTGTGACTCCCAAGGAAAGCATGCGCTCATATATGCTTGCTGCAACACGCAACTTACCTGCAAGGTCAAAATAACAGGTCACCGCAACCTTCTTTAAGGTATAAATCTTGAATAGAGCAATGGAAATGTGGGATAGTCCATGTCAACCTGCTAGTAGCATTGCCTTAATAAAGGTGTTGTATGCAACAGTATCAATCTCCAAGCTATCTTTAAAACTTTTATGAATGATAGCTTCTATCTCTTGAAATTTTCCTGTAGGAGGATAATTCTTATTACTGACATAACGGGGGCAAGATATGAGGAAATTATACAAAGTAGAAATAAACCATCTTCCATATTTCTATAGTAATAATGAACGCAGCAGCCATGACATGCGAATCGTAGTTGATTTCTTAACAAAAGTGTCATGCTACAACTAGAGGTTTTACATCTTACTACTGACAGTAGTTTGGATAAAAAGAGGTCCAGTTTGGAGTCAGCAAGTCGCTTCATAGATGGTAATTAGTCACTACAGTTTATAAATCACGCAGCAAAAGATTGGAGTACTAGAGAAACAAAAGGTAAGCTGAGCAATTTCATTACCAGAAGGTTGAGAAACATCATTAAATGTAAAAGCGTATTCCTGAAAGAGATATTCACTAAATATGGGGAAAACAGAAACTAGTATGACTCTAGAATCCAGATTCGTTGTTTGCATGATCTGTAGTCCATAAACAGGCAATTTTGAATCATTTCTACGTATAGTATAATTTGATAACTCAACTGTTAAGGAAAAAATATCTACTGCTGTACTGAAGGTTGGTGCACATTACCTATTTTAGTCAATGCATTCACAACTATGCTGATAGCAACAGGATCCATATCATGTCCATTATCGACTAGTTCTTTATAAAGAGAGTATGCTTCCTCTGGTTTACCACATTTGGAATACGTGTCGAGCATTGAATTAAATACTGATTTCCCAATAGCAGGTAAAACTGAAACTGCTGCAAAGAGCTCACGGGCTGCTCCCAGCTTATGTTGCTTCCCATAAATACTGATCAAATAAGATATAGTTTCATCCCTCAACTTCGAATCTAGCTTGGTCAGCTGATAAATTATGGCTTGTGCTTTGGAGAAATCACCTATAGAGGACACAAGCGTCAAACCTCATAGATAATACAGCAGAAGACATGTTTTCTGACTTCTATTACATGCATAGCTAAATAAAAAATAAAAGGAAATGAACACTATTGGTAATATAGTACCTTTCTGAATAAAATTGCTGATAGTTTGACTCAATACTGACACACCACCAGCAACCTCAAGCAACAACTTCAGAACTTCTTGTGTCTCACTTAGCTTGCCATCCGTCACATACACATTAAGCATCAGCTTGAGAGCCATGGTATCCGGTTGGTCGACATCCAAGAGCTTATGTTCAGGTTTCCCATGATCCAAATGTTCTCCGGGGATAGCCTTAAGAAAAGTTCCAAAGAATCTATTATCCTTGACCAATCCACTTGAAACCATCTCTTTTATCAACTCCTCGGCATCTCTAAGCATTCCTTCCGTGCAATATACTCCAACAACGGTCTTGCAGAGCTCCTCACTAAATTCTACTTTATCTTTTCTTATCTGGAAGATGAAACTCTTGGCCTTTTCCATCAAGTCCAATCTTACATACAAATTGAGCATGTCATTACAAGACCTAGCGTCAGGAAGTCCAGTCTTGGATAGAGCCTCCAATGTAGCTTCAGCAGAACCCACATCTTCTTTCATAACATAACATTGCAACAAGACAATGTAAGCAAACCTTGATAACCAAATGTTCCGAGACCTCATAAGATCTATGGTACCCAAAGCTTTCTCAAAATTCCTTGAACTGAGATGGACTTGGGCCATTGCTAAATATGTTTTCTCATCACTAAGCAAGCCCAACCTATCACACTCTTCAAATGTTTTATGAGCATCCTCATAAAGACCAACTTTTCCATATATTCTAATGAGCAAACCATAGATGGATTCATCAACTATGACTTTATTCTTTTCCATTTCTGAAAAGAGAGAGAGGGCTTTAGAATAATCCCCAGTTTTATAATATAAACTCAGAAGTGAAGCACATGTATAGTTACTGGGAACTATTCCCTGAGATCTCATATCCTCAAAAAGTCTTTGTGCTTCAATGCCATTGCCATTTTTTGTACTTGCACTAATAAGAAGGCTGTAGCTTACCTCCTCAGGAACAAATCCAACACTCTTCATTACATTGAAAGTCTTGAAGGCCTCCTCTGCATGACCACCTTTAACGAGTGAGGCAATGACTACCGTATAGGTAAATTTATTTGGTGCCACCCTTTTATCTACCATCTGCCTCCAGATATCTATGACCCTTTCATGGAGCGATTTCTTCTGCAAAGAGGAAAGCATGAAATTGTACACAGCAACCGAGGGCACGATGCCTCTCTCTTGAACGGCTGTATGAAATGATAGCATAGCCTTATGATGTCCCCATCTGGCATATGTACACAACATGGTGCCACAAGCAACTTCGTCTGGTTCACATCCTGCTTCAAGCATCTCCAAGAAGGTCTGTTCAGCCAGCTTGATCTTCCCAACTTGCCCATATACACGCAACACAAGTGTGTAAATGACAGCACTTGGACGGTAGCTTAACTGTTCATGCACAAGTGTATAATTCCACCATGTTAATGTCCACTCTTCAGATGAAAATAGTATAGCATCAAATTTTCAGAAAGTAAAACACTAAGCAATGCAAAATTAGATAAATTTTGCTGAAGACACGGAAAAAACAGGGTTTGCACTCAATTGACGCAGAAATAACTATGCTATTGAGAATCATAACATGATTATACATTCAGATCAGTTCCAACCATCCTTAATATCAGTTGATTTTCACAAACAATGATGATGATGAATACAAGTTCAATGAATTCACCAAAAAGCTGCCAACCCAACTATGCACGTCAGGATTATCGTGTGCCCATTTTGCAAGCAATCAACCGAAATTTAATAGAATGATAACACATGTTTAGTTCGTTTCAGTCAAGCAAACCTACACTAACCATGCAACAAATATCCTGATGAAAGTCAACAACAATTGAGGTTCTGATAAAGATCCACTATGTGATCAGAATTACAGGACTGCAAGTCTAAAATACTTCCTCTTCATGATGAAATTAGCATGTCAACTACCAAGATAGGAGTGAAACAAAACAATTTAAAAGGCTAGCTAGCTATATTCAGCTAAGGTCAGAATCCCAAACTCGTCCAAAACCATGTAAATGTCGACTCGTCGTGATAGGAAGCTTGAAATAACTAAGAGGCACTTTACATTAGATCTATGACTAATCAAATTTAGAAAAAATGGGATGATGCAGAAACCTGGTTCAATTAATCATTATGTAAGCACTAAACTCTCAGTTCCTCACTTCATCAAATATCTAACACCATTTCAAATTTTCTCCAAACAAGAATATAACTTCATCCCCCACACACCAAACCCAATTAAAAAAAAATCACAAAAATTCATAGCAAAATAGCAATCACCTGCAACTTCATCCAGGCAAACAGGTCATTGACCTCTCTCCAAGACCTCTGCTCCTTGAGCACCACACACATGTCCCTGAAACTTAGCTTCCCGACGAAACTCGCCATCACCTCCCTCATATCGTACTCCCCATTCCTCCTGCTCGACAAGCTCCTCACGGTCTTTATCGCCGCCACCACATGCTTCCCGTACAATTGGCCGTTCTTATCGTCCTCCAGGTACTGCACCATCTGCTCCGGCGTCCTCTTAATCCACTTGGGCGTCATTGCGTGCGGTCCCTGGTTCCTGCGCAGAGCGCTCAGGTACCGAGCCTTGGCCTTGATTATGCGACGCGCGTTGGTGTCGGAGAGAGGTTTCTTCGCGTTCTTCGACCTCGGCTTCGGCTTGATGTGGCTGTCCTTCCCGTCGCTGAGGGACCACGGGTCTGGCCTCACGGAGGAGCCTCGTATGGAAATTTTGGGTCTCTTTGCTGCCGGTTTCAGACGGGAAGGTTTAGACGGAAATGGAGTACCAACGAGGAATGAGGACTTCAACGAATTCATCATCCTGATTCCTCTCTGCTCTTGTTTGTATCGCAGGAAAGTCGATTTTTCTCGAGAAAATTGCGCGGCACTGCACTCCACTCCAACTGAAGAGAGTCACTGAGAACAGATAACATATGCTTCATTGCTTCTGTTTGGGAAGAATTTTTTTTACACTACAGCAAACGACGCCGTATTACTATCGCTCAAAAGACAATCTGGTTCTTGTCTATTTTATAATTTGTATGGTTGATTCAGGAACTTAACAAATTCCTTTTACCTGAAAAAAAAAAACTACAACCACTCTTTACTCACTTCCTTGGCAATTCATCCAAACACTTCCTTCTTTCATCCTTTCTCATTTGAATGTGGCTTTCGCCCAACTTTCTCTCCTTTCGTCCAAAGGAAACACCGTAGATAGAGTTGTAGACAATTATCTTTAGCTCATGATATTCGTCTACATTGGAGCTATCTCTTAGGCTTGCAACGATGACTTACACAGTCAACCCGACCCTTTTCAATCTGAATTCTTTATTAATAATGGGTCGAAAATTAAATGAAATTCTCCAAATACAACTACCCAAGAAGAATAGAATCTGTTGATCAAACTTATTACTAGTTATTGTTACAACTTATGAGTTGTAATAAGATTGTGTGAATGTATACATATAACCTAATTGCCTACACCAGAAATGCTATATGCAGTTGATCTCGATTTCCTCCAGGGTGAGTCCTTTGGTCTCCGGCACAATGAAGAATATGAAGAACATAGCTAAAACAGCTATCACCCCAAATGCATAAAACAAAATCCCTGCTCCCAGCCATGCCTGTAAACCAATTTAGCACTCATTATCACCACATCCAACAATGTAGAGCTTAAGAAAGAATGGCGTGAGAGGAACAACGAGAAAAAGAAGCTTAAAGTTTAACAAACATATAGGGGATAATTGTTGATAGCTACCATGAACTGTAAGTCTTTCGCACATAACTATCCTCGACCTTAACCATTTACATCCAGCCACCTAAACTTTTAAAAAATTACACAGCTATTTTTTGCCAAGATATGAAGAAAATGCCCTTACCCTAATCCAAAAAAAAATACTGTTTTTTCCTCTTTTTAATAGTTTTATCTTTGAAAGAATCTTTATACATCTACCAAACGTTATTTGACATCTAAATAAAATGTTTATGGTGGTTATGAAGTCTTTTTTTATATTACCAGGATAGCATATTTTCAAAATCCAAGGTACTGTCTTGACCTACAACAGTGGATATCTAGAAGAAAAGAATAAATAGTCCAAAATTTTCAAAGAATCATTTATGCGATGACTAAAAGGTTCAAATGATTATGTACCTTCAGAGGAGAAAAGGCAAAGGTAACCAAGGCATTTGCAGCGAAATTCACAAGCACCGCGAGACTGAGTCCTCGTCCCCTTAGGCGCAAGGGGAAAATCTCTGAAATCATCAGCCAGCCAATAGGGCCAAAGGATAGCTGCAAAACCAAGTTATGAGTTGCACTGCCATGACGATGTAAAAGACACACATATATGAAACTAAACCTCTGATCTAACCCTCAAGGATGGATATATTAGAAAACTCACTCCTCTATAGTTGCAGTAAGAGAAATTATAAAGCTCTAAACTGCAATCATTTTAGCTTAGCGGTTTGGTTTGGGTTTTAAAATGATTCCAGGTAACAAATATCACTCATCGGTGCATATTTCCTGTACTTTCTTCTTAAGTCTACAGTGTTGTGCTGTGCTGATTTTGATTTCCCACTTTTTTCATTTGCACGTGCAGGAGAGAAAACGGTTTTGAACTCCCAAAAATCTATTCTTATGAGACTAATTCAGACAAGAATGCATCATAGGATTTAAACGACAACTACAATATGGAAGTGGTCAAAACAGTCAAAGGATACAAATTGCATTCTTCCCATCATATAAACCACCTCTAATGGCATTGACATACTTATATACCACCTCAATGCAAGTTAAATTAACTCTGCATTAGAGCACAAATCATTGGCTTTGAACAAGTCGCAGGAAGGAGAAGACCGGATTTACCTGATAACAACCAACATACAACAGCAGTGCCACTACTGCTACAGCTGGCACATCATCCAGGAAAAGGTAATATGATCCAAGAAGGAATAAAGAGACAATCTGCCAAATGAACACATTTAATAATTCGTAATAGGTTAAGTAAGTGACATCAGTTATTCACAACTCAAGGTTTCATCTGTAATTGCCAAACATTACAATTGACTTACTATCCCAGAAACACCTCCGAGAAGTAAAGGTCTCCTCCCGAGTCTATCAACAGCAAGAACAGCTACTCCAGTCATGATCAACTACAATGAAAAAAGCATGTTAGAAGATTCCGGAGAACGCAATCAATGTTATGATTGGATGAAACACCCAGGTAGGCATTTAAGAGTGGTCTTGCATTAACATGATATGAATACAAAAAAATATCTATGAATCAAGAGGATCTCACATGTTAATTTTACTATAGGTTGATTAAGTGACATCCAGTATTAATGAAATTTCCATAACCTCAAAGTGGGGAATAAAGGAGATCAGGTAGCAATAATATAGATGATACCTCAGCCAGGTATCATCAGAAACAAAAATGTAAGAGAAAAAGGAAAGAGTAACTAGCTTTCTGAAATAAGCCTTTAATACAAATTAAGATATTAAGACAAGGCATGTTAACTTCTATCCACAAGAAAGAGTATTCTTGAATGCTACAGCTTAACAAACTATTTTATTAGTATGAAGTGGGAAAAAAGAGAGGAAATAACCTACTTTCAGTAAACCAAGTAGAATTGAGACCCTTGTTGCATCAGCTGCTGCTGCGAACCCTGCTGTCTATTAGATTAAATTTGTAAAGATGAGACCACATTTCAATTGGTTAATACCCGTCAAATATGAAGAGGTAGTAACAAATAAGTATCCCCACCCATCAATCAAAATTACTAAATTGGTACCTGAAGGATAGTTCCAGCATAATACAGTACACTTGGCTGCCCTGTGATCTGTCATTATATATACATATATTAGTATATGTAGGAAATAGATAATTTAATATCATTTTGCTTGATCAAGTAATGTAAATACCTGCTGAAACAAGACTAACCCTGCTCCAATGATAAGTGCTTTCCGGCATTTACCACGAAAAATTTCCACAAAAGAAGCTTGCTTTTCTTCACCAACATAAGCAAGCTCAACCAAAATCTCATTTACTTGTTCATGAGCTGTATCACCAAAAGCCTGACCCCTTAGACGGCACATGCAACCTATAGCTCTCTCCCTCAAATCCTCCATATTGCCTTTTCCCTGTATGGCACACAAAAGCAGCCATCTAGGTGATGCTGGTAGCCACCACATTCCAATTCCCATAGCTGCTGCTAAAGGAGTACTAGCTGCGTACATGTAGCGCCAACCAGAAACTACATCAACTAAGAGGCTACCAATCCCATACCCTGCCTGCAGAAGATTCCACATGCTTAGTATGTGGTCAAAGCAGCAATACCCAAGATATAAGTACATGAATAACAATGAATGGAGGGGAGATAGATGGTAGATCCAAAGAGCTAAGTAGAAGTACTTACAACCATTCCAAGGACTATAAAGAACTCTTTGAGAGAGATTAGTCGACCACGTAGCTTACTTGGGGCTGTTTCGGCAATGTACATAGGAGCAGCATGCATTGCCTGAAAGAGAGTGCTACATGTAAAGTTAAACATGCTTCCACGGCCAATGGACAAAATAATGCATTTGAAAAGCGAGACTGCTTAATAGCATACTGTACTTTACCAATCCGATTCCTATACCAAAAACAACACGCCCAACCACCATGACGGCAAAGTCTGGTGTTGCTGCTGTTATAATAGCTCCAACAAGATACAATGTAGCAGACAGCATCAACTCCCGCCTTCTTCCTATAATTCATGTACACCATTTAGAAATAATCAAGATAAGAACAATTTTGCACTTTTAGCTTTCATGTAAAGAACAAAATGTAAAAGAAGAATCAACCTAGGAAATCAGCAACATTAAAAGCCAAGATAGAGCCAATCAAGGCACCATATAGTGAACCACTGGTCTGCAAAAGGCAGCACGGTAATTTTAAAACTACAGCATATTCTTGTTATTCACTAACAGAAAAATATCAGACAAGAATCTGTCATAAACTTACTATGAGACCAATTGCCACTGCAGACAAGTCATACCATGATACCCCACTTGATGTGGCAGACTGGAGGAAAAAGAAAAGGTAAATAATTAAATAAAAATAAGGTTGTGAATGATATATAAATTCTGAAGGAATGGAAAGTTAATAGCCATAGCCCTACTAACAATGCCGGGAGTATACCACTATAGTAATTGTGGCACAAGATGTGGAACCAATATCGTATCCATAAAGTAGCCCTCCAAGAGCAGGGAATAGAAATCTGAAATCAATCAGAAAACCTTTATACAGTGGAAATTTACCCAAACTTGAATCACCTTTCTAAGTAAATAGACTCAAACTAATGGTTTGACTTTCCTTCCCAGTGGATTTGACCCATGTTTGCCCCAGCACTTGTACGATGGGTTATCAGCATTGTGTTAATCTACTTAATTCATGGAATGCTTAACCCTCAATTTCGTAGCCCATGCGCATAAATAATGGAACAAACTGTGCATCTCTAACTTATCAAAATATAGTAGCTATTACTTAAATCTGATCAATTAATCATCAGTACAGATTTCATGAGCAACTTTAATATGGAGTACTGCCCAGACAATGCATTATCAGCTCTACCATAAACATCCAGATAAACTAACAAAAACATCTTCTACAATTGTTTTGCACAAAGTTAATAGAAACAAAAGAAGTGACTCACGGGAGGATTGTGGCAGTAACAGAATAGTTTTCCGGAGCATAAGGTTTATTCCCATCAATAAGAGGTTCCTCTACACCACCAATCTCACCTGAAGACTTTTACATAGAACAAATAACAACATGATAAGTAATCCCCAAAATTGAATCTGTTCGGCTCCAGTGAAAATAAATTAATCAATAGATTCTATATGTAAATCATTGTATTAAATTAACAAAACAAATCAACGGGTGTTCTATTTGATCAAGCACAGTTTCATGTCCATTCACATATTCTCAGGTCCTAGGACAAAACAGTAAATCACAGTAACCAACACACTTTTCGTTTGCACAAACTTTTGGAATCTAAACCTAAGTTATTTCTGTTGGAGGAATGGGGAATTGACAGTATTCCCCAAGCAATGCAACTGCCTTCAAACTTTTCCCTCCTTTCGTTGAACTTTCTCAGCAACCAAACAGAATATAAACACTACAACATCTCCAAAACCATTACCAGACCAAGCATAAGCTTCAATTGCAACTTCTCAAGCATACTAAAGATCTACAGTAGGCAGAACCGTCACGACTTTCCTTGTAATTAAATAAATAATTCTGTTCTTCCTGATTTTCCCAGCTACCAGACAAATCTAAACTTAGGAAACGGGAGAGAGAGAGAAAAAGAAAAGAAGAGAAAATGAAATGGAACCTTTCCGATAGAAGAAAGCGTGGGCTGCTCAGGATCGGACGCCATTTTTCTCGAGCAGGAGACAGGTAATTTAATTTCCATCCATATGCAAACAACGAGTTTATAGGAGTAGCTTGAAGTCAGGGACTAAATGGTAAATTGTCTTTTAACTTTGTTTTTTTTCGGTAAATGTATCAAGCTACCATAACACCATTCACAATGACGTCGTTCATGGTCTAGTTGTGTTGTCAATTTGTACGGATTTTAGGTTTTTGGCGTCGAATTTCCGTTGTAGAATCGTGTTTCCGTCGAATCTTCGAAACCGTATAATCGACGTCGAAAAATTTACAAACCCTGACGCCGGTTCATTCGACGGATTCAGGCCCAACTGAATCGGGGACCAACGAATCGACGTGTGGCGAGTCATTAAAGTCGAAAGTTAATTTCGTCTTTAAATACTCGAACCAACGCTTCTTTTTCAAGAATCCTCTGCAACTTGATCATCGACATTTCTTCGAGCTTCACCAGTCACCGGCGTTTCTCCGAGCTTTGTACATAGCAGTCGTTTGTCCGAGCGTCCAACTTCGTCAGGGTTTCTCTAATCTTCCCTTTGTCACCGTCGTTTCTTCTCGCTGCAAAATGGTCGGTTCGAAACACCTCAAGTACCAGTCGGGATTTCATACGTCCGGTGACGTATCGCCACCTCCAACCGTGGATGAGGATTTGGCCGACGACTTCCCACGTGGAGGTTGCTGCAAGTGGGACTACGTCTCCTGTCACGCCCCAAATCCGATTCTTGCCCGGACCTGAGGCATGACTAGTAATAAGTGAGCAAAAGATAATAATTCAACAACTAGTTCCTGAAATTCTCCAATAATGAAAACAAATCCGCAAAACTGAGTTCAAAACACAATAACCCTCCGGGGGTGTAATAATAATCCTCCACAAGTTTTGTTCAAAACGTAAAAGTGAAAAGTACGAAGTCTCTATAATGCACCCACACCGAGAAGCTCCCGAGCTTCTACTCTTCAATCAAGCCTGTAAACACAACAGTAAATTCATAGGGGTGAGCTTGCGCTCAGTAGGGAAAACGCATAACAAAGTGGACCTTAAACTCAATAAATTCAACAGTAAAGTCAACATATATCTCTTAACAATCACAGGCAATAGATAAACCGATCAATGTCGTGGCACATGGAGTCACCACCCTCCAATCCACATCTTATGTGTCCTCTCGGATTTTCCCTCCAATCCAGAGGAGACGCATATCATGGAGACTATCGGAAACACCCTTCAGGGAACATATCGTCAGAAGTCTCAAAAGCGTCTCCAAGGGATTTTTGGTCCTCGGGAACCCAGGGCTCTACTCCCATAGGAAGCGCACACTTGGGCAATTCGATAACAACAGTTCATAATTGAATAACGCACTCAAACCGGAACACGTAACTATCCAATCCCAACCACCGCCAACTCACTGTCACCCATAGTTCACACATCACCAATTCACCACAACACACTGCCCAAAAATCACATAATCACAGCACACCAATCAAATAATCACAACTTACCGTTCACTTACCAGTCTCGAACCAACGGGCCATCGATCACCTGATTGCACCGCTCGGTACAACCAGTCATACTCGATGCTCCAAGCCACCATTAAAGTAAAACAAGTAATCATTCGAATACAATCAACGATCAGGCACGAGTTTAAACAACCAATCATACAAGCCTTCAAACGAGCATTCAAACATGCGATTCCACTAGTTCCATTAGACCCTTTAGCCTATCCACTAAGCAATCAACAACCAAGCATGTGATCCTAACACGCAACTAATCCGAGGGCTTTGCCAAGGCTCCTCTACCAGACAGTCAATTCCCAAGTATTGAAAGCGAATTACACTAGTGATTGGCATCCTAATCGTTCACAACTAGACATTTCCAATTATTAGTAATTGAAAGACGATTATACTAGTTATTCGCATCCTATAGGCATGTCTAGGACCTTTCCAATTTTATTAGCCTAACATGCATACTAAGCATCGTAAACGAGAGGTTAAGGCTTTCCCTACCTCGAGGTCTTCCTCTCAACACTCTGATGATAGGCCCGGTGGTCACCTCTCCGTTCTTCACTCGGGTCCCGGCGTGATAAGTGATCCTCTAACTCTTGTCCATGGTCTTCCTCCTTTCCTAGCTTGGTTCCAAGGGTTTGAACCACCAAAAGACCACAAATTAGTTTCCTCAACCAAGTGTTTTTCTCCTCAAAACACACAACAATGTTCAGAAATGGATCAAGGTTTGAAGAGGAAATGTGGGAATCAAATCGAGCTAAAAGGAAGGGTTTTGGGCTCTGGGGATCTGATCCGGAATGCCAAATGGACCGTGTGGCTAGCCGTGCCGGAACATGCCACGGACCCTGTCACAGGCCGGCCCGGAATCCAGCACGGAACACGACACAGACCGGCCCGGTGAGCGGCACGGACCGTATCAGGTCCCGTGCCGGACTCCCGCCCGTTCCGTGCCGGGTGCCGGGTGCCGTGCCGGTACTAGGCACGTTCCGTGCGGCCTGCCGTGCCAGTACCTGGCCCGGTCCGGGTCAGATTCCGTATCAAACCTGACCAACTCCTTCCCCTTTCTTCCCCAACTCGAATTTCACGAAAATCCCAACACAAACTCCATTTCTAAACTCTCCTAGCTCCAAAATAATCCACCAAAGATACCCAGCAACTACACCCTCAATAGGTTCATCAAACTTCAACCAAAACTCAATCCAACAACCTACTTCACTACTTCTTCTCCAAGCAATCAATCAAAAAGCAAGTTCTTCAACTTTTAAGCCAAAACCCACAAAACCCATAGATTGGAAGTGGAAGAAATGGAGAGTTGAGAGCATCCTTACCTCTAGATAGTTGAGATGGAGAAGATGGAGTGAAAATGAAGGCAAAAGGACCAAGAACAAGCTTCAAAATCCAAGCTTTCTTCTCTATCTTCTTCCTCAAGAAAGTGAGCTCCTCCTCTCCTCTCTCTTGTGATTTTCGGCTGCAACAATAACAAATGGGCTGAATTGTTGCTCTCTTTCCTTTAAATGACCTAAAATGTCAATTTACTCAAAAGCCCTTAAGGTCTTATCCCTTTAAAGGTAACTTAGGAGGGTATGAGGGTCATTTGGAGCCCCAAATCTCATCCTCCAAGCCAAGCATGACAAGTGTCATGTGAGGTCACTCCTATTTAATAATTTTCCAGCTTTCCAAGATTTATCGACAATTAACCGATATTAAGCCCGAGTTTGACCGACAGTTGACTTTAACAATATTACAGTCAAACTGAAGGAAACGACCCAACTAAGCTAACCGTGCTAATGGCTAAGCTTTTTGGGCCCCGGAAAGGTCCCGACTGACTTTCCGAGTCATCGGTTGACTTTTCCGGCCGAAAGTCAAACTTAGCTAGGATTCACCGGTTTTACCGGGATCGACCGGGGGCGGGTCTTACATCTCCGATTCGCAGCATTACTCTAACGAGATGGAGGAGAGGTGGGGCCAACAGCCGAAGGAGCAGTCGGAGGAATACATCATGTCGTCGCCAGACCAGGAGACGTTGTCGGCATTCCCCATGTTCAATCGTTGCAACGAGAACACAGGTTCAACATCACAATTCCTCAATGGGATGACGTACGCTGGCCCGACGACTTGACAATCTGGTTCGGGCTCGGGCTATACCGGGATGGTCGTACCTGTAGTAGAGCATCCACGAATCAAGTATCGCATTTGTGTCCCACCACCTCCGCCAATAGACACAGAAGGTGAATAATTTGATCGTGGTCGTGTCTACAAAAAATAGAGTCGAACCGAGGAGAAGGCATTGGTGTCTGCATGGTTGAACAACTCTAAGAACGCCGAGCATGGGGCGGATCAGGCGACCGGTACATTTTGGGAGGCCATCTGTCATGAGTTCTCCCTCGCAACCATCCAACCACCTTTTGTCGGAGTGGTCAACGAAGAACTACAAGTAACATTGGAGCACAACTAACCGAAAGATGAAGATGTTCAAAGGCTACTGGTCAAAATTCAAGCACATCTACCAATCTTGTAGATCTAATGACCAGATCACGAAAGATGTAGAGAAGGACTACGAGGAGAGATAACACCACGGTTTCTCTTGGAAGCACTGGTGTCAGCTAGTACAAAACAAGTCTTATTGGGAACATCGTTTTGAGAACGAATTCTCGATGACAAATGGTGAATTGATCATGACTAACGGTTGGAGCACGCCAAAAACTCCAGGCCTGAGCAACACAATATCAATGTGCTTAAATTCAAGATACGACTTCCAAGGGACCCCTCCCAAGAATTCCTCCATTTTGCATCATTATAAGCACATGAAAATTTTGATTGAATTATTATTTTAACATTTTAATTTTCAGACTAATCATTATTTTAAAAAATAATTATACAAAATGTAACAAGAAAAACGAATTCAGATAAATATTAAAAATGATTTTTATTGTAAAAATACATGGGCATAATTGTAATAAAAAATATTTTAACCAACAAGCTATAAACAACCGGAAATTTTTTACTTGGGTACACTTAAATATCCATGATTTTCACCGGACTATACCCCACCATCTTTTTCATCCGACAGATATTCGAATTTTTCAAAAAAAATATTTTACTAAATTTCTGTTAAGTGTTGGGTTATTTTAAAATCCAACGCGTGGGCTTACAAATTGGACAAGTATATTTGGGGTAAATGATTCGTGTTGGGCTACTAGTTGGGAAGCTCAATTTAAAACATTAATGAGTATGAGCTTTGTAATGTGTGATACCCGATATAAATCTGAATTAGAGTAATGAGCTTTATTCAGATTCTATATATAAAGACATATTAGGGTTTGGTCCCCAAGTTCAATCAACCGTCTCTCTTTTCTCCTCCATCCCCATCTGTAGAGCGAGAGCATATTGAGGAGAGTATAAGGGATTGAACTGTGGAAGGCCAAACCGATCTTGTTCTCGTCATCGACATGAAATCAGGTACGCTTTCTATGTTGTTCAACAATTAAAATCCTGATTATTTGATTAAGCTTTGGATCCATAAGGGATTCGATTAGGGTTCTAACATTAAGTTTTGGATGGAAAAAAGTCGTGTCATGCACGTGACCATATTTTCTCAAAAATGACATAATTACCCTAACGCACATTGTTATTTGAATTTTTTTCTCAAAAATAACATAAGAGAGATATATGAAAGATTTAGTTTATGTAGATGGAGTACGGTTGTGTACCCACCAAACTATCTTATTATGGTCTAATACAATTGCAATGGTTATCCTCAAAAAAAAAATAAGATTTAGTTTCTTTTATAATGATTAAGATTAAGATTAAGATTAGGATTTCCGTAGTCCGTGTGACTTGAAAGTTTAACTATCAAATAATAAGGTCAAACATTTGACATTAGGACAAGGTTAAAAGTGTTTGACTCTCCGCTGGAGAGCTATGTGTCATGGTGGACCGTTCTGGTTCAGCCGCAAGCAATGAGTAGCTGGTGCTACCTACCTAACCTTGCGACTCCTAAATCATTAATACGGTAGCTTCAGAGCTCAAAAACACGAGCCATTCCAGGATCAATCATGCTACCGAACATACAATCCATAAGAAGAGTAGCTTCACATCAAATTTCTCAATCAATGAGCTAAGGATAGAAGAGTCCATGGTTAATGGAGACAAACAAGCCACGAACACCTCACAATGAGAGACAACAATGTCATGTCAATTCATTTCAAACTCATTTTCCTTTCCTGAATCATCCTGTTTAAAATGAAATTAAATACAATTTATATAATAAAAAGATATTTTTAAGCGAACTGAAATCAAATTTAAATATATATTTATAGAGCTGATTGAAACGACTTATTTCAATTATTGAAAATAATATAATAATTATTATCAAGATTTGATTGAGAATTCTTATAAATATGAAAATTTGATATTAGAATTCGACTCTCGATCGGTTCGTATCTGGAATTCGATTCTCAACTGGTGGGGTGTGAGCGGGTGTCTCCCCAACTCCCCTTTATGCCTGATCTATCATTGGCGTGGCTTCGCTCCCAAAGGTCCGGCTGGCCTTTTTTGGATGAAACTCGTTTTTATTGGGCTGTGGTTCATTTGGCTCTCTCGTAATGCAGCTGTTTTCTCGAACTCTTTGGAACCTCCCGACTTGGTGTTCATGAGAATTCAATCCTTCAGTTTCTCCCTCTTGAGGATCAAGTCTTTTGAAGTCCGAGACGTGGATCTGGAAACGCTCTCACCTTTCTCTTTTTGTCTCTGTTCTGGCCCGTTGTTAGCCTTATCTTTCCTAGTCTCTAGCCTCTACCTTTTAAGCTTTTGTATCTCTTTCTTTCTCTTTCAATAAAATCGTTTTTTTCTGATAGAAAAATATATTAGTATTCGAAATAAATAATCATTTATTATTTGTTTATGCAATACTATTTCATCTTTCTATTTAAACGAAAAATGTGTGGGATAATCATTGTTTGTGAAAGCTGACTGGCACTTTGCTGGTGCCAAAATAGACACTTTGTCACCAATTCATTAATTACACAACTACCCCGTTTATCTGAAAGATGCAGGAATAAATTCACATGTCAAGAGCGACTGCACCTGCAAATCAAAGTTTCAGAGGATAGCACTGCAGAACAAGGAACTAGCTGTAACCTTTGTGGACAGTATGTACGGAATACAAGGTTTCTCATGAGCCAAAGGCATGTCTTGAGATTGATATAACATATAAGTAGTGTTCTAAAAATGAGGTTTAGACGGGGATTAATCGGTGCTTAGACGGAATTTTTTTTAAACACTGATCCGATTTTAATAAGTTGGGCGGTTTTAAGTGGATTTGAAAAAATCGTGTCAATCTCCACCTAAGCGGGGATTAATCGGTGCCTAAGCGGGTATTTTTACAACCCGTATCCGGTTTTTATGGTTTTATGACTTTATCTTAAATATTTCTTATTAATTATTTTATATATTTCTTAAATTAGTTATAAGGAGTGGCGGAGCCGTTTTTTTTATAACTAAGAGTATTGATGATTTTTTTCTTAACAAAAATCATATCTCGTTAATGAGTTGATTGATGTGCAACATACGTTGGAAGCCACCAGACTGGTCTGCATTGAAATCGTGCTGCTCCGATGAAGTAGGATTCTGAATCTCGTCATCGATGGACATTATTTTGATGAGAATACAAGCTTTTGTGGGAAGTGGAATGTGAGAGATAATTTTTAGAAAATGAAGAAAAATAGTTGGTGAATTGATGAAAGGGATCGGTTGATATTTAGAGCATGTATATTGTGAGATCAGGGGTTCGGGGCCAGGGGTTCAGAATCATGTGCTGATTATGATGAATTGTGATGCGAACCCCTGATTTTAAAAGAGCTTCACATTGTGGGTATCATGTATGAAGTCAGCCGGTCATGGGTTCATATAAGTGTTGAGTAGATCCTGATTGGATAATTAATTATGTTTTTGCTGAATTTATTTAATTCATATTTAAAATATTAATTAATAAATAAAATTGAAATAAAAATCATAAATAAATTAATTAATTAACTAAGTAAAATACAAAAATAATTTGCTAACAAAATTAATTGAATAAAATGGATAATTAAACATGACATTTCATTACTTCTCGAATCGTACATCAAAATACAATACTTTTGGATCATCAAATTTATTAACTCATCTAACTACTTGGAGTCGTCGTCGTCTGACCCTTGGTAAGGTCTTGTTGAAGTTGCCGGTGGGTTGCATCGTTTGTGACGATGATTCGAGGACGAACTCTCTGCAACATTTTGTCGGTCCTCTGTCGGAATCGTTGCTCCCAAGCACGAAGTTCGGCTTCCACCTCGAGACATTCGGCTTCCACCTCGAGACATTCGGCTTCAAGCTCCTCCCTCAATTGAGCCTCGTCGTCGGACATTTTTTATCGAGTGAATGTGGAAAATTGGAGAGGAAAAGTAAATAGAATTTTGAGAGAAGTTGTGTGGGTTGGATGAGGTAGGAAAAAATAATTTTTTGTATTGATTTTTATTTGTTTTTAATATAAAAAAATTAATCGTTGAAGTCGGACCATTTGGCAACGGTCCGATTTTTTTTTACCGTTGGGGACACGTGGGACGCTGGGATTGGTCGCCAACGAACCATGCGAACCGCGCATCGTGAAAAACGATGCGCAGTGCGAACCGCGCCCTACGAACCGTGCTGGTGTTGTGCGTGGTTCGAACCACGAACTGCATCAATGCGGTGCGCGATGCGTACGCGTGGTTCGCATTATGTGCGTGCTCTTATAGATGATAAAAGTTATTTTTTAAAATGTTAAAACGTATTAATTTTAATTTTAAAGAAAAACTTACCGTTGAAGAGCCGTTGGTAGAGTCCAGAGCTCTTTTCTGCCACATCAGCTGTCACGTGGTGGCTTCTCATTGGATGACCTCGACTTGTGATCCACACGGTTCCATTTCACGTTTGTGAATTGTGAATCGCGGTTCACATTTCCGATTCACTAAATAGTGAATCGGAACCGAACAAGCCACGCTTATATCACGCGACTTGTGATCTACTTTTTTAGTGAATCGGAAC
This sequence comes from Erodium maritimum, assembly GCA_963921825.1. Taxonomy (NCBI): domain Eukaryota; kingdom Viridiplantae; phylum Streptophyta; class Magnoliopsida; order Geraniales; family Geraniaceae; genus Erodium; species Erodium maritimum. The sequence continues at coordinate 150,103,856 of OY997588.1, forward strand.
CGAACAAACCACACTCATATCACGCGACTTGTGATCTAATATTTTACGAATCGAAACCGTGAACCGCCAACGATAGAGGTGCTCTAAGAGCACCAATAACGTGGTGAAATTGACGAAGCATATGACGATTCTCGTCATCATAGCCATGGCAGCTATACTATGCATGAGTAAAAAGAGGTCGTATGTAGTAGCTGAATCCTAGAGGACGATGTTGGTCCTGTGAGGTCGGATCCTCTTCTCCGCCCGATAGCATTGGAAAATAAATTGGCGTTAACCCCAATGCCTATGCTCCGATTCCGAACTTCACTTTCCGAACAAAATTGGTCCAAGTGAACAGATTTCCTTGAAGGCTAAAATTCTGGACACGTTAGTCATTTCAATTGTGTGGTGCTCACACACCTTGGTCTGTAAGAGATACGATGTACATACTTCAACAATTACGTCACGGCTTGTCAAAGGAAAGGAAAAAAGTGACAAAACCATCCAGGTGTTGCTAGCAAAACTGAACAAGCTACAACTCCTATGAACCTGTCAAGATTTGGATTTGAACCCATAACCCAAATTGACAGCAGACTATCACAAGGTCATCAATCCAAACCATCCAACACAACCATGGAGATTAAGTGCATGGATTAATTAGCTTAACAAACCAGAAAGAAGTTCAGTTTATTATAACATAATGTCAATAGTTTCTTTACTAAACAATTGTGAACTCTTCACAACTGCAAACCAGCACAAAATATTTATTCAGTGAAAAAAAGAGCCAAATATAGCGGACATTTCCAAATTGTTCTGGCCTTTTGCATTGAGAAAATATCTCATGGCTTGGTGGGTTCCCAAGGTTGGTACCTGGTCCAGTTTCTCTGTCCAGGATTGAGAGCGTGCCCTTTGGAATGGTAAATGTATTCATCACCCGCTCCAGAGAAATTTTCCTTGTGTTCAATTCCATACCTTTTGGGTTTGAGCATCAAAAGCTGCAACAAATATAAGCTCTTTAAACTCAAGCAGCAATTTATTTTCAAGTCATGCTAATAAGAGAGTTAGAAACCTACCTCATCTCCAGTGTGATCGGTTATGAAGTGGAGCCAACCATGCCATTCTGCTGGCACCTGAGAAGCATTGTATCGGTCCTTTGAAGCATATTCAACCCATCTGTGCCTTCCTACAAATCTCCCAAACAAAAATGTAATCACTAGAAGTACATTGTGTAAAGTATAAAATACAAGTATTGACCATGAGGTGCAATTGCAGATGCATAAAAAATGCCAATAAATCATGACATGATCTCATAGGGTGCTGTTAGTATCCAAGTGAACTTGTCGTTGATATTAAAGAGCCAAAATCCAGCAATTTAACCATATTCAACATCTTTAATATGTGCCTGCAAGTTGCATAACCTTACCGGAGGATAGACAAAAATGGATTACAAAAGGAGGATGTCAAATCCCCATAGAACACATGTACGAGTACGACTCATATTGTACCATCGGATTATCTCAAATTTAACCATCTCACTTTTTTTTTATTTCAATTACCTTCAATTCTCAACTGAAATCCATTGTTAAGAGAAGGCCAAATGCTCTCTTAGACACAATTGCACGTATGATGAAGGCAGATAATTTTCTTGTTGATGCGATTGCTATGTAAATACTTATTGATTAATCCATTGGCTTTGGTATCAAGTAATTGATAATTTCCATACAAGCTTCCTAAACTCGATATTCAAGCTTCAACACATCAATGACTGCGAAGAGATTATGGTTCACAGTTTGCCTTTGTGTATCAAGTATGTCACAAGAACCAGAAAACAATAAAACACATCACATGATATGAACATACACATCATCGAATGATCAAACAGTTTCAGTGTGATTGAGGCAAATCCATCCATTCCAACATCAAGACAAGAGATTACTTAGATTAAGAATATCAGTAGCAACCTTAAAGAAATGAAAACAAAAGGTTTTATCAGTATTGTGTTGCAGCAGTAAGAAGATATTATGAATGATATGGACAGGGAAAAACTAACCATATTGAGCGTTAAGGTTCTCATAATATTTGTTTCCGAACTTATCCACTCCCACCACGGTACCCCCTATGTTGTGGATTTTGGTTTGCCTAGTCAATAATAAATAAAATAAAGATGTTAAAGTTATAGACAAAACATAGCATCCAAGAAAAATTAAAAAGAAAATCACAAAGATGCGACCGCGTCCAAGTTCCCATGTATATATGATCAATAGAAAATAGCTAACAATTAAACCAACTGCTAGTAATATATCCTTGTCCAATTTCCGATGTAAACAACATGAAATTGCCTCAAATTTTCCAGGCATGTCCAGGCCTGAGAGGAGAGAACACACATGGCCTCCAAGTACTGACATGTTCCCAAATCATTTAACCTAGAAATAAACTCAGAAGAACTCTTTTTCTGGATTCACGTCTTGGATCCTATAACCAATTAGCAACGCATTGCTGGCTGGCATCACCAATCCACAAGTATATAAAAAAATAACCATCAAGCTATGCAGCATCAGATTACAGACAAACTAAGACACATGAAAGTGTTCAAAATACTCATAAAATTACATGTTCAAACTTCACTCTCAAAACAGCTTCTTGCAAACATCTTAGAACTATCTCAAGCAACAATATGATCAAACAATTTTCAATATAGCCATAACATGGAGATGGCCAACTAAAAAAAACTAAATCCTATCATAACCGTATTTGGGTACCGAATCTCCTCCATCCCAAATAGTAAAGAAGTTTCACTTGGATATACTTACTGTAATATATTTTCCATAGATACAGTTCCTGTTTACATCATATAATAGTTTCACAGGGACGATGCATAGAGAACACCAAGACTTTAAGACCTCTAGGATAATTATGCTAAATAAAAACAATGTCATTCACCATATAGGTTGAATCGAGAAAGAACTTACAAAAGATTTCCATCTGGAAGGCACCTCCTGTAAGATTAAGAGAAACATAACGCTAGTCAGTACAATTAATAAAATGTAAACACAAAAACATGAGCTAACACCATCCATTTGCTTATTATGAATTGTTAGCTTCAAGATACGGATGCAATTATTTTCTGGATTTCCAATCTACACATGAACAGATTTCATTCTACTGGTAGTGAAAAACACTGGTCACGAAATTTCTTATAGCTTGTAAGCTAGGAAAATATCAGTGACATTATTTCAAACAAAACGATGCATCCAAACAGATCAGATGCAAAACCGCGATTTCGGTTTCCCTAATTTTCTGACCAACAAAACAGACAAAAATCTAGACTAGACCGATATTCTCCTACACCATAGAAATGTTAACAGTTTCCAACTCGTTTAACCTAATTCTTCCCAGGAACCAAACAAGGCTTAACAGAAGCCCGAAATTTCTACAAAATCAAATCTAACGGAAATGAATCGAGAGGAATTGAAGAGAAGCATACAGGAAGCCTTCTTCCTTGAGCCCTCGCAAGAAACCGCCCAATCCTTTCTCCTTGATCGACTTCAATGCTCCTCTGATCACCGCAGCCATCTCTTCCTGATTCTCCACAGAAAAAATCACTTGCTTCTGCTTCTGCTTCGCTCTCTCGTTCTCGTTCTCGTTCTCGTCTGGTCTTTTCTACTCCGTCTTCTCTTTTTGATGGGCTGAGAGATCCTCTAGCCCAGTGGCTTAGAGCCCAGTCTATACCCAATTTATAAGCCCAACTCAAAGCGTCTACAAAACGGGCCACTCAAATGTAGATTATATGGAAGTCCACATCTAATTTCGTACAACTGCACACGTGGCAGGAGGGCATTGGATGTTCACCTCATCGATGACGCAATTACATCGAATTGGAAAAAATGTATAATTCTCATAGAGAGCTCTTACGACTGTGTCACATTACACGATTGGAAGGAACACGAAGAGCTTCGAGAAACCCAGGTACGGTCTGTAACTTGACATTTTGAAATCAGGTTTTGACTCTATTTCTGTATATTATGGAATTACCGATCTCGAATTTCAGTGAAGGAACAACTGGGCTCGAATCTGAATACCCAATATCTAGTTTCTCCATTAGTTTTGTTATTTGAGCTATTAATTCTGATTTTTCGAGCGAGAAGCAGTGAATGATCTAGCTATCATCCATGTTCTTAGCTGATATCTGGCATCTTTTGAACGCTAAGTGTTTGGTTGCAGAGAAACAATAGTTTGAGACTTACAGGATGGCATCTGTTGTTTTGAGTTTGGGAATGCTTGATTTTCCTGTTCGGATAAAGCTTTAGCATGTGTTTTGTGTGTGTGATTATATAGGATGGGTTTCATGCAATGCTAAATGCTAAAATTTCAATTTTTATTTTTATTGCATGTAAGTTCAGATTAATTTAATTTGGTATTAAGCTCTCCCTTTCCCACCCTGATGATTTGGTGTGACAGGAAGCAAGATGATGAAGCTGCAAACTTATGCAGGCGCTAGTGTAGTTGCAACACTGGCAGTAATTTATCACGCATTTAGTAGTAGAGGGCAATTTTATCCGGCCATGGTTCACCTATCCACCTCCAAGATCAGTTTGGCACTTCTTCTCAACATGGGACTGGTCCTTATGTGCAGTTTGTGGCAGTTGACCAAACGGGTGTTTCTTGGTTCCCTCCGAGAAGCTGAGGTCGAGAGATTGAATGAGCAATCATGGAGGGAGGTTATGGAAATTCTCTTTGCAGTCACTATTTTCCGACAGGATTTCTCAGTTACATTCCTAGCTATGGTTACAGCTCTTCTGTTGATCAAGGCTTTGCATTGGTTGGCCCAGAAGAGGGTTGAGTACATTGAGACTACTCCATCTGTTCCCATGTTGTCTCACGTTCGGATCGTTTCTTTTATGGGGTTCCTTTTTCTTCTTGACAGCTTCTTTTTGTACAGCTCAATCAAGTATTTATTAGAAACCCGTCAGGCTTCAGTATCTCTCTTCTTCGCATTTGAGTGAGTTGCTTTTAACTTTTCCCCTGCTTAATCCCATTAAAACTCATGGGACCTGTCTCTTTTTTGCTGTTATGTTTTGCCTGTTGTGAACTTATATAACATCTTAAATTTATTTTATATCAGGTACATGATCCTGGCAACAACAACAGTGTCAACATTTTTGAAATATACTTTCTATGTCAGCGACATGCTTATGGAAGGGCAGTGGGAGAAAAAGCCTGTCTATACCTTTTACTTGGAACTTATTCACGAACTTCTTCACTTGTCTATGTACCTGTGCTTCTTTCTTGTGATATTTATGTAAGCAACCCTTTACTTATTTCAATATTGTAACTGTACACATATTTCTTGTTTTACAAATGCCTGTAAATGTTTTTTTTAACATAAATGTCAGTGAGGTTTACTTTTATAAAGTACATCCCGCATCTCACTAAAGAGAGTCATATAAGAAAAATAAGTAGATTTGTTCTCAAATGATGGTCCTGGTCATTTTAGTGTTGCCATTATGTAAAGGTTTTTTCCCTCTGTTTCTGTTATATTTCGTTCTTCTGTCTGATGGATTTTGTGTAATTGCTTTTGTTTGTATCTGACCAAAATGGTTTACATTTAATTGTATTTGGGTTCTTTAAGTGCTATTTCACTCCTTGTCATTTTCACATGATACCTCATCAAATTTTGTTTTGCTTACAGTAAGTTGCAACTTACTGATTTATAATTGGTATTTCAGGAACTATGGTGTGCCTCTGCATCTTATACGGGAACTGTATGAGACATTTAGGAACTTCAGGGCTCGTGTTGCAGATTACGTGCGTTATCGGAAGATTACTTCCAATATGAATGATCGTTTTCCAGAAGCTACACCTGAAGAGCTTAACGCGTGAGTGTTCACTTTGGTCTGTCTTGTGTTTAATTGTTAACTTCATGATTTGTTGCATCAGTATTATTAATTGCTCCTATTGGATATGCAGAAGTGATGCAACCTGCATTATTTGCCGCGAGGAGATGACCACAGCTAAGAAACTAATTTGTGGGCATCTCTTTCATGTACATTGTCTCCGCTCATGGTTAGAGAGACAACATACTTGTCCTACCTGCAGAGCTTTGGTTGTTCCACCTGAAAACGGAACAACAACATCTGGACATGGATCACGGTCCGATTCTCATCAACAAGGTAAGGTAGTTTATATTGACTAAGATTCTTTGTTTGCATAAATTCAAAGTGCAGTATAGAATATGACATTTGCATAGTTTTTCAATGTAAATCCTTGAATTCGTCTCCTGCACATACTAGTGCATCATGGTCATAGGAATTATTAAAATAAATGTGAAAAACAAATCTAATCCAAAGAATAAGGCTAAGGTATGTTTGGAAATCAAGGAAAATAGTTTAGATGTGTATTTTTCAGGATGCATCCTCTTTAGTCATTTTTTCTGAAGTTTGACTGACTAGATTAGGATCCTGATGCTATTTTTGTCGGGTTCTTGATTTCTACTTTGAACCTTGCCAAAAATCATTTGCACTATTGAATCACATCATTTCAACATCGTCAAGGCTAAAGATTTGATCATTCACGATGCTTGTATCTCCTTCTTTAGCAATCCATTTATCACCACATTATTCGATCTCCCTCTCTGATTTGTTTAATCATATTTCTATTGATTTTGTTCTTTAATGTATTGTTGGTATCTTATCCAAAGGAGCAAAGGATACCCTTTCTGGACTACCAGACCACTTAAGTGTGGATTTTTTTTCTTCTGTGCAAAATGTGTTGATTTCTCTTAGGTTTTAATCTCTTCGGTTGGTGATTTCATTTGTTTTGAAGAAGACAACTGTTGTAACGAACTGGAGTATTAAGTATTTCATCGATTTGTTTTTTTGTAACTGAAAACAAGTGTTTCTATTTATTTTAAGATCTTAAGCTCACTTGACTTGCATACATGGAACTGGGTCAGGTACTGCAACCACAGCTACTCAGGGTTCAATTGATGGTGATGCGACTTTGAGCCTGCATAAGGCCAGGCTCCAAGCTGCTTCTGCAGCTGCTTCAGTATACGAGAAGTCTTATGTATACCCTTCTCCAAGCAAATTAGTTTGGTATGCATCCATTCTATAAAGCATCTAACCGGTTTTGATATCGATTGTAGTTCGAGTTTGTCTTTTCATTTTATTAGAATATCGGGAATTAAATGCATAATGTGTAAGGATATATATGTGCACTAGGACAAATATTTGGACGCTCACTTTCTAGACAAGATGGCTCGAGGTCACAATAGTGTTCGTTTAATTCTTTAAAAAAAACTATCATCTTATCTTGCTTATTTTTCATGGGTAATCATAGAAGATACAATGAAATTCATTACCAGACATTTTCGTAGTTTAATGATGGGATGTACGATGTAACTGTGGGTAATTAAGTATTGGTAATTTGGTATTAACGTAATATTGATGAAAGATCTGAAATTTTATCTTGTTTCAGGTCCCCTGGATATGCCTTGCTTCCTCAAGCTTATGGAAATACAGCTGACCCTGCTGTTGCATCATCTTTTGGAGAACCCCGGCCTCAAAATGCTTCCTTTTCGCAGTTTCCACATTGCTTTTTTGTTCCTTTTCAGGGAGCTGGTGCCAATGAGATTAATGGAGACAAGCCATCATCAGGGTCTCAAGTTGAGGTATACAAACTCTGCTGATCTCAGCTGTTCTTGTGTACATTACAGGCTCACTCATTAAGTCTGTGAACAGATTTCAGAAGACCGGCATCAGCATGAAGAAGACCCAAAAGGTAAGGATGCTGAGCCCTCATCTTCATCAGTTTCTGATTGTGGTCGTCATGAAGAGATGGAAGAGACGCATGTATAGCCCTTTGCTCAGACTGTAGACTTCTCATGAGGAAACTTTGATATGGACGGAGAATAGGAACAAGAGGATAACATAAACTGAACAGTAGCTAACTTGCTACTATACAGTCCCTGTATTGTTTCTCTGAGAACACAAAACTTGTGAGCTATGCTCTGTATTATTAATAACATGCTCTTCATTCCTAGTAGTAATAGGATAGTAAGTTTGGCACAGATCTCTCGTGTATATAATTAAACCTTACACCTTGGTGTAGAGAACAATTATGTGCTTTTCTATGATGATGAAATATTATGTTTTGCTAATTTATCTTGACTCCTATTAAATTAGATATTAGATAAAATAATATATTAATTAAACATTCTTGCAGAAACCAATCCGTTTAAGAAAAACTGCGATCTTACTGAAATTAAACAAACATATGCCTAGAGAAAACTGAAAAATTTATTCTTAGCAGGTTCGACTTAAATCTAACAATTACATTGAAGTAAATTATATTCCAGATGTACCCAACAAGATTGATCTTTAGCTTCATATGAAGCCTATCATGTTCAAAATCTTCCATAAGACTTCAAACTGATGACATCCCGATCATTGATAGTGTCCTGAGATTTCACATTCAAAGACGATGACTACGTTGGTGTTGAGACAACCTAAGATGATATCACTTTAACTAATTTCCGGAAATTCTGACCGGAGCTTCCTTTATCCCCAACAGCTTTGATTGCCTGTTCCTTGAGACCTGCAATCCTTGACTTCATCTTCTTCCCTTCCTCTTCCTCCAAAACCCTCCTCAAACCACTCATCAAACCGTCCTTGGTTAGGACACCGCCCTTAACTATGAGACCAATCTCCCACACCTCCTCCACCATGCGCCCATTGAGCCTTTGGTCCCCGAAAAACGGCCTACAAATCATAGGCACCTCTCCGGTCACGCTCTCCAGCACCGAGTTCCATCCACCATGCGTCACAAACGCTCCAACCCCGACATGGTCCAAAATCTCCTTCTGCGGAGCCCAAGGAACCACCATTCCCTTCCCTACAGATCTCTCCACGAACCCTTCCGGCAAATGCACCTTGGCCCCGTCCTTCAATGACCATATGAACTTCACCTTGCTCTCCTCCACCGCCTCCGCCACCACCGCCAGCTCGTGCGGGGGCGGGACCATAACGGACCCGAAGCTAATGTACACCACGGAGCCACGGGCTTGCTTGTCGAGCCACGACAGGATTTTGTTTTGATTGAGGTTGGTTCCTGTTAGCATATCTGATTTGTTAGTTAGTATATATTCAAATGAGGATAAGACTACTTATATATATTGGGAACATGACGGTAATGTAAATCACGATTCATACCAATTCTATTAGTTTCCTTTGGGGACGAGGAGGGTAATAGGTTCAAGGGTCCGATGTTGAGGTAGTTTTTGAACTTGGACTTCAAGTCCTCGGTGATGATCGGGTCCAGCTCTTCGAAGGAGTTAACGAAAACTGCTGTTGCGCGGGGGAGTGTCGATCCCATTTGGTGCAGGGTCTTGGAGAAGACCGAGTCCAAGTTTCCGAACAAGACTCCTTCGGGCAAGTCTCTGAGGCGTGTTTTAGACATTCCTGGGATGAATTTCAAGGTCTCGTCTTCACGCCCCTTCATTTCTGTTTTTTTGACAAGGTTAAGGATTAGTACACTATACCCTCGATCATTGTAATATCCGGACAAAATTAAAACCTTAATATTTGTTTATGACTTTATCTTAATTTTGGATAATTGTCGTTACATCCATTAACAGTAATCAAAACAAAGATGTCATGCAAGTCTGAAGTGGACTTATTGATGTCCTAATATCTTGATTTGTCAAACTAATTTTAATATTCTTATCCTAAAACAGGGCCGGTCATATATTTCAAACACCTATGTTAGGCTCTAGAATGACAAAATTAAAGGTAAAGGTAAAAAAAAAATTAAAACGACAAAACTGAAGATAAATATAAACTTTTATTAAAAGATTTTGTGAGTTATTGAGATCTTATTTATTTGTTATCTCAAGATAAATGGAATTTAAATTCTAAAATTTTGGAGGAAAATTTGTGTACATATTTTTTGAAAACCCGTCTCAAGTCTAATTATTTTAATTTTTCTGAAAGAGATTTATATGAAACTTATAAAAATTTGAGAGATAAATTTTTTGTATTTTAAAATTAAAATATAGGTCCAGAACGTAAAAATTAATTTTTGTAAAAGAGAATGTATAGATACTAAATTAAAATCTATGATGGTAAATTAAATTAGGGTCTTAACCAATTGCTTTAGATAATCTGCCAAATGGAGGCCGACACTGCCACGTAATAAATGAGGTCTATTCTCCTTAAGAATTTATTAATATGCCTAGTTTAGTAATTGAGGAAATTAATTAGTTTAAACTCACCTCCGAGACCCATTGTGTCCCTGATGAGATCAGTGTAGAAATGGACGGACAGAGCGTCAGCTCCGGCGGTCCAAAACGGCACCCAAGCGACGCCCATCTCCTCCGCCATCTCCGCCGCGAACCAGAAGAACGCGTCGCTCACCAAGCAGCTCACCTTCCTCCCGGCCTCCGCCTCCGCCGCCGCAATCCCCTGCCGGAAACTCTCCTCCGCCGCATTCAGGAACAGCCCAATCGCCTCCTGCGGCCTCCCGGCGAACACGTACCCCTCCGGCACTCCGTCGGACACGTCGTACGCTCGGACGCTCGCGCCGCCTCCGTCCTCGTCGGGGGAAAAGAGGGACGCGTTCGAATTCGAGGTGTTGAAGAAGGAGAAGCGGCACCGCGGGGCGGCGGCGGCGAGGCGGCGGACGACGGCGAGGAGCGGGGCGGCGTGGGTGCCGAAGGGGAAGGAGAGGACGGCGACGTGGAGGTCAGGAGAGGGGTTAGTGGGTTGTGGTTGGGGCATGGCTTGGTGGTTGGGAGGGAGATGGAACGCGAGGTGTTTGTGAAAATGCGTGAGAGAGAGAGTTAGTTATATAGAGAAGCGCGGCGGTGGTGGTGGTTGTCACATGAGAGAGGTGGCGGCAGTTATATAGAGAAGCGGATGTGGTGGTTGTCGCGTGAGAGAGGTGGCGGCAATTGAAGTGAGAACCACCAGTGATACAGGAAGGGTGTGGTCTAGCCATACCCAACGGTCTCCTAGTCAATTGTGTGTCGTGTTCTTGTCCAGACCACATGTAGGACGGATCTGTTGGGTGAATGATATGTCGACAAAAATAAATGGTGGGTTTTAAAGTATTTGTCGTGAAATAGATTAATCACCATATCGTCTCTCCATCACAACCACTATTGATGTCGATTGTCCCTCGTCATGTTGTTTGTCGCCCCCTATGATCTGTCCAATGTAATGAGGGTCATGGGTTCGTCTCTTAGGGGGACGACCCTGTTTTCGCCTCGTCCTCACTCTACGCCGCCACCTCCTCCCTATTAATATGACATGGACATCGACAGAGAATATCCTATCTATGATAGCCCCTTGCTTATTGACGCCATTTCAGAGACAACATGGCACGGAAGAGTTACAACCGGCCCTCCAATGGGTCTGGTCGGATGATCCATTACTGCACTAGTCGTGGAGGGGCCCTCGGGATCCACCTTGCCCTAACCGATGTCCGAGAGCTGAAAGGGGTACCCAAATCCGACCAGAAGGACCTCCTATGAACGATACCTTGTTTGTAATCGTCATCCCCATCTGTTAGATCTGCACTCATGACGACCGTTCCTCAGTCAGGAACTGGTGGTAGAGGAAGAAGTCAGTACCAGTCATGAATCGTAGGACAATCGGGGGACACCTCGAGTACGAATCATGTTGTTCCGAATATGTATTTATTATACGCCCCCGTCTGCATCCACCAAGCGGAATCAAGAATCGCAGGGGGACCCCCACTGATTCAACAGCCCCCCCCCCCCCCCCCCCCCCCCCCCTAAAAAAAAGATTTGAGCAGGAGCTACTAGGAATCCACTTTATGGCGGACTGGGAATCATATATCTTCCAGGAATTTTGGCCCCGCGAGGATGAACACGAGACTTGTCAATTAGTTTTGTTGGTCTTCATGAGACTTATAGGCCATCATGGGGTGTCCCAAAGGAGTCACACCCTGACTAGTAGGGTATGAATGTTATTTGCTCTCCAGCCTCCTCTTTTCTCCGGTATACTCATTGGACAACTGTTAAGATAATACATGTATGTTCAAGTAGAGATGGAAAAAAGCTTCTAGATGTCATGAGGCAATCACCAAGAAAATAGGGAATCACCCCTATTTTATTTCCTGGTAACACCTGGTCTACCATTATAGGACCAGTATTTGAACTGTCATTAGGACTTTATCTTGCCTTTTCCGTTAACTCTATTTTAATTCCACTATGTGTGATCATCATGATCTATTAATTCCATTCTAATAAAAATCATACTTTATGCTAAAAATAGATCAGCCTATTGGTAGTTTATTTATTTTTCTTTTACAAACCAGTGAATTAGAAACTATCGAGGGTGTGGTAATAAATCGATTCAAATATATTTATCCTTAAAACATATAGAAATTACTTAAATGTCATTGTTCGGAAATATTTTTTGAAATCACCTAATCTCAAATTAAGGAGATACATATTCGAAAAGTGGTAATAGACCCACAACATATGCTCTCAAGTCGTAACTTTTTTATTTATAAATATTCCTTTATTAGAAAATTCATTTTTTTTAAGTCGATGAATATGATAGCTGGTCAGAGTCATCCCACTGATAGATTTAGATAGAGTGGAAAATCTATCAGCGTCAAATAATTCTTCGACATGCACATCTAGATACAACGACTCAACGACACGATAAACCATCATTTACAGATTCATACATTTCTCTCCGTATTTTAAACCAATTCGACAATAAGATCAGACTTTATTGTGGATGCTCTTGAGAGTAAGATTGTTAACTTGCAATCAAAGAAATTAATATCACATTTAAATGTTAAAATAAACTTACTTAATAAGGTTGATATCTTTTTGATAAAGTCCGATTATATACATGTGACTTTTTGTAAATAAAAGCTTTTAGATAGGCTAAGTGATAATAGCTTGATTATTCATTAGTATACTAGTATTCTGGTATACATTGAAAGTGTTAGGACAGAACCCTTAAACTCGTAAGTTCATGACATTCGCCAACCCACCAACACCTTTATCTAACAACTCGTAGCTCATAAATGATGCAAGCAGCAAGGCATGTGATGTGACGACCAACATCATTGATTAGGACCGCTCACTTGCAGGTTTCCCGAGTCTACAAACTAATCTGGTAAGATTCAAAATCTTTGAATCGCATTTCTTTTTCTCTGTGGTTTTTAATTTGCGACTTACAATCTCTAGTTTTCTAGATAGAATTTGGTTTGAACTGTAACTTTTAGATGCATCATATCTGTTCCGGACTTTCTAGGTGACTTAGATTTGATCCTTCTCCTCGACATCGGATTCGTTCGACCACTTCTTACCCTAAAGCTACTCTTGTATGCATTGTAGTTCTACCCCAGATATGTCTTTGTTACTTATGCCACCAGCTCTGTTGTGTTCTCTCTGACATGCGGTGGGTGCCTCGATCGCATGTCATCTTTATTCTCCAGCTTTAATCCTTAATCGTGTTCTTCATCCATCGAGAGTTGGGTCTCCCTCAGGGACGGAACCAGGAATTTATTTTAGGGGTAGCCGCCGATTATTTTGTGAAACAGCGTAAACCGTTATGGTTTCGCCCCTAGTTCATAGATCGCTTTTTTTTTTTTGTAAATTTTATTCATACGACCCACATAAAAGTACGTTATTCAGGAAACCGAGACCTGAAGATTGTGATTAGAAAAGTTGAAAATCCTTATAGAAACCCTCAAATTCTTGCTGGCTTTCTAGCTGACCAATTAAATAACAGAGTTTCATTTCGCAAAACAAGGAAAAAACTATTTAGTTAGCCGGAAAAGAAATTGCACGCGCGGAATGGGATAGAAAGGATAGAGTTTCTCTCCAAACAATTCATAATCAAATTGATTTTTGTTTCACTACCGTTGAAAGGTATTTGCAAATAGAGGATCCTAAATATTGATTTGTCTTTTCTCTCGATACTATACAATAATCTATTCAATGATATAAGGAACAAAATATTTGTTCACTCATGCAACGGTTTAATTCATTATTTTTTAAAAGTAGAAAAAAATTAACCTTTATGTCATACCGTCATTGAAAGAATTGATAACTACAACATACAACTATAAATGTTCTAAGTTTAATTGTGTTAAATTATTGGCATTGAAACTTAGATAATAAGAATAAATTCAGATTTATGGACCGGTAGTTGAATTACTCATACTCCTAAATTTAAGAGTATGTTAAACTTAGTTTAATATACTCAAAAGCTCTCCACAAAACCTCGTTGAGGTTACTCTTCTAACCTTTCTAAGGTTCCACCGCCGTCGCCGTCGCCGCTCCACCGCCAGCCTCCTCCATGGCAATTCCATGCCTCCACCATCGAAGCCCCGGCTTCAAGGTTCCCCACTAACTCCAGGTGAGATCCTGTCTACCCAACTTAGGGTCCGCCGCTGCCGTCATCGCCGTCCATTGCCGCCCACCAGCCGCTCTCTCACCCCGCGTCCTGATTCCCGGACGTCTCGCAGCCACCGTGGCCCTCCTGCCACTCTCCGGGTTACGGGCTCTATGCGTCGTGCCACCTATCGCCGGCATGGGGCCGTTCCCCCGACGGATCTGGGATCCGGGAGGAAGGACGATAAGACGGGGTCTGCCTCCACGACTCCCGAAGTCAGGACCCTCGATCTCGAACAAACCGTTGCGGATCGAATCAATGCTCTCGCCTTCTGCACTACTTTGAAAGAGCAGGGCGAATCAAGACGAAGAATTGACGATACCATATCGCTCCAATGGCACAGGGCCTAGAAGACCTGGCATCACATTTTTGGTAGTCTGCTCTTTCGATCGTGTGGTAATTTATTTTCCTGTTTTTGGTCGAATAAGTTATTGGTTATTCACTGTGCTAGGTCGTTTAACCGTTTGGGACTGTGCTAGGTCGAATAAGCTTAGGACTTTGGTTTATTATTTCCTTGTAACGTATGTTGAAACGACGGTAGGGAGTTGTCTTGAGTTGTTGCCCACGAGTTCATGTGGGCTAAAATTATGGGTCCATGAGCGTCGGGCTAGCTACGGTCGGCCCGGACAAATATATGGAACCCGAGGCGGTCACGCCTCATTCTGTATGATTGCCTTTTGGCATTAATGAAATCTCTGTTTACCCGTTTCAAAAAAAAAACTTAGTTTAATATAATCTATTCATTTGTTGTTAATTCAGCATCTTGCTCTTGGCCATGGATATGGTATAATGGTTATTGGTATCATATATTCTTGTTAATTAAATATTTACAATTAACATTCCAATGGTGTCTTCCCAATTGTTAAACAAAGTTGTCCATTATGATAGGCTATGAGGTCGTGTCTAAGAAAGAAAAAAAACAGTTAAGCTCGAGGCCCAACCGAAAATTTAAAGCAATTGGCTGTTCGACGCAAAGAACAAGCAAAGATTACAACATATGAGGCCATGTTGAAGAAGAAAAACAGTTGAGCCCAAGGCCCAACCAAAAATATGAACAATTGGGTGTTCCACGCTCAAAAAGAAGGGTGTTCCATGCAGCATTCGAACTCGAGTTCCAAGGTAAGTATAACTAAGCCTTTAACCATCAGGCTAAAATTTCATATCTCTAGGGTGTTCCATGGAACACCCTATACCCCTTTGGTTCCGCCCCTGGTCTCCCTCACCATCCCTACTACCCCGTGATGGTACTCGTCCCCGTTTCAGATTTTCCCTGGCTCATTTAGAGCTGGCCACCAACAATCTAGCGATAATGGGTGGTCCAAAATTACAGGCTTTAGGGTTTCACAACTCTTCTTTTCGGTTCCATTGCCTCCCTATGATCACGTTGGTTCAAGGAACTTTCCGTCGTTGTTGTTTCTTATTTATTTTGGTTGTTTTTTTTTTCTGTGCTGGAGAGCTTCTTAGAGTTTTGTAGGCTCTTGAGCATGTGCTAGGTCTGGCATGTCGGTTTTAGGATGACCCTTTTTGTTATTTGTATCTGGTTCAATAGTATGTGACTCCTATTTCAGGATTCATGCTATCTTTTATCTAGGGCTGTCCAAAATGGATCCGGAACCCGGCCCAACCGGTCAAACCGGCCCACCCCGGCCCCATTGGGTTGCCCCCAATGGGTTACGGGGACGGTAGTGGATTGGAATTAAAGGCCCCGGTGACAACTGGGTCGGGGCATGGATTGAGAAAAAGAAACCCACCGGGGCCCGGCCCCAACCGGTACGGTAAGATATTTAAATATGTGATGAAATTTCATTAGGGTATGACATTTTTTCATCATTAAAAAGTGACCAAATTCAGATTTTTTTTAAGCACTCTTTGATCACTTCTTAATGGTTTATTGGCCAATGAAAAAAGATTGAAAATTTGTGTGTTAGTCGGGTGAATGATGTAAATTTGAAGCTCTTAATTGTAGTTTTGAAATTTATTCCGGTTGGGCCGGTGCAAACCGGTGGCCCGCCCCATAATTTGAACGGGTGGGTTCTATATGGCCTAATGGGTTTGGGGCCGGGGATGAGTTCTAATTTGAGCAATCCGGTCATTCCGGATTGGGTTAAAAACACGTCAACGGGGCCGGGCCCCGGCCCATGGACAACCCTACTTTTATCAATGCATATATTTCCGTCTGATAAAAAATTATTTTAAAATAATATTTTTATCGTAACTTCTTAAAATTTACATGGTAATATATATAATCAATACTCTTTTTTTTTAGAAATTTCACATTTTTTAACTTTCTTCTTATTTAGGACCTCGAGGGATGGACAAAGGTCCATGATTAGGTCGTTCCCCGGTCTCGAGAAATGGCCAGTTCTGGATTTTTTGAGGGTAGAGTTAGAGGACTTTGGATTATCGTGTGGGGCATTGGGAATATCGGGAAGGGTTGACATATATCTCGCCTCTCCTAATGAGCAACTTGGGAGTTAGTGAGGGGTCTGCAAGTACCACCTCCTCATCGTCTGCATGGTGACGACTGATCCACCAAGTACCAACACGATACCTCCCAACCATGTCGGGAGCCAACACCTCTACGTTTTGGGGCCCTTACTAATTATCCGAGGGAGAACTACGATCACAGGTTCTACAGGGAAGTATCCTTCGTGTTGTGCATTACCACATCTCAGGTTACGGGAAAATCAGACTTGTTTTGTCAATCTCAAGCAACTGTATCGGTGGTCTCGACCATTACCGCAACTACACCCTAAAGACAACCTTTTGATTCTTATAGCCGATTTCGTTTCTTTATAGTCCCACGATGTTAGAATTTCATGTCTATTTTAGTTTCCGTTATTCTTTTAGTTTCTGGAATTTATTTTGTGTAGCCGTTTATTACCTTTGAATGTTTATCTATATAAATCACTATTTACATTCTAAAAAAAAGGTTGAATATCAACTCTAATGGCCCAAAAAATATTTCCATTTTTTAAAACTGTGCATGTTATCCGAGTCCACTACTGAGGGTGAAAACCCACCCAACAGAACGTTATAGGGATCTTATCCACCTTCTTAAGCCCATCTTGGTACTCGTCAAAACTTACTTATTGGGCCTCGAAAGCCCAAACGTGACTGTTAATTTTTTTTTTTTGATAGAAATGACAATATTATTAATATAAAAGCATATTGGTGCCTGCAGAAACCCGAGGCACCGTACATGAAAACCAAACTAACATAACAACAACGACATAAGCAGGAAAGTAAATTTTGCTCTTTGACATCGGAGCGGTTGGAGGGGTGGGACTGCGGTAGCGTCCAAGAACACCGATACAGTATACTACAACCATAAGATACTGACCGAGCAGGTCAGAGGATAAACAACCAGTGGTGGACTGATTACTCCCCCGGTAAGTCAACGTGCGTCGTCCTCCCTTGATTGATAATGGTAGGGCTCCTGAACGCGGGATTGCTGACTCCGAAGTGGTAGGGAAGTAATTTACCGACTGTTGGTGGTACCCTTGCCACCTATACACCAGGGAGGAGGTGCAGTCGATCAGTCTCTCCCTGGCCATCCCAACACTCATTCCTGGAGGCGAGGGTGCTTGAAGCCCCCCGTCGCTGCTGAAGACGCCCCGTTTGACGCCGCTGATTCTTCATCCTCTGCTGAGTCCACATCTCGCCCCGCCCTCTTATTTCCCGATAGGGTCGGCGTCGATTCCCGCGGCAACCAGCCTACGGGCTCATCTGCTCCCTCTGCCTCCTGCTGACCCCAGTGACTGTTAATAAATTAGTGCATATAAATTTTTTTTGACATTTTTATATCGATTAATTATTATTCATTCAGTGTGTAGTACATGCAAGGTTGTAAAAGTCCCTGTCTAGGCCCCAAAATCTGTAAAAATGTCTAACTCGTTGTCCCGCCTAGGCCTTAAAATCTGTAAGGCAACTTACTCGGCGTTTCGTCCGATTAGTCGGAAACTTAGGACTATAGTTTATGTGGTTAGACCTTTGAAGAAGAGATGAAAAGGTGAGAGAGACAAAATATGTGTAATGGTCTTGAATTTCTTGATAAAAATAATATGGCACGTGTTTCTCTATGGTGATTTGTTTTATCTCTTCTTTTTTGTTACGAAAGAAAAATAAAATTATACATTTATGAACATTTTTATAATTAAAAAAATGATGAATTTACTTTTGTGTTATAATTTATATAAAATAAAAAATTTAATATATAATTTAGATTTTAATTAAAATAAAGAGTAAAATCAAATTGAGAGTATTGTTTGGTTTAGTAGGGTATTTTATATTGTATATGGATACTTGTTATTTTTCTATACTATATAAATATAGTTTATATCTTGATTTTTTAATTGTATTTTTGTAATATATATTTATTAATAATTAAAATTTGTAATAAAATTAAAACTGTTTAGACTCCGTCTGGATTCCGACTAGTTCCTACCAAACATTTAAAGGTCATCACCATCCAGCTAACGCCTAACGCTCTTTACAATCTTGTACACACCGAGAAAGTTGTCAAAGTATCAACATTTTCAGAAATTTCCCCCGGTTTGTATTTATTTTGTGAAAAAATCGACCTTTTTAGAAATTTCTTGAATATTTTCAAAAAAACAAAAGAAGAAATTTCTTGAAAATTGAAAAATTATTTTTGTTCTGTAGAGGTGTTTTTGAGTGAGGAAGAGCTGGAAAAGAAAGTAATTGAGAAATTAAGCAAACGCTACCTTTTTCTCTCTCTAGAATCGAGCTTCAACCCTCTCTCTTTCTCAAAATCTATCGCCAACTGGATCGTCTCTCTGATCAGACCTCTCATGAGCTCACAGTGAAAACCTAGAAAACACACGCGACAGAGACGAAGCTCTTCTAGATCAATCGCGCCAGATTGACCTTCTCGCGAATCACCCATGGGTCAAGCCTTCCGCAAGCTCTTCGACACCTTCTTCGGCAACAGTGAGATGCGGGTATCGTATCATCTCCTCTGCTTCTACATCTATGTGCATGTATATATCTGTGTACATTTTCTGTTGGATTTTAATTATGTATATAGTTAAGCTTATTGCTTAAGCAAATTAGGGGTTAGGGCAGAAATGGCAGGATTTGATCATGCTTTTTGTAGGATGTTTATGATTAGCATATCCAATTGTTATTCGCTGGTTCAATTTAGTCGTGGAATTTCATTTTCTCCTGTTGTTGCCATCTTAATTGCATGATTTTCTAGAACAGCTGATGGTATTGTATGAGGAAATATTTTTAGTTTTCCTGTTTATCCAAATCAGGTCAATGGAAGTTTAGGAGGGCAATTAGGATATTATTGTGATTTTGGTTCTATTGATTGGGCTTTATGCGTGTTGGATTCTACTTTCTTATTCGTGGTATTGACTTAGGTGGTGATGCTGGGCCTGGATGCAGCCGGCAAAACAACCATACTTTACAAACTGCACATTGGAGAAGTTTTGTCTACGGTCCCTACTATTGGTAGGTTGCTTTGATCATGATAATTTGATTTGATGATCTTAAGATAAGTGCTCACATGTTATTGGACGGGGTTTAGAATTGGTTATTGTTCTTCTGTTGCACATTTGCGTGAGCTGAGCTGATAAAAGATTGATTCGTCTCTTGGTAATTACCATTGTATGATACTACTAGTGCATGCTATTGGGTTTGAAGGGCTAGTTGTCCTGTTTATCCCCCACTTTGCGTCAGAAGATATGGTGTGGCCACTTTCTTCTCTTCAGGAAACATGGTTATTGAAATATTGCAACGTAACTGGATAGTTTACATTGAGATATTGCTCAGAATATGTTTCACTTGAGGGTTAACATATAGTGTATATTTGTATGTGGATGGTGCTTTTAGATTGTATGATCATAGACCTACTTTTTTCCCCTTCAATTGTTGATAGAGTGGAAGATCTGTTACTATTGGATGACAACACCTTCTTGTTGTCTGTAGGTTTCAATGTGGAGAAAGTTGAGTACAAGAATGTGGTGTTTACGGTATGGGATGTGGGAGGACAAGAGAAGCTAAGGCCATTGTGGAGGCATTACTTCAATAATACAGATGGACTGGTAGTGACTAAGCCTTTTTTCCCTTCTCATTGCTCCTTTGTTTCCTTCTTTCTCATTTACAATTTTTTCAACTAAATTGTTTGTTTTGTGTTAGTTCACTTATTTTATTTGCATTTTTTCCTTTTAATGTTTTTGTAGTAAGTTTTTTGCCTGTTATTATTTCGTACTCCATACACATAGAAGATAATAATATATATTATGTAACATTCTGGTTTTAGTTTACTTGGTTTATAAGAATCATAAATCTGCCTTACACCTTGCTTTGTGCAGATATATGTTGTTGATTCCCTGGACCGTGAAAGAATTGGGAAAGCCAAAGCTGAGTTTCAGGTTGTGTATCCAGAAAGGTATACTAACTGAAGTGTACTACTGTTGACTATAAATTCTAAGTTGACCTGCTTTTCTTACAGACTATAATCAGAGATCCATTTATGCTCAACAGTGTCATCTTGGTATTTGCCAATAAACAGGACATGGTATGTTGCATTACTTCCGTTTTCCCCACAATTCATGTTCATGAACAATGTCAATTTTTTGAATCGTTTATCTGCATCAATTAGAAGTTAGAACTTGAAGTTGTGAGCTGGTTTCCCTGGTTAGAGATATCACCTCTTGCTGTGCTAGTTTCAGTCTTCTAAATAATTATAAAATCTTTGGAAAAATTAAGGGTGCAAGTGTGGGTACAGCTTATTCGTCATTATGAGCTTGATGTGGGTATGAAATTGTGAAGCTGAAGCTTCAAAACAATTCTATAGCATTATAGCTATGTACATAGGCATCATACTATTTTATAGAAGCGCATGTATAAAATCCTGTCTGTCTATTATTATGTGCACAATTATGCTGTATGATGGCTGACTGCCATTGAATATGGATTTTTACACAGCATTCATATATGTGTGCATGTTAATCATGTTATTGACAGCTCACATTTGTGCCCACAAATCTTTTATAAAGATATAATTTGAAACGTGTATATATTTTTAACAACATTGAAATCTAAATTGTATTGTGAAGTGTTAGATACATAATTTTTTGCAAGTGGGATGTAGAAATATAAAGTAATTGGACCTGAAGATCATCAATATAGCTTTTAAGCAGGGAGAGAAAAGAGTTACTTATCTGTTTGGTCGCATTTGACCGATCTTGATTTGTCGCCCTCTTGTGGTTGAATAATACCAAAAAGTAGGTGGTGCAGTAATCTTCTTGAAGGTTGACACATGCACACAATCATTATGTAGTGTAGTCTAATGGATAGGACAGGAGCTAAAACTTTGTTCCTTGATTGAAGAAGCTCTATGATTAGCACTCTTGTGGTGGATTCCCGAACCACCCATTAATTGAGGAGTCTAGTATTTGAGGCCAAAGAAGCACTTATTTGTGGGAAGACCTGGTAGTGTAGTTCTTAGTTATAATCTTCCTCTGATAAATGAATCACCTTCTATGCATATTGTTGCTGTGACTACAAAGAAATCAAATGATGCTTGTTTTTGTTTGCTTCTCTGTTCACGTGCTGAGATGATACTGATAAATAGAAACATATTTAGGAAGTATGTTTCTATTTGGTTACCTACAATATTTATGTGTTTGTGTGCCTTATCCTTTTATGTAGCCTTGTATATTTTCTTGAATTTTCCCCTTTTCCTATTCAGAAAGGGGCAATGACACCAATGGAAGTTTGCCATGGGCTAGGTCTCTTCGATCTAAAGAACAGAAAGTGGCATATACAAGGAACGTGTGCGCTCAAGGGAGACGGTCTTTATGAGGGCTTGGATTGGCTATCGAGCACTATCAAAGAGATGAGAGCCGAAGGATACTCTTCAGTTGGCACCTCCACATTTTAATCTCCCAGGCCAGGTTGGAACTTACACATCCTTCAAGTTTTTAACGACTGAGATGTTTCCAAACTTAACATTGGAAAGTTCTATACTTCGTAAAGTTCCAAACTTAATCTCAATCTCAACCACCGAAATTGCAATCCAATGGTTATGATTAAGTATTCTCTCCCCTTATGTTTCCGAACTAATTTCTCCAGGTTTATCAGTCACCAACGTTGTCAAATTATGAAGCTGAAGGCACAATCAAGCTGCTTCATTATCCTGAACTGTAACCATTTTTTGTCACTTGTATGTAAAAAAGCTAATGACAATTATAGGGTGCATACTCTTCACTCTGATACACACCGACCCTCCAATGTATACCCATGTCTATTGGAGATATGAATGATCTCTCTCAATGCTTATTGTGCATGTATGTATCTGCTTGTGGTTGATACTTTTTGTTTAGATCTCTGTTATTTTGGCTTGTACATATGTTTGATATCAAACAATTGCTTCATTCATGTGAAATGCTGGTAGATGTGAATGACTGGTTTTTAAGGTCGTATCGTTGAATTGTACGGATTGCAGAATTTCGGCATTGAGTCTTCGTTGTAGAGTCGGGTCGGCGTCAAATCTTAGAAACCGTGTAATCGACGTCGAGGAATCTACAGACCCTGACACTGCTCCATTCGACGGATTTGAGCCTAGATGAATTCGGCCGCAACAAATCGTGGCCCGACGTGTGGTGACTCACTAAAGCATAAAGTTAATTCTGATTTTAAATATCCGAACTAACGCTTCTTCTTCACGAATCCTCTGCAACTCGATCACTGGTGTTTCTCCGAGCTTCACCAGCCACCGGTGTTTCTCATAACTTTCTTCTTCACCGGCGTATCTCCGAGCTTTCTCAGTCACCGACGTTTCTCCGAGCTTCCTCCTTCACCGCCGTTTCTCCGAGCTTTCTCCCTCATGACCGCTTCTCCGAGCGTCCTCCTTTGCCGACGTTTCTCTGACCTTTCCTCCTTCACAGTCGTTTCTTCCAACTGTAAAATAGCCGGTTCGAAACACCTCAAGTACCTGTTGGGATTCCATATGTACGGTGACATATCGCCACCTCTAAATATGGCCGAGGATTTTCTCGATGACTTCCCACATGGAGGTTGCTGTAATTGGGACCGTCCCAATTCACAATATTACTCCAGCGATACGAAGGAGAGGTTTTGGGGCCAACAACTAGAGGGATATGTCTCGTTGTTGCTGGAGTAAGAGACCTTTCCAGCATCCCACATGTTCGACCATTGCGACGAGAACTCGGGTTTAACATCACCATTCTTCAGTGGGATGACGTATGCTGGCCCAATGAGGTGGCAAGCCGGGTCGGGCTTGGGCTATACCGGGATGGACGTACTTGGAGTACATCGTCCACGACCCAAGTATCGCATCCGTGTCTCACCACCTTCACTAATGGAGACACAAGACGAACAATACGGTCGTGGCTACTATCGGAAATGGAATCGAGCCGAGGAAACGACATTAGTATTTGCATGGCTAAACAACTCCGAGAACGCGGAGCATGGGGCTGATCAGACGATCGATACATTTTGGGAGGCCATCCGTCTGGAGATCGCCCTCGCAAACATCCAAACACCTTTTGCGGAGCGGTCGGAGAAGAATTGAAAACAACATTGGAGCACAACTAACCGAAAGGTGAAGATGTTCCAAGACTGCTGGTCAAAATTAAAGCACATCTATCAATCATGTAGATCCGATGACCAGATCACAGAGGATACGAAGAAAGACTATGAGGAGAGATACGACCACGTATTCGCTTGGAAGCACTGGTGGCAACTCGTGCGGAATAAACCTCGATGGAAACCTCGTTTCGAGAATGAATTCTCGACAAAAAACAGTGATTTCATCGGGACAGAGGGTCGACGCACAGCGAGAACTCCCGGCCTGAGCAACCCAATGTCTCAAATGGACATGTTAACTCCCGTTGTTAAAGATGTCGAGGGTTCACGTCCAGGTTCAGTCCGCAAATACAAAGATGTCTTAAACAATGGTGTTCTCTATCTCCTCTTTTATTTTATTTGGTTGCATAAAGCTTACATCAATTAATGAAGATGAGTATTTCTTTAAAGATGTTTCAAGGAATTTGTTGTGGGAGTTGAGGACATACCATTTTCCATCTGCAGTTTGCTGATGATACTCTCACTTGTATCAAATCCACTCCCACTAATCTATTAAATTTGAAGCATGTTCTCTTGATCTTGCAAAGTGCATCTGGTATCAAGATCAATTTTTAGAAATCTAGAGCAATTTTACTGAATGCTTGTCAGACGAGTAATGATCTTGTTAACCAGATTCTTGGATCAGAACTAACATATCTGCTTATGGATTATTTTGGCTTTCAATTGGGTGCTAATCCCAAGAAATATAAGAAATGGGCTCCCATCATCAATAAATTCAAAAAACAAATTGAATTTGTGGCAAACAAAGTTTCTGTCCTTTAGAAGGAGGATCACCCTCATTAAATCTTCTATGAGATCCTTTTCCTTGTATCACATGTCCCTTTTTAATGTCTCAATGGGTGTCATTAGATAAATGGTGAAGTGACAAAGAAGATTTTTTTAGAATGACAATGTCACTAGGAGAGAACTTCATAGGGTCAAGGAGGTAGGAAGTTTAGGCATTAATAAACTTTTTTTCATGAACCAAGCTTTACTTGCTAGTGGCAGAGATTTGCTATCGAGACTCATTCTTTTTGAGAAAAAGTTGTTTGTGTTAAGATAGGTTGGGATATTAGAGAATGGGCCTTTCCTATTTGTTGATTATTAATTGTCAAATGTCTTGTGTGTTCCATCTTTAACGAAAAATATTATTTATGTCTCCCCATTTACAAAGCACAACAACTCTTCTATTGAGTTCTTACCTGATTGTTATTTTTTGTGAAAGACATTCACACAGGGAAAATGCTTCTTAAAGTCCAGTGTGTCGGTGGTGTTTACGTGTGACCTCAAGCTGCAACTTCTGTCCACCACCTCAACATCAATCCTTCTACGCTTTGGCATCATAAGTTGGGACATCTGTCTACTGTTGTTTTTGCTTTTATTCAACAAGCTCATAAATTATGCCCTTCTAAGCATTTGAATTTTCTTGTTCTTCTTGCCAAATTAACAAAAGTCATAAGATTCTTTTTCATAAAAGCACTATTGTTTCAACTTACCCGTTTGAGATTATTTATAGTGATATTTGGATTATATCCAGTTATTTCGTATGATGGTTTGCGATATTACTGCGTTTTTATTGATCACTTCACTAGATATGTACGGCTTTATCTCCTAAAACGCAAGTCGGACATTCGAGATGTGTTTATTAAATTCAAAGCATTGGTGGAGAAGTTCTTTGCTTGAACCATTAAAATTTTATTCACCAACAATGGGAGGGGGGGGGGGGGGGGTACGATGCTCTTAGCTCTTTTCTCAGTAATCATGGCATTTCAAGACTCACATCACCTTATCACACTCTGGAACATAACGACCTTTAAGAACATCGATATCGTCACGTAGTTGAAATTGGTCTCTCGTTACTCACTTACTCTCGTATTTCCCTTGATCACTGGCCTCATGCCTTGTCAACTGCGGTATACCTAATCAACCGTCTTCTTACTCCCACATTATAATATAATGCTTCATACTTCTGCCTCGTTAATCAACATCCTAATTATGAGAAGCTTAAGAGTTTTGTTTGTTTGTGTTTTCCGTGCCTACGTCCTTATGCTAACCATATACTTTCTCCGAGATTTGTTATGTGCATTTTTGTAGGGTATTCAACCACTCAAAGTGCATATCTTTGTCTTGATCCGATAACAAAGCGTCTCTATTCCTCTCGTCATGTTTGGTTTGTGGAGACTGATTACCCGTTCAAACTACTCACCAAAACTCTTGATGAGCAAGAAGCCAAACCTGATGAATGGGTCAATTTTTCCATACCCTTACAACCTACTCAACATTTATCGGCCCATCCCTCTGATATTTCCGCTACACTATCCCCTGACACCACTTCCAGCCATGCAACTACCTCTTCGGAAACCCATTCCTCTAATCCCGACCCCCCTACCCGTTCATCATCTTCACCTATATCCTTACCTCCAATTACAAGTCCTTTAGCCCGCCTTAATAATACCAGACCTCTTCGTTATCATTTTCCCATGCTTTATCTTATTTTCTCTGGTAAATGAGTTTGAGTTGGTGAGGTATGACAAGATGGTGCTTGGGATCGATTATCGTCGTTCTTTCCTATTTGTCCAAGAATGAGAAGAATCAGCAGCCATTATGACTCTTCAAGCCTTGGTTCGTGTTAAGCCAGGTTCTCTTGCCACTGTTACTTGGTCTCAGAGAGAATGAGGGTTTTCCTCGACTTCAGATTATCTCTTATTGCAGGATATTGCTCTTACTTCTCTATCATGGACGGGCTTTCTATAGATCAAGAATCTTCCTCTAAAGTACAACTCTCTGATTTGGTTAATGGCTCATAATACTAAATCTTTGTGGAGGAACGAGGTCTTTGCATCTCTTTGCAGGATATGCTTTGCTGTTTTGTCTCCAGGGTGTTTGAAGGTACTACTCATCTATTTCTTCATTGTGATTTTGCTTGGCTATTATGGACCAAAGTCTTCTTCTAGTGATCTTTGTTTTGGGCTATTCCTGGTGATTGTGTCGCGATGCTATATGCTTGAATAGGTTTGGGAAAGTCTAGATGGTGGACCTCCTGGGTGGAGGTTGGTTACATCTGTTTCCGACACATTTGGATTCAACGTAATGCCGTAGTTTTTCGGAATTCAATGGATTGTGTAGATTTTGTCTTCTACAAACTTCAACTTCACTCTTTTAGCATTAGCAAGATGGCGTGAGATCTTAGGGAGGATACTAATCCCTCGTTTGGCTAGCTTCTCCTTCTTTGTGTATTCTCCCTTCTCGTAGGAATTAATTTTTCTTTTGCTTTTCTCTTTAAAAGGTTATTGAGGTTTGTTCAACCTCGGCTTTGTAATTCTCTTTATTTCAAAGCTTATCAATAAAATCATCATCCGCTAATATTTATTATCACTATTATAGATTGATACTTTTTTCAAAACACAACATAAAATATGTAACTCCTACAATTGAATGTTACATCACAATCTTTACCCCAAACACCACGTATCGTTTAGTACCCACACCTAATACACTTAAAGTTCAAAAATCAGACTAACCCAGCTCTGACTTCGAGTTCAATTATCTATTAATTACAGTAATTTAGTGGTCTATGAGCTAATCGAGAGTAATAGCAATGGGATCTAATAATAATATAGCAATGTGCCAATTCTAGTCTCTATATAAAGTCTTGTCCTCAGGCCAGAGAATCAATCCACTTTGAAAGAATTCTAGTAAGTTTTCTTTTATTTTTCAACATGTCTCTTCTTCAACATGTTTCTCTTTGTAGCTTCCGAGGACTCGTTCCACATCTGAGCTCCAATGTTTGTGTCAAGACATCGAGACTTAAGGTTGCTAGGACAAGTGATGTTCCTAATTCTGGCCAACCCATCACTATACAAACACAACAATCAAAATACCAGCCTGCCATTTGGGATTACGATTACATACAATCCATCACAAGTCCCTATATGGTACTTACTTGTTCATTCATCATCGTCCTTCTTGTAGTTCCTGTACTGGGTTTGCTGTTTTTAAGGTTCCGTGTCGTGCAGGAAGATACTCACAAGGAACGAGCCGACAAGCTCAAGAGAGAGGTGAAGGTCATGCTTGATCAAGCTATGGATCCTCTCCAACAACTTGAGCTCATTGACCTCTTGGAAAGACTTGGAATTTCCTATCACTTTGAGGATGAAATAAACAAAATATTGATCAACATACACAACGATGGCGATTCTCAATCTTCTAGCCATGACAATGATTTATATGCGATGACCCTCGAATTCAGGCTCTTGAGAAAACATGGCTACCATGTACCTCAAGGTGTTTTTTCCGTCTAATAGTTTCTTAAAAGTGATACCGTTGGTGGTTATACGTCAGATATATCCACATGTGAAACAGGAGTCTAGGTTGGTCTTGGACCCATAATTTAATAGGTTAGTCTTTTTGGTCCAGCGAGTAGGGGTGGGTTTACGAACCCATCCCGATATTATCGGTTTGACATATTTTGGAACCAGCCCCAACCCAAAAACCAATTTTTTTTATAGTGAAACCAACAAGTCTACTGACCGGTGGATTAGTGGTTTTAACCAACCAACCACTTTACCACACGTAAGTACAAATTTAGATACCAATAACCATACACATATTTCTATTTCAAACCAAAACATATTCTTACATTCTCCAAAACAAAAGAAAAATTACATATAAGTAATCGTGTTCTATGTTAGCAATTCGTGTGACACAAAAGAGTGATCATGAGTCATTCATCTATATCAGATAAGTGGTTATTATGAAACCACATGTATATGATGAACAGTACCGGTTTGGTTGGTTAACCGATGGTTTGACGTTTCAAGAACCGATAACCAACCGTTAACTTTTCGGTTCGATCGTCAAAAACCCGCAACCAACCGTTAACTTTCCGGTTTCGGGTTTTTCGATGCGGTTTTCGGTTGGTTTTAGCGGTTTCATTTTTTTTTGCCCACCCCTACCAGCGAGGGTCAATGTGTATATCATAAACTTTTTGTCTTGTGCTCCTCTTTAGGTAGACCAGGTTCTCCCCAACCTCAAGGTCGATGGCGGAACTAACTTTTTCAATGAAAATGGTACTCAATTTTTTTAAAAAGTTGAGGGATTCACAACTACAAAATTAGAAGAAATTAAAAAATATTTTAAAGAAAACCGAAAAATATGTAAGAATTTTTCAGAAAAACAATTAAGGGGGGCACGTGCCCCTTGGAGCTCATGTGGCTCCGCCACTACAGTCAAGGCACCAAATTAATATCTGGCTATCCACAATTATTAAGGATTCAATTTTTTGAATTTTGATATTTGATTGCAGGAATCTTTAGTAACTTCATGGAAGAGAGTAGCAGAGATTTCAAGGCTTGCCTTGGCAAAGACATTAAGGGGATGTTGAGCTTGTACGAAGCTTCATACCTTTCGGTAGAAGGAGAGAGCATATTAGAGAAAGCTAGAGATTTCACAACCAAACGTCTTAAGAATTACGTGAACAATTATTACAAGCACAACGAGGAGGAGGAAGAAGGTCAAGAGCTGTCCCGCTCAAGCGTACAACACGCCTTGGAGTTCCCACAACATTGGATCCCTCAGAGAGTCGAATCGAGGTGGTTCATCGACGCTTATGACAAGAGAGGTGACAAGAATCGAGTTTTACTCGAACTTGCCAAATTAGACTTCAACATGGTACAAGCAATTCACCAGGAAGATCTAAAGCACGTGTCACGGTAATTACTTGCAATGTTTTCAAATTTCCAAGGTAATTGACTAATGAGTTTGATCGGATATTGAATCCCAAAAAGATGGTGGAACAACATCGGTATTGCGCAAAAGTTTCGCAACTTCAGCAGGGACAGATTGATGGAAGGTTTCTTGTGGCCTGCGACGCTATTACACGAGCCTCAGTTTCGACAGTTTAGGAGGGTTACCACACAGATGTATGGATTGATCACAACAGTAGATGATCTTTACGACGATTGTGGTACTGTGGAAGAACTCAAGCTCTTCACTGATGCAATCGAAAGGTGATTTTTTTTTATAAGCTCGAAAATTTATTAATAAGACCGATTTCGAAAAAAGAATCAGAATGTTCTGATTCAAGAATAAACAGGGTGAGTACCAACAATTACAAAGGGACTCTGGCAAATGGAGCCAAAAGACCAAGTATTTTTTAAAAAAGAAACAAAGATAAAAAGCAAAAACAGAAAAAGCCTCCAATCCTTGCCCTCAAAGTCAACATTGAGTCGTCGTATCATTCATTTTGACAGCCAACTCACGGAGTAATTGATATCACATTATCATGTGACCAAGTCTTCATAATGAGATTTTTCCTTGAATTAAACTTGAACACATAACTTAAAAGTTGAACAAATATTATTCTTGACGAGTTCTGATTTGAGTTTTGACCCACATATTAATTTCTAATAATCATACATATATATAGATGGGATGTCAATGCCATGGGGCAACTTCCGGACTACGTGAAACTGTTTTATATGGCCCTTTTCAATAATGGCAACAATTTGGCTCAGGAAGTGATGAAGAAACAGGGGATTGATATCATCCCTTACCTTAAGAAACCGGTAACTAGGTTTAATGAGTTGACTTTAATCGAAACATATAATATAATCAAACATAATTGAATGTAATATATTGCAGATGGTGGATTTGTGCAAAGCCATGTTACTAGAATCAGAATGGCTCTATAGTGGCTACACACCAAGCGTTGAGGAATACACCGAAAACGCGTGGATTTCTGTAGGAAATCCTTTAATTTATACCTACTCTTACTTCAGTGTTGCAAATCCAGTTACAGAGGAAGCCTTGAAAGCCCTGGAAAATTACCACCAAGTGATTCGTTACACTGCACTCATTGCGAGGCTCGAAGACGATATCGAAGATGTAATCTCATTACTATCACGTGCTTTAAAATATAGGAAAAACTCGGAGAACTAACTATTATCAACTTGTACCTTCGGACGGTAGATTTATTAGTCGATCAATTTGACAATGTAGGTTTAAGATAATTACGCAAACTAATATTTTCCGTTAGAAATAACAGAAAACGTTAGGAAAAACTCTAAGAAATAACTGCTATATGATTATTGAACTCAAAAGCTAACTGTAGACTTGTTAATTTTTTGAGTTTTTCTTAACGTTTCTTTCATTTCTAACGGAATATGTTAGTTTGCTTAATTACCTTTAACTCTACAGTGTCAAATTGATTGACTAATAAATCTAGAGTCAACTTTTGAACGGTACAAGTTGATGATAGTCAATTCTCGGTGTTATCCCTTTAAAATATGTGTTCTACTTGTGACATAACATGACAACGGGTTTATATCATGAGTTTGATTTGTTTTTCAGGACTATCCATCGAACGGTAATTTTCCCAAATCAGTGCAATGTTACATGCACGAGACAGGATCGTCCCTTGAAGATGCGCGCGAGCACGTGAAGGACGTGGTTAGGACCACGTGGAAGAAGCTGAACAAAGCAGTCATAGGTTGTCCTTTTCCCGAGGACTTCGTTAGATCCATGGTGAACCTTGCAAGGATGGCTAAAGTAATGAACCATGACGGAGATGGCCATACTTCCCAAAACCAGGCCTCCAAGGATCGCATCCTGTCTCTGCTCGTTCACCCTATTCCCGAGACTTAGCCTTTCTAAGGTACGGATTGTTTAAATCATTGCATATTCACTTTATGCTTCATTTTTCTATTTAAAATAGTCTTCTACTGAATTTGAATCTTTCGTGTGTGTTCATGAATTTATATGCAGGGAATCAATACGTAGCATATGGAAGAATAGCGTCAACGAATAAAATAACACTAGTTTACGTCGATTAACCAATAAGTCTACTTGAGGTTGGAATAAAAACGATCTCTTCCATTGGAACTTTGAAGTTATGGGTTTGAATATGGGATGGTTGAAAATCTAGATGGTAGATATGTTTAGACCCTCTGATAGGGTCTAGTTTAATCGTTTGAGGTGTAATTTTTTTATATGCTTGTGTTTGTAACTCTCTTTAACCTGTCTTTGTTTTCTCTACGAACACTAAGCCTTTTATTTCTAATAAAATCTTATTTGCTGATGAAAACAGAAAAGTAGGATGTGTGTTTAAGATGAGTTATCTGGGTTGTATATGTTACGGTCACGTGTTTACTAATGTTGTTATTGTAGTTTTTTTTTTCAATAATCTTAATTTCGCAAAAGCTAGCTATTATTAGTTATAACTGATTTAAAGCTGACAAAAAAATCGACCTCCAAGATTCTCTTTTCTCCTCTCGCCTTCTCTTATTGCAATCAACGACCACCGCCTCCGATTGATGTATCCTTTGCATCAATCTCGTCCGCTCCACCTACCACACAAGATTCCTCTGCATTTCTCATCACTATGTTTGGAATGATAGAATCTGAAGACAAATGAAACTATCTCGAGAAGCTATTGTTAAGCCTCACACACTTCTACCATAACGTTCATTAGACATTGACCCTTCCACCCTCAAACTCGTAGTCCCCACAGTCATTTCTACCTATCCCCATCATATATCTCCTACCACGAATCATGGACAACCCCTTTCTCGGGGGTGGTGGGTGGGTGGAAGAGAGCATCAACCCACCATATAATCCATTATCTGAAAATCTCTACGGGGGTACCCTCAACCGCTTGGGATCTACCTTCACGAATAGGATAAATGGCCGACTCTACAAGATGGGCCGATATGGGAGGATGCTGAGATCCCCCTTCGAGTACCAACAATATTAGATAGTACCCAGGCGGCACTGTTGAGTTGACATGACTCACGACCAAGAGGGTTATCAGATCGGGACCTCCACGAAACGATCCCTTGTCCCCTCAAGGTATACCTAGACGAATGAAACAAGTGGTCGTTGTTGCGCTTGTGGACACCACGAGATGATGGTGTGATTTTCCCGACTGTACAGGTCCCCGACGATAGCATGGCACCACAGGTGTTGCACAACTATGGACCACTATCTGATTCCTTCACCAACCATCCAACCCCCATCAGACCCTCGACCTGATTTAGAACGTTTAGGAGATGTTACCGGGTACGAGCACAAGAACAACGTTGGAAATGGATGAGGCCTCCTTTGGCATGCTGATCCGCCAAATGATACAATATCGACATTGTTATCCCGTCGTGACCCACGAACAAGCATATCTAATTAAGGCAACAACCAAGCGAGGTATGTTATATATCCTTGCTAGGGCCAATGAGTCAATGGTCGAGCAATGGGGTGTGTGTGGGGACGCACACCTCACCCTGCCTAAGTCGGTGCAAACCCGACAATCTGATTCCCCCATCCATTGGTGTTCTCCCTGAATGCCCGTGTTCCCATCAACGCCTTGTATCACCTGGTACGGATACTCTCAGGTTGAGTCAAGGAATGACTATTACAAGCTGAAGTTGACCACCAGTACGAGGATCCTCCCTTTTGGAGATCGACCATCTTTAGTTGTCCTTAGAATAACCAGACATTTAGTTATAGGATCAATGTTTGGAGCCTATGGGACATGACTCAAGTCTCATCCTTGTTCAATTAAGATACAAGATATGAGCGCTCAAGCATTTACTTTGCTCCACTTCATTCAGTTTCTCAACACGCTAGTCTTACATGCTTGAGACCACTGAATTCAAGAAATCAAGTAAACTGCACAAGAAAGGTCTTCCATTAGACCAAATGATAGTCAGATAATCAATAGTGCTATCAACCCTAGCTTATGAGATTTCTACGATATATATAGTTCTAACTTGTTTTAGAATGCGCGCTTCCTATGGTTACATGACTTCAGAGTCACGATAATGCCGAATTTCTAGTTTCCTTCTTCAGCAAATCTTCCTAAAATCGATCCAATAGAATCTGCATATATATCTTCTGATTTTGAAAAGTAAATCATATTGTTTCCTAATACAAGTAGAACTCTAGTAATGAATATCTACACATAAAGGAAACATATCTTCACCGGATAAAGATGGACACGCAATAGATATCTTCAATAAATTATTCGCGTGTGTACTGTCATCCACTGTCATGTCAATGACATTTTGTGTTGACATCTTCGATTAGCTCTACACCGATTCCACAATGATGTCTACTGACATCCTTGAGACCATCTTGGCTTGACTCAAAATGGCCAATCACAAATGTAGCAACAATTTGGATTCAATCAATAAAAAGCATTTGTTGATAAAAAAAAATACTTATATTGATTTAAGGATGAGTAGTTTTTTCGGCTTCGGAGAGTACGAATTAGACTGGCCGGTATAAGACTCATGTTCACTGAAAATCAAATGTGAACCCACACCCTAAAACCATGTTGTGCGCTGCAAAATCTATTCCCACTATCCATATTCACCATGCCCCAAAGCCACCCTCAAATATGAGAAATCTATACCATGAGTCAAAATCTGAAAAACGTGAAGAGTTAGAGAGAGACAAAGGGTAAATATACAAATAAGATAGAAGAGGAGAAATCAAATAGAAATCCACTCGTAACCTAAAAAATGTGGGAATTCAACCAAGCCATTCAAGTTATAAATAGATGGATAATATGCAATTGAGTTGTTGACGGCAAAAACACATCATTTTTTAGTAACTGATAGGGGCGGCTTAAAAAGATGAACCCTAGAAAGGGTAGTTTTGCACCCAAAAAGTATTTAGAGCGCTTTTTTTTTTTAATTTTTTTTTATAGTTGAAGATACCTCCTTACCTAACTTTATAGTTAAGAATCTTAAGATAATTTATGAGAAAATCGTGTATAATTTATGTATCAAATTGATTTTTCCCTGATCTCTGTAATAGGTTTTACCTTTTGATACTAAAAGGAAACACGGCCCCATTTAAGTCCCTACTCCATCAGCCACTTTCCATAAATGGTCTTTTCCTTACATATGTGTTAGTGCGGCAGGGTACAGAATCTAGGCGCATTTTATTGTAGATTGTGTTGAAATGGTGTCTTATCTAAGCCATCTTTATCTCAATTTTAAAAAGCTATTCTAAACATAAATCTTTACGTTTTAATAAATAAGTAATTATAAAATCTGTCGGCACAAAAAAAAAATGCCTTTGCACATTTTCAAATAAACTAATACAGGATAGAGGATGATCGGATAGTAGGGTTGGAATCAAAAAACAATTTCAGGGATAGTCGGTAGAAACAAAAAAAAATCGGAGTGTTTTCATGGTGAATCAAACTCATGTTTCTTTTAAATATCTAAAATCTTATACAATTATACCAAGTTTTCATATGTTAGGGTATTTCATGTAACATGTTAAAGTACTAACTGGTTCCGCTCTTGTCGAATACGATAACATTCCAATGGAAAATATACTCTGAACAGTGACGACCTTACCAAAAGGAATCAAGAGATCGTATGAAGACAAAGGATGCAGAATTATTGACATGATTCAGATGATGGCATAAAAAGAAATGGGATAAATAAGAACTAAGAAGAGAGGTTGAATCTTAGTCATACGCTAGATTCACTAATAAGACAGGAGAATAGGATGAAATGAATTCAGATAGATCGGATGACTCGTGATTTTTGGGTATAGTATTTGCGATCCGCCCAAATATATGTGAATCTAATCATAATCGATCTGAATGTTAGTCTTAGTGCCCGTAGTTCAATCCTAAATGTCCAAATGTATAAATCATCGTTAGCAATAAAATTAAAGCGGCTTTATATTACTTATGTGTTGGAGTAATATATCGATGTGTGCTCTGATCTATGCCCACCATGCGAATAGAACCATAGATCGAGATAGATCACACTCGATGGGTCCCTAGTCAACAAAGCTTCACTAGAAGCGACTAGTATGAAAGATGACTCTTTATGGCTTACGTTCTGTTAGTCATTGGAATGGGATTCCGGAGTCTGATCATAGATATCATGTGGGACATGATATTGGACGACCCGCCCTGAATATGTGCCATAGATTAAGTCATGAACATATTCAGTGTTGTAGCTTGTCATGTATCCTTAGACCAAGGAGTCTTTGTGATCGCTATGTAGTGAACAACTGAGTTTGACCTGAGCCTAACGTTGTCCGTAACAGGGCTTCCATAACGGCCAGGATTGGCTTGGGGACGGGCTACATGAGTGACACGAAAGACGGCTAAGGGATTTATCCCTCATACTAAGGTATGGGAAAGATATCGGTTCTCGGCCGCTTGATCGAGAGTGACTGGAAGAATAGCATGGCCATGCACATGATACTGGGTATCATATCTTCAGTCATCTCACATATCAAGGAACGATGATTGAGAATAATAAGGATGACGGCTCTATGCCTTATCTCAATCAGGATATCGGAGATAAAAGGATAATGACAGGGACGACGGAAAGGTTAGAATTGACAGGGTCGATTCGTTATGTAGTGTCAGGCAATACTAAAGTCTCGTTAGTTGCCACTTAAATAGGATCAAGTAAAATGTGATTTTACGTTGATCTATTGACATGCATAAACCTAAGGGTCACACCGGAGGATGAAACTCATTGACACATTTATGGAGAATGGCCAAAAGGGAGTTGTCTCGGGACATGACCAAAACTGGGTTTTGGGTCATGTGCCCGTAAGTGAATAGGACTTTACGGATCGAGACAAGGCTTGGAGTCTTGGGATTGATCGCGTCGGATAATGTTGGACATTTCCGGTATGGAAGGCATGGGGGCGATGAGCGAATCACGGGACCTCGTTGGAAATGGCCACGGGCCATGTTCCAAGAGGCCCATGAAAGGCCCATGCAACCAAGGCCCATGGAACTAATTAATCAAGTCTTGATTAATTAGTACTAAGTAAGCAAGACAAGGATTAAGGTGTTGGTGATTCACCACCTAACCCAATCTTGCCTTGCCATACTTTGTCCTATTTACACCTTACTTGACACCATACTTGTCCCATGCCTTTAGTTGGACAAGTATGGGTTTTGTTATGTTTAAGTCATCTTTTTTCAACATAACAAACACAAGACAAGAATAGGAAACACATTTTCTCTCCCTCTTCCATGGCCATTTCGGGTTTGGCTAGTTTCCTCCTCCATTTTTGTGTTCTTGAGTCCTCAAAGAGAAGAACTACGTGGCTTTGATTCCCATGTGGATACGTAGGCGTCTTGGAGACTCAAGCCAATCATTCGTTACCCGGTGTTCTTGTTTTGGTAAGAACTAGTGCTGAAATTTTCTCTTGTGAATCCATTCTTTGTTAGTTGTTTCATGGTTTTAATCGTCTCTTGGTTTTCATTGATTTTCCGCTGCGAGTTGGTTCATCTCCAACCTTACCTCGAGACCCAACAGTGGTATCAGAGCCGTGCTACCTTCGGGATTCACAAGACGGTGTTCAAAGTTTCGGTTTTGCTTGAAAGTTTCGTTTTTGGCATGTTGTTTTGCTAAATTGTTTGATAACATGTTTTAAATTCTTCTTCATGGATTTAATGCATGTAAAATGAATTTTTGAAAATTATTTCAAATCTGGAAATTTTGAATTTTTTTTTGATTTTTTGGGTCTCGGGAGCGGGACTCTCGGGGAGCCGAAACCGGGACCGAACGGGGCCCCGTTGGACGGAGCTAAGTCAAGCATGACCATTGGATGGTTGATATGCCAAGGCTAAACCGTTTTGTTAGTTATGACGAGTTTGGAACCGTCATGACGAACTCGAAGATCAAATGTTCAAAAGTTTCATTTTTGAACGGTTTCGATAAACCGAGCATCAAAAAATTTCGAAACTTGGCTATTAATTAAAACCGGAAAATCACATGATGTTTGATAACATGCTTGTTTGATAACACGATGTGTGATGTGATGTTGGCATGGTGTACATAATAGCCCCGAGCTCGTTTTAATTATGTATCGCTTTTCACGGCCTGCGAGCCGTTAGAGTTAGCGTGTAATTATTATTTAAAGGTGTGGTCGTCGAACCACTTGTTTGTAATATTTATTTATTCCCGACCTGCGAGTCGTGTATTAAATTGTAATATTTTACTCAAGACAAAGAAAGGGTGAAAAGGTCATTTGGTGGCTTTTCGGGTGTTGGCATCGGCTTGGAGTCGGTGGAGCTCAAGAAGCTAGTGGGAGTTAGTTTAGGGGGCTATTATGTGCACATTTATCGCTTTATGCTTGGTTTAGTTTATGCATGATTAATTCTATGTGTTTTAGAATTGCATGCTTAACTTTATTTACCGAGCATATCACCTCACATGCAAAGATAAAATTGGAATTTTAATCCTTGTGTGTGAGCCCTTAGAATCGTCATTACATTGGATGTAGTTGACGGGTTCGAAGGAAGAATTACATTGGATGTAATTTGAGGCATCATTGCATTTGGAATGTAGTTGATGTGCTCATCGCATCTAGGATGTGTCAAAGTTTTAAACACAACCGGACAAGTAAAAACGGGTCATGTCCGATACCTCCCAATTATCAACACCTTACTACCTCCCCGTCCTATGGGTGTCGTGCGCATTAGCGGAGCATCCATGGGAAAGCGGGGTAGTAGGTTTGGACGACATATGTGGGTGTCGTGCGCATTAGCGGAGCACCTACATAGTGACGGACCATAGTTGAAAATTGGTGGACCCGACTATGATTCTCAGCCTGAGGTTGAGCTAGGGTAACAGATAGGGTAAGTCGTGTACATAAGTACATACCCTAGCCAGGAGTCACATTGGATGTGATTGGATGGAGTCCTACCTACATAGCTCGATTAAGTGGTGAGCATTAGTTCAGCTTAATCGAGTGAATCAAGGATCTTGGTTTCAGATTCTAAAGGTTTAGAATCGATTGTTGGTGTTTAAGCTTGATCTTCATAAAATTTATTCAGTTTACTGATTGAATTTTATCTGTTGTAGATCAAATGGAAAATTCAGCGAACATTAATAGTTTGTCATTAAAAACCATTCTTGACAGGGTCAAGCTAAATGGGACAAACTATTTGGACTAGTACAGAATTTTGAGGATAGTCCTCAAGTCTGAACGCAAAGAATATGTTCTTGACAAGGCTGTCTCTAAGACCATATCAGAGTTACATGAAATGTCATTAATTGCTGAGAAGAATATATCAGGGATCTGGGATGCAAGGATATTCTGATGGTCAACAAGGGAATTGGAAGTGGCAAGGGCGGGGCCCATGCGCACTTGGCAGGAAAGATGAGACACATGAGAATGTCTGCTTCTACTGCCAATAGCCTGGTCATTGGAACCGGGATTACAGGAAGTTCACGGCTGATCTGAAGAAGGGCAGTGGGACTGCGCCTTCATCAAATAGCGTGGATGATCTGAAGAAGGGCAGTAGGACTGCGCCTTCATCAGGAAACCTGGATGATCTAAGGAAGGGCGGTGGGACCGTGCCTTCATCCGGCATTAACTCTATAGAGCTACATCTCTCTACTTCCAAAGATTCATGGGTATTAGATACCAGGACTGAATCTCACACATGCACTTATATATGGTGGCTGAAAGTAGGAGAGGTTTGGAAAGCACGAAGTGGACCTCAGAGTTGTGGCAACTGCTGTAGGATCCATGAGTCTTGCTTTGCCAAGAGGCCTTGTCTTAGTACTGTATAATGTATATTTCATACCTACTTTTAGTAGGAATATTATATCTGTATCCGTGTTTGACAAGGAAGGATATAATGTTAATATTGGAAATGGAGTTTTCAATGTTCTATGCAATGATATGTTTTATACCAGTACTGACTTGGTTGGAGGATT
The DNA here is from genome assembly GCA_963921825.1 of Erodium maritimum. Taxonomy (NCBI): domain Eukaryota; kingdom Viridiplantae; phylum Streptophyta; class Magnoliopsida; order Geraniales; family Geraniaceae; genus Erodium; species Erodium maritimum. The sequence continues at coordinate 150,143,613 of OY997588.1, forward strand.
GTACATATTAGATATGGGTAACAATGCCTCAAGTTCTATATATTCCGTTAATACCAAGAGGTCTAAATCCAACGATTTAAACCTAACTCTGTTAAGGCACTGTCATTTAGGTCGCATAAACAAGAAGCACCTATCAGCATTTCAGAAGTGCGGACTTTCAGGTTCATTCGAATTCCATTCGATCGATAGGTGCAAGGTTTGTTTGATGGGCAAAATGACTAAAGTGCCCTTTTATCGACCGCGATGAAAGAGCGAGTGAATTATTGGGGCTGATACACTCGAATGTGTGTAGACCAATAAGTTCACTTGCCATGAGGGGTTTTAACTACTTTATCACATTTACTGATGATTACAGTAAATATGGTTATGTCTATTCGCTGAGACATAAGTCTGAAGCTTTTGATAAATTCAAAGAGTTTAAGACTAAAGTAGAAAACCAGCTCGACAAAGGTATTAAGGCACTTCGATTGGATCGAGGTGGAAAATACTTGACCACAGAGTTATTAGATCATCTAAAAGAGAATGGGATCCTTTTGGAATGGACTCCTCCTAGGACACTGTAGATGAAAGGTGTAGCCAAACGGAGAAATCGGACATTGTTAGACAATGGTCCGTTCCATTATTAGTTGGACTGATCTCCCAATCTCTTTCTGGGATTATGCTCTAGAGACGACCGCATTCATAGTGAATCGGGCTTCGACGAAGGGTGTGGAAGGGACACCATTTTAAAAATGGTACGGGATGATGCCCGCTTTGTCCTTCCTAAAGATTTGTGGTTGCGAGGCTTATGTGAAACATTTGGTTTCGACTAAGCTCGAAACAAGATCTGAGATATGCACCTTCGTGTGGTATCCCAAAGCAACAAGGGGATACTATTTCTACAATCCCAGTGAGAACATGGTGTTCGTCGCTTGGGGTGGGGTCTTTATGGAAAAGAAGTTTTGTTTCCAAAGACGTCATTGGGAGGACTGTGCATCTCGAAGAAATTCAAGATGGTACAGATCTGTCTAAACCAATTGGCAACCCAGTAGAAAGGAGCCAGAGATTTTCGTAGAGTAAGAACCAATTCCTGTTACAATTCCGGAAGGTCCAAGGCGATTTGAAATGATCAATCTTCCACCTCCAAGATATGGTATCCGGAGGTGACAATGAAGTCATGGTGGATCACGATGATCCAGCCACCTTTCAGGAAGTCGTGGATGGGCCCAACTCCGAGTTATGGCTGGGAGCCATGAGGGAGGAAATGCAATCCATGTCGGACAATCGATTCTGGGAACCGGTTGATCCCATCAATGATGTGAGGACCATAGGATGCAAATGGATCTTCAAGGTGAAGATGGACATGGACGGCAACCCTCTGACCTACAAAGCTCAACTGGTGGCGAAAGGTTATAGGCAAATCCAATGGATTGACTATGAGGAAACCTTCTCCTTAGTGGCTATGGTCAAAATTGATCCAAATTCTTCTTGACATAACTGCGTATCATAATTACGAGATATGGCAAGTGGATGTCAAAACCGCTTTCCTAAATGGAAATTTGACTGAGTACGTTTGTATGTCTCGGCCCAAAGGTTTTGACGATCCGAAGAATAAAGGAAAGATTTATAAGTTGTTGAAATCCATTTATGGATTGAAACGAACTTCTCGGAGTTGGATCCTTCGTTTTGATGAAGCTGTAATTGGATTTGGCTTAATCAAGAACGAGGATGAATCTTGCGTTTATAAGAAAGCTAGTGGGAGCAATATTACCTTTCTGGTTCTCATTGAAAACGACATCCCAACCTTGCACGAGACTAAAGCTTGGTTGAGGAAGTGTTTTTCAATAAAGGACTTAGGCGATGCTTCTCATATCTTAAGGATTAAGATATGTAGAGATCGCACCAAGAGGGTCTTGGATTTAAGTCAGGGAACCTATGTGAACAAGGCATTGAGTAGGTTCTTAATGCTCGATTCAAAGAAAGGACTCTTACCCACTAGTCATGGCATTCATCTCAGCAAGACTTAGTGTCCTAAGACACCTGATGAGCTGAAAAGGATGATGAAAATCCTATGCGCCTGGGGGCAGGATCGATCATATATGCCATGACATGTATGAGACCAGACGTCTCGTAAGCCTTATGTTGTACCAGTAGACATCATTCTAACCCGGGGGAAAGATGATGCTGAACTAGTCGCCGAAGGATAAGTAGACGCTAGTTTTCCAAGACAAATCCAGATGACTTTAGAAGTCAATCAGGATATGTGTTTACGCTGAATGGCAGAGCTTTAGCTGGGAGAGCGTAAAGCAAGATATCATTGCCGAATCTACGACAGAGGCCAAGTACATGGATGCTGCAGAGGCAGCTAAGGAGGCTATGTGGATTTGGAAATTCATGGCAGGGCTGGGTGTAATTAAAAACCCATCCAGCCCGGTGAATCCATCTTGCGACAACACAAGGGCCATTGCGCAAGCTAAAAGTCTAGATCGTATAACAAATCCAAACATGTACTACGGCGTATCCACCTCATCAGATAAATACTGAACTGAGGTGAAGTGAAGATAACCTATATTGCAACAGATGATAACATAGCCAACCCTTTGACTAAGGCAGTGTCGCTGCCTGAACATGTTAGACATGTAAAGTCGATGGGGGACATATTGGAGTTTAGATTGGAACTAGGGCAAGTGGGAGATTGTTAGTCTTAGTGCCCGTAGTTCAATCCTAAATGTCCAAATGTATAAATCATCGTTAGCAATAAAATTAAAGCGGCTTTATATTACTTATGTGTTGGAGTAATATATCGATGTGTGCTCTGATCTATGCCCACCATGCGAATAGAACCATAGATCGAGATAGATCACACTCGATGGGTCCCTAGTCAACAAAGCTTCACTAGAAGCGACTAGTATGAAAGATGACTCTTTATGGCTTACGTTCTGTTAGTCATTGGAATGGGATTCCGGAGTCTGATCATAGATATCATGTGGGACATGATATTGGACGACCCGCCCTGAATATGTGCCATAGATTAAGTCATGAACATATTCAGTGTTGTAGCTTGTCATGTATCCTTAGACCAAGGAGTCTTTGTGATCGCTATGTAGTGAACAACTGAGTTTGACCTGAGCCTAACGTTGTCCGTAACAGGGCTTCCATAACGGCCAGGATTGGCTTGGGGACGGGCTACATGAGTGACACGAAAGACGGCTAAGGGATTTATCCCTCATACTAAGGTATGGGAAAGATATCGGTTCTCGGCCGCTTGATCGAGAGTGACTGGAAGAATAGCATGGCCATGCACATGATACTGGGTATCATATCTTCAGTCATCTCACATATCAAGGAACGGTGATTGAGAATGATAAGGATGACGGCTCTATGCCTTATCTCAATCAGGATATCGGAGATAAAAGGATAATGACAGGGACGACGGAAAGGTTAGAATTGACAGGGTCGATTCGTTATGTAGTGTCAGGCAATACTAAAGTCTCGTTAGTTGCCACTTAAATAGGATCAAGTAAAATGGGATTTTACGTTGATCTATTGACATGCATAAACCTAAGGGTCACACCGGAGGATGAAACTCATTGACACATTTATGGAGAATGGCCAAAAGGGAGTTGTCTCGGGACATGACCAAAACTGGGTTTTGGGTCATGTGCCCGTAAGTGAATAGGACTTTACGGATCGAGACAAGGCTTGGAGTCTTGGGATTGATCGCGTCGGATAATGTTGGACATTTCCGGTATGGAAGGCATGGGGGCGATGAGCGAATCACGGGACCTCGTTGGAAATGGCCACGGGCCATGTTCCAAGAGGCCCATGAAAGGCCCATGCAACCAAGGCCCATGGAACTAATTAATCAAGTCTTGATTAATTAGTACTAAGTAAGCAAGACAAGGATTAAGGTGTTGGTGATTCACCACCTAACCCAATCTTGCCTTGCCATACTTTGTCCTATTTACACCTTACTTGACACCATACTTGTCCCATGCCTTTAGTTGGACAAGTATGGGTTTTGTTATGTTTAAGTCATCTTTTTTCAACATAACAAACACAAGACAAGAATAGGAAACACATTTTCTCTCCCTCTTCCATGTCCATTTCGGGTTTGGCTAGTTTCCTCCTCCATTTTTGTGTTCTTGAGTCCTCAAAGAGAAGAACTACGTGGCTTTGATTCCCATGTGGATACGTAGGCGTCTTGGAGACTCAAGCCAATCATTCGTTACCCGGTGTTCTTGTTTTGGTAAGAACTAGTGCTGAAATTTTCTCTTGTGAATCCATTCTTTGTTAGTTGTTTCATGGTTTTAATCGTCTCTTGGTTTTCATTGATTTTCCGCTGCGAGTTGGTTCATCTCCAACCTTACCTCGAGACCCAACACTGAATCCTTTATGCCAACCACAAATTTGACTTTTACGGGTCTCGAATTAATTGAGTTGTAGAGCAAGTCCCGGTTATTTTGAACATCCGTATAAAGGGCATCAATATTTTTTTTGTAATAACTAATAACGTAAAAATAATATTAAAATATTTTTTGTGTAAGTATTAAAATTTTGTATAAAAAGAAAATAAATTAATACTTATTACTACCAGTATTGGCACTGTCCTTGGTGGTTTTGTTAATATGGAGACACACTACTGGGTACAGAACAAGGGTGTCTACATACGGATCCAGTTCCAGAAGGATATAGCAACCACCTACAAAGGATCGTATGTTTGAGCATTCCAAAGATTTCATACTTGGTCTGGGCTCGATTTCGATATAAGAAGCTTCCGACGTTTTATTTCTCGTGTGGATGCCTCGGTCATATCGTGGCGAAGGGTGCACGGGCCTCTTGTCTACCTCCCTCCATCCTGGGTTTTGATCTCTCTCTCATGGCCAAGGAGATGCCCCATATCGAGCACAATGTTTGATGAGGCTGGTCGAACCATCCCAACAAGGTCTAGATGGATTCCAGCCCCTTCCTTAAGACGGCTACCCTAGCATACCCATCGGGTTTTGAAACCCGCCCCTGGATCTTCCTTCGATGACCCAAGACCTCTTGACTTTTGCACCAGTATACTCGGATACTGGTCATCCCCCTCTGCCGCATCTCCAGGAACTGCTGGCGTCTATTATCTCGAACCGATCGAGGGAAGTACTGTTCCAGGAACAGTCGACTGAAAAGCTGAAAATCCTCACCAACTCTGGTCTGCACAGACTGCCACCAGTAATAAGCCTCGCCCTCAAGTTGGAAGGTGGAGAAAGAGACTCTCAGACGTCCCTCAGAAACTCCAGATGTGTCAAGGTTGCGAGTAATCCGCTCCAACCATATAGCTGCTGCCTCGGAGTCAGCACTCCCAGAAAAAGTCGGTGTACCCAACCTACGGAAGTCCCGGAGAGCCTGGGCCGTGTAGCTATCCATCTGTCCTGGTCTCTCGACAGCGACTGTCTCAGTTGCAGGCACGGGCTCTGACGCTGGTGCTGCGGGCTCCTGCTGAGCGCTGCTAGCACTGCGCGGACCACCTCATCAATAGGGGTCGCCTGAGTCGACTCTGCGACTGGGGTAGCTCTCGTTTGTGACCCTGACGGTTCATCCTCAAAGCTCTGGTGCTCTGTGGGAGCAGCACCCTGGGCACCTGCTGCCCCTGCCAGTCCAACAACTGGTGTCAGGCTCTGCCCCACAGTTGGGCGGCTCCTAGTACCTCTCGGAACATAAACACGAGACATCTCGTAGGATCGCTGCAGTTATCCGTACAGTTCGTAACTCAATTTAACACAATCGAAACGATTTAAGAAAAGGGACGTTCTCATGCGTCTCGAAGGATCCTAACTGGATCGAGGATAAATAGATAAGTCGTATATATAGTACTTATATAGACAAAGAAGTCCGCACATCGTGCGTCTCACACATCAAACAAGTAATGCAACCAACTCCCACATGAGGCACAAATCATACAATTCCACAACAACGTACCAGACCGGTAAACGTCTCGGTCGGGTACTTTCCCATTACTTGGGGGTTCAAAACACAAAGCAACGAAATCGAAAGGATAAAATCTTAATCTCTTTCTCGTGAGTTTTCATTCTTTTCTCAAAACCCTTTAACTTTAATCAAAACATTCATGTCGATCTCGCGTCGTTACAACCCGATTCAGGCGTCCCCGAATCTCGTTGTAACCACTTGACATCCAATCATCACGTTCGACCACAGTGGCGCCCCTGAGTCAACCCGTGATAGTGCAAACATTTTAGTTCTACAGAAATTTCGGCATGACCTATTCGTATTTTTCACTAACCCTCCGCTTAAGCGGGACAATTGCCAATTAATTTTCACAAGTTATCCAATACTTAGAGTTCTCATGCTCTGCAAAGTACACAACACAACTAGCATATAGGGTTCTCATGCTCCGCAAAGTACACAATACTATTAAAGAGAGTGCAAGAATACTCACTCTTCTCTCAAATGTAATCCCAATTGGACCATCCTTTCAACTTTAATTCTTTAAACAATGCCCAACATCTTAACCAAGTCAACACCCAAATAATTTCAACGTTGTAACATTTTAAACCCTCAATAAGTCGAGAAATCGCTACTTCAATAAGTCCACACTTCGATAAATCCACACTTCCATAAATCATCACTTCAATAAATCCACACCTCAACAAGTTAATCCTTCACCCTTATCAATCATGGAACGACCAACCATGGCGGTAACACACTTAACAAATAATTTACTCAACAACCACTTGATAACGGTTTGATCATTGCTCGTTAACCCAATACCGATCTCAACCGTTCAGCTTCACCGATCACTGTATCTTACAGTCCATAGGGTAAGGATACCTCTCAAGCAATGTAACCATCATAATAAGGAGATTTAAATTTAAACAACCATTAAAACAATCAAGACTCGTGTCGTTTTCACTCTACGCATCAAACATTTTCACTTGCGTCACTGAGTACACGACTTAGACCTCCTAACTCTACCCACCTAATTGACGTTGGTCCGAGGTTTGAAAACAAGTTCAAAATTAGAAACCCGTTTCAAATGAAACCAGGCTTTGATACCAAATCGTCACGCCCCAAATCCGGGTTTGACCGGACTCGAGACGTGACCTGAGTTAATAATAGAAAATACCAAACGATTAATAAACCTTTAAAATCTCAAATAAACTCCATCAAAATCAACATAAATAAATAGTTCAAAAATCTCAATATGAGTCAAAACTCGACATAAAGGACAAGGTAAATAATGTTTAGTACACACGACCAACATAACTCTAGAACAATCCCCAAGATGTCCAGAAGCTCCCGAGCCTCGACCTCACTAGACATCAGGTACGCCTGTAAACACAGTAAGAAAATCATAGGGGTGAGCTTACGCTCAGTAGGAAAAATCGTAACAACTCAACCTTTAGATTAATAATAAAATGACTTATCAAGATAACGTAATTAACGATTTAAATACGATTAATAATGAAACGTTAATAAACAGAATGAATAAGAATAGTACTGCATTATCAAGGATAACAATAATTTAAAAGATTCCATAAAAAGTACTATAATGAATCATAGCTACTAAAATGGGAGCAATTAATATCACGCCAACCACTTGCTTTCTCAAGCCTCTGATCCACAGATAGATTATGGTGTCACATCAGTTCCCATATTCCGATCCACCAGAGTACATGTGTCATATCAGATTTTCCCTCGGTCCAGAGGAGGCACATACATCGGGGCACCGGAAACCATCCCAGAGGGACGCTCATCGTCGGGATTCTCGGAAATGCCTCCAAAGGACCATATGTCATAGGGAACCAAGGTAGTGCTCCCACATGACGCATACACTTGGGTGAAACCGTAAGTAACCAATTCCCCGCAGGGTAAACCATCCAATTGCCCGCAGGCTCCGTTAACCAATGCCCCGCAGGGTCCAATAATCAATGCCCGCAGGCTCCAGTAGTCAATGCCCTGCAGGGTTCAATAATCAATATCCAATAACCAATGCCCGTAGGCTCCAATAACCAAATCATGATCCCGCAGGATCTACCAACTCCAACCTCCATAACACCACCGGATTACCCCCCCCCCCCCCCCGGTGTAAGTACCATACCAAACAACCAAACATTCTAGGAATAAGACTAAAGTAAAACACACAATATCACATCCACCAATCAATGCTTAACAAATCACACTTTCATCACAATACACCATAGACATCCATTTAATCCTCACACTTACCGTTATACTTACCTGTCACGATCCATCGGTCCATCGATCACCTGATCGTACCGTTTGGTACAACCAGTCATACTCGATCATCCGTTCAAGCATTCAATCATTCAACATTCAATCAAACAACCAATCATGTAAACATTCATTCAAACAATCAAGCGTGCAATCTAGCTAGTTTCATTAGACTCTTAACTTATCCAAACTAAGCAACCAAGCATGTGAACCTAACACAACAACTAATCCGAGGGCTCATCATGGCCTCTCTACCAGTAAAACAATTCCCATGTATTGAAAGCGAGTTACACTAGTTATTCTCACCCTATGCATGCATACTAGACACATCCATTTATTAGTAATCGAAAGACATTTATTCTAGTTATTCGCATCCTATATGCAATTCTAAGACCTTTCCGATTTTATTAACCTAATAGGCATACTAAGTATTGAAATACTCGAGGAGTTAGAATTTCCCTACCTTGTGGTCTTCCTCTCACAAATCTTTGTCGTAACGCTCGATCAACCTCCCCTCCGTTCTTCACACGAGTCCCGGAGTGATCTTCGTCTCTCTAGCTCAACGCCAAGGTCTTGGCACACAATTAAACTCTAATCAAGATCTAACCAAGAAGCAAGCAAAGTCCCAAAAACTTCCCCAAAAGTTCAGTTCAAAACCAAGATCGAATTTGACGAAAACACCTCAAAAGAACCCAAAACTGGTCTGCCACGGAAGGGATCACGGAACCGTGACACCACCCGTCACGGATGACGTCACGGAACCGTGACACTAGGGGTGGGTATCGGCCGGGGCCCGACACTATTTCCAATTTATGGTAACCAAACCGGGAGGACCGGTTAGCCGAAATCTGTAACCAACACCGGCATCGGTTTAGAGGGACAACCTGAAAACCAACCAGTCCCGGTTATGACCGGTTTCGATTTATAACCAGCCCACCAGGCCCATTGGGCTTTTGATTGGGCCTTAAGAATTAGAACAAAAAAAACTGGGGTTTTCCCTTCCAAACAGAACTATTATATCAAACCTGATCAACTCAAGATACATTCAACACAAACAAACACATTCGATTCCTAGAACTAATACCTCATAGGCTCATATTAATCAACCTGACCATAGTTTTATAACAGTACCAGACACTAGTTTTGTACAACACAATACATTTCACTACAAGTTTCCAAAAAACAGTTTACATGAAATGCTGCTCAATGCTCATCAACCTATTACATCAAAAAGGGTCTTCAAGGTTGGCAAAAGTCTCCAAAATCAAAAGTTGTCTTCAAAATTGATAGTAACAAATAAATGATTAATACATGATAACTAAAGTAATCAAAACAAAGAAATATGACAAAAATAGAAACATTAATTAAAATATTACCAATTTGAAGATGTGACATCACATTAGAGTAGGAGCCCCTATTGAAGTCGATATACCCTCAATTTCTACAATTAAATTATGCACTCAAGTGAGAAAAAGACAATAAATGGAAGTGTAGTGTAAAAGAAACAATAATTCGATAATGTTTTATACCATCATCTGCTGCTTGCATTAGTTCCATCTCTTTCGCCAAAGCACCAAAAGATATGGCTTCCGGAGTACCCTTCAACCAATCTTGAGTACACAAGAGTGCTTGTACCATCCTAGTGCTCAAGGAACTCCTAAATGCATCAAGTACCCTATTGCCCGCACTGAAAATACACTCACTAGGCACCGAAGTACTTGGAATTGCTAAAATATCCCTAGCAATCCTAAAAATAATTGGGTACCTATGAACATTTCCAGCCCACCAAGTCAAGATATTGAAACCTTTAAAATCTTGTGTTGCCTTCTCATTTAGATACCTCTCCAATTCAGATGCAACTTCAACTTCTTAGGAATCCAACAACAACTTATATTTTTCAAATTTACGGTGCTTGGATGGTCTCACCAACACTCGCGGAACAGTCCGTCTGTGTTGGCACACCACTTGTACCAGTACCGTATTCTCTTGCATACTGCTCAGAAATGTCATTGAGAGACATTTTGACACATGGTATTAAAATGGCAGAATGTTCAGCAGAGTATATTTCCTTTATTAAGTAATTAACATAGTTCAATTTCTTTCGGGGATCAAAAACTGTTGATAGGAATGTAAACATGTTTAACATCCCCAAATCCCCGAAATACTTATTAAACTTTGAACTCATATTAAAGGAAACATTTCTCATACTAACATTATCACTACTCAACCCATCTTTTATAAAAGTGTCAATGTCTGATATTTCATCCAATATCATGTTTGATGTTGCATAAGTAGAACCTGATATACGGGCAGTTGCAAGAAAATACAGCTCTAAGTAACCCATAATCGATTTGATTTGTCCCCAATCTAGGTGACTAAGCCTCCCTAAAACTGACCCATCCGGCTTCCAAATCCTTGATTCCATTTCAACAATAAGACTCGGGTCTAAATTATAGTAGATGGGAAAAGCTTTCTCCAAACAAACGGCAGAATCAAGCATCAAGAACGTAGAATTCCACCTAGTTGCTACATCTAAACTCAACAACCTAGTGGTCTGATATTTAGCTAGGTCACAAGCTATTTTGAACCGGTCTATTCTCAAAGGGGAACTCCTTATTAACTTGATAACAAATCTGATCTTATCTATTGACTTCCCCACTTCCTCAAGCCCTTTACTAACAATCAAGTTTAATATATGTGCTAGACATCTCATATGCATGTGTTTACCATCTAATACGTGATGACCCAACATATTGTTACTAAGTTGGACACGCAAGTATTCTATGGCATCTTTATTAGGACTAGCATTATCAACAGTGACACACATGATCCTATCTATCCCCCAAGAATTCAAACAAGTCTCCAAAATTCTCCCAATATCCTCCCCTTTGTGGGAAGTTATTGGGACGAAATTTAGAAGTCTTTTATGCAAGGCCCATGAATCATCAATATAATGTGTTGTGAGGCACAAGTAATTGATTTGCTGGCCACTTGTCCAAGTATCTGTGGTCAATGAAATCCTAGGGGTAGACATTCTAAAAAACTCATGTAACTTGAGTTTTTCAGCCTCATATAATTTAAAAATATCATTTTGATAAGTGTTCCTAGAATGGACAAAAAACATTGGACACATGGCCTTACAAAACTCCCTAAACCACTCATACTCTACAAACCTCAAGGGCAACTCATGCATAATGATCATTTTGGTCAAGACATTTCGACAAACTTGTTGATCGAACTGCCAAGGTACAACTTGACCATCAGGCACAAAGTTTAATTTGGTTTGAGTCTTATCTAGTATAGATGCAGGGTTCTTGGGACATTTTGGAATATGGTTCCTTAAGGTACTAGTTCCATTGTTTAGGTCAGCATTATAAGACTTGGAACAGTACTTACAAAATGCCATCCACTTACCCTCCACATTAACTCTATCAAAATCATCCTAAACAATTGATGTGCACTTAGAGTTTGGTATACCTGAGGATGCAGCTGCTGCTGCATCCTTACCACCTACCACAGCTGTTGTTCCAGCTACTGTTCTAGCTCCAGATTCTTGCCCAGGTTGAGTAACAGAGTTAATAAACAGCCCCTTGTAAGAAGAAAACACAAAAACGTTAGCAAAATCTTTAAAAACAGATTATGAAGTGAAATACTATAAAAACAGATTATGAAGTGAAATGAAATTAAAAAAAAGATCATAAAAAAAACAAGTATTCGATTAGTGTAATTACTAAAAACAGATGAAAAATCAATATAATTTAAACATATGAACGCTTGATACAAAATAAGAAACTTGTTTATGATTTAAAAACAGATGACATAAAAAAAAAACAGATCATAAAAAAAACAAGTATTTGATTAGTGTAATTACTAAAAACAGAAGAACAATCAATATAATTTAAACATATGAACGCTTGATACAAAATAAGAAACTTGTTTATGATGCAAACCAACTTTACATGTTGGTTTTCACAGAAACCCCATTTCATATTTTTTTTCACATAAATTACAATCAACTTTACATGCACAAACCAAAATTGCACACACAATACCCAAAAAAAATCATTACTCTTGATCTTGAAATGAAAACACCAAAAACATATCATTAATCTATTTTTTTGTTTGAAATGAAATTAAAAAAACAGATCATTAATGTTAAAATGAAAAACAACCACAATTCATAAACATAATTTATGAAAAAACATGTTAAATGTAAATGAAAACAACAAAAACAGTTCATTAATCTTGTTAAAATGAAAAAAAAACACAGTTCATAGACATATTTTACGACAAAACATGTTCAATTGAAATGAAAAAAAACACAAAAACAGAACAACACATTGGGGATTAGGGATTATACCTTCCCTTTCGATGTTGAAGCCTCCCTCTCCCTCTTCTTCCCCATGTTCATAAATCTGTTAACCCTAGCAAAGAAATTGGGGATTAGCCGATTAGGGTTTATAAATTTGTTGAACTTAAAAATCAATGAAATAAATTGAAGAGATGAAAGATAATAGGGTATTAGGGATTTAGGGTTTTACCTTGAAGATATCTTCTATCAAGTATCAGTTTCGTTTATCTTCGACTCCAAGCCCTTTTATGCTCTCGTCGAGTACTCCAGCTCCTCCTCTGATGCTCCTCCGCATTAAATGCTTCAGATGAGTCCCAAGAAGGTTCTGTCGACTATGATAGAACCGCAAAGCCATGGCGGCTCAAATATATGGACGGAAAGAAACGAGAGGACTCGAGAGCCGTTGGGGTTGGTTTGTCGAGATAAAGGGACGATGGAAGTGAAAGATGGCAGTAATCGGCGGCAGTTTTGGGAAGATGAGAATAGAGAGAGACGGGAACGAATGAAACTTGCGAGAGAGAGAAGGGAGCGAAGGTCTGAGAGGGGCTAGGGTTTCGTTTCGAGGCTTCTGATTGAGAGAGGACTGTGAGGTGAGATGGGTAGGTCAGAGCATTGAATGCGATCTGACCTACTCCATCAACGGCTAGAAATTAGGACACAAAATCGGACGATGCAAAATCAACAAGGCAGCGAGACGGGCCTGCGAGATGGGCCTCAGGCGCTTCTGCAACGGGCCTTAACGGACGTGGGCCAAACAGTACTTGGTCCAGCCCAAAAATCTTCTACGGGGCCGGCCGACCGGTTCACCACCGGTTTTCTGGCATGAGAACCGGTCAGAACCATTACAATGGCGGTTTGGCAGTTTTCAGACCGGCTCTAGCCGTTTTAATGGCGGTTCCGGGTTTTCCGGTGACGTGGGCGGTCGGTTTCGGTCGGTTTACGGTTACAGTCAGATTTATGCCCAGCCCTACGTGACACCACCCGTCACGGATGACGTCACGGAACCGTGACGTGTGCTGTCACGGACTCCCTCACGGAGCCGTGACGCCTCCCGTCACGGTATCCGTCACGGATCCGTGGTAGGTCTGGGAAGACTCGCCCTTCTTCAACCTCCAGCTCCTTTTTCACGAAAAAACCCAACCAAACTCCATTTTCAGTCATCTCCAACCCCCAAAATAGTTAAATACCTCCATAACTCCTCTACCCATGGTAGGAATCAACAAACAAACAAGTTTCCAAGGATTCTCCAAATCAAAATCAAACCAAAAACTCCATGAAACCCAAGGATTCCAATCAAAAACCATCACAAACTTCTCAACAACAACATCTAACACTAACCCAAACAAAACCCAATAACTTTTAGCAAAAACAACCAAAACCCATGAAATGAAATGAAAGGAAAAGAGATTGAGTTAGTGTTCTTACCTTGAGGAGAAGTAGATGAAGAAGATTGTGAGGTTTTGAGAAGGTAGAACACAAAAACTTGGATCAAGGAACTCCCTTTTCCCTTTCTTCTTCTTCAAGACACTCTTGCTTTTCCTCCTCTCCCTTTTCCTCTCTAATTTTCGGCTACCACAAAACAAATGAGCTGAATTTGGTCTTTGTTTGCCCTTAAAAGCTCCAAAATGATAAATGACCAAATGCCCCTTTGGGTGCTTATCCACTTATGGACACCAAGGAGGGGTAAAAGGGTACTTTTGACCTCCTTTTCTTCCCTTTCAAGCTACAAGGGACAAGTGTCCAAGTAGGGACCACTTGTGCTCTAATTAAATCCAGCACTTTAATTAATTAGGTTTTTATTCGATATAAAAACCACTTTCGACCAAAGTTGACTTTCCCCAATATTATACTTAAACGAAAGGAAACGGCCCAATTAAGCCATCCGTGATGCCGACTAAGCTTTTTGGGCCCCGGAAAAGCCCCGAGTGACCTCCTGAGTCATCGGTTGACTTTTTCGGCCGAAAGTCAAACTTGTCTTAGAAGTTATCGGTTCGACCGTGATCGACCGGGAGCGATTCTTACAATATCCAATCCTCCTTTTAAGTTTCCATTAATAATATTCCCACTTTTATAATATATAAAAAATCGTAATCTAGATCTTATATTTTAAAAGTGTTAGTAAAATATTTTAGTCATTATTATGATATAAAAAAATCTCTTAGTGTATACATCATATTAACAAACATTCATTGGTCTTCTAATTTGTTTCTCAATCGAATGTTGATGATATTCATAACAGAAATCACTCTCTCCATAGTTAAGTAATACTAGTGCTCGAATTTGGCTGGACTTGTTTTGTTTATTGTTTCCTATGTATACTCGGTAGTATGTACACATAAAATCTTGTCCCTATGCAAACTCGATGGAAAAGAATAGGTAGACATAAACTCTTGTCCCTATAAAAACTCTTGTACCGTTTGAGAAATAGGAAGTGTTGTGATATTATTTTCTCCAGTTTGGACAACGAAATCCGCTCTCATTTTTCAACATGCCTCTCCTTCAGCAACTTGGTTGCAGCTTCCGAACACTCGTTCCACCTCTGAGCTACAATATTTGCCTCAAGACAACAAGACTTATGGTTGCTAAGACAAGTGAAGTTCCCAATTCAGACCAACCCATCACTATACAAAGACGGTCCGTAAATTACGAGCCTTCCATTTGGGATTACGATCGCATACAATCACTTACAAGTGCATATCTGGTATATATATATATATATATAGGCTCCTCCTGTAGTTGTTGCTTTTTGTTCTTGTCCTAGGTTTGTTGTTTTTAAGATTCTTGTGTTGTGTAGGAAGAGACTCACAAGACACGTGCCGATAATCTCAAGAGAGAGGTGATTGTGATGCTTCATCGACTGACAGATGATCCTCTTCAACAACTTGAGCTCATTGATGTTTTGGAAAGACTTGGAATTTCCTATCACTTTGAGGATGAAATAAACAAAATATTGATCGACATACACAGCAATGGCGATCCTCATTCTTATAGCCATGACAATGATTACATGCGATGGCTCTTCAATTCCGGCTCTTGAGACAACATGGATACCATGTGCCTGAAGGTGTTGCTTTCTAATAATCGTTTTCTTCTTTCAAGAATTAAGTATCTTATTTGGTTATCACCCATGCTTAAAGATTCAAGTTTTTAATAGGCTTAATTATCTTTTGGAGTTCTTTTCTATGGTTAACATACCTTTTATACCGTTTGCGATTTATAATGTTCAATAACAACCCTTTCATTCTGCTATCTGTCATTTACTACCTTTTATATTCTTTATGAATTAGTCATAGATCATCAAAATGACGTAAATTTGATCAAAATTTTGTCCGGAACGTTGCCAATACTACGTGATACTAAAAGAATGCTACCAAGTAAAAGGATACTAAAGATAATTTTTAGATCGATCCTGTTTGGATCCTTCTTTTTCTTAATAAATTTTTTGAGCTTACCGATAAAAAATATATAATTAACCCTTTTTACTAACGCTTGACTTTCAACCTTACACGGACATCTGATCTGCAGGAGTCTTTGGTATCTTCATAGAGAGGAGCAGTGGAGACTTCAAGGCCTACCTTCACAATGATTTGAAGGGGATTTTGAGCTTATACGAAGCTTCGTACCTCTTGGTACAAGGAGAAAGAATATTGGAAAAAGCGAGAGATTTCACAACACAACATCTTGAAGGTTATGTAAATAATTATTACAAGCACAACACGGAGGAGAAGGAAGAAGGTCAAGAGCTGTCTCTCTCGAACATAAAGCACGCCTTGGAGTTCCCACAACATTGGAGGCCTCAGAGAGTTGAATCAAGGTGGTTCATCAACGCTTATGAGAAGCGAAGTGACAAGAATCATGTTTTGCTCGAGCTTGCTAAATTGGACTTCAACATGGTACAAGCAATTCACCAGGAGGATCTAAAACACATGTCCAGGTAATTACTCGCAAGGGTTTTCGATTTTTTAAGGTAATTACAACATGGGTTAAGGTTACTAAGTTTTTTTTTTTCTTCCGAAAAGGTGGTGGAACAACATTGGTGTTGCTCAAAAGTATAACAGCTTCAGCAGGGACAGATTGGTGGAGTGTTTCTTGTGGGGTGCGGCTTTTTTATACGAGCCACAGTTTCAACGGTTTAGGGGGGTGACTACACAGATGTTTGCGTTGATCACAATAGTAGATGATCTTTATGACGACTATGCTACTGTGGAAGAACTCAAGCTCTTCACTGATGCAATCGAAAGGTGATTAATATTACATATTATATTACTATGTCTTTACGACAAGATTGTTTCCTTGAATTAAACTTGAACACGTTATTCAAAAGTTGAACACATATTTTATTATTAAAAATATATTTTTCAAAAAGAATGTATAAATCACGAGTTTAACAAAAAACAGGCGGTTACAGAGGAACTCTCAAAAGAACTAAGGGGTCACAACCCGAAAACAAAAGAGGACTGCAAGTTGCGATCACGAACGAAACGAAATCAACCCTCATCATTGATCCCCTCTTCATCTTCCGAAGTCAAGTTCGGATCGCCGAAAGCCTTGGCTTGAGGAGATTGATCATTCCGAGCTTGTGGCAACATGTTTCCAACCTATTCTCTCACGGCTCAAAGAATGAGCTCTTGACTTAACGGTATTACGTTTCGGTATGAGGAAGGTATCTTTCCACGGACTATTTTAAACCCCACAAGGACCACCATCCTCAACCAAATATGGATTTACCGACACAAGTCCGTTATAAGACTTGGAGGTCTGCTCTACTCAACTTGAGCCACACGGAATCGACAACATGCCCAATTAGAGTTGTGGCTGCTCAGCATCAACCGATGAATAGAAGCAGCTAGATCAGGATAGGATCCCTCTGATGCAACAAGAGACCCGTTAACCCCATGGGTCTCTTGTTGTGAGCTTTGCTGTCAATTAACTATTTCGTTCAATTCTGGATACTGCATTGGGCGAACAAATGTTTTTTTTTGGATAAGCGCTAAATTTTTTGTTAAAGGTCAATCTCCAAGAAGGAGGAAGCCAAAAGAAGCAACCACGATTACAAAAATCTCCAAAGGAGAAACAGGGAAAAATCCCTTAACAAAAAAAACTAGGCCAAAACAAGATCTATTCTTCCTCATTTTATTCGGTTTCTTAATGTTGTTCTTTACTACTTGTATCTGTTTGTAATGATGTTCTGTTCATATATAGGTGGGATGTAAATGCCATGGAGCAACTTCCCAACTACATGAAACTATGTTTTATGGCCCTTTTCAATAATGCCAACAATTTGGCTCACCAAGTGATGAAGAAACAGGAGATTGATATCGTCCGTTACCTTAAGAAACCGGTAAACAAGTTTAATAAGTTGACATTTCCGTCGCATCTAATATAATATAATATAATATAATATATTACAGATGGTGGATTATTGCAAAGCCGTATTATTAGAAGCAGAATGGTACTACAGTGGCTACACGCCCAGCGTTGTGGAATACACCGAAAACTCATGGATTTCTGTAGGAGGTCCTGCAGTGTTGGTGTACGCTTACTTCACTGTTGCAAATCATGTGACAGAGGAAGCATTGGAAGCTCTGGAGAATTATCACCAAGTGATTCGTTTCAGTGCACTCATTTTAAGACTAGTAGACGATATTGAAGATGTAATCTACCTCACACTCGCATGCTTCAAAACAAGTGTTTCACTTCTGATCGATGACTCAGTTTATATCATGAGTTTGATTTGTTTTTCAGGACTATCCGTCCAACGGTAATTTTCCCAAATCAGTGCAATGTTACATGCACGAGACAGGCTCGTCCCTGGAAGATGCACGCGAGCATGTGAGGGGTATGGTTAGGACAACGTGGACGAAGCTGAACGAAGCAGTCAAAGGTTGTCCTTTTCCTGAGGACTATGTTAGAGCAGCACTGAACCTTGCGAGAATGGCACAAGAAATGTTCCATGACGGAGATGGCCACACTTCCCAAAACAAGGCCTCCAAGGATCGCGTCCTGTCTTTGCTCGTTCACCCTATTCCCGAGCCTTAGCCTTTCTCTATATAGTCGGGTACGAGTTGTTTAATTCATTGCATATTCAGTTTATGTTTTGTTTGACTATTAGAATTAGTGTTCTACTGAATTTGAATCTTTTTTGTGTGCGCAGGGAATCCATAAATCTACTTGAATCTTCACCGATGAATCTAATGATGTTGGAATGGAAATTGTGTCTTTTAATCATAAATTTGAAGTTATGGGTTTGAGTATGGGAGAACGCCGTGTTTAAAATAGGTTCTTTTGGTGGCATATTTTACTCCCATCAATGTGTTGCGAGTTGTTCTCAATTACGTACTCTTTTTTTTTTATAATCATAAGTTGTTATAAGGGTAAACTACAAATGACTGCCAATAAGTTGGTATGTTTAACCGATGCTTTTCCTAAAGTTCAAAAACGTATACTCTGAAGTTACAACTTGTAACTAGAAACCCTTTCCGTCAGTTAAAATGATGAAAATACTCTCAACTACACTTCAATAATTATTTTTAAAAAAATTATTTTAAAATCACTTTTGTTATATATATATATATACTTATTAAATGACTTCATTTTTATTTAAAAAATCACTTCATTTTTATTTAAAAAAAATTATTTAAAAGAATCACTGAGGGTATTTTTGTCATTTTAACCGACGGGAAGGGTTTCTAGTTACAAGTTGTAACTTCAGGGCATGCATCAGTAGTTTTTTAACTTCAGGATAATTATCGGTTAAATGTGCCAACTTCATGGTATGCATTTGTAGTTTATCCTTGTTATAAATATTGTGGACCTTCTTCACCCTCCGAAACCCAACCCGTCCACCAAGGGCCGTTTCTTGAAGCAGGCTCCTTCCAGAGCTTCGAATCGGCAGAGCCACCCACCGAAGTTTTTAGGGGATTATTGCACTCTGAATGTTCCTTCTCGCGCCTTGAGTCTTGCGTATCCTGTGGACGTTGGGAAGCAGATTTTGCAAGCTCAAGTCGCTCAGATAGCTCATTCAGACAAAGTTTTTGATGATCCAACCTTGACTTCGGAAGATGAAGAGTGGGTCACTGATGGTTGACTTAGTGTCAATCTTTGTTTTTTTTTGGGATTTGTTCTAATAGCTCCTTTTGTGAGCTCTCTTGTAATCGTTGACTTTGATTAGATTCTCCTTGAATCTAATTTCTTACTAAAAAAATAAATGTTGTGGACCTCCACTTTCTCTTAACAGGGAGGCCAGGAAAGATTTAGTGTAAATAATCCATTTTTCTTGAATCGGGTTTCAACCCGTTTCAACGTTATTTATAACAAAAGGCTATCGTCGATTTTAGGAATTGGTTCATTTGTGTGAAACCTGTTTTAATGTTATTCATAATTGGGGATCTCCCCATTATCATTGTTGAGGAAAGAGCCATTTGCCGTCAAATCCCTAACATGAGTATGGATCCTATTTCTTTGTTCACTAAATAAGTCGGATGTTTTAACTTTTGTTTTCAGCCTTATTACCTAATCTCAACCCATTATACCTTCAATCCTGAATTGAACTCATTCTCTAAAATTTACAGCTTTAATTAACTTGATTGACGTTCCGGAATCATCGATAGAGTGAAACTACATCGTCGTTGTTTGAAATCGATACAAAATAGAATTTAATAATATTAAACTAGAGTTAACGGGGTATTTTTATCATTCACTATCAAAATAGAATAAAGTGAAAAAATTGAAAGTTTAATGTGTAGGGAATATAGGTTAGTATATTGACGATAAACAAATTCAATTAAACAAAATAACAAATTGAAATTACAAATAAGAAATAACCTTCACCGAATCAGCTAGCTTACTGATTACGGAGTAGGAAATTCGGGTTTAGTCGAGTCCAGGTACTCCTGTCTCCTTAAGACACTTGACTGCCCCGTATGGGCAGCGGTCTCCCAGGATACAACGACTAACGTCAGCGAACTCAACTCCGTGTAGAGAAATCACCAGGACTAAGGAAGAATGAAGACGTATTTAGGAGAGAAAGTGATTTCGATCTATGGTGTTTGATATGTGAAATGTTTGTAAGTATATAAGAAGATGACTTAGTAGATTGGTATTTATAGGCTCTCTAATAGGGATAGGAAGGTAATTTTATGGGGTAGCTAATCCCATAAAAGCCTCCGTTAAGAGGTCATGGCCAACCAACTAATGAATCATATTTAAAACCATAAAATCAATTTAATACCATAAATCATATTTGTAACAACAAAATCACATTTTAACCACATTTTTCCAACATAATGTAACTAAGTGGGTCTACACCCAATACGGCACCTCCTCCGGATGTCCCTCGTACTCACATTACTAGTTCCAAGACTCGGGCTTACAATCGGGATCACAATCCTAGCGATCCGATGTCTTCGGATAGCGAGTGGTATGAGGAAGTGTAGGCTTTGGTTGTCGTGGTTCGTTTTTTTTTTGTCTTGGAGACCTCCGATACTATGTTCGGGAAAATTTAAAGTCACTCAATGGTCGGGTGATTGTGGCTTTTCTTTTGTTAAGGGATATTTCCTTATTTCTCTTTCCGAGATTTTTGCAATCGTGGTTTGTGCTTTTGGCTTTCTCCTCATTGGAGATCGACCTTTCAATAAAAAACTTAGCGCTTATCCAAAAAAAAATGTAACTAAGTGAGAACATTTAAAAAAGCAGTCAAATTAAATGAAAAATGTGTTAAAGATCTTTGTATATTTTTGTAAGACCCGCTTCCGGTCGAACCGGTAACTCCGGAAGTCACTCGGACTTCTCCGGAACTCAAACGAAGTAGCCATTATCACGGTTGGCTTCAGGGAAGAAAACCCTTTCGTTTGAGTATAATATTGCATAGAGTCAATTTTGGTCAAAACGAGACTTTATACCGACTAAAGCTTCAATTTTAAAAGTGCTGGAATTTAAATTGGGAAATTAAATGAGCTAGAGGGACACTTGTCCTATTTTGGTTGAATGAGAGAAAAAGGGATAGTCATTGTCCCTTTTATCCTCCCAAAAGCTCCTACATGGGTTTCTAGCTCAAGGGCCTTTAAGTCATTGCAACATTTAAGTATTATATGTGTTGGAGAAGCAAAATCATTTCCTATTTGCATTGTTGTAGCCGAAATTTGGAGAGGAAGAAAGGGAGAAGAGCTCCCATGGAAGCTTGAAGGAGAATCAAAGAAGAAGGAGCCTTGTGGAGTCATCTTCTAGCCTCCCACCCTCAAAAACACTAGCATCCTCTTCATCTCCACATCCTAGAGGTAATGGAACTCTCTACTCATCTTTCCTCTTCATCTATTTCCTTGGGTTTTGGGTGAAAAATGGCTAGATGATGTTGGGTTGAGTAGAAATGATAAGAGATGGTGTTGATGATGAACCTTGTTGGATTTTGGTGAGAAATCAATAGTTGTTGGAGATTTTGAAGTGGGTTTGATTTGATGAATCCTTGGAAAACTTGTTTGTGGGTTGATTCCTACCATGGGTTACCCTCCCAAAAGCTCCTACATGGGTTTCTAGCTCAAGGGCCTTTAAGTCATTGCAACATTTAAGTATTATATGTGTTGGAGAAGCAAAATCATTTCCTATTTGCATTGTTGTAGCCGAAATTTGGAGAGGAAGAAAGGGAGAAGAGCTCCCATGGAAGCTTGAAGGAGAATCAAAGAAGAAGGAGCCTTGTGGAGTCATCTTCTAGCCTCCCACCCTCAAAAACACTAGCATCCTCTTCATCTCCACATCCTAGAGGTAATGGAACTCTCTACTCATCTTTCCTCTTCATCTATTTCTTTGGGTTTTGGGTGAAAAATGGCTAGATGATGTTGGGTTGAGTAGAAATGATAAGAGATGGTGTTGATGATGAACCTTGTTGGATTTTGGTGAGAAATCAATAGTTGTTGGAGATTTTGAAGTGGGTTTGATTTGATGAATCCTTGGAAAACTTGTTTGTGGGTTGATTCCTACCATGGGTAGAGGAGTATTGGAGGATTTGGACTGTTTTGGGGGTTGGAAAGGGTATTTTTTCTGGGTTGATAGTAGTTTTTCGGAGTTTTGGAGCTGGAGGTTGAAGAAGGGCGAATCTGTCCTGGTGCGTCACGGATCCGTGACGGATCCCGTGCCGGACGACGTCACGGCTCCGTGAGGGAGACCGTGACGGCACTCGTCACGGCTCCGTGACGATAACCGTGAGGGTTAACATCACGGATCCGTGACCGGGTCCGTGACCCACCAGGGTGAGGTTCTCTTGGGAGTTTTTCGAAGGTTTTACATCTTGGTTTTTGAGCTGAACCTTGGAAGGGTTTTGGGGGCCTTCCTTGCTGTTTAAGTGGAGCCTAATTAGTGTTTCTTTGTGTCCAAGACTTCGGGGATCGAGCTAGAGGAGCAAGGATCACGCCGAGACACGAGGGAAGAGCGAAGAGGTGATCACCGGACTTCACTAAATCATTGAAGAGGAGGACCTTGAGGTAGGGAAAGCCTTAACCTCTCGTTTACGATGCTTAGTATGCATGCTAGGTTAATAAAATTGGAAAAGGTCCTAGATAGGCATATAGGATGCGAATCACTAGCTTAATCGTCTTTCAATTGCTAATAACCAGAGTGTCTAGTGGTGACCGATTAGGATGCCAATCACTAGTATAGTTCGCTTTCAATGCTTGGGATATGATTGTCTGGTAGAGGAGCCTTGGCAAAGCCCTCGGATTAGTTGTGTGTTAGGATCACATGCTTGATTGTTGATTGTCTAGTAGATAGGCTAAAGAGTCTAATGAAACTAGTGGAATTGCATGCTTGAATGCTATTTTGAAGGCTTTATGATCATACTCGTATTTGCTCGTTGATTGTGTTCGAATGATTACTTGATTTACTTGATTCACTTGATTGGTTGTTGGGGGTATCGAGTATGACTGGTTGTACCGAGCGGTGCAATCAGGTGATCGATGCTCCGGTGGTTCGAAACTGGTAAGTGAACGGTAAGTTGGAATTGGGTGATTGGTGTGATCTGATTTGGTGATTTGTGTGCGGTGTGCTATGGTGAATCGGTGATTTGTGAGCTATGTGTGTTATTGGATTGGTGGTGGTTGGGATTGGATTGCGTCGTGTTTCGGTTGAGTGTGTTCCTGAGTTGTTATCTGATTCTGATTGATACGGTATAGTACCTACACCGTTGAGGAGTCCGGTGTAGGATGTTATATTGGTTATTTATTAAATTGCCCACGTGTGCACTCCTACGGGAGTATGGCCCTGGGTTCCCAATGACATAAAATCCTTTGGAGACGTTTCTGAGAATCCCGATGATAAGCGCCCCGAAGGGTTGTTTCCGGTCGCCTCAATGTTATGCGTTTCCTCTGGATTTGAGGGAGAATCCGAGAGGACACATCATGTGGATCGGAGGGTGGTGACTTCATGTGCCACGACATTGATTGGTTTACTTATTACCCTTGTGTTGTTAAGTTATATTCTGTTAACTTTATTATTGATCTTGTTCGAGTTAAGGTCTACCTTGTTATGTGTTTTCCCTACTGAGCGCGAGCTCACCCCTTTGTTTTGCTGTTGTGTCTACAGGCTTGATTGAGGAGTAGAAGCTTGGGCGTTTCTCGGTGTGGGTTCATAGAGACTTCATGTTTATTTCCTTTATTTAAAAACAGTTTTGTAAAAAACTTATTACTACACCCCCTGAGGGTTACTTCTACTGTACTTGAAGTTATGGATTGAGGTACTCACTGGAGATTTTCGAGATTTATTATTGATTCTTTAATTTATTGTCTTCTCTTACCCGTCATGCCTCGAGTCCGGGCGATAACCGGATTTGGGGCGTGACAATTTTTGTAAGATTATCTTTATATATTTTTTTGTCAAATTCTAGTAAATTTTCGTAATTAAACCAGTATTCGCTACTTTTCCCTACCTCAACCGCTATCCAACACGAACAACCACGAGTCGCCTACTAGCCTCCTCCGCCGTGATCGGAAACAACGTCTAAGATCACAAAGTAATACAAGAATTAATAATAATTCAAGGTCGGTTTAAAGAGAAAACACCCGCCTAATCCTCAATACGTTCGGTTAAAGATAACCTTCCTAATTAATCGACAACAACCAAAATGGACCTAAAAGGTCCATTTCTGATCCGTCACGGAGTGGGTCACGGAGCCTTGATGGGCTCCATTATGGTTTGGGTCACGAAACCGTGACCTGCACCGTCACGGTCAATCTCACGGATGCGTGACGTGTGCCGTCATGGTCTCCGTCATGGAGCCGTGACGTGCTCCGTCACGGTCCCCGTCACGGATCCGTAACGGGTCCGAACATACCCTTCCTTCTTCTTCCTCCAGCTTCTTCTCCACGAATCCAAACCCTCAAAACTCCATTGTTAACCTCCAAAACTTCAAAACCCACCTCAATAATCTCAAAACTTCAAGACCCAATATTGGGTTTCATCAAATCAACAAAACCCAATTAAATTCCATCATAAGCCTCCATTTTTTCTCCACAAATCATCCATTTAACCAATCAAACCTCAAACCCATAAAACCCAAGTCTAGTTCATGCATTTTCTACCAAACCCACAACCCAAACTTCATCAAAAGGGGATTTAAGTGAAGACTTACCTTAGGAAATGGGTAGATGATAAGAAACATGGAAGAAAATGAGGATTTTGGTGTAGAAATCAAGCAAAAAAGGGGCACTTTTCTTCTCTTCTTCTCCTCTCTTCAATGGAAGCTCCAATTTCTTTCTTCCTCTAGAAATTTTCGGCCAACAAGAAGAAATGTTCTGAAATTGCTTCTCATGTGGCCTTTAACCTAAATTAGAATTGTCTACTTTGCCCTTTTTAGTCCTTTTCCCTCTTAAGCCCAAAGTGAGGTCAACTAGGTCATTTCTCACCCTTTTCTTATTCTCCAAGACTCATGCACATGTGTCCATGTGGGGTTCACCTCTATCCCTAATTATTTCAGCCCATTTAAATTAATCCGATAAAGCCCCTAACTTGACCCCGTTTGACCCGAATTTGACTTTTTCGCAAAAGTACTCATTTGCAAGAAAACGACCCAACTAAGCCAATCGTAATGATGACTAAGCTTTTTGGGTCCCGAAAAGGTCCCGAATGACTCCCGGAGTCATCGGTTGATTTTTCCGGCGGAAAGTCAATTTTTCCCAAATTTCACCGATTCGACCGTTGTCGACCGGGGACGGTTCTTACAGGAGGCCTCCGCCGGGGCCGAAGATGTCACCGACGGAAGAACGGGAGAAGGGTGGCGACTGATAAGGCAAGGCTAGGGTTTTTGGTTCACAATTGAGAGATAAGTTGCCTCCCCACTGGTGCAAAGTTGATGAACGCCCCCCTTGATGTGGATGCTGTAAAGGAGAACAACGGGGAGCCTTTCTCATTAGAGTTTTTGTGGGGCATCCAATGTTTCACTAAATTAAGGATTTATTTAATGGTATATTAATTACAATAATTTAATGGTCTACGAATTAATCAGGATTAATAGCAATGTGCCAATTCTAGTCTCCATATAAACTCTCGCCTAAAGCCATTTGAATGCAACAGTTATGGATTTATTTAATGGTATATTAATTACAATAATTTAATGGTCTATGAATTAATCAGGATTAATAGCAATGTGCCAATTCTAGTCTCTATATAAACTCTTGTCCTAAAGCCATTTGAATGCAACAGAAATCAGTCAAGTTCTAGTAAGTTATTTTTTATCGTTCAACATGTCTCTTCTTCAACAGCTTGCTCCTGTTTCTCTTTGTAGCTTCCGAGGACTCGTTCCACGTCTGAGCTCCAATGTTTGTGTCAAGACATCGAGACTTAAGGTTGCTAAGACAAGTGAAGTTCCTGATTCTGGCCAACCCATTACTATACAAACACAACAATCAAAATACCAGCCTGCCATTTGGGATTATGACTACATACAATCGATCACAAGTCCATATATGGTACTTGTTCATTCATCATCGTCCTTCTTGTACTTCTTGTACTAGATTTGTTGTTTTTAAGGTTCTGTGTCGTGCAGGAAGATACTCACAAGGAACGAGCCGACAAGCTCAAGGGAGAGGTGAAGGTCATGCTTGATCAAGTTATGGATCCTCTCCAACAACTTGAGCTCATTGACCTCTTGGAAAGACTTGGAATTTCCTATCATTTTGAGGATGAAATAAACAAAATATTGATCAACATGCACAACAATGGCAATTCTCAATCTTCCAGCCATGACAATGATTTATATGCAATGACCCTCGAATTCAGGCTGTTGGATAGAAGTAGCCGTAGTTCTAGAGAGAAGGTCTCTCCCTCCTCTCTAAAAATTGAAAACCCTAGCCTCAAGCCCGCCGCCCCTCTCTCCGCCTGTTACTGCCAGTGGCCACCATGGCCTCGGCCATGGGAGCCACCGGTGGTGCTCCCCGTCCTTTAGCCGATGTCCCCTTCGTTTCCCTTCCTCTCCCTTCTTCTCCTTCCTTCCTCCCTTCTCTTCACCCTCGACTTCCTCCCTGACTTCGAAACCCTTGTTTTCTTTTGGGTTTCTTCAGATCTACAGGTGGGAGATCGTTTCCCCATCGTGTCGGTGGTGTGGATCGTAGATCTGGGTACCCTGTCCGTTTTCTCTTCCTGGGTTTTGGGTCGTCCAGATCTCGATTTTGACCTGGTTCTTTCCGGTGTGTTCCCGGTGGAGTGTACTCCCGGGCCTTGTCGGGTTTACGACAAGGGGTTTGGTCTATAAGACCTGGTTCGGGGGATCTGGGTTGAGGTGATCAAAAAAAAAAGAATTCAGGCTGTTGAGAAAACATGGATACCTTGTACCTCAAGGTGTTTTTTCCTTCTAATAGTTACTTAAAAGTGATACCATTAGTGGTTATACGTTAAGTATATCCACGTGTAAATCAGGAGTGTAGGTTAGTCGAGAACCCATAACTTATTAGGTTAGTCTTTTCGGTCCAATAAGAGCCAATATGTATATCATAAGCTTCTTGTCTTGTGCTTTTCTTTATATAGACTCGGTTCTCCCCAACACTATATGCTCAAATTAACCATATAGAATAGAAGTATACTTGATGCTCAGCATAAAAAGGGGGTTTGTAGACATTTTGTTAATATAAAGATTTTGCTATCTGTTGGGACTGAGGATATAGTTCAATCTTAGTGAGGTCTCGGTTTCTCTGTAGGGATTGGTTTCTTTTGGTTGTTGTTTCCTTCTAGTTCGTATTTTATGTTTGTTGAAGGAAAATCTTCTAACATTATGTCAGGTCGTTTTCTCTGCTCTTTCCCTTTTTGTAGAGTACCTCAGCATCTTAAGACTGTCTTTTTCTTCCTTTTTTCTTCTTTTGTTAAGGTAAAATATTTATTAATAAAACCATCATCTATTAAAAAAGATTAAAATCACGAGCACCAATCTAGTAGGATGTTACTCGCTGGGCTCGGCGGGTCTTTGCGGGGGAGGACATAGCACCAGGCTTGAACAGAACGACCCTAGTTCTGATACCGAAGGTGGAGTGTCCGATGTCTCTAAAGGACTTGAGGCCTATCGCTCTCTGCAATGTGATTTTTAAGATCGTGTCGAAGGTGGCGGCTAATCGGCTGAAGGGTCTGCTGGATGGACTCATCTCGACGACGCAAGGTGCTTTTGTCCCGGGTCGGTCAATACAAGACAACATCATCTTATCGTATGAGACTCTGCACTACTTGAAGAATAAGAAACTGGGCAAGGAAGGGTGGGTGGCTCTGAAACTTGACTTGAGTAAAGCCTACGATCGTGTAGAATGGGGTTTTATGTGGGATATGATGAGGGGCTTCGGTCTCAGTGAGGAGTGGATCAATCTAGTACGTCGCTGTACGTACTCGGTCACATATGACATAGTGGCGAGAGGCCAGCAAGCGGGGTTTGTGCAACCAGAGAGGGAGATTCGGCAGGGTGACCCTTTGTCCCCGTACTTATTCTTATTTTGCATGGAAGGTTTCTCGAGGCTATTGCAAGGAGCGGAGGGGACAGGAGAGATTCATGGAGTCCGGATAACCCCTAGGGCTCCGCCTTTGTCCCATTTGTTTTTTGCGGATGACTGTTATGTGTACTGCAAGGCGACCCCGTTGGAGATGGGGCGAGTGCAGGAGTACCTGCGGGTGTTTGAAGAAGCGTCAGGGCAGATAGTAAATCAACAGAAGTCGTCGTTGTTTTTCAGTGCCAATACATCTCCCGCCCGGCGTGAGGACGGGATACGGATACTGGGTATACCGGAACTCATTCACCCTTCCCCTTATCTGGGGATCCCAAATATGATGGGACGCAGCAGGAAGCAGGGGCTGAAATATATCCTCACGCGGGTCCTGCGTCGAATTCAGAGATGGGATGGTAAGCTCCTAAATGGGGCTGGTAAGGAAGTCCTAGTAAAGTCCATGCTTCAGGCGATTCCCACCTACACGATGAGTGTTATGCGGCTGCCGAAAGGGTTACTAGAGAAGATGAATGTGGCCTTGGCCCGGTTCTGGTGGAAGTTGAGTGGGGAAGGAGGTAAAGGGGTTATTTGGCAGTCGTGGACGACCATGTCCCGCCCGAAGGAGGAGGGGGGTCTGGGGTTTAAGAATATGTTTGACTTCAATACGGCCTTGTTGGGTAAACAGCTGTGGAGACTACTCCAAGATGAAACTAGTCTAGTTGCTCGGGTGTTGAAAGCACGATACTACCCGGAGACGTCGGTATTGGAGGCGGTTCGGAGACCGAATAAAAGTTTTGTATGGCAAAGCCTTCTCTCGGCTCAGGATATGGTTAAGGAAGGAGCGAGGAGATCTATAGGGCCAGGGACGACCACACTTATTGGTGCCCACCCGTGGTTGGTAGGGGTGGAACCACGTGTGCAGTCGACAAGGACGGATCTAGCTTTTCGCCCGGTGGCGGAGATTATGCTACCAAATGAAAGGAGGTGGGACGTCGACAAAATCCGGCACATGTTTGAAGAGGACGTTCAACAGGCAATACTGGCGGTCCCAATCAGTAAGTTTGCCGTATCTGACTCCTGGTACTGGGTGGGGGACTATCTGGGACAATATACGGTGAAAGCGGCCTATGGACTGTGGCAACAAGATCAGGCAGTCTTTCAACCCCAGACGGACATATGGACGCGAATTTGGCACCTAGAAGTATTGCCTAAAGTCCGTATGTTTCTGTGGAGGACGTGCTCTGTCACGCCCCAAATCCGGTTCTTGCCCGGACCCGAGGCATGACTAGTAATAAATGATTAAAAGATGATAATTCAACATCTAATTCCTGAAAATCTCCAATAAGAAAAACGAATCCGCAAAACTCAGTTCAAAACACAAATAATCCTCCAGGGGTGTAATAATAATTCTCCACAAGGTTTGTTCAAAACGTAAAAGTGATAAGAACGAAGTCTCTACAATGCACCCACACCGAGAAGCTCCCGAGCTTCTACTCCTCAATCAAGCCTGTAAACACAACAGTAAATTCATAGGGGTGAGCTTGCGCTCAGTAGGGAAAACCCATAACAAGGTGGACCTTAAACTCAGTAAAATCAACAGCAAGTCAACAAGATAGATTTCAACAAACACGAGTAATAGGTAAACCAACCAATGCCGTGGTACATGAAGTATCCACCCTCCGATCCACATATGATGTGTCCTCTCGGATTTTCCCTCAAATCCAGAGGAGACGCATAATATTGAGGCGACCGGAAACAACCCTTCGGGGCGCTTATCATCGGGATTCTCAGAAACGTCTCCAAAGGATTTTATGTCCTCGGGAACCAAGGCACTACTCCCATAGGAAGCGTACACTTGGGCAATTCGATAATAAACAGTTAATAATTGAATAACGCACTCAAACCGAAACACGAAATAATCCAATCCCAACAACCACCAATTCATTATCACACATAACTCACACATCACCAATTCACCTCAACACACAGTACACGAATCACATAACCACAGCACATCAATCACACAATCACAACTTACCGTTCACTTACCAGTCTCGAACCAACGAGGCATCGATCACCTGATTGCACCGCTCGGTAGAACCAGTCATACTCGATGCTCCAAGTAACCATTTAAGTAAATCAAGTAATCATTCGAATACAATCAACGATCAAGTACGAGTTTAATCAACCAATCATAAAAACCTTCAAACGAGCATTCACACATGCAATTCCACTAGTTCCGTTAGACTCTTTAGCCTATCCACTAAGCAACCAACAACCAAGCATGTGATCCTAACACGCAACTAATCCGAGGGCTTTTCCAAGGCTCCTCTACCAGACAAACAATTCCCAAGTATTGAAAGCGAATTACACTAGTGATTGGCATCCTAATCATTCACAACTAGACACTTCCGGTTATTAGTAATTGAAAGACAATTATGCTCGTTATTCGCATCCTATAGGCATTTCTAGGACCTTTCCGATTTTATTGGCCTATCATGCATACTAAGCATCATAAACGAGGAGTTAAGGCTTTCCCTACCTCGAGGTCTTCCTCTCAACACTCTGATGATAAGCCCGGTGGTCACCACTCCGTTCTTCACTCGGGTCCCGGCGTGATCTTTGCTCCTCTAACTCGTGTCCACGTTCTTCCTTCTTTCCTAGCTTGGTTCCACGGTTTTGAACCACCAAAAGACCACAAATTAGTTTCCTCAACCAAGTGTTCTTCTCCTCAAAACACACAACAATGTTCAGAAATGGATCAAGGTTTGAAGAGGAAATGTGGGAATCAAATTGAGCTAAAAGGAAGGGTTTTGGGCTCTGGGGATCTGATCCGGAATGTCATACGGACCGTGTGGCTAGCCGTGCCGGAACATGGCACGGACCATGTCACAGGCCGGCCTGGAATCCAGCGCGGAACGCGTCATAGACCGGCCAGGAGAGCGACACGGACCGTATCAGGCTCCGTGCCGAACTTCCGTCCGTTCCGTGTCGTGTGTCGTGCCGGTACCAGGCCCGTTCCGTGCCGTGTGCCGTGCCGGTACCAGTCCCGTTCCGTGCGGCATGCCGTGCCGGCACCTGGCCCGGTCCGGGTCAGATTCCGTATCAGACCTGACCAGCTCCTTCCCCTTTCTTCCCCAACTCGAATTTCACGAAAATCTCAACACAAACTCCATTTCTAAACTCTCCTAGCTCCAAAATAATCAACCAAAGATACCTAGCAGCTACACCCTCAATGGGTTCATCAAACTTCATCCAAAACTCAATCCAACAACCTACTTCACTACTTCTTCTCCAAGCAACAATCAAATAAGCAAGTTCTTCAACTTTTAAGCCAAAACCCACAAAACCCAAGGATTGGAAGTGGAAGAAATGGAGAGTTGAGAGTAACTTTACCTCTAGGTAGTTGAGATGGAGAAGATGAAGTGAAAATGAAGGCAAAAGGACCAAGAACAAGCTTCAAAATCCAAGTTTTCTTCTTTATCTTCTTCCTCAAGAAAGTGAGCTCCTCCTCTCCTCTCTACTAGTGATTTTCGGCTGCAACAAGAGGAAATAGGCTGAATTGTTGCTCCCTTTCCTTTAAATGACCTAAAATGTCAATTTACTCAAAAGCCCTTAAGGTCTTATCCCTTTAAAGGTAACTTAGGAGGGTATGAGGGTCATTTGAATCCTCTACTCTCATCCTCCAAGCCAAGCATGACAAGTGTCATGTGTGGTCACTCCTACATAATAAATTTCCAGCTTTCCAAGATTTATCGACAAATAAATCGTAAGCCCGAGTTTGACCGACAGTTGACTTTAACAATATTACAGTCAAACTGAAGGAAACGACCCAACTAAGCTAACCGTGCTAATGGCTAAGCTTTTGGGGCCCCGGAAAGGTCCCGACTGACTTTCCGAGTCATCGGTTGACTTTTCCGGCCGAAAGTCAAACTTAGCTAGGATTCACTGGTTCTACCGGGATTGACCGGGGGCGGGTCTTACATGCTCAGGGTGCCTACAAGTGGCGGTAAACCTCAGACGAAGACATATAGATATGGCGGCAGTATGTCCGGTTTGTACACAGGCTGAGGAATCAGAACTCCATCTGCTAGTGGAGTGTCCTATGGCAGCGGAATGTTGGACCAAGTCGGGATTAAATATTCCACATGATGCCCAGTCAATCTCGGATTGGGTGCGGAAGACACTAAGTAGTAACCCTCCGGCATGTGGAGGACTGATAGGCTGCATCCTGTGGGAGGTGTGGAAGGCTAGAAACAAGGTGGTGTGGGAACAGAAGACCCAGACGGCGGCAACGACCTTCCAAACAGCTTTTCATCTACAAGCTGGATGGTTGGAGGCTATGAAACGTAAAAACAAAAGCTTACCCAGCCTGCTCGAGGCCGAACCCCTGGGGCTGAAGTGTGGGAGCCCCCGCCCCAGGGATCCTGGGCAGTAAACACAGATGGAGCTTTATTCGCGGCGGCGAATCTGATGGGGACGGGATGGATTGGTAGGGATGACCAGGGCCGAATCACGGGGGCCAGGTCGACCTCCATCCATGGCCCCCAAAACCCGGCCCTGGTGGAGGCGTATGTAATCAGGAACGCGCTGACTTGGCTTAAACAACACCCCCGACAGAGGGCACTTGTGAGAAGCGACTGCAAGATCATAGTGGATATGATCAGAAAAGGAGAAAGTCTTCTATCTCCTTTAGGGACAATTATCACTGATTGTATCTCCCTTTTATCTCAACTCAAGTACGTGCAACTCGTCTTTGTAAAACGGACAGCGAACAAAGCAGCTCACTGGCTTGTCAGGGCGGCTTGTTCCTCACCTGTCTGGATTTGGTCTGGGGGTCATATCCCTGAATCACTTCAAAGCATCCTCATTGCCGACATTTAAATAAAAACATCTCATTACTCTCAAAAAAAAAAGTAAGAGTTTTAGCTTCTAGTTGCTGAACCTGACTTAATACAGTTAAACGATTTGAAAATTTTAAACCCATATAAGTAGATGCTGTTTCTTATATTGCAGGAGTTTTCACCAGATTCATGGAAGAGAGTAGTGGAAATTTCAATCTCCCTGAAGATATAAAAGGGACGTTGAGCTTGTACGAAGCTTCATACCTTTTGGTAGAAGGAGAAAGTATATTGGAGAAAGCTAGAGATTTCACAACCCAACGTCTTAAGAATTATGTGAATAATTATTACAAACACAACGAGGAGGAGGAAGAAGGTCAAGAGCTGTCCCTCTCAAGCATAAAACACGCCTTGGAGTTCCCACAACATTGGATCCCTCACAGAGGTGGTTCATCGACGCTTATGACAAGAGAGGTGACAAGAATCGAGTTTTACTCGAACTTGCCAAATTAGACTTCAACAGGGTACAAGCAATTCACCAGGAAGATCTAAAGCACGTGTCACGGTAATTACTTGCAATGTTTACAAATTTCCAAGGTAATTGACTAATGAGTTTGATCGGATATTGAATCCCAAAAAGATGGTGGAACAACATCGGTATTGCGAAAAAGTTTCGCAACTTCAGCAGGGACAGATTGATGGAAGGTTTCTTGTGGCCTGCGACGCTATTACACGAGCCTCAATTTCGACAGTTTAGGAGGGTTACCACACAGATGTATGGGTTGATCACAACAGTAGAGGATCTTTACGACGATTGTGGTACTGTGGAAGAACTCAAGCTCTTCACTGATGCAATCGAAAGGGGATTTTTTTTTATAAGCTCGAAAATTTATTAATAAGACCGATTTCAAAAAAAGAATCAGAATGTCCTGATTTAAGAATAAGCAAGGTGGGTACCAAGCCTTTTCTTAAAAAGAAACAAAGATCAAAAACAGAAACAGAAAAATCCCCAATCCTTTCAACGTTGAGTCGTCATATCCTTATTTTTGACAACCAACTCACGAAGTAATTGATATCACATTATCATGTGACCACATCTTCATAATGAGATTTTTCCTTGAATTAAACTTGAACACATAACTTAAAAGTTGAACAAATATTATTTTTGATGAGTTCTGATTTGAGTTTCGACCCACATATTTATTTGTAATAATCATACATATATATATAGGTGGGATGTAAATGCCATGGGGCAACTTCCGGACTACATGAAACTGTTTTACATGGCCCTTTTTAATAATGGCAACAATTTGGCTCAGGAAGTGATGAAGAAACAGGGGATTGATATCATCCATTACCTTAAGAAACCGGTAACAATGTTTAATGAGTTGACTTTTATCGGAACATATAATATAATCAAGGGATAATTGTCAAAAACTATCTTAAAGTTTCGTCCACAAACAAACAAGTTGATGCGTAAAGTTTTGTCCACGCTTTTGTGGGTGCATTTAAGTTTTGTCCACGTTTTGTGAGTGCATTGAAGTTTTGTCCACGCTTCTATTCAATCTGGGAAGCACTACCCAAACCTTCATTCTGAACATCCCTATTACGTCAAAACTAAAAAAATCGTGGACAAAACTTCAAGGTAGCCGCACAGCGTGGACAAAACTTTGTGCATCAACTCGCTTGTGAACGAAACTTTAGGGTAATTTTTGACAATTATCCCTATAATCAAATATAATTGAATGTAATATACTGCAGATGGTGGATTTGTGCAAAGCCATGTTATTAGAATCAGAATGGCTCTATAGTGGCTACACACCGAGCGTTAAGGAATACATCGAAAACGCGTGGATTTCTGTAGGAAATCCTTTAATTTATACGTACTCTTACTTCAGTGTTGCAAATCCAGTTACAAAGGAAGCCTTGAAAGCCCTGGAAAATTACCACCAAGTGATTCGTTACACTGCACTCATTGCGAGGCTCGAAGACGATATCGAAGATGTAATCTCATGCTCACGTGCTTTAAAATACGAAAAACTCTGAGAACTAGTTGTTATCAACTTGTACTTTTTAAAAACTGACTGTAAACTTATTAGTCGATCAATTTGACACTGTAGACTTAAGGTCATTACGCAAACTAACGTTTTCTGTTTTCTGTTAGAAATAACAGAAAACTTTAGGAAAACTCTAAGAACTAACTGTCATATAAGTATTGAACTCAAAAGCTAACTGTAGACTTGTTAATTTTTTGAGATTTTCTTAACGTTTTTTGTCATTTCTAACGGAAAATATTAGTTTGCGTAATTACCTTAAGTCTACAGTGTCAAATTGATCGACTAATAGATTCAATTTTTGAACGGTACAAGTTGATGATAGTTGATTCTGTTATCCCTTTAAAATATGTGCTATACTTGTGACATAACATGACAACTGGTTTATATGAGTTTGATTTGTTTTCAGGACTATCCATCGAACGGTAATTTTCCCAAATCAGTGCAATGTTACATGCACGAGACAGGATCATCCCTTGAAGATGCACGCGAGCACGTGAAGGACGTGGTTAGGACAACGTGGAAGAAGCTGAACAAAGCAGTCATAGGTTGTCCTTTTCCCGAGGACTTTGTTAGATCCATGGTGAACCTTGCAAGGATGGCTAAAGTAATGAACCAAGACGGAGATGGCCATACTTCCCAAAACCAGGCCTCCAAGGATCGCATCCTGTCTCTGCTCGTTCACCCTATTCCTGAGCCTTAGCCTTTCTAAGGTACGGATTGTTTGAATCTGTTAGATATATGTAAGAAGCTTTTAGTTGAGTTGGTCCTCTTACATGGTATCAGAGCTTGACTCCTCACGGACTCGGGTTCAAACCCCACTCTTTACAAAAAAAAAATCTAATTTATTGTCTATTCATCAAATTTACCCATAATGGGCTTGCCCTTATACTCTTTCTACATGGGCTATCTGCAAGCCACTTCTCAATGGGCTCTCCAACTATCTCTAAATGGGTTATCTTCAAATCTCCTCTTAATGTGCTTCCCTTCTTAATGGGCTATCTTCAAATCTCCTCTCAATGGACTCCCCAACTATCTCTTAATGGGCTATCTCCTCAAATCTTCTCATCGGGCTTCCTACCTACCTCCTAATGGGCTATCCTCAGATCCACCTCCAAGCCTGTGATTGTCCGTGAAGGCACGTGTTAGATATATATAATTGGGCCTTCAACTATCAGCTTGAGCTTTTAATTGAGTTTGTACAGAATCATTACATGTTTGTGTATATTCAGATGTATATTGAATGAATTACACAGTACATGATGTGTACCTATATACTAAGCATAGGATAGAGATAAGTATAATACAAACTAACTATGGTGATAAGTATATCACTAACAGTAGTTATCTACAGTAGAACCATATCACTAACACCCCCCTCAAACCGATGCTACGAGGTAAGTGCAAGGCAATCACGAAGCCTATGAAAACGGCCAAGGTGCAGCGGTTTGGTGAGAACATCAGCTATCTGCATATCAGAGGCAATGTGTCTAATGACAATGTTACCAGCCGACACCTGTTCACGAACAAAGTGAAAACACAGCTCAATATGTTTCATGCGAGCATGAAAGACTGGATTAGCACTAAGGTACGTGGCTCCAATGTTGTCACACCAAAGGACAGGAGTGGGAATAGGAACACCAAGTTCTGAAAATAACGAACGCAACCAGATGAGTTCGGATGTAGCATTGCCAATGGTCTTGTATTCACTCTCCGTAGATGACCATGCAACAGTAGCTTGTTTCTTCGAGGTCCACGAGATCAGAGCTGGTCCAAGGAATATAGCAAAACCTCCAGTAGACCGGCGGTCATCAAGATCACCACCCCAGTCACTATCAGTGAAACAGTGCAGCTGAAGATCATTAGAACTAGGAAAATCAAGACCAAGTGATGAGGTGCCACACAAGTACCGTAGGACACGCTTAAGGGCTTGCCAATGGATGTCAGTTGGAGCATGCATAAACTGACATAGCTTGTTGACAGCAAATGCAATGTCTGGTCGTGTGAACGAGAGATACTGCAAGCTTCCGACCAGTTTACGGAATAGGACATCATCCTCAAATAGTGGGGATCCATGGTGCTTCGACAGGGGACCTAGAGTCATAGGCGTGTGACATTCTTTGGAATCCTGCATGCCATGTTGAGTAAGCAAGTCCGAGATATAACGAGACTGGGACAAATGACAGCCAGTAGCATCGGACCAAACCTCAAGACCCAAAAAATAATGCAGAGGGCCAAGATCCTTGACTGGAAATTCCTGTTGGAGCTGCGTGATAAATGTGCAGATAAGTACAGGAGCAGAACCTGTAATGGCAATGTCATCAACATAAATGAGGATAAAAAACCACATCATTGTTCCTAAGAAATATGAGTAGACTGGGGTCAGCCATAGAGGAGATAAAACCGATACTGTGCAAGAATGTGGTCAGTCTCGAGAACCAAGCCTGTGGTGCCTGCTTCAAACCATAGAGAGATTTATTAAGTTTGCAGACATAGTTAGGAAATCTGGAATCAACAAATCCCTGTGGTTGTCGCATGTAAATATCATCATGTAATGTACCATGCAGAAAAGCATTAGAAACATCCAACTGACGAAGCGACCACTGAAACTTGCTTGCCAAAGCAAGTAAAACTCGGATAGTGGTAGCCTTAACCACCGGGCTAAATGTATCATGATAATCCAAGCCTTCCTGTTGAGTAAATCCCCGAGCCACAAGGCGAGCTTTGTAACGATCAATAGTACCATCCAACTTCCATTTGATTCTGAAAAGCCAGCGATTATCAACAATGTTACCATTACCAGGACAAGGAACAAGCGACCATGTGGAATTAGCACGAAGAGCCATCATTTCTTCATTCATGGCACCGGTCCAAACAGAGTACTTACTGGCCAGAGAAAAGGTGTGTGGTTCAATGTCTAAGTGGTTTGAATTGGGACGAACACGAAGGGCAATGAAGGCTCTAGGAGGGCGACATTTCTCAGGTGGTCGAAGGGTCATATTATGTGAGCGGGTAGCAGGTGGAGGAGCAGGGTTAGGCGAAGCAACAACATGTTGTTCAGAAGAAACAACGGTGTTAGTTACAGGTGAGGATGGCTCGGCTGGAGGGGCCGGAGGAGTGGGTGCAGGTTCAACTGATGAGGTAGGGGAGCTGGCCGGAAAGGGAGACAATGGTATATCACAAGTAGTAGGGGATGAAACAAAATCAATATGAACACTAGACATACCTTGCTGCCAAGATGGAGATAATGGTGCATGTATGAGTACCGGCCCAGTGACATCAGAAGGAGATGGCGATGGCGAAGGAGGTTGTAGGTGAAAGAACGGAAAGATGGAGTCATTAAAAACCACATTAACAGCCGTGTATATCCTGTCAGTCTCAGGATCCAAACACAACACCCCAGCGTGTTCAGGAGCTAAACCCAAGTAGACACAACAAATGGTTCGAAATGAAAACTTATGTGGGGAGTAAGGTCGAAGATGGGGATAAACTGCACAACCAAAAGGATGAGTGTCGTGATACTTAGGAGGAGTGGAAAACAAACATTCATGTGGAGATTTATTTCGAATGACAGGAGAGGGAAAACTGTTAATAGACCGAACAGCAGTTAAAAAGGCATAGGGCCAAAACCTGAGTGGAACACGAGCGTGAGCAAGTAGAGTAAGACAAGTGTCAATAATATGCCTGATTTTCCATTCTGCAAGACCATTTTGTTGATGAGTGTGAGGACAGGAAACTCTGTGCTTAAGACCTTGACTATGAAAATAAGGATTTAGTTTTCGTTACTCTCCACCCCAATCATACTGAAAAGCTTGAATATCTGTATTAAATTGACGTTTAATCAAAGCTTCAAAGTTCAAAAACACAGAATTAACATCACTTTTGAATTTGATACAGTAAATCCAGGTGTAGCGAGTGAAATCATCAATAAATATCACAAAATACCGAAGACTATGTATTGAAATCACAGGAGCAGCGCCCCAAACATCAGAATAAACTAACTGAAAAGGTTTGGTTATTGTATGCTTGATACTAGGAAACGACAAACGAGTAAGTTTACCAAAGTGACAAGCTTCACAATGGGGAATGGATGCTAACAAATTTGAATTGACAGGACCTAATTTATTCGACCTGATGATAGCTGCAGTAGTGCGAGCCGACGGGTGACCCAGACGAACATGCCAATCCATAGGTGTAGTAGACTCAGCAAGACACGAGCTCGGAGACGTCGGCTGAGGAAGCTCATACAAACCACCATTACTCCGTCCTTGCAACAGGGTTGCCTTGGAGACCTGATCCTTAACAAAGAACTGATTAGGCCAAAATTCGAAGAAACATCTGTTGTCATGGGTAAATCGTTGAACAGATAATAACGATTTTTGAATAGAAGGCACATGTAATATATTACGTAAAGGGAGTCTAGAACCAGTAAGTGAAACACATGAACCAGTACCAGATTGAAGAATGGGAGCTCTCTGGCCATTTCCCACAGTAACTTGATCCGAGCCTTGATATGCTGTAGGATTTTGGAGCTGTGAAGCATCCGATGTCATGTGATGTGTAGCTGCAGTATCAGGGTACCACATATGATGTGTCTGTGGAATGTGCGAAAACTGAGAGGCCACAGGAGCAGGATACATCGGATAAGCGTGGGCCTGTGAATACATCGACATGTGGGCCTGTGGAGACATGTCGATTGGGGATTGAATACGGGCGCAGCCTGTTGAGATGTCTGATACCTGCGACGACATTTATCAGCAGTGTGATTCATGTATCCACAGATTTGGCAAGGACCAGACACACAACGACGCCCATGCGCAACTCGAGAAGTCCCAGAGTGCGATTGAGAACAGTGGTACTACGGAGGAGAGTTGGGGGCTGGTGACGCTCCACGACCGGTCGTAACCATATTAGCAAGATGAGGTTTCATAGAATGACAGATTAGGACCTCGTGTGCTAGCAATTGACCATGGAGTTCATGGTAGGAGACGGGCTCTGCTCGCTGAGCAATAGCAGAGATGATGCCATGATATTCAGTACCGATGTTTCGATAAATAATGGCATTGAATTCAGCATCAGAAATAACCCGACCAGCAGCGCCAAGTTCATAAGCGAGGCCTTTGGCCTTTTGGAGATAGTCCAAGACGGAGTGATCATTGCAATGCAATGACTGCAGCTCGATGTGCAATTGGAGTTGGCGATTCGGAGATACCGAGCCAAAGGCACTTGCTAGTGTTGTCCATGCCTCAAAGGAAGTGGTTTTTCCAATAATGTGCGAAAAGGCCGACTCAGAGAGTGAGGAGATGATCCAGGACAGGAGAAGTTGGTCCCGTTGTTGCCATGCTTCATGTGCAGGGTTGGGAACCGGTGCAGGTTTCTCTCCGGTAGAGAGAACTGTTGCAGGCGGGCAGCAATCAGTGCCAGCGATTAGCCCGTGCAGTTTGTGGTAATTGAGCTGCGGAAGGAATTGTGTGCGCCAGGCCACATAATTGCGAGAGGACTGCAACTTGATCGGCAGGGAGTGCGAGATGGTAGGAGTGGCAGGCATGGAAGGACCGTCTGAAACAGTGGCGAGGGCCATGGAAGTCGACGGTGGTGCAGGGTAAGAACAGAAATGCGACAGAGAAAGGAAAAAAAATATGAGCATGAGGCTACGTATTCTAAGCGTGAGGCTCTGATACCATGTTTGTGTATATTCAGATGTATATTGAATGAATTACACAGTACATGATGCGTACCTATATTCTAAGTATAGGATAGAGATAAGTATAATACAAACTAACTATGGTGATAAGTATATCACTAAGAGTAGTTATCTACAGTAAAACCATATCACTAACATTGCATATTCGGTTTATGCTTTGTTTTACTATTTAAAATAGTCTTCTACTGAATTTGAATCTTTCGTGTGTGTTCATGAATTTATGTGCAGGGAATCAATACATAGCATATGGAAGAATAGCGTCGATGAATCTTGAACGAATAAAATTACACTAGTTTATGTCGATTCACCGATAAATCTACTTGAGGTTGGAATAAAAATGATCTCTTTTATTGGAACTTTGAAGTTATGGGTCTGAATATGGTAGGATGCTATCTGTTTACGTTACGGTTGTAAAATCTATGTTATGTAATAGATATGTCTAAACCCTTTGGAAGGGTCTAGTTTAATCATAGGAAAACTATGGGTCCTAGCTCCCATTGATATTATTTTTGCGAAAACTAACAATTTCCGTCTATTTTAACGGATTCCGTTAGGTTTTTGACACGTGTTGGTCACTTGCACAATAACATTTTTTTAACGGAATCGTCAAAATAGACGGAAAATGTTAGTTTACGCAAAAACTAGAAAGGTCACAGTTGGGAAGTACAAGGAAAGGTCAAGCCCAGTTAAAATCGTCAAAACAATTAAACCTCAAGGAGGATTATGACCCACGGTTACCCCTTTAATCCTTTGAGGTGTAATTTTTGACATGTTTGTGTTTGTAACTCTCCTTAATCTGTGTTTTCTCTACGAAAACTAAGACTTCTATTTCAAATAAAATCTCATTTGCTGATAATTTTTTTTTTTTTGACATTTGCTGATAATTGATTTTGGTAGGATGGGTATTTAAGATAAGTTATCTAGTTGTATATTTTCCTGTCACATTTATTTTTTGAGTAAATATTGCAAAGTGTATTAAATCAAGATAAAAGAGTTTGGTAGGTACTGAAATGTACCCCACCTACATAACAATCCAACTAAGAAGTAGAAATGAACTGAAAGCAATAAAATCGGCTCTGGTATTGGGTTTTGCGGACGAAGGGGATATCTGCGGTAGCGTCTGGTGACACTGATACAGCATGCTTCTTCCAACATGGGACGAGGCGAGCCAACCAAGTTTAGGGGAATACTGGTGGACCTACATCTCCCCCGGTGTGTCAGCGTGCGTCGTCCTCCCTGGAATGATAATGGTAGGGCTCCTGAACGCGGGATTGCTGACTCCGGACTGGCAGGGGAGATAAAACTCAACTGGTGATGGTGCCGTCTCCATCCATCTGTCGGGAAGGGGCCAAAGTTGACCCACCCCTCCCCGGGCCACCTCGGACTCATTCCTGCAGGCGGGGGTGCTTGTGGCCCCCCGCCGCTGCTACATGTGAATCACCATCTGACCCTGCCATACGACCCAGCCCATCTCCTAGGCCCAGGTCAAGCCCAGTAGGGTTCTCAGCAGGGTCCCCTTGCCACAACCTCTTACCCTTGCTTCGCCTCCAAGCAAGTGTCGCCGTCGTCATCTCCGCCGACATGTCCGTCTCCGAAGAGATCTCTACCACCGGCAATACCACCGCCACCCGCGGCGCTTGTCCCAGCGTGTGCGCGCCCCTACGAGCCCGAGCCCCCAGTCCTCTCGCCGGAACGCGATCTAGCCCTGACCTCGTCCTGGTTCGCTCGATCCCACCCCGACCTACCCCTGCCGATCGCCGGATCGAGGAGAGCACCAGGATCGGCTCCATCCCCTCCCCCGGCAGCGACAACCCCGTCTCCGATAGAGACGCAGTCCCACCGTCCTCCTCCCCGCCGTCGGACGACAACAGGATCACCGGCACCATCACACCCATCCCGTCCTCGCGCGCAGGGAGCCCCAAGACAGCCCCCCGTCCCGCCACTTTGCCTATACCCCCACCGGCCACATTCGTCGCAGCCTCACTCCAGATCACCATGGTCTGCACCGGATCAATCCACATAGACGGATCAGCCGATACACTAGAGAGATTTGCCGCCGATTGCCCCATTATCTCACAAAACCAAGCCTAAGGTTTGTGTGCTAGAGAGCAAAAAACCAGAGGCGGCTACTTTATCAATAAATCCTGTCACATGTTTACTTATGTTGTTCTCATAGTTTTTTATTCATTAATCCTAATTTCGTAAAAGCCAGCTATGACATTTACAATACATAAAATAATTAGTTATAATTTGTCACGCCCTAAATCCAGTTTGACCTGACTCGAGACGTGAATTGAAATAACAATTAAATAATAAAGGTAAAAGTAAACTTAAACAAATGTAAATCTCCAAATATAGTTCCGATCAATTAATTTCGATAAAACAAGATCCAAACCGAGGTTACGAATCAGGCTCAAAATGTAGTAAAATAAAACAAGGTCCAATACAACGGTAAATACCTCTCTAACATTAACTCCACCCGGACTCTCCCAGAAGCTCCCGAGGCTCGAACCCAACTCTAGAAACTACTCACCAAGTAAGCCTGTAAAAACAGTAAATAAAACAACAGG
The DNA here is from genome assembly GCA_963921825.1 of Erodium maritimum. NCBI lineage: Eukaryota > Viridiplantae > Streptophyta > Magnoliopsida > Geraniales > Geraniaceae > Erodium > Erodium maritimum. The sequence goes on from OY997588.1 coordinate 150,187,285, forward strand.
GGTGAGCTTACGGGAAAATGATAAGTAAAAGCAACCCCCACTTTGGTAATAAAACTGAATTAACACAATTAGTCACGATTTACAATTAACACGATTAACCAACAAAATGCTATGGTAAAGAGGACAATAATAATATTCAACGCTTAAGGAAAAACAGTAATTCCAGAAAATTAAGGAAATGCGGTGTAATCTTTGATAAAGCAATAAGGAGAGAACAAATAAACGTCACGTCAATAACTTAAACCACAATACTCCGATCTACAATTTGTCATTGTGTCATGTCGGATTTCCCCTCGGTCCAGAGGAGACACACACGTCGGGGCTACCAGAAATATCCCTGAAGGGACACATATCGTCGAGATTCTCGGAAATGTCCCCAAAGGACCATAGATCATCAGGGCGAAGCATGATAAACTCCCGAGAATGCTCCCGCAGGATGCATACACCGGGGTGAAGCCACAAGTAACCATCCCCGCAGGGTAAACAATCTCTCGGCTATGATACTACCCCCCACCGGCTTACCCCCTCAGTGTAGGTACCATACCGGACCACAAGTAACCATCCCCGCAGGGTAAACAATAATATGTCATACCGGAAACACACATCGGCCTAGACATCTTCCCGGAAACTCACATCGGGGTCAACAACGTACATCATACCGGAAACGCACATCGGCCTAGGTATCTTCCCGGAAACACACCTCGGTGTGCACCAACATCACCACACAATGGCATAGCAAACACAATATAACAACTCGTAATGTCGACCAAGTTTACCACAACACGTCACATAGAATTCATGTCAACAATCACGCTTACCAGTATGACTTACCAACCACGTCCCATCGGTCTATCACTCACCCGATCATACCATTTGGCACAACCAATTTACATTCAAGCATTCATTCGATCAATCATTCAAACATTCATTCAATCAATCATCGCAACTTATCTAGTTTAGTTTGACTCTTATCTTAACCTAAAGACTAAGAAAGCACGGCATGTAAGGCAATCACAAACAATCCTAAGGCTCGACATGGCCAATCTACCAGCACGACAATTTCCCAAGATATTGAAAGCGGTTAACTAGTGAATCACATCCTACATGTTACTAAGACTCGTCCGGTTATTATTATAATCGAAAAATAGTTATTCAAGTGAATTACATCCTATATGCAATCTAGGACCTTTCCGGTTATTATTATCCTATAGGCATGCTATCAGCATTGTTTAAATTATCAGAAAAGTTTAGTACTTTTCCCTACCTCAAGACGATCACAACAACTACGTCTCCTAGCTGCTGACGACCTGGCCTAACTCCGGTCTTCTCGGGCGAAGTCCGCGAAGTCCAAGTCTGGGTTTTAACAAGTAAAAGTCCAATCAGTCCCGGTAATGTCCAAAGTCCTCTGATTTAGCGAATTTGTCTTTAATTTAACTAGTAAGTCCTTGAATTGTCTGATTTTAGTCCAAGTTATAGTTAAATTAATTAAATTAATTAATTAATTAAAGCCCGACTCGGATCTGACCCGGATCCAAGAACCAGACCCGAATCTGACCCGGATCCGACCCGTTCCAGAACCCAGACCCGACCGGACCCAGGACCGGCCCGGACCCGGCTCCAAACCCGTCCTAGACCCGGTCCAACCCGAATCCAGACTCGCCCTAACGGACCTGGGCCTGGCCCGAGGCCTGGCCCGGCCCAAGGCCCGACCAAGATCCAGTCTGGCCCAAGGCCCAACTGGTTCGAGGTCGTCCTGGCCCGGTGCCACTCCTGGCCCAAGCCCAGTCTACTAGGGTTCCGTCTGATCGAGCAGGGCGAGGTCGAGGGCGGCGGCGGCGGCCCTGGTCTTGCCGTGACGGTGGACGGCGTCAGGCGGCAAGGGGAAGACGAGGGAGAGTGGTTGGTGTGAAAATCGAGCCTCTCCGTCCAGATCTGGCGGCGTTGAAGCTCGTCGGCGAGGGGAAAGCCAGATCTGGAGGTCGAAGACCCCGGCGTTCCTCTCCGGTCAATCCGGGCTCAAAACAAGCTCGAGAGCTCTCGATTCTCAGGAGAAGGGTCGAGGGAAGGATGAATCACCTCGGGATGAGGCTCACCGATGCTGATTTCTACGGTTGACTCGCGCCGGAGCTCGATTTGAAGACGGCGGCTAGGGTTCGAGGAAGAAGAGGGGAGGAAGAAGAGAGAGGGAACGGGTTTCTGGTGTTGGGGTTGTGTCTCGGAGGAAGCAGAAAGAAGGGGAGGAAGGAGAAGGACGTGGAGGAGGTCGGAGAAGAGGGACGGCGGCGAGATCTGGTTTGGGTTCGCGAGAGAGAGAAAACTCGAGGTAGACCGGGTGCGTGCGAAGTGAGGATCTGAAGCGGCGTTGCGAGGGTTTTGCTCGCGAAGGGATGGGCCGCGCGCGTCACTGGGCTCGGCCTTGCGTGCGGGCTTGGGCTCGCTTCTGATTGGGCCCAAGCCTGGCCCAATTCCCAGCTCAGTCCAAAAACTCTCCTTTTCCCTTTTTTTTTATTTTCTTTTCTTTTTTTTTCTTTTGAAAACGAACCAAGTTTTCAACTCGTTTTTCCAACCTCGACGTTTCAAGTCGGTGAAAAAAAATAAAATTCTACTTCTTTTAAATGAGACGGTCTTTACATAACTGATCTAAACCTGACAAAAAAATCGAAAAAAAATCGATCGTTAGGGTTCTCTCTTCTCCTTTCGCCTCTTTTTGCCATTGTAAAGACCGCCCAATTTAGAGGATTTAAAAATTTAATTATTTTCGGTTGGAACGTCGGGGTTGGAAAGCGGGTTAAATTTTGGATTGAGTGCGAAAGAAAAAGAAAAGAAGAAAATAAAATATAAAATAAAAAGAGAAAGAAGGACTTGGGCCAGGTCAGCCAATTGGGACGGCCCAACTAGCCAACCCAGCCCACTCGGTGTGGCCTCAACCCTAATTCGCATCTCCTTATTCTATTGCGCATGCATGCGTCCCGAGAGAGAGAACCAGTGCCGCCCTCATCCTCTCTCTCGACCCTTCACCTCCTCTCTCGCCGCTTCACCTTGAACCCAGCCACCGCTATCGTCCCTCGTCGGAGAACTCAGCGCAGGTAATGACACGCCGGCTTCTCCTTCTTCCTCGACCTTCTTCTCCATCTGAGGCTCGCACGCGCGAGACCTTCCTTCTAACCCTACCTTCGTCGGAGAACAGATCAGATCCACCACGGCACTCTCCCTCTCGCTCACGGTTTCGCCGCCGTGAAGCCCATCCGAGCTCGATGGGTCTGAGAGGGGACGAGCCCTTGAAGGGCACTGATGGCCGGAGAGTACTCGCCGGAGAGGCGAGGGGAAATCGTTCCCGAGAACCGCCGTCTCCCTCCTTCTTCCCTGACGGCACCACCGATGGCGACGGAGCCCTAGCGCCCCGACATGCCACCTCTCTCCCCTCCTTCGAGCTTCCGGCCACCACCGCCGCCGCCGTCCACCGCCACGAGAAGATGAAGACCGCCGGAGCAAAACCCTAACTCTCCCCTCCCTCTCGCGAACTCGAACAGATCTGGACCGGAGCGGGCCTTGGGCCTTGGGCCCAGATTGGACTCGGGCTGGACCAGGCCTCGGGCCAGGCCCAGGTTCCTGGACCGGGTCTGGACTCAGGTCCGGACCTGGGTCGGAGCCGGGTCAAGGTCGAGCCTGGAGCCGGGTCGGTTCCGGGTCAGAGTCTGGATCAGGTCGGGTTTCGGACTCGGGTCGGATCCGTGTCAGGACAGTTTAATAAATTTTTAATTAATCAATCGGACTTAAATCAAATAAATTCAGGGACTAATCGGAAAATTTAAAGACTTACCTGATAACAAAAGTAGAGGACTGTTACGGATTGGACCGGGATTGATGACCGTCCCTTTTTGTGTTCAAACCAGGTTTTTACCCGAGCACGGAGAAGACCGGAGGTAGGCCCGGACGTCAACAGCTAGGAGACGTAGTTGTTGGTTCTTCTTGAGGTAGGGAAAGTAGCGAATACCAGTTTAATTACGGAAAGTTACTAGTATGCCTGTTAGGTAATAATTAAATAACAGGACGAGTTTTAGTAGCATGTAGGATGTGATTCACTAGTTTAGCCGCTTTCAATACTTGGGAAATTGCCGTGCTGGTAGATTGGCCATGTCGAGCCGTAGGTTGTGTGCTGATTGAATTGCCTGTTATTGTTTGAGATGCGTGTTGTGTGACTTAGTGTCGATAAGTTTAAGAGTCTAGATATATTATATTCGGTTTAACATGTTGTTGGTATGTGTGGGAAAGTGTGCCGTGAGTGATTTAATGTGAACCCTTGGTTGTGATATGGTCGGGTGAGTGATAGACCGACGTGCTGTGTAATCGTGGTAAGATTGTTGGGCTTGTTGAGCCGTGCTTGATCTGTGACATTGCGATGCGTGATATATCTTGATGCGTGTTCCAAGAGGATTGTATTCCGGTACGGTACCTACACCGAGGGGGTGTGCCAGTGTGGGGTAGTACCTGATGTGGACATAAAATACATCTATTTTAGATGTCATTAGCCCACATTTATGCTCTTTTTAGTCCCGAGTTAATATGAAATGATGCATTTTACCCTCGTATTGTGTATTTGGTCTTGTTTCAGGGTTCATCAAGTTTTCGGAGCAAAAAGGGGCAATTCGGGAGTGAAACGGAACGAATTTGGAAGTTGGGCAGAAGTGTCAGCAACATGCACCAGTTTGTTGCACGCCGTGCAACAAACTGGTGCACTCAGAACAGAGGAGTCAAGAATCTGCACCATTTTCTTGCACGGCGTGCAAGAAACTGGTGCAACTTAAGTGCACCAGAAACTTGCACGGCGTGCAAGCGTCAAAAACGCGATTTCCAGCTGCGTTTCCTATTTTTTATCAGAGTTGACCCGTCATATAAAAGGGAATTTAGGTCAGATTGAAGGGGATCACGAAATAGAGGAGAAGAACACACCTTGGAGCTTGGAGAATTCAGAGAGAAGATCGAAAGAAAGAGATTAGAGCATCAAAGGGTTTGTGTAGATTGGATTCAAACTTGATATTTGTATTACTCTTTATCGTTTCATATGAATTTCAGTGATTTATTCATCTCCTTTTGTTCTTATTCCTGTGCTATGAACTAAACCTATATTGATCTAGGGCTAGGGGTAAGATGTGATGAGTTGAATTAACATGTTCGGGTTATGCATTTGTTAACTAGTATTAGGATTTTGTTTATTTAATTCCGTTCGTAATGCTACATTGCCTTGATCACGTATATGTATGATTTAATCTTGTTAACCAACAATTGAGAAATGAGGTTAGGAAGAGGAAAAAGGAATTAAATAGCTCGAGTTTTAATCTAAACCAGAATATGGTTAGACTGACACGAGTGCAATAGCTATAGGAGTAAAACCCGAAAGTTAGAGGAATTCATAGAATATAATGCTATATATCGCTCTACACCTAGATTAGAGATAATTAGGTGGACCGAGTATGTTAGGGTCCTAATACAATCGAGAGATGGTTAGGACTACATCGAGAGAATTCCCGTTGCCCTTAGAATAATATTAGTTGCAAATGTATACCGAATCTTGTTAAATCATTCATCACATTCGAACCCCGTTAATGTCCTAGATCGCCTTTTTATCTCTAATTTACAGTCCCGTTGACTTTGTTCTTTGTTTTCTGATCAATCATATATTTTCATTACTTGCATGAATTTACCATTTTCAGACCAAACCAAACACCATTATAGGAATAGCTTGACCATCGAATTAACTAACTAAAGTGCTTGTCTAATTGCTCCCTTGGGTACGATATCTCGGACTTAAAACCCGAATACTACTTGACGACCGGTGCGCTTTTCGTACCATTCTGAGGGTTAAATCTCAGAGTGTTAGTACCTAGGTCGATGTTGTGGTCCTACGTATGCGCGGTCCCCCGGTGTGTTATTCCGGTACGATGGCCTACATCGAGGGGGTATGCCGGTGTAGGACATCTAGGCCGACGGATGTGATTGGGCCTATGGGTCGTGTTGGGCCTACGGGTCGTATTGGGCCGACGGGTCGGGCCAACGGGCCATATTGTGATTGGGCCTACAGGTCGTGTTAGGCCTACGGGTCGTATTGGGCCGACGGGCCATATCGTTTTGTGTTGGGCCTACAGGTCGTGATTGGGCCTGCGGGTCGTGGTTCTACACCGATGGTCTATGGTCCTTTGGGGACATCCCCCCCCCCCCCGTTGAGATGCATTCTTAAAGAACGTTTCCGGTCGCCCTGACGCATGTGTCTCCTCTGGACCGAGGGGCTATTCGAGAGGATACGGTGACTTTCCAGGTGTGATATGATGGAGTTCGGGGACTACGGTATGGGACGTGTGCCGGTTGCTTTTGTGTGTGATACGTTCACTATTGGTTGATGTTTTATTGTGTGAAAGCGGTTCTTTGAGTGTGTTGTAAGTTTGGCTATGAACCCCGATTTGGCAGTTAGTTATGTTGTACTAGTATGCACTAATTGGACGGTTACTCGTGGTGGTGAGCCGATGTTCATTACCTTAACTACTTTTCCTACTGGGCGAAAGCTCACCCCTTACCTTGTTGTGTTTCAGGTGTCGAGCGGGTTTTGTGCTAGCAGGACACAGTTGAGCTTGAGAGCTGGTGTGGGTCTTGTCTAGTAGGTTTAGAGACGTGCAATTGTTTTGAATCAAACCGTGTGTACTGGTTTTTATTGAACTGTTAACTCTTCCGTTTGAATTATTATCACTTTTTTGAAATTTACCTATTGTATTTTGCCGTTTTTATTTATTGTTTTAAGTTCACGTCTCGAGTCCGGTCAAAACCGGATTTGGGGCGTGACAGCTGTAATCTATGATCGTTGCCTCCGATCGCGTCTCCCTTGCATCTACCTCGGCCTACACCTACCACACCATATTCCCCCATAATTCCCATCGCTATGGCCTGGAATAATAGAATTTGGAGACATATGAAACTATCTCGAGAAGCCATCGTTAAGCCTCACACGCTTCTGCCACAACCGTGAACTTTCTCTAGGCCGTTGACCCTTCCACCCCAAACTCACCGCCGCCACCGTCACTTTTACCTCTCACTGTCCCATGTCTTCTACCACGAACCATGGACCACCCCTTTCACCGGAGGGACGAGGAAGAAGAAAGTATCATCCCACCATAGAATCCATTGTCTGAAAATCTCCGCAGGAGGTACCCTCAACCGCTTGGGATCTAGCTTCGCAAATGGGAGAAATAGTCGGCTCTACAAGACAGGTCGACATGGGAGGATGCTGAGACCCCCCTTGGAGCACCAGCAATAGTAGATAGTACCCAAGCGACGTTGTTGACCCGACATGGCTCGCGACCAAGAGCGCTATCGGATTGAGACCTCCACGAAATGATCCCTTGTCCCCTTAAGGTACACCTAGATGAATGGCACAAGTGGCTGTTATTGCGCTTGTGGCCACCACGAGATGATGATGGGACTTTCTCGGCTGTACAGGTCCCCGCCGATAGCATGGCATTGCATGTGCTACACAATTATGAACCACTATTTAATGCCCTCACCAACAATCCAAGCCCCCAACAACTCCTCGACCCGAGTCAGAACGTTTGGGAGATGTTGTTGGGTATGAGCCCAAGAACTACGTTGGAAATGGATAGGGCCTCTTTTGGCATGCTGACGCCAAAGGATACAATATCGACGTTGTTATCCTGTCGTGACCCACGAACAAGCATATCTAATGAAGGCAAAAACCAGGAGAGGTTTGTTATATAGCTTTGTCAGAGCCAATGAGTCAATGGTCGAACAACGGGGTGTGTATGGGGATGCACACCTCGCCCTGTCTAGGTCTGTGCAAACCCGACAATCTGATTCCCCCATTCCTTGGTGTTCTCCCCGAATGCTCGTGTTCTCATCCAACGTCCTATATCAGTTAGTACAAGAACTCTCGGGTCGATCCAAGGAATGAATATTACAAGCTGAAGCTGAACAACCACCAACATGGGTATCGTCCATCTTGGAGATCGATAATTTTAAGTTGTCCCTAGAATAGTCAGACATGTAGTCATAGGGTCAGCGTCTGAAGCGTACGGGACATGACTCAAATCTTGCTCTTTTATTCTGTTATTTCATTTACTTCGGTTGCATCTTTAATCCGATTTTCCCTTCCTATTGCGTATGTATTTTGATTCCCTTCTACTATAACTTAATATATGCTATAAAAAAAAGTTATAACCGATCTTGGGCATATAGCAAATGTGAGAATTATGGTTTATGATAAATTAAGTAATTTCACTTTTAAGAATCCTAGTTGCATTTGAAAAATAAAATATTACATATTTTTTGTTGAGCGAAATTATTAAAATTTAAATATAATATTAAGAAGAATGGTAGGAAAGTGGATCATATGGAGATAGTCCTACATCTAATTCTCTAAACATAACCGAGACATAAACAGTTGTTCTGAAATATCTAACTGGAATTTGAAAGTAGATAAACTAAAAATATGGTAAAACCAATCCTGACTCGACCCGAAATCAACCATAGATGCCTAGACGCAGTTGGAGCCTCCCTTGAGGTTCACTAGAAGTCTAGATAATGAATGAACAGTCGGATGTACTATATCGTGTACATAGTACATAAAAGACATTTAAAGAATTATGGAACTCTTTTGAACGGAAGTATAAGACTAAGGACGCTGGATCTAAGACGTTCTTATTTTCTAAATGTGTAGATGCCACTTCCCCTCATCTTTGAGCATCTCCCACACAACACGTTTTGTTCATAGCCCGTGTTGGCTTTCATAATCACTCACGGTCGCAGCATAAACTTCTTCCTCGGTTGCTCTTTTCCTAGGGTCGTTGAGATATGTCCGGTAAATCTTATTGAAAGTCTTACACTTTTTGCTCATCTTTTGGAAATGATCCTTAATTTGCTTCTCTGTCCGCTTTGGCCACGCTTCATCTCTGGTTTGAACGGAAGCGAGGTACAGTTCATGCCAATATTTGCCCCCGATCTCAACAAAGGTGAGCCAATTCACCACCAAATGCATCTCCTCCTCCAGGGATCATAGTGGACCGGTTGCCCAAGAAGACGATACACCCGACATTGCAAATATGAAGAATGAATTGAGAGAGTTTGAGAGAGAGAGATGGAGAAAGGTGTGAGATTTTGAGGGAGAAGTAAGTGATACTTATAGGAAGGGAGGGAGAGGGGTCGGTGTGGCAGCGGCGACCCACACGGCTACTATTCCCAAATAGTAACTGTGCACAAAGATCGAGGCATTGAGAATCCGATAAAAAACATTTTTTTTAATTTTTTTTATTAACTACATGAAAAACCAAACTACAACAAGTGAAAATAGATTTTTTTTTATTACATTGATTAAAAACCAAACTAAAGCGACTCCAAACGTTTCCCTAGGCTTTCAATGAGAGCGCGACGAGTCTTCTTATCCTGGGCTTTGCAATAACGTCAGCCTCGCTCCTCCTGCTTGTGAGATCGTTCTCAAAGTTGGTATACTTCTCATGAAATTTTGTGACTCTTTTGTTGATCTGATGCCAGTGGTCCTTGCAAGGACCCTGATCCCGAGGTAGGTCACCTTCCTTTCTCGTCGACTGGAACTCGGCATGTACTTTTTTCCAGTACATGTCATTCCTCTCGTTCTTCCCTGTGATGGGGTCCAAGGAATTGTTGAGCCACGAACTCGCCAATATTTCCTCCTCTTGGATGGACCACTTCAGCTGTAGAGCTTTAGTCGATGTAGATGCAGCCTTCTTCCCCTTCCTCCTCGATTGCGTGGTTGGAACGGATTGGGAAGGTTTTAAAGGTTGCACGGTGGGGAATTGCGACTCTGGCCATTGGGAGTATTCGAGAGGGTTGAATGAGGGTAGCGGCGATGATTGGCTCGAATTGAGGAGGTGGGTGTATGACTCGATATTCGCAATGAGGCCTTCTTCAGTGTGTTGAGAGTCGGCGTCGTCGTTGTTCAACGTGTCGGATACGGATTGGAGGTTGCTACTCTCGTCCATTGTGAATCGAAGGAAAAAAAATTCGAGAGAAGAATAGAAGAATAGAAGGAGAAATTGTTCTTGTGTGTAAAAGAGAAGGAGTGATTTTTGAGGTAGGGTCAATCTGTATACATAGGAAAATATAGGGTTTTTTTTAATTCGACGCCTACACGTGTTGGTTTGTGAGTGGGTCGTCGACTAGTCGTTGGCACTGCAACGACACCTAACCACGACCCTTCTACAACGACGCCCTACAACGATGAGCCGTGGCACAAGTCATGGTAGAGCCGTCGCAGGCCTTGCAGCGACACGCCTGCCACGGCCGTTGCAGGGGCTCTTAGATGTCATTTTTAATTGCAATATGAAAATAAATTTCAAACCATTGAGGATTTTGCATTCGACACCCTTGAGATGGTGACTATGGCAGCATTGAGTACCAATTTTTGGTTGGTGACCTGAAATTAGGGTTTGCAGAATATTTTATTTTTTATAAAAATGAAAAAAAGTATTGATCACTTAATAAAATAAAACTTTCAGAAATGAAAATGAAAAACAAGTAAATTAAATGACATAAAAGAATAATAATTAAAATTATTATAATAGAAATAATAAAATAGTTAATATTAATGAAAACATAATTAAAAGTATATTTAGTGATTGAAATTTAAAAATAATAACTGAAAAAAATGAATTTTCAAATAAAAACAGTTAAAAATAAAAAGTAATTGCTGAAAAATTAATATAACTAATTAAAATTTAAAAATAAAACATAAATGAGATATAAGAAAGAAAAAATATCTTTAAAAAATATTAACAAAATAAAGAAAATAATCTTTTGAAAAATTAAAAAAAATTAAGCTTAATTTGAAATTTTTGTAGTTTTAAAGTTTCGTTAAACTAATGACATAATTTTGAAAATTTAATGGTTACATAAGAGTATTTTAGATTTTTTTAGTCTTTTGGATAGAAATTTAATGATGTTAGACTAAAGTAAAAAAAATAAGAATAGTGTAAAGGGGTTACTCCATGTTCTAACGCCCAACTTTCAGAAATCGTTAAATCCAAATCTTATAAAACTGAAATTGCCATGTAGTAACGGTCAATTAACTGAAATCGCCAATTGTTTCTAATTTTAAACGGACGTTAACTTGGTCAAGTGAAAAGTCGAGTTTGCCCTCAAATATGTTCTTCCTTCGGACGTTAACTTGGCCGAACTTCATCTCTTCGTGACCTCATCTCTTTGTGTCCGAGCTTCGAACTTCATCTCTTCGTGACCTCAGCTCGCCCAAGCTCCACTATAAAATGAGCCACGTGAGACGCACATGAGTCACTGTTCACGGAAACAGTCAATTTAAACCGTATTTTTTTGTTTTTAATAATTCAGTTTTGAAATTTGTTACTATTTGACAATTTTCCAAAGTTTGGGTGCGGATTTGACAATTAAGCGTAGTACGACGTTAGGACATGAAGTAACCTCTAATGTAAATGATTCTTTTCTACTTACAGAAAATGTGAAAATCTGTATAATCAGACTGGATTATGTGTATCCTTAGTTATTTAAGGTAGAGATAAATGCTTAAGATTCGAAATCAGAGCTCTGACTCTGAATTTAATGGTCTAGTAGTTACAGTAATTTAATGGTCTATGGATTTATCGTGACTAATAGCAACGTGTGCCAGTTTAGTTTCTCTATAAACTCTTGTGCTCATGCTTAACAATTATGTACCATTTGCGAAATACCAAACTAGCCCGCCCTTACTTTTCAATATGCCCCTTCTTCAGCAACTTGCTTCTGTCCCTCCTTGCACCTTCCATGGGCTCCTTCCTCCTCTGAGCTCCAATGTATGCCTCAAGACATCGAGACTTAAGGTTGCTAAGACAAGTGATGCTCCTAATTCAGGCCAACCCATTACTATACAACGACGGCACGTAAATTACGAGCCTTCCGTTTGGAATTACGATCGCATACAATCACTTACAAGTGCCTATCTGGTATATATATAGGCTCCTATGGTAGTTGTTGTTCTTTGTTCTTGTCCTAGGTTTGTTGTTTTTAAGATTCTTGTCTTGTGTAGGAAGAGACTCACAAGACACGTTCGGACAATCTCAAAGGAGAGGTGCTTGCGATGCTTGATCGACCCGCGGATCCTGTGCACCAACTTGAGCTTATTGACGTTTTGGAAAGACTTGGAATTTCCTATCACTTTGAGAACGAAATAAATAAAATATTGATCAACATATACAACAATGACGATTCTCATTCGTCTAGTCATGATAATAAGGATTTACATGCGGTCGCTCTTTCATTCAGGCTCTTGAGAAAACATGGGTACAATGTACCTCAAGGTGTTGTTTTATGATAATTGCTCTTTTTGTCAAGAATCAAGTATCTTATCTGGCTATCCACAATTATTAAGGATTCGATTTTTCATTATTGATGCTTGTCTATCCGCCTTTCACGGACCATATGATTTGCAGGAGTCTTTAGTAGATTCATAGAGGAGAGTAGTGGAAATTTCAAGGCTTGCCTTGGTAATGATGTAAAGGGGATGTTGAGCTTGTACGAATCTTCATACCTTTTGGTACAAGGAGAGAGCATATTAGAGAAGGCCAGAGATTTCACAACCCAACATCTTAAGAATTACGTGAATAATTATTACAAGCACAACAAGGACGATGGTGAAGGTCAAGAGCTGTCCCTCTCAAACATTCGACACGCCTTGGAGTTCCCACAACATTGGAGGCCTCAAAGAGTTGAGTCAAGGTGGTTCATCGACGCTTATGACAAGCGAAGCGACAAGGATACTGTCTTACTGGAGCTTGCCAAATTGGACTTCAACATGGTACAAGCTGTTCACCAGGAAGATCTGAAATACTTGTCAAGGTAATCACTTCCAATGTTTTCCAATTGAGATAACTTTGTTTCCTAACCTTTACAAACGTTTCATTATCAGATCCTAACTCAAGGCAACGTTTGGTCTCAATTCCTAACATAATAGGTTTGGAATTTCTCAGAAACTATAAAAAGTCGTCTAAACTCACGATTCCGTCAACTCATCCAAGCGTTGTCGTTGTTGGCGTACATTACCCATGGTGCCTTCCTCGACGTTGAACTTATCCTCGTTCTCAAGCAACCGAACTCAATGCTCGACGAGTTGACGGAATCGTGAGTTTGGACAGTTTTTTTATAGTTTCTGAGAAATTCCAAACCTATTATGTTAGGAATTGAGACCAAACGTTGGTCTGAGTTAGGATCTGATAATGAAACGTTTGTAAAGGTTAGGAAACAAAGTATACCCTTTCAAATTTCCAAAGTAATCAAGATATGGGTTGAGACTAACAGTTTTGTCCCGAAAAGGTGGTGGAAAAGCATTGGTCTTGCACAAAAGTACAGCAGCTTCAGCAGGGACAGATTGATGGAATATTTCTTGTGGAGTACGGCTTTGTTACATGAGCCCCAGTTTCAACCGTTCAGGAAGATGGCTACACAGGTGTTTGCATTGATTACAACATTAGATGATCTTTACGACAATTATAGTACTGTGGAAGAACTCAAGCTCTTCACTAACGCAATCGAAAGGTGATCAATATTATATATTACGTGACAAATCTTATGTTTCGAGTTTTGATCCGCATATTTATTTGTAGGGGAAACTCTGTTTTCTAACCTCTTTTGACCTTTGTTTTCCCATTTCTAACCTGAGTTTACTGACACTTCCCAACTATCACTTTTCAAGTTTTTGCAGAAAGTATCGTTTACCGTTTATTTTGACGATTCCGTTAGTTTTTTTGCCACGTGTCACTTCACCCGTGACGACACGTGGCCGCCACGTGGGCAAAAAACTTACGGAATCGTCGGTTTTGACGATTTCTGATAGTTTTTGCAAAAAATGGAAATGTGATAGTTGGAAAGTGTCACTAAAAGTAAACCCAGGTTAGAAATGGGAAAACAAAGCTCAAAGGGATTAGGAAATAGGATTACCCCTTATTTGTAACGATCTTCATATATATCTATATATATATATATATATATATATATAGGTGGGATGTAAACGCCATGGAGCAACTTCCGGACTACATGAAACTGTGTTTCATGGCCCTCTTCAATCATGCCAACAATTTGGCTCAGGAAGTGATGAAGACAGAGGGGATTGATATCATCTATTACCTTAAGAAACCGGTAACGAGGTTTAACAAGTTGACTTTTCCGACACATGTAACCTAATCTAATGTAATGTAGTATATTGCAGATGGTGGATTTGTGCAGAGCCTTCTTATTAGAAGCAGAGTGGTACTATAGTGGCTACAAACCCAGCCTCGAGGAATATACTGAAAACTCATGGATTTCTATAGCAGGTCCTGCAATTTTTGTGTACGCTTACTTCACTGTTGCAAATCCAGTTACCGAGGAAGCCTTGAAAGCCCTCGAAAATTATCACCAAGTGATTCGTTACACTGCACGCATTGCAAGACTCGAAGACGATATTGAAGATGTAACGTGCTTCAATATAAGTGTTTGTACATAGTTATTTTTTTTTGTAGACGGAAAATAGTTCACCGCTACAAGTTTTTTACAATAGTTTGATTTGTATTTATTCAATTCAGGACAATCCATTGGAAGACGATTTTCCCAAATCAGTCCAATGTTATATGCACGAGACAGATTCGTCCCTGGAAGATGCGCGCGAGCACCTTAAGGACGTGGTTAGCACAACGTGGACGAAGTTGAACAAAGCAGTGAGAGGCAGTCCTTTTCCCAAGGACTATGTTAGAGCCGTAGTGAACCTTGCAAGGATGGCACACCAAATGTACCAAGACGGAGATGGCCATGCTTCCCAAAACGAGGCCTCCAAGAATCGCATCATGTCCTTGCTCGTTAACCCAATCCCCGAGCTCTAGCCTCTCTTAGGTACCAATTGTTTCATACTAAGTTTATGCCTCGTTTTGCTATTCAAAATAGTCTTCTCCTGAATGTGAGTCTTTTTTGTGTGTGTAGGGAATCCACACATAGTCGATGGAAGAAAAGCATCGTGAATCTTCATTTAATAAAACAACACTAGTTTAGGCTGATTTACCAATAAATCTACTTGATATGTTGGAATACAAATTGTCTCTTAAATCATAACCATGTGTTAGAATATCATTATAATTGAACTTTCAACAATCAACTTAATCTTTTAGTTGAGTTGGACTTTTAATATGGTATCAGAGTTTGGCACCTCACGGACCCGGGTTCAAACCCCGCTACTTACAATCAAAGTTATCCAAAATAGACCAGCCGTTATATCTCTTCTCAATGGGCTTATCCACTTTTCTAAAAAATTCACCTCCAAACACATAGACGGACTTAATGGGCTTATCCTCTTTTCTAAAAAATTCAACTTCAAGCCCATAAAGGACTTGTCCATGAGGGCGCGTGTTAAAATATAACTATAATTCAAGCTGCACAGCAGGCTCATGCAACTAAAGCTTTTTATGACCCGACCCTGACTTCGGACGGTGAAGAATGGGTCACTGATGGGTGATTTTGTGATCCTTTTCGTTTATGGTTTGCTCTTTTTTCGGGGTTTGCTCCCGCAGCTCTAGATGAGAGTTCTCTTGTTATGGTTGTGTTCTGGATCGATCCTACTTGAATATTTCTTTTTTCTTAATAAATTTTGATGAGCATATCCAAAGAAAAGAATATAACTATAATTGGGCTTTCAACTATAACTTACTCTTTTAGTTGAGTTGATCCTCTAATATTCTGAAGTTATATGTTACTCTCACGTGTTGACGAATGTTGTTCTCAATTGTTTAGTTTTTCTGAATAATCCTACTTAGGTAAAAGCCAGCTATTTTAATATAGAAAATAGGAGAAACTACATAAACATATCTCAATGGCCTTTCGTCTCAAAATCTGATCTGTCGTGAACTTTTTTACGTCGAACAAGTGCCCTACATTTTCAGTTTTTGTGTAGCAACTTGTAAAGATCAAATTACCGTTGTCCTCTCCTTGTCTTCTTCCTTTCTGGGTATAAACAAACAAAGAATCAATCTGAAACAATGAAGTGCTGCACACCGGGATGCCATCTCTAGCATTTTCGTTCATAGAGAATCAATCTGAAAAAACGAAATGTTTAGATCATAAGACCATATAAAGAAAAATAGTCATACAAAAAATAAACTAAACGTTTAATTTCAATCTTTCAGTGCAATGCTTTGATGTTTGAGCTCCTCATAACAGTGTCTAAAACTTGAGGACGGAGTCGTTCATTTCTTTGATGTATGTCATTTCTATCTGGCATTACTTTGAACAATTGCATTTTATTTGGCGGCAAATCTAGTTCTTTTTTAATGTTGGCAGAAGAAGGCTAGATCGAAAGATTGAGATTTTTTATTATCTGTGTGTTTTCATAAACAACGATTAAATCAGACCATCCTAGTTTTAATTATTTTGGCCTTTTAGTAGTGGAAGACAAACCAGATATTTAGCTCAAATAGATATTTAGCTCCGTCTCGAGTATTTAGCTCTTTGATATTGCGTTATTGTACGTATCTTTAGTTGCTGAATCTATTTTACCATTTTGTGTAGAAATCTATTATTTCAAGCCATATATGTCAGATCACTTGTATTGTTTCAAACGGGATTCCGACCGTTATCTCGACTTGTATCAAGTTCTACCCTTTGACTGTGATATTGTTTCTGTTTGGGATATGATTGAATGAAAGCATAAACTTTCCTAATAAAATTCAGAATGAGACAAATCGAGCTCTGACTGTGAATTTAAAAGTATATAATTTTTATGAACGTATATTTTTATCAAAAAGAAACTTTTTAAACAGGAAAGCATCTAAAGGTCGAAAGATCATAAACACGATTATAGAGGATCTCCCGACAATGGAGATTATAGGAAACACCTTTAAAACCAAGGAAAAGTAATCCCCAAAAAAAACAAAAAAAAACACAAAAGACGAGCCAGAGAGAACCACAAGTTAATTGATAATCTCCTTGACGCCTGAGAGAGCGCCCTTAGATGACTTAAGAGCCGCCTGATTTCACATATCCACATCCGAAGGGACAAGTTGGATAGCCCGTTCTCGACTCATGGAGCGAGTTGTAGGTTTGGAGTAGGTCACGGTGCCATTGGAATTATATTTCTTAGAAACCCGCCCCCCAAAAACCGTAAGTAGAGCTGCTTTCCAAGGGCTACCCTGATCCTCGACAAACAACAACGAGTTATTTGAAACAATGGTCCCACCTGGCCGTACATCATGATGTCTGACAACATTAAGCTCCACTTAAACCTCGCTCTGGCCCAAAACAATAGACCCTTGAACATGGGTCTGATCCCGATCCAAGGGATACAACGAGTAGCACCAGGAGACACAACGAGTGGATCTGGGTCACGCCCAACTCTCTGATCCAAGACCGTCTGATCATGGGGCGCAACCCCAAAAACGACCAGATACCCTCCTAGGCCCAAAACAGCATCAGGAACATCCGATAGAGATTTACCAGGATCTGCATCGTGATCCGAGTCAATTTGAACAACCACATCTTGACTACCCCTCGAAATAGGGGGATTTGAAAATCAAAAACTCGATAATCAGGGAAAGACAAACGAGTTATAGTGTTACCATCGCCGGCCGAAAAGTTCGCCAGAAAATCAATCTCAACGAACTGACCTTCACCTTCTGAGCCAATCTGAGTACATTATTTTCTAATCACGTCCTTCCATGCGGTCTCAGAACGAGCCTGAAAAGACGCCTTCCTGACCAAACTCTGAACCTCCACAGGAGACAACCTTGGACGTGCCAAGGCTACCAACAGAATGCCTTTCTCATTAGAGTTTTTGTGGGTCATCCAATGTTTCACTAAGTTACGGATTTATTTAATGGTCTATGAATTAATCAGGATGAATAGCAGTGTGTCAATTCTATATAAACTATTGCCCTAAAGCCATTTGAATGCAACAGTTATGGATGGTATATTAATTACTATAATTTAATGCTCTATGAATTAATCAGGATTAATAGCAATGTGTGCCAATTCCAGTCTCTACATAAACTCTTGTCCTAAACCCATTTGAATGCAACAGAAATCAGTCAAGTTCTAGCAAGTTTGCTTTTAATTTTCTATCATGTCTCTTCTTCAACAGCTCCTGTTTCTCTTTGTAGCTTCCGAGGACTGGTTCCACCTCTGAGCTCCAATGTTTGTGTCAAGACATCGAGACTTAAGGTTGCTAGGACAAGTGAAGTTCCACCCATTACTATACAAACACAACAATCAAAATACCAGCCTGCCATTTGGGATTACGATTACATACAATCGATCAAGAGTCCCTATATGGTACTTACTTGTTCATTCATCATCGTCCTTCTTGCAATTCCAGTACTAGGTTTGTTGTTTTTAAGGTTCTGTGTCGTGCAGGAAGATACTCACAAGGAACGGGCCGACAAGCTCAAGGGAGAGGTGAAGGTCATGCTTGATCAAGCTATGGATCCTCTCCAACAACTTGAGCTCATTGATGTTTTGGAAAGACTTGGAATTTCCTATCACTTTGAGGATGAAATAAACAAAATATTGCTCAACATACACAACAATGGCGATTCTCAATCTTCTAGCCATGACAATGATTTATATGCGACCACCCTCGAATTCAGGCTCTTGAGAAAACATGGGTACCATGTACCTCAAGGTGTTTTTTCCTACTAATAATTTCTTAAAAGTGATACCCTTGGTGGTTATACGTCAAGTATATCCATATGTGAATCAGGAGTCTAAGTTAGTCTTGGACCCATAATTTAATAAGTTAGTCTTTTCGGTCCAGTGAAGGAAAATGCGTATATCATAAGCTTCTTGTCTTGTGCTCCTCTTTAGATAGACCCGATTCTCCCCAACAATATATGCTAAAACTAACCATATAGAAGTATACTTGAAGTTCAGCGTAGAAAGGTAGTTTGTAGACATTTTGTTAATATAGAGATTTTGCTGGCTATTGGGACTGAGGATGTAGTCCAGTCTTGGTAAGGTCTCAGTTTCTCTTAGGGGCTGGTTTCTTTTTGGTTGTTGTTTCCTTTTAGTTCGTATTTTATGTTTGTTGAGGGAAAATCTATTGACATTATGTCATGCCGTTTTCTTTTCTTTCTTTTTTTGTAGAGTACCTCAGTTTATGAAGACTTTGGAGAAAAAGATTTATTAATAAAACCATCATCTATCAAAAAATGATTAAAATCACAAGCACCAATCTAGTAAGAGTTTTAGCTTCAAGTTGCGGTACCTGACTTAATACAATTAAAACGGTTTAAAAATTATACCCATATAAGTAGTTGTTGTTTCTTATATTGCAGGAGTTTTCACCAGATTCATGGAAGAGAGTAGTGGAAATTTCAATCTCCGTGAAGATATAAACGGGATTTTGAACTTGTACTAAGCTTCCTACCTTTTAATAGAAGGAGAGAGTATATTGGAGAAAGCGAGAGATTTTACAACCCAACATCTTGAGAAATATGTGAATAGTTACTACAAGCACAAAGAAAAAGATGAAGTATTTTTTTGATCAGCGAAAGCATATGATAAATTACCCTTTAAGAAAAAGGTTACAAAAAAAAACAATCTATCTACAGATTGAAGGCGGAAGTTTTGAAAACAAAAGAAAAACAGTAAACAAGAATGGGTACGCAGACCCAGTAGTGTAAGGGTACACAGACCCTGAGTGAATGGGTACGAAGACCCAGAAGTGAATGGGTACACAGACCCTGTAGTGAATGTGTACGCAGACCTTAAGTGAATGGGTTCTCAGACCCAGAGTGAATGTGAATGGGTACTCCGACCCTGAGTGAAAGTGAAAGGATACGCTTGAAGAGTTGTCCATCTCAAGCATAAAACACGCCTTGGAGTTCCCACAACATTGGATCCCTCAGAGAGTCGAATCGAGGTGGTTCATCGACGCTTGTGGCAAGTGAAGAGACAAGAATCATGTCTTGCTCGAGCTTGCCAAATTGGACTACAATATGGTGCAAGTGGTTCATCAAGAAGATCTAAAACACATGTCGAGGTAATTAATTAAGCGTTTCCAAAATTAAGAGGTAATCACAAATAGGGTTTAAGACTAATTATTATAATCTTTGTCGGATTTTGCATCCCTAAAAGATGGTGGAACAACATTGGTTTGGCACAAAAGTACAGCAGCTTCTGCAGGGACAGATTGATGGAGTGTTTCTTGTGGAGTGCGACGTTTCTATACGAGCCTCAATTTCAACAGTTTAGGAGGATGGCTACACAAATGTATGCACTTATTACAACAGTAGACGATCTTTATGACAATAATGTCATTGTCGAAGATCTCAAGCTCTTCACTGACGCCATAGAAAGGTGATTAGCATATTATATTTCATGTCTTTGTTGGAAAAAATGTGATCATGTCTTTGTTAAGGTGAGTGGTTATGCCATGATCAAGTATGGGTGAGGATTTCGTAGGATTGGCCCCCACAAAATGTCTATTTACCCCTAATTGATAGCTATTTAAATCCATCTCTTTATTTATTCTAAGCATCCAATAAAATGCAATTACACATGTCAAAACTTATTGCTTTCTCTACCGATTACGTTTTTATTGTACCTCAGTCCTGATGATTTCTCTACACAGAGTTGTGTTCGCTGATGTTAGTCATTGTATCCTGGGAGACCGCTGCTCATAAGAGACAGTTAAGTGTCTTAAGAAAAGTAGATTACCATGACCCGACTAAAAATTCAATTTCATAATCCGTAATCAGTAAACTAGATGATTCGGTAAAGGTTATTGTTATTGTTTCGTTTTGTAATTTCTATTATTTACTTGAATTTGTTTATTCGTCAATATATAAAACCCTGTATTTTCCTACGGTGTTCACAACGAGATTGTTTCCTGAATTAAACTCGAATGCATTACTGAAAAGTCAAACAAATACGATCCCTGACTACACGTGTATTTATTTGTAATGATCTTCATAGGTGGGATGTAAGTGCCATGGATGATCTTCCAGAATATATGAAACTATGTTTTATGGCCGTCTTCAACTTCGGCAACAATTTGGCTCAGGAAGTGTTGAACAAACAGGGGATTGATGTCATTAGTTACCTCAAGAAACCGGTGACGATGATTAATGAATTATTTTCTTCCGAAAAACTATTCTACTATAATTAAGTGTAATAATTTTGAAAATGGACTCACATTGTAGATGGTGGATTATTGCAAATCCGTATTATTAGAAGCAGAATGGTATCATAGCGGCTACAAACCAAGCGTCGAAGAATACACCGAAAATTCATGGATTTCTGTAGGAGTTCCTGCAGTTTTGGTGTACTCTTACTTCACTGTTGCAAATCCAGTTACTGAGGAAGCCTTGAAAGCCTTGGAAAACTATCACCAAGTGATTCGTTACCCTGCACTCATTTTAAGACTTGCGGACGATATTGATGACGTAAGCTTGCTACTCTTACACACAAAATAATAATAATTTCACCGTAATAGTAACATACTAATAAATTTGACTTGTTTTTAGGACGATCCATCAAAAGGTGATTTTCCAAAAGCGGTCCAGTGTTATATGCACGAGACAGGTGCGTCAGTAGAAGATGCGTGCAAGCACGCGAAGGAAGTGATAAGCACGACATGGACGAAGCTTAATGAGGCTACCGCAGATTGTTTCCCTTTTCCTAAGGAATATGTTAGGGCTGCACTAAACCTCGCAAGAATGGGACAACAAATGTACCATGACGGAGATGGCCATGCTTCCCAAAACCAGGCCTCTCAGGATCGCGTCCTCTCTTTGCTCGTTCGCCCTATTCCCGAGACTTAGCCTTTCAACATAGTTAGGTACCAATTCTTCAATTCGTTGCATACTCAGTTCGTGCTTCGTTTTACTATTCAAAATAAGGTTGTACCTATTAGACTATAATTAGAATTGATGTATAAGTATACCTGAATTTGATTTTTTTTTTTTTTTGTGTGTGCATGATGTGCAGGGAATCATATACATTGGAGATGGAAGAAAAGCATCAATGAATCTTCACCGAATAAAATAGTACTAGCTAGTTTATGACGATTTTCCAATAAACCTACTTGGGGTTGGAATAAAAATGATCTCTTTCATCATGAATTTGAAGTTATGGGTTTGAATATGGTAGAATGCATGTTTAAGATAGATTATTGGGTTGTATATCTTTCTGCCACGTGCTGATCTATGTTGTTTTCAATTGTGTAGTTTTTTTTTTATAAAAAAAAATCATCAATAACTTTGAAAGTCCAGCTATTACCGTACATAAATTAGTTAGCTCACCATTGATATTGGGCATGTGAGAAGAAATCAAATAGAAACCATCTTTTAACGTAAAAACCGTGTGATCCAATCCAAGCCATCCAATTTAAGAATGGATGGATGAGATGCAATTGAGTTGTTGACTGGAAGAAAAAAAACAACATTTTTTTGGTAAGTTGTAGGGGCTTTTTGGTAAAACTATCATATTGATTTTTTTTTACCAATTCACAAATTTAATTTTTCCTGCTTCGTTTGAAATCCGATTAGCTTCAAAATTGCGCTAATATTTTTGTTTTTTCAAGGGCTTTCTATCAAGATCAGTCATGAATATATTTTGAAGCATGAAAAAAAAATTATTTTGGGGCTGATTTAAAAAATATATACATCTAAAGAATTTTTATCTATACTTTACACTAGTTTTATCAATACTTTATACTGATTTTATCAATAGTGGACACTAGGTTTATCACCTCATTTTTCAAAACTAAACATAATTTAATTTTTCGCGATTTGTTTGAACTCCGATTGGCTTCAAACTTGCTTCAAAATCTTTGTTTTTTCAAGGACTTTCTATCAAGATCAGTGGTGAATATGTTTTAAAGCAAGAAAAAAATAAATTATTTTGTGGATGATTTAAAAAGAAATTATATCTAGGGTAATTTTTATCAACACTTTACACTGGTTTTATCAACACTTTACTCTAGTTTTATCAACACTGAACACTAGTTTTATCACATCATTTTCCAAAACCGAAAATGATTTTTATCACCTCATCACATGTTTTTTTATGAACACTAAGCACTACTTTTATCAACACTAAACACTATGTTTATCACTAAATTACATGTGTGTTATCACCACATCACATGTTTTGTTATCAACACTAAACTCTAGTTTATCACACTTATTATCAAATTTGTACACATTTTTTTATCACCTCATTAATTGTTTTTTATCACCTCAGTACATGTTTTTTATCAACATTTAGTTTAGTTAGATACCCCAATATAAAACATTTATTAGTGAAAATTTATCAACATTAAACATTATTTTTATCACCCCTATATAACTTTTTATTTTCATGCTTCAAAATATATCCATGACTGATCTTGATTTAAAGCCCTTGGAAAAAGAAATATTGGTGCAACTTTGAAACTAATCGGAGTTGAAACGAAACAGAAATTATTAAATTAGTGAATTGTTGAAGAAAAAAATAGGCATTTGTCCACATGGAACCATGTTATTACAATTATACCCTTGTTTGTGTGAGAAAAGAAAAAGTGGTGTGAGTTTTTGGTGGAATTGGGGTGATGATGTGGCATTATGGTGAATGTTGGATCTAAAGGGTGTATGACTAGGATTGGTTCACATAGTTTTTATGATAAGGAGGTTTCTATTAGATTTCTCCTCTTGGACACGTAATCTTTTTTATTATCGGCAAAAAATAAATTATTGAGGCCTCGCCTTTGATTAAAAGACGAAGCCAAAGGGTTACAAGAGACCCCTAGAATCTGCTACAAGCAACTTAAACAAATGTTGGACATCGAAGAACCATAGGAAATAGATCTTGCACTTAAGTTTGATATTTATATGTAGCACAAAACAAGATTACAAGGTGTTAAACCTAAAGTTTTATAACCATCAAGCTCAAACCAAACCGAAGTTCAATCTATAAAGCAACGATCCTTTTTGGAACCAATCAACACATGTAATAAGTTTTGTTTCTTCTTCTTGGTTGGGAATATGGGTGTTAGACCTTTTCAGTTGATTATTGTTAAATCCGGTTCCAAGACTTTTTCTCTTTTTAGCGTGATTCATGTTTGTT
The DNA here is from genome assembly GCA_963921825.1 of Erodium maritimum. Taxonomy (NCBI): domain Eukaryota; kingdom Viridiplantae; phylum Streptophyta; class Magnoliopsida; order Geraniales; family Geraniaceae; genus Erodium; species Erodium maritimum. Next base: position 150,211,387 of record OY997588.1, read on the forward strand.
ATATCTGGTCTTTAAGACTTTGTTTTCCGGTTGGCACCCAGGTTGTTGAGGTTCTTAGCATAGGTTTGTTATTTGTGTTTCGTGGGTTGTACCTTAGCTCTCGTTTGTGGTGGTTTCTTGAGTTGTAATTTGTTTTCATCCCCGGTTGTGGGGCTCTGGTGTTTGAGGTTCCTATAAAGAATGCTCCTAGGTTGTTTATGTTCTGCATCGCGCTTTTTACTTCAAAGAGCCGGTAATTTAAATTTGCTTTGCAGATAAAAAAACACCTCCAGACGTGCTTAGGACGACGAGCGCCCAGGGAATCACCAATGCCAGAGAAGGCACGTCGGAAGAAAGCCACTTCAAAGCAGAAAATGCCACACCGGAGTACGATACCAGCCAAAGCACTGCAACAAGAGAACGAGGCCCAAAATAACCCAAGAGCACCCACCCCCACGAGATCCATATCTGTTGGGTTTTGTGTCATAGGACAAGTCACAATGTGTACAGTGTCATTTGTGAGTTAATAATAGTTGAAAACGTGTTATTATCATTAAGTTGTAGTGTTAACGAAACAATGAATATACTCTCTTTTTTATAAGCTCAGAATTTTATTGAAATAGATTTACTCTCCAAGATAGAGAGAATCTAGAAAGTCAAAGACCGAAAACAACGATTACATGAGAAAGTTCGAAAAACGGGAACTCTAAAGGGCATAACCCAAACCGTAGGACGCAGTCCACCAAAATACAGGAGAAAACGATTACAAGACCAAAATAAAGCCCGAGTCTACTCCTCGTACCATTGCAATGAGCTTTTATAAGCTTAAGTTTACATAACGACAACTGAACTACATCGGAAAAAACTAACAAAAGAACCAAATGTGTAACCCCGATTCTTGATATAGAACCATCGGAACCTCCACCTATACAGGCTGTTGAGTACTGCCTCTACACCAGCACACCAAGTACTAGCGCTATAACATCATCCGAGAACAAACTAGCTTCACGGCTCCATGGACGGAACAATAGAACAACAAGTAGACGGAAACATCTCAACTGAGGAAGTAATATATGTGACTAATGAAAGTTTTGATTTACACTAGATATAAACCATCTCTTTTAATTCTCAGGTCAGGTATGTAAGAGACGTAGTATAGACGACGTCAGCTGTGTGACGTAGTAAAGTGAGGCACGCATCTCCAAATGTTGGGATGCTAAATAATGGGTAAAGAAGTCAGAGACAGGTAGGTTTCAGAGTTCAGAAAGAACGTGGCTATTGTTTTTTTTAGGAGGAGACTATACTATTATTTGGTGTGTGAATCAGTGGAGATGAATTATTGGATTTTTTCTGTTTTTAAAAGGACACTACTTCAACTTGGCTATGATATGAATCAATGGAGATTAATTATTGGAAATTTTAATCTCCATTCTTCGGAAAGAGAAGGTGAGTAGTTTTGGTTTTTTAGACCTAACGGGTCGACACCTGGATGATCGGCCGTGAAAAAAATCAAATGTGGTGGTGGAGATGATCGATGCGATAAGATCGAAGCAGATCTCGACGCCGGCGTGTGAGCTTGGCCGGTGGACTTTTGGCAATGGATGAATTACGATGATGATTTAGAGCAAAAAAAAAGTAAAACTAAGAAAAGGATTTTTAAAAAAAATAAAATGAAACGAAAGTAAAAAAATAATTTTTAAATAATGAAAACTGAAAAATAAAATAAAATAAAGAAAATAATATAGCTAGAAAACTAAAATAAATAAATATAGTAAGTGATAATCATTGCAAAACTACAGAAGAAGAAAGTTTGAATAGATTCTTTTCAAAGATTGATTGAAAAAATTATAGGGATAAGATTCTAGCTATAGAACCGAGAAGCACCAAGATTGATAAGATCGTGTTAAACTAACCATCTTGAACCAGAATACCTGGTCCATTCAGATGATCATATCAGGTCTAAAATCTAAATTGTTATCAAATTACAAGCCAGAGCACTTGTATGAAATTCAGCTTCAAAACAATCCCAACAAAGAATGAAATCAGAAAAACGATCTAAAACCCAATTTTACCAATATTTAGCACCAAAGAAGTCAAAAACGAAAAACTAAACAAAATATAAGAAAATAGGTATGTTACCTTGATTTTCCTAAAGTAAGTAAATAAAAGGATTTAATATCTAAATATTACCACTACAAAGCATGATGTGGACATAAATTGTATCGATTTTAGATGTTTTTAGTCCACATTTTTTAGCATTTTAGTCCCGGGATTGTATTATTTAGACCATTTTTCTCTCGTTACTCGTATTGTGTCTCTCATTATGTTGTGTAGGTGATGTGATCGAAAAAATGGCTAAAATAGAGGGAAACCCCGTTTTATGAGTTTTGGAAGTTGGATGATCTTGGGAAAGGCATAACTTCTTCATACAAACTCCGATTTCCTTGAATTTTATGTCAAATCGAAGGGAATTCAAATATCTACAGCTTTTGTCAAGGGTCCAAAGCCGTTACGGCCCTCTATCAGACCCGCGCGAGGCTTGAAAACTTTCAGACGGATTTTCTACTTAAAAAAAGGAAAAATTTCTATTCCTAACCCGAATTTGAGAATGAAAAAAGTTCTTGAAGTCCTATATATAGAAGAGCACGAATTTGGAGAGAAATAACTTATTTTGGGGACAATTCTAGAGAGCTAGAAGGCGGAGATTGGTGAACTTTGAAGCTTGAAGGAAGAGAAGCAACTTGGGCAAGCTTTGTATGAGAAGAGAGTGTGAGGGAGAAGAAATAGGGCTTGAACTCAACCATTGTAATTCTACATTGGTATTGTATTTCCACTACTCTTTCAATATGATGATTGCTTGTGAATGTTTTTCTTCATCTTCTTCTTCTTCTTCTTTCTCCATGAGTAGCTAAACCTCATAATCTAGGGTTATAGAGGATTAGAGATTTAATTTCTAATGTATTGAATGTATGAATGAATATTGTGTTGGTTGATTTGATTTAGGGTTTGTATTATGTATAAACAGTTAATGCTCTATCTCCCGGGTAGACTTGATAGAAGGTGGGAATTGCAATCTGACACTCGTGAGAGGTGGATTGCAATAAGGTCAGAAATCTTATACAAATTGGGTTTAAAAATAGACTAGTGATAGCTAGGTTAACACAATTGCAACAACCATATGATTCGTACCGAAAGTTAGAAATTATCAAAGAACGTAGTGCTTTGGGTCTTCCTACATCTTGATTCGTGAGAACTAGGTGGTTAGATTCCATTAGGGTCCGAAACAACGTGAGAAGTTAGGACTAGTTTGAGAGATAATTCGTTGCCCCTAAAATCAGATAACTACATATTGTTCATCGTCATTTAATGCATTAGAATTGGTCTCTATGAACCCATACCCTGGATTCATTTTTTCTCTGATTCTACTCTCGTTTGATTTACCTAAATACTTGTTCACATTTAAATTATTGCTTACTTTTGCATCTTTCAAAACCAAAAACCATTTTTTTAACGAGATAGCTTAACAACGAACTTCAAATAGGAATTGCTTGTCTTGTGCTTCCTTGGGTACGATAATCCAGAACTAAAAATCCCAAAATACTACTTGACGACCGGTATGTGTTAAAACCGCAGGGCGTCAAGTTAATAGTGTCATTGTCGGGGAGCAATTAAGACAACTTTTTCTATATAGTTTGTGTTACGACTGTTTCATTTTTTTTTGTATATACCTTTTTAGTCAATTCTTTGCAACATGACTTTTATGGCTAATTGGTTAAATTACAATGAAATTAGAATGATTCAGTTTAACTTCGATCTATTAAAGCTATATTTTTTTGGAAAAGTTGTGGACCACACGAATGAATTAGATCCGATTCGTAGGTCTATTTGAAATCTTATCTCAATAGAAATAGACCGATTCGGTCTATTCTAACTCTGTTGTGTGGAATTAAAATCGAAAACACGTTCAAATCGATGTGTTTATCAAAATACAAGAAGACCCAACCCGACCAAAATACATTTATTAATATGTTCAAATTGATGTCATCACATTACACGTGCAAACTAAGTACTACTATTTTCTATCGCAAACCAGCTTCCCGGACTCGAGTACTCGGTTTGAGGGCATAATATGACGCACGACTTCAAATTTTTTTATCGGTATTCCTTAATAAAAGATGGCAAGTCACAGGAATTCCCTTATGTCATTAGTCCAAGAACATAGCAAGTAATGTCACGTGACCCTGTAGAACAGACGGTCACGGGACTCAACTTGTTGTGTATTGAAGCAATGTCGTGAGGTAACCAACGTCACTCGTCATTTTTTTATTATCGACAACTAAGGTACAATTTAAAGTCGTCCTGCACATTACACCTCCAAAAAGAATTTCAGGTCCTCCGTCGTCCTTTATTGTAAAAGGTTGAACTTGTATTGTGCGATGGTGAGCCTTTGAGTAATGGTCCGGAAGGGCTATTCTTTCCATAGCTCCAACCACAATTTCAGCTCCTCCGGTCAGCTGGTCCGCAATCCTCCATTGGCAAAGGTTTGGGACTTATTCTTTCCAACCCATTGACGGTCGGCTCACTTGCTATCTTTGATTACAGTTGTGCCTACGACTGCATCCAACTTGGATGTTCCTGCACGAGAATTCACCAATGCTGCCAGACGAACTCATGGTCGTATCTCTCGTGGTATACCACCTCAGCCATGTGCATCACCTACTCGTCGGTCCAACCAGGTTGGTAAATGGGTTACATCTCCAACCAGCACTCATTGAAGCTCTTCACGTCCAATTGATGTCGGTCCAATGATACTGCAGTTCGCGGTGGACCGTTCAGTCGTGAGGGATTGCTGGGTCACGTGGGCTAGCTCCCCCCGCATGGCATCCCAAAACGCATCATCGGATTCGTCACCACCTTGACTCGCCTGTCTGAGCCATGCACACACCAAGGCGGATTCCTCGGACCGACTCCATTTCCGGTACATGTGTATCGTTGTCGGCGGGTTGATTTTCATGCGTGCGTACAAGACCATGGACGGGATATGAGTTTCCGGTTCCGGTTGGCCGTGGTATGGGCGGCTCGAGCTCGACCCCGGCACCAGGGAAGAGGCTCAAAGAGGAGAGTCATCGGCCATGGGAGGTGATTCGGGCGGCAGATAAACGGGAAAATGAGAGGAGGCAATGGCGAAGTAAGGCTGGTGGAGAAACAGTGGTGGCGTAACTTCCGTGGAGACACCTTCGCAGCGTCGAATGGTTAGGAAAGAATGTCGGAAGGTATGAAAATTCGACGATGGTTATCGGAAGTCAAAGAGACGGGTGGAAAGAAGTAGTGAGGAAGACGAAGCGGGTGGTCTTTTTATCGCGGAATCGTGCCACGCGACACACTCTGATTCGCTGGTCACGATACGGTTGAGCCCCGTGTCCAGCGATTCGACAGGTCCCTGAGTCTACAAGACCCACGACGTCGAATCTGCGTTTTCGCACATTCGACATTTGTTTTCAATGCCACCTCAGATTCGACACTCAAACAACACACCGTTTCGACGCTCAAACAACACACCGTTCCGACGCTATTGTAAATAGCCTCAAGACGCGCATGTCGCGTGTGTGACGTAATAAAGTGAGACACGCATCTCCAAATCTTTTGATGCTAAATAATGGGTACAGTACAGTACAGTCAGGGACAGGTAGGCTTCAGAGTTCAGAAGAAGAAAAAAACGTGGCTCTTTTATTTTTAGAAGGAGACTATACTTGGCTATGAATCAATGGAGATTAATTATTGGAAATTTTAAATCATATATTCTGCCAGTCTATTCTTTCAGTTTCCCGGCGGATAATAAATAGGGTGAGCTCTCTCACGTCCGGTTTAAGGTTTGAGAAAAAGGCTCCTGATTGTATAGAAATCCAATGGCTCCTGATTATATTATACCAAATATATAATTATACAAATCCAATGGCTCCTGATTTTTCAGCTTAATTATCCAAATAAAAATACATTTTTTACATAATTACGGTCTTGTCCCCGTGATCCACTGTGGGATCACAATTACGAGAAGTGCTAATACGTACAACACAAAGAAACAAGTGTACTAAATTTATTTTTGTTACTCCTGTTTTTGATTTTCCCACATGCATGCTCCATATTTTTATTGAGAAATCCATGCTTCATCACTATAAACATGTTGTGTTTTGTCACTAATACAAGAGGACGCGAAGTCATTTTCATGGTTGTTTCTTGCACTTGTAGAACGGCATGAACCAAAAGCAACTCATATGTACCTTTAATAGACCAACATCCTGCCATGAAACTACGGAACACGGTTAGACACTTATACACCATTCTTCGGAAAGAGAAGGTGAATTATTTTGGTTTATTTAGACCTAACGGGTCGACACCACTGTGGTTGATCGGCCGTGAAAAAAATCAAATGTGGTGGTGGAGAAGATCGATCGATAAGATTGAAGCAGATCTCCACGCCGGCGAGTGAGCTTGGCCGGTGGACTTTTGGCAATGGGTAGAGTAGCAATAGCCTCTCTTCAGCATGAAGCCACTATCATGCACTTTGTCTTCGGAAGTCCAGTTTTGGCAAAAACAAAATAATTTGCAGTGGAAATGGAAAACTAGTGTGTTTATACTTTCATACTAATTACTTAATTACAGATGCAATTGGTTTCTAATTTGGTGAACTACATATGCTATTATTTTCTTTAGGGTTATTATCATCCGAATACCCTAAAAATATTTGGTTTTCATCCGAGTACTCTAACCAAACTTTGTGACACATTAGTACTCAAACAAACATTTTGTTTCAAGTTGGTACCCGCCGTTAGTTTTCCATCCATTTTGGATGGAAAATGGTCATGTGCACAACACACGACCTTAAAAAAATTTTAAAATTTCGTTTTTACCCTTCGCTCTCTTATAACCCTACAAAACCTAATCCTCATTTTCAAACTCACTCTCACCTACACAACACCTCCGCCTCTTTCCATCTTCCTCACCCTCTCACCCTAGTTCCTCTGGACACTTCGGCTAGATCTGGCGTCTCCGGCCTTCGCCGAGCTCGACTCCAGCGAGTTTTGTCTCCAAGATCGATTCTGGCGCTAACTCCAAGGACGACGACGAGTTTTATCTCCGAGCTCGACTCCGGCCCTAACTCCGTCGCCTCGTGTGGCTCTGCTCATGCGCAACAGTTCATGTTTTGTGGGAAGAACATATGAAGGGGAAGCACGAGTCAAGATGTTAGATTTGAAGAAGTAGCACGAGCAAAAAAAATTCAATGTTTTCCAGATTTATTGTTCTTAGAACATCAGATTTCAGAGATGAAATAAAACTGGTTGGATGGTGTTGGTTGTTGTTGAATCGTGTTAGATGGTATTGAATTTGTAAGTTTTAAAATCGTGTTGATTAATCGAGCTGGATGGATGGAATATGAATCTGGAAATTTCGATGGTGTTAACTGTGTTCATAATCGCCGTTTAAATCCAATTTTTTGATTGCTTAGAGCATCTCCAATGGTTAGACACTGTGCAGTGTCTATGAGCAGTGTCTAACCATTGTTTTTTGCTTCCAGACACTGCTCCTCCAATGGTAGTGTCTACGCAGTGTCAGGAGCAGTGTCTAGACATTTTTAGTTAATTAAAAAAGAACCCCACATTTTTAATACTAATTTTATTTCATACCACACAAACATTACATAATATTTAAACGTTAATACATATGTAGATAATTTAAAACATAATTATTAAAATACGATTAAACTAATTCCTATTTCTACTAATATGTAAACGCCACCTCGTATCGTCCTTGAGCATCTCCCACACAGGACGTTTATTCCACAGCCCGTGTTCCCCTTCATAATCAGAAACGGCCGCGGCATATAATTCGTCATCCGTTGCCCCTCTCCTAGGGTCGACCAATTTCTTTCGGTAGGCTTTATCAAACCACTTGCACTTCTTGCTCATCTTCTGGAAGTGGTCCTTGACTTGCTTCTCTGTCCGTGGTGGCCACTCATCGTTCCCGGTTTGTACGTAAGCCAGGTACAGAGCATGCCAATACTGGCCCCCGGGCTCGTAGTGGGTGAGCCAATTGACCACCAAATGTATTTCCTCCTCTAGTGACCAAAGAGGCCCGGTTTCCCAAGTAGACATATCGACTTGAGAGAAAAAATAAGAGTAAATGCTAGAAAATGAGAGAAATGGGAGAGAGAGAATTTGAGAGGTGTGATAAATGAGAAGGGTGGTGAGGGTATTTATAGGAGGGGGAGGGGGAGGGGTCGGCGCGGCTGCCACGACCTAGGGTTACTATTTCAAATAGTAACCCTGGCACGCTCCTTGAGGCTCCGATAATTCGATAAAAAATTGATTTTTTTTCAATAACACACAAAGTACATTAAATCAACTAGATTAAAACTTTTATTAAGAAAACGCAAAGTACATAATAAATTTAAAAAATAAATTTAAATTGAAGTCTTGGCTAACCCAAGAACTTCAACCGCTTCCCGAGGCTTTGAATGAGTGAGGCACGAGACGCCCTTTCATCCGCGCTCATGTTGGTGATGTCTTGGCGAAGAACTGCGTTCAGGGTGTCCATGATCTCCTTCTGCATCGCAATTCTGCCCTCTAACTGTGTCCCTTTCCTTTGGGAAAAAGTGTCGAGGAACTGCATTTGCTCGGGAGGTAGCCCGGACGCCGCAGACTGGGAGGATTGGGAGGATTGGTCTTTGCCTCGAGCCCTGGCCTTGGCTCTCTTCTGCCCGATCGGACGATCCTCGGTGGTAAACGAGTTCAACTCGTGGTCGAAGTCGTCTCCAAAAGTGCGAGACTCGTCCATCCTCGTCCGCTTGCTTCCATCACTATCGGCGTCGAGGTTGAGGTCAAGGTCGGGGATGTCACATTCTGGAACATTTTTTGTGAAAAACTTTGGTTGCCCCCTCACGACCTCCCACATATGTTTGAATTTGAACACGTGCCCTTCATCGTCGCGGTACGCCTTTTCAGCGCCTGTCAGGACGTCAACCTCTTTCCTCTCGCTTGTTAGCGTGTTCTCAAAGTTGGTGTACTTCTCCTGGAACTTGGTGATGAAGTCTTTAACCTTATGCCAATGGTCCTTGCACGCCATCCACGCCCGAGGTGGGTCCTCTGCCGGTCTAACCGCCTCGTACTCGGCATGCACCTTTTGCCAGTACTTGTCATTCTTCTGGTTCTTCCCGTTGATGGGGTCGAGCGAGTTGTTCAGCCACGCTCGTGCCAATCTAGTCTCCTCCTCGGCGGTCCACTTTGGTCGCGGAAGTGGTCTCGGCCTCGCTGAAGATGCCGCCGCCTTCCCCTTCCTCCTCCTCGCTTGCGTCGGAGCTGACTGGCAAGGTTGGGTGGCCGGAACGAATTGGGAAGGTTGCACTTGGGACTCTGGCCATTGGGTCGGCGGGGTGTATGGAGGAAGCGGCGTTGAGTGCCCCGATTGGAGGAGTTGGGAAAAGGAGGAGTAGTTGGCCAAGTAGTCCTCTTCGGTGTGGTGAGAACTCACGTCTTCATCATCCATAGAGTCGGCAAGGGATTGGAGGGCTTCATTCGGGTCCATAACGAGGGTTGGAAAAAATTTTGGAGAGAATTTGATGAAGAACAGAGGAAGGGAAGCTAAAAACAAGTGAAGAGAGGGTAAAATTTGAGTTGGGGGTGGATCTGTATTTATAGAGGAATTTAGGGCTTTTGGGGGGTCGGCGTCGCCACGTGGCGGTCGTGACTGGCCAGCAGACTAGTCGTTGGCGCCAGACACGACCAGCAGCGTCGTTGCCAGAACCAGCAACGATACCCAGCAACGACCGCCCTGACACGCCTTCCAGACACGACAAGTCGTGTCTACACGTCGTGTCTGGTCGTGTCTACGCCAGACACGACCGTTGGAGCTGCTCTTAAGTGTTAAAGAAGTTAATTTTTTGAGTGCTAAAATAATAATCACATTCTCTGTGTTGACTTGAAGTCTTGGGGTTGGATTGATCCGAGATTGGAGGAGATGGAGAGATTAAAGGAGATGGAGAGATTTGTTTCAATCAGATTTTAAATGCCATAATCAGAGATTAGGAAATAGAAACCAATATAATCAGATTTTAGAATATTAATTAATAAAACTGATTTTTAATAACTAAAACTGATTTTGTTGTAATTAAAATCTGATTTTTAATAATTAAAACTGATTTTGTTGTAATTAAAATCTAATTTTTTAAATGCCATAATCTGTGATTTTTTTTGTAATTTAATTAAATAAAAAATTTGATAAATGAAAAAAACATTAAATATTAAGTTATTTATTATTGTAATATGTGAAATTGGAAATTAACAAAATGATTTTATTTAAATTAAAACAGAATTTTTGAAATAAAACATATTTTTTATAGGGAAAATTTCAATTTAATACCCTGGCAAACATTTATTTGCAGTATAATACCCTAGCTTGTTTTTTTTTGCATTTTAATACCCTGGCAAACATTTACTTTCACTTTCATACCCAACCGTTAACTTTCCATCCAAAATGGATGGAAAGTAGTCATGTGCTTTGCACATGACCTTATTTTTTTAAAAATACCAAAAACACCCTTCAATCTTTTATTTTTTAAATATATAAAAACTGATTTTTGAAAAGTTATTTTTTGAAATAAAATATAATTTTTTGAAATATATAAAAATCTGCTTTTTTAATATATAAAAAAATGATTTTAATTTTTTTTAAAATAAATATGATTTTTTGAATTACATAAAAATATGATTTTTGAAATATATAAAATTTTATTTTTTAAATATATAAAAACTGATTTTTTTAATTTTTTTTGAAATAAAATCTAAATTTTTAAAATATATAAAAAAATCTGATTCTTATAATATAAAAAAAAACTGATTTTTAATTATTTTTTTTGAAATAAATATGTTTTTTTTAATTATATAAAAATATTGTTTTGAAATATATAAAAATTTATTTTTTAAATATATAAAAACTGTTTTTTAAAATATTTTTTGAAATAAAATCTATTTTTAAAACATATAAAAATCTTTTTTAATACATAAAAATGATTTTTTTAATAATATTTTTTGAAATAAATCTGATTTTTTAAATTATATAAAAATATGATTTTTGAAATATATAAAAACTGATTTTTAAAATATTTTTTGTAATAAAATATACTTTTTTTGAAATATATAAAAAATCTGATTTTTTGTGGTAGGTTTTGAAAATATGATTGGTCTCAATGGGTATTTTGGACTTTTCATCCATTTTGGATGGGAAGTTAACGGTTGGGTATGAAAGTGAAAATAAATGTTTATCAGGGTATTAAATTGCAAAAAAAACAAGGTAGGGTATTATATTGCAAATAAATGTTTGCCAGGGTATTAAATTGAAATTTTCCCTTTTTTATAAGTTAATCTGATTTTTTTAAAATAAAAATTGATTTTTTTAAAATAATATTTGATTTTTTAAAAATAAAATCTAATTTTTATAAAATAAATAAACTGATGTTAAGAAAATAAATAAATGGAAATAGTTTTTGAAATTCAATGGCATGGGGTTGAAAATTTGACTGTTAGTGAGGGATATTTTGGACTGTTTGGATGGAAAATAGACAGAAACTAACGGCGGGTACCAAGTTGAAACAACATGTTTCGTTTGGGTACTGATGTGTCACAAAATTTGGTCAGGACACTCGGATGAAAACGAAGTATTTTTAGGGTACTCGGATAATAATAACCTTTTTTTTTATTTGGTGAATTATGACGATGATTTAGAGATACAAAAAAAGGGGGCTAGCTTCTTCTGGTTAAATGCCACTGCGCTAAATTGGTGAAAACGAAATTAATTTTAAAAAAGTGAAACTAAGAAAAGGGTTTAAACAAATAAAATGAAATAAAGTAAAAAAAATAGTTTAAAAAATAAAATGAAAACTGAAAACAAAATTAAAGAAAAAAATGTAACTAATAGATTAGGACGGCTTGTTTTTTTTACCAGCAATGCAAAATTTTAAAATAACCTCTTTAAAGATTGAAAAAATTGCGGGATAAGGTTCTAACTACAAAACCCAAAAGCACCAAAACTAACAAGCCCATGCTAAACCAGCCACCGTGAACCATCAGATCCAATCAAATGAAATCAGCTCTAAACCTAAATTACAACCAATTACAAACGAAAGCACTTGCATGAAAGATCGCCCTCAAAACAATCCCAACAAAAGGATGAAACCAGAAAAACCTGATTTTATCAACACTAAGCACCAAAAAAGTCAAAAACGAAAATCGAAACAAAACAGAAGAAACTAGATATATAATCTTGATTTTCCTACCACGAAGCAAATAAAAGAAGATCTAATATCCAAATATTACCACCATAAAACATATAAAAGAAGAAATGTCATATACGAGTGTAACACTGCTAAAGAATTACCAAAGAACAACAACTTCCCCCTTTATCAACCTAACCTCTGCCATATCCTGTAGAACACCCTAGTTCGTTAGAACCACCAACCCCTTATACAGAGAGGTGGATGACCACTAATATGTCGACGAACAACACCACAAACGGCGAAGACAGATCCGGTGACAACACCCATTTGAACTCATTGTACCCTAAAAACAATTTCTGAAGTTTTTCAGCCAATGGTACAATTGTCTAATCCACTCGCCGTGTCACGCCCCAAATCCGGTTTTGACCGGACTCGAGACGTGAACTAAAATAAAAAGTAATTAAATAAATTTAAAAGCCAAAACGAGTCTCAAATAACAGTTTAAACCTCCAAATATCCACACGAGTCAACAGCTCGGTAAAAACACATAGTAAAAGAGTTCAGTAAAAGATAAATTGTACGTCTCTAAAACCAATCTAGACAAGACCCTCACTGGCTCCCAAGCACCGAGAATCCGGCTAGCACAGATCCCGCTCAAGACCTGAAAAACAACAAGGTAAAGGGGTGAGCTTTCGCTCAGTAGAAAAAGTAGTTAAGGTTATGAACATCCGTTCACCACCACGAATAATCATCCAATTAGGGCATACTAGAAAAGTATAACTATTAACAACGCCCACGGGAAGTCACCAACCACTAATCACTCTCACAAGACCATAATCACACTTAAAACAACGCACATAGCCAATCAGCAAGCATAGAACACACAACGGAACAACACAAATCACGTACAGCAGATTCCAACATCACCGCTTGCACACAACCACTTATATCTTACCGGACCACACAACATCAGTCCCGATATCTTCCCGTCACTGAGACTCGGGGTAACATCCTCGACCGGCAATACATTCAGTCAAATGTCTTCCCGGCACACAGACTCGGGGCCTCACACATACCGGACCGGCACGTACCTCGGTCGTACGCCTTCCCACCGCATCGGGGTACTGATCACGCCATCCTTGGCCTCGATACCCTACACCGGAACTATCCCTCGGTGTAGGTATCACACCGGTTACACCTCCTCTTGGAACACACATCAAGAGCATAACACGCATTACACTGCCATAGTTCGACCACGGTATACCAACCGAGCCAACTCACCATAACACACATATCGGTCTATCACTCACCTGATCATATCACAATAAATGGTTCACCTCATAACACGCATGGCACACTTGCCCAAACATAGCAACAACATGCTACACCGAGTATATCTTATTATGACTCCCAATCTAATCAACGGCTACAACACACATCATGCATCTCAATCATAGATCATGGCATCACAATCAACACGCAACCCTAAGGCTCGACATGACCATTCTACCAGCACAGCAATTTCCCATAATTGAAAGCGATTATTCTAGTGAATCACATCCTATATGCAAACTAGGACTCTTCCATTTATTATCGTAATTGAAAGCGGTTATTCTAGTGAATCACATCCTATATGCAAACTAGGATCTTTCTGGTTATTATTATTATTATTATTATCATAAAGGCATACTAGTAACTTTTCGTAATTAAACCGGTATTCGCGACTTTCCCTACCTCGAAAGTGAACAACTCTCAACTCCTAGCTGCTGACGACCTGGCTAGCTTCCTCCTCCACTTCACGAGATCCAACCGTCTCCTCTCCCATCACGCTCGGGTCCAAAGTCTTGGATCACAAAACAATTCGCGACTTAAGAGTAATTCACAAAAGTTTACAAAGGAAAACATTCTCAATTAACCCCAAAAGGACCCGGTTATAGATAACCGTCCCAATTACTCGAAATCCAACAAAATGGGCCACAAAGGCCCAAAAAAGGTATGCCACGGTTCTGGTCACGGAGCCTTGATGGGCTCTACCATGGATCTGGTCACGGATCCGTGGCACACGCCGTCACGGTTCTCCTCACGGAGCCGTGACTGGCGCCGTCACGGTCTCCCTCACGGAGCCGTGACGTCGCCACGGTGCCCGTCACGGATCCGTGGCGGGTCTGGCACTGTTCACCGTCTCCTTCCTCCAGCCTCGGATTTTCACGAAAATTACCCCCAAAACCTCCATTGATGACCTTCTAAAGCTTCAGAACAGTACTCAAAACGTCTCTACTTCAAAACCCACCCTGGGTCTTCATCAAAACTCCACAAAACTCAACAAAATCAATCATCCAACATCATTTTTCTCCAAAAATTCATCATCCAAACACTAAACTCCAAAACCCAACCAAGTTCTTCCATTCTCCTCCAAAACCCATGAACCAAATCAATCAAAAACGAAAAAGGAAGAGGGATTTACCTTGAGGATGGAGAATAGATGAAGATGGAAGATTTTGGGTAGGGGATGGGCTCAAGCTACCAATTTTCCTCCTTTCTTCTTCTTCAAGTCTCCAAAACCCCTTTTCCTCTTCCTCTCTCTACCAATTTCGGCCACCAATATGATAATGGATGAAATGCACCCACAATGAGTCATATACCCTAAAGGGGAAATCTCCAAACTACCCATTTGCTTCCCACTTCTCAAGACCAACAATTTAGGGGCATATGGGTTCTTTTGACCCCCTTTTCTTCCCCTCCAAGCAAAAAGGGACACATGTCCATGTGGGGACCATTCCTAGCCAAAGAAATCCAGCTCACTTAATTTATTACGCTTTGTCTCTAATCGGACCGCGTTCCCCGGGTTGACTTTTCCCAACATTACAGTCAATTGAAAGGAGACAGCCCAATTAAGCCAATCGTGCCGACGGCTAAGCTTTTTGGGCCCCGGAAAGGTCCCGAATGACTCCCGGAGTCATCGGTTGACTTTTCCGACAAAAAGTCAACTTTCGCTGAAAACCTCTGGTTCGACCGGGGGCGGTTCTTACACGCCGGCCGCCAACACCTATAATTCCGCGAGCCCTAACCATCATAATGGAAGGGAACATGAAAAAACCACACAGAAAACGACAAGAGAGATAGGGAGGGAGTCATAAATCTAAACAAAAGAGAGGGTGAACAAACACTCCTCACCTCAGTCCGAGCCGCCAACCCAAACTCAAACAACCCTCACGGAAGTAGCAAGGATCTAAACCACCAACATGAGGGACAAATGGTGGTCACCGCAACCAACCATTTCAAACACCGGTCGACAACCACTGCTTCGATGAACCAAGATCCCCCAAGCTCTTGCGGTCCAACCAGAGTAGGGCTGAAAATTCCTCGAACTCAGGCGAACCAAGCACGAAGAGCTCCCGGAGCCACAACGGATGATGAACAAAACGAAGCTCAACAGACGACAAACGGAACGGAGCTCAACCCACCACAACAAAGCTTCAACGAACTCCGACTGGAACGCGTAGCAACACGTCTAGATCTGGACTGGGCTTCCAGACCTGAGACCCTAACAACGAGGAAGGTCGGATCTGAACCAAGCTTAGTCCACCGTAACAAATCGTCGACTAGTTCGGGCAGCAACACGAGACTGTGAGACCCTAACGACAAGACAAGTAAGGCCGGAAAGAGAAGCAAAACAAGGGGGAAAGAGTGAGAAGGAGGAGTAGGGGAAGAGGAGCTCACCACCGCCGACGTCCATTTCCAAAGACCATGGCATTGGCAACGGAGAAAGGGGTAAGGTTTGGAGGCGGCTAGGGTTTTGGTTAATAGATAGTTGCAAGAGAAATAGACAATTACGACGGTGTGTAACCGATCCCATAGTCACTGGATCCTTTTCTTTAAACATTGAACATGCATATAATTAATAAAAGATGTTACAAGGCCCTGGCCACAAAAAGATGAATCAGGAAAAATGTAGTCAACCAAAACACAAGCAATAAAATATACAAAAACTCCGAACATCGTGAGATTGACGGAAAAATGGAATGGATATTCATTTGTCGAACCACTCTATAATTGTCGGTCAAGTGATGTTACGATAGCGACAGGAATTATCAATGCAACTGCTAATGACTAGGAGTTAAAACTAAGTGCATCTCCAATGATTTGACACTAGTAGTGTCAAAGAGCAGTGTCAGGAAGTGCTTTTTGGTTTCCTGACATGACTTCTCCAATGGTCTAGTGTCAAGAGTCATGGTAGGAAGTGTTTTTGGAGCAAAATGGTGTTCTCTCTCCTCTAAAATACCTCCTTGACACGGCGACGGGTCGTTGCAGGAATCAGCAACGACCGGCTGGCACGCCCCCTTGACACGACCCTTTGAGTTTGACACGACGAGCCGTGCCAGCGAGTCGTGTCAGCGCCTCCAACGACCCCCTGATACGACCCGTTGGAGATGCTCTAAGGGGTCTATTACCACAACCATATAATGAATCACATTGGGATAAAACAAGAATGGTTTTATCCTCGAATTAGATATGAAGATATAGAAAAGGAAAAAAATAAATAAGGATGATTTATAGTCTTTAAAAGTAGAATGGTTCTATCCTCCCATTAGATAGGAAGTTGCAGAAAAGGAAATAAATCCTACCGCATGAATCACGTTTGGACAAAACAAAGTTTGGTAGGAATTTATTTAGACAGATGAAATTGTGGTCTAATTCTAGTCTCTATATAAACAGTTGTGCTCATGCTTTTTAGCTCATGTACCATTTTGATACATAGCAAGTGTTATTTGCTCTTATATTTTTCGAAATGTCTCTTCTTCACCAGCTTGCTTCTGTCCCTCCTTGCACCTTTCATGGGCTCCTTCCTCCTCTGAGCTCCAATGTATGCCTCAAGACATCGAGACTTAAGGTTGCTAAGACAAGTGATGTTCCTAATTCAGGCCAACCCATTACTATACAACGACGATCCAAAAATTACAAGCCTTCCGTTTGGGATTACGATCGCATCCAATCACTCACAAGTTCCTATGTGGTACATGTTTTTTTTATTAGCAAAATCATATTTAAATTAAACATCTCCAGAGAAAGAATATGAGTACATGAAAATGGTCTACCTATAGTACATGTTGTTATTTAGTAATGTCGTTCATGTTCATGTTCGTGTCCTAAGATTATGTGTTGTGTAGGATGAGACTCACAAGACACGGGCGGACAAGCTCATGGGAGAGGTGATGGTCATGCTTGATCAAGTTATGGATCCTCTGCAACAACTTGAGCTCATTGATGCTTTGGAACGACTTGGACTGTCCTATCACTTTGAGAACGAAATAAACAAAATATTGACCAACTTACACAACAATGGCCACTCTCACTCTTCTAACCATGACAAGGATTTATACGTTGTGGCTCTTAGATTCAGGCTCTTGAGAAAACATGGATACCACGTACCTCAAGGTGTTATCTTTAAATAATTTTATTTTTGATAGATGATGTTTTATTGATAGGCTTTAAAATAAAGAAAATTACAAAATCGGGGTGAGAAACCTCAATAACCTTCAAAAGACAATAACAAACAAAAGAAAAATTAGAGCCCTGAACCGTTTTGTTTAGTACCCCTTGTTGGGTCTAGGTTTTACGTCTTATGTTTGTCTTTGTTGGTTGTGACTTGTTTGTTAAGTTCTTGTTGTAACACCCCTTGTTGGGTGACTTGTTGAGCTTAAGGTTAAAAAATATGGGTACTAGACCCCTGTTGTGGCATACCCTTTGGGTTGCTGGTAATGGTTTGAGCTGTCGGTATGGCAGGCTCCTGTTTGTAAGCTGTACTGGATGGTTCGCCCTTGACCTCGTTTTCGATCCTTTTGAAAACTTGGTTTTTTATAATAAAAAACTTGTTGATCAAAAAAACAAAAGGGAAATTAATTCCTACGAGAAGGGAGAAAACACCGAGTAGGAGAAGCCAGTCAAACAAGAAGGCTAACATCCTTCTGTAGATCACCCGCCATCTTGCACAATAATTAATCTTTCAGTTCACAACTATTAAGAATTTGATTCTCTCTATTCATGTTTGACTTCTTTTTACGAACATTTGATTTGTAGGAGTCTTTAGCAGCTTCATAGAGGAGAGCAGCGGAGATTTCAAGGCTTGCCTTGGCAATGATTTGAAGGGGATCTTGGGCTTGTACGAAGCTTCATACCTTTTGGTAGAAGGAGAGAGCATGTTGGAGAAAGCCAGAGATTTCACTACCCAACATCTGAAGGATTATGTGAATAATTATTACAAGCACAACAAGGCGGAGGAGGAGGAGGATCAAGAGTTGTCCCTCTCAAGCATACAACACGCCTTGGAGTTCCCACAACATTGGAGGCCTCAGAGAGTTGAGTCAAGGTGGTTCATCGACGCTTATGGCAAGCGAAGCGACAAGAATCATGTTTTGCTCGAGCTTGCCAAATTGGACTTCAACATGGTACAAGCGATCCACCAGGAAGATCTCAAACACTTGTCAAGGTAATTACTTGCAATGTTTTCATATTTCCCAAAGAGTTTTATCGAAATATGGGCAAATCCAGATTTTAGATTAAAATTGTTGTACCTGTTTTTAGTTCTTCTTCGGATTCTGTTCATCCCTGCTTGTGTAAGGTTGTTGCTCTTCTGGTTTTCCTCAGTGTGTTGATGTGATTGGTTGAGGTTCCCGTATGGACCGTCTTTGGGTTGTATGTCTCACCATATAAGAATAGTTTTATAATGTCTTGTTATTCAAAAAGGGTAAACTACAAATGCATATCTTGAAGTTGTCACGTTTAACCGATGATTACCCTGAAGTTTAAAGTTAACTGATGCATATTCTGAAGTTACGAGTTATAACTCAAAACCCCTTATGTCAGCTAAAATGACGAAAATACCCTCAATGATTTTTTTAAATAATTTTTTTAAAATATAAATGAAGTGATTTTTTAAATAAAAATGAAGTCATTTAATAAGTTAATATATATATATGACAAAAGTAATTTTTAAATAATTTATATAACATAATTATTGAATTGTAGTGGAGGATATTTTTGTCATTTTAGCTGACGGAAGGGTTTTGAGTTATAACTCGTAACTTCAGAGTATGCATCAGTTAACTTTAAACTTCAGGGTAATCATCGGTTAAACGTGACAATTTCAGGGTATGCATTTGTAGTTAACACATCCAAAAAAACTAACGAGTTTTATCCCAAAAAAACTAACGAGTTTTATCCCAAAAAGGTGGTGGAAAAGCGTTGGTCTTGCGCAAAAGTATAGCAGCTTCAGCAGGGACAGATTGATGGAATGTTTCTTGTGGAGTGCGGCTTTTTTACACGAGCCTCAATTTCAACAGTTTAGGAGGATGGCTACACAAATGTATGCATTGGGCACAACATTAGATGATCTTTACGACAACTATGGTACTATGGAAGAACTCAAGCTATTCACTGATGCAATCGAAAGGTGATTAATATTACATGTTATGTTAATATGTCTTCACAACCAGATTGTTTCATGAGTTAAACTTGACGGCTTCTGTTTGATAGGTGGGATGTAAATGCCATGGAGCAACTTCCAGACTACATGAAACTATGTTTTATGGTTGTCTTTAACTTCACCAACAACTTGGCTCAGGAAGTGATGAAGAAACAAGGGATCGATGTCATCGGTTATCTTAAGAAAACGGTAACTGATTTATGAATTATTATCATAGTATAAAACTTGTAACCGGTTATTTCACATTTCTATCACGTATGTATGTTGGAACAAAGATCACGACAGATCAGTTTTCAAAACGAAAGATCATTAAGAATCAGGTTTTATAGTTATCTTTATTATTCTTCGTTGTACTCTAATCCGATTTTTGTGTAATAATTTTGAGAGTGGATTTACATGGTAGACGGTGGATTATTGCAAAGCCATACTATCAGAAGCGGAATGGAACTGTAGTGGCTACAAACCAAGCGCCGAAGAATACACTAAAAAATCGTGGATTTCCGTAGGAGTTCCTGCGGTTTTGGTGTATGCTTACTTCACTATTGCAAATCCAGTTACGGAGGAAGCCTTGAAAGCCTTGGAAAACTATCACCAAGTGATTCGTTACCCTGCACTCGTTTTAAGACTCGCAGACGATATTGACGACGTAAGCTTACTACTCTTGCATAGAAAATGATAATATTTCTTCTTTTTTTATAAGCTCAAAAATTTATTAATAAGACTTATTCTAATCAAAGAATCTGAATGCCCTGATTCAAGAAGAAACATGGTAAAAACCAACTATTACAAAATGATAATATTTCACTTGCAATATATAGCAACTAATTTATGAATTCAACTTGTTTTCAGGACGGTCCATCGAACGGTGAGTTTCCAAAAGCAGTCCAGTGTTACATGCACGAGACAGGTGCGTCGATAGAAGACGCGCACAAGCACGTGAAGGATGTGATAAGCACAACATGGACGAAGCTGAACAAAGCAGTCAAAGGTTGTCCTTTCCCCAAGGAATACGTTAGGGCTTCGCTCAACCTTGCAAGGATGGGACAACAAATGTACCATGACGGAGATGGCCATGCTTCACAAAACCAGGTCTCTAAAGATCGCGTCCTGTCTTTGCTCATTCACCCTATTCCCGAGCCTTAAGGCGCGGTGGGTTTTTATATTTTCGCTCACACTTCGAACGGGTATTTTTCATGTTATTTTAATTTAATCTTTGTGTGCTTTTTTCACTGTACTTTCGTTTTGCTCCTCCTGAATTATTGATAAATTTTGAGAACATTTGAATTTAATTACGGTACAATATAATAAAGTACAATACATAAACAAATGTGTAATATTTGATAATGGTTAAAAGAACACATTGCACAATTGAAACATGTGAATGTTGAGATGTAATCAAGTACGTGTCAGTATGACTTGGATAATTTAGCAACAGAGCTTACGAGGACGGTGGTGAAGTATGCATCAATGTTTTGGCCCACCACATGAGTATACAGTATTTAGGGGAAACCATGGGTCTTAATCTAGTTTAAGCTTTGTTTTGACGATTTTAATCGGGTTTGATTGTTTTGTACTTCTTAACTATGATATTTTCATTTTTTGCACGGACTAATATTTCCCGTCTGAATAAACGTTGCCGTTAGTTTTTGATGAAAAAAACCCGAAATGCTCTCAGCAAAAAGTGTTAGGACAGACAGTGTCTTAGGTAACAGAGAAATTAATTATTGTAGCAAACAAGGTTTTCAAGTTCATCCTGTCCCCTAGCCTTTCTAGATAGTTCGATACTTGTTTAATTTTTTTGCATATTCAGTTTATTCTGATTACATTCAGAATATTGCATGTTAATCTACAGGAGCACTTGCATTATTTTCTGATCTAAAAGCAAGCGAAAACATTGGTTAAGTCTACAGACTCAAACATGGCAATTTGTTGGCCTATTGTTTTTAATCTACAAAGTAATATATAAACAAAACCTCTTTCGAGGAAGAAAAGAGTGCAACAAGCTTCTAGCTACAAAACCTAAGCAGATAAGAGTATGTCATATGTAACTCAAACCACCAAACCCGTCTCGTTCAAAAGATCAAACCAAATACGAATTTGAGTGTTGGCTTAAAAACACAGCCTCAAAACATCTGGCTAAAGTAATGAACAATGACGGAGATGGCCATACTTCCCAAAACTAGGCCTCCATGGATCGCATCCTGTTCTTGCTCGTTCACCCTATTCCCGAGCCTTAACCTTTCAATTGTTTACTTCATTGCATATTCAGTCTAAGCTTTGTATTACTACTCAAAACAATGTGTTCCGTTGAAGTTGAATCTTTTTTGTGTGCGTCAATTGACTTTGAAAAATAAAACTATGTTGTTTGTCTCCTTATAGATAAAGATTCTCTTTTTAATATTGTGACTGCAAAGTTGTCGGTTTGAACCTGGGAGATAGCAACTTTAAAACATCCCGCAATTGTTTTTTTTTGTAGGAAAATATATTAATAATAATCCAATGTTTTTAGGACGAGAACAAAGGACACCGGGAAAAATCCGCAGTACAACAAACGAGTAAGTCGATAAAGGTACCTCAAACCAAACCCGACAAAGGGTAAATAAAGGTCTAACAACTTAGATTTCTCTTCCCTGAAGCAAACAGTAAAACTCATACAAAGAAGGAGCATGCCAATAGAGGCACCTCAAACCAAACTAACAACAGGTCTAAAACCCCACAATTCTATCTTAAACAACAAAAGAGAGAAAAACTAACACGGTCTTAGTACCAAATATGACTACCATTAAGCACGCATGAAGCCAAAAGGGCTAAAAACGAAGAACATCCACAAACTCCCAAGCACTCGGAAAACAGACACCGACCACAGCTCCAAGCCACACAAACCCCATAAAGTGACATATGAATCAAATCAGCTCTCTCTCTAGCTTTCCCCTCTCTCCCTTCTCTCTAAACTTCCTCTCTCGGCTCTCTGTTTCCGGCGGTGGCTACGGTGGCTCCGGCCACCAAGGCCACCGCTGGCTTCCTCCTTTTCTAGTTTAGCTGGCGTTGCTCTACCCCCTCTCCCCTTTCCGCTCTCAAATCTCGCCAAGCTTCCATCTCTCTAGATCTAGGTTTTCAGATCTAACCTCAATCCCTCCGTTTGGTGTAGATCTGGCTGATTGGTTGAATTCTGCAACTCCTGGTGGTTGTTGGGGTGGGGGTGAAGGTTTTGTGAGTTGTCGACGTCCTGAGCTCCCTTCGTCTTCGATCGTGGCTCTTCACCCAGATCCGGCTGTGGGACTTCCTTCCCTTTTGGGATTGACGCGGATCTAGGGCGGTTTCATCTCGTTTCGTGGTTGTGGCGGCGCGTGGCACTCACATGTGCGGCGGAAGGCTAGTCGGAGTCGGCCTCGTCTGTGGGTATGGCTCGATTAGTGCTGCAGTGGCTTGGTTTGATGGGTTGCGGCAAGATATGGAGTCTGGCTTTGCGAGGTTTGCTCTTCCCCTTCCTCTTGCTAAGTAGATTCTCTTCCCTTTTCGGACTTTTTACTCCCTTTGAGATCTGAGTTCACTTCATCTCATCCTGGTTTTGAACGAGCTCGTCGGTTCAAGGTGTTGGCCGCCGGCGAAGTCTTGGGTGTAGTTTACCTGTCTCATAAGTCATCTCCTAGGATTGGTTTGGTCGTTCTGGGCTAGGGAGTTCTTCTCTAGCAAGGTCAGGGGTTAGTTTCGTCTGGGTTTGGCTTGGCCATCATGTTGCTTTCTCCCCAATTGTTCTTCATGGTAGTCAAATGCGATTTCAAGATCATTTTCATATTATTGGGCTTAATGGTGGTCAAATACGAGTTTCAGACTCTGTTTTTCAGGAGATTGCGTCTGTTCTATCCCGCTGGCCTTTCTTTTCTTTTTTCTTTTTTTTTTATGTTTGGTTGGTTGTGTTTTGTTGGTTTTCTGTTGTTAGTTGTTGCCTTGTGTTGTTTAAGGGTGTGTTGTTCATCTTGGATTGCCCTTTGTTGTTTAAGGGTGTGTTGTTCATCTTGGTTTCCCTATGTGTGTAGAGGTGATGTGGTTGTTTGAGGTTCCTTTTCAGGAACGCTCCTTGTCTGTAGCTCCATCCATGTTCTTCACTTCAAAGAACAGGATTTATAATATGTCTTGTTCATCAAAAAAAAAAAAAAACTTGTACAACCCTAGAACCCACTGAAACCAAAAGTTACTGGCACGCCGGTGGCCAACACCACTAAACGTCAGAGTAAACCTTTGTACCCGATCTAGTCGATCTCCAAACAATGTCATAAAGACCAAACCTTCGACACCGGCCAACACCTGGACCGTCGAACCTCCATCAAAACTGAGACCGGAGGAGGGCAGTACAACCAAGTCTAAGTTTTGAGGGAGGGAAAACACAAGTGCAAGGTCAAAATCAAGTGTAGTGAGTAAAAACAACCTCCGCATCAACAAGTCCAGCCCTGAACCACGACGATCTTCATCGGAAAGACGGAGAAGCTTGTCCCACGACCGGTTCAGATATGGCGCTTGTATATTTGTACAAAGAACATTATTCTCAACTGGGTGATCAAATTTGTATGATTAATAAATTTTGAAAAGTGTAGTGATTACAATACATAAACTAGTTCTTAATATTTGATAATTATCATTAGATTTGCACAGGCATCAATTTTTTGGCACAGCATGTATGTAATTCTACAGTTATACATAACAGTTGATATACACCTGGTACCTTCATGACTCAAACCAAGAGTTTAAAATCCGGTCTGCATAGTACTGTCAAATGTGTATGTTGAAGAATTCAATATTTACTGCAACATTGAGACAAATCTAAATGCTGAAAAAACATAAATCCTCGTGCTTGGCCAGAGATAGGCACAATACTGTGGCCACTAAAATCGACCTCCATGGCTATGCTCGTAAAGCCATGTCAACTAACATTTCCTCATCGATATCAGTTACCTCCTCCACTTCCGTCATTATTTCATCTCTTTCTCCTATAAAGGGATCAGCCCCGTTCTGCACCAACCCGGAGTGCACCTGTGGTTCTTCACTTGTTTTGTTGGCTTCATCAAGTTGTTGAGTGCTTGTTTGGGGATATGAATCCGTGTAGATGGCCAGTGTAGATGTCACCAACAAGTTCTACAGCCAGAAAAAAAAAACATTCAATTTCAAGTTGTAGTACTGATCATCAGTAATTGATTTTGGAACTGAACCAAAAGTTTTTCAGAGTTTATGTTGGATGTCATAACCAGGTGTATATAGCTGAAATGGATGGTAAAGTTTCTCTTTATCTGATTTGAGTAAGACACTATAAGTCTGAATATTGGTAGTTTTACCAACATACCTTTTCTAGTGCTAGAGCAAGCTTTGAGAGTTTAGGATAGATGCTCTGTGCAGCCAACAGGATCTGCTCAACCGGAAAAAAAAAACAGTAAACAAACACAAATTAGCAATTACGAAACTTCCATAAAAAATATTCCCTCTTATGTATGAAGGATCTGAATTTGATAAATTTAAACTTCCATGATGATTCAATGAATAAATTAAGCAAATTTGTAGAACATTCCAGAGCTGCAGCCTTATGGTTCTTAAGAGTATAAAAATAATGCCATAGAAGTACGAAATGCAACATACAGAATGTATATCATATGTATAAATATTTGACGACTCAATTACAGTTTGAAAATTTGAAGTATGATTCTGTTACTGCTTAATAGTTGAAGGCTGTCTGAATGTGAGAACCTATGAGTGCAACATGCCAACATTACCACAGAAGGAAGTAATTACCTCACAGAGCCTCTGCAGAGTAAATGGAGGGCCTTCAATGAAGTTGAGCAGTTCTGCAAAGTAACAAAAGCATGTTTTGGAAATCTTACCCGATAAAGTACATGCATATCATATATTCTGAGACTGCACACACCAAAGAAAGCACAATATTTAGAAAATACCTTCATCCAACCTCTTCCGCAGCTCCTCAAAGGTTTCCCCTAAACAACTTTGCTGCTCGGAGGCAACTTTTGCCTCAGGATACTCCGAAAGAACCTTCAAGAAATTAGGGAGACATTAAGTACCACACTATCATCTGGAAACCCAATACCAAAGTTGCAACCCTACAAATGTATAGCAAGGATATTCAATAGCAACTTATCAGAGAAATAACCAAACACCTACAGGCAGGCATACCTGCCCATACCTGCTTCAGCTGAAAGGATAGCATGCTTCTCAATTTTTCCCAATCAAGCCTGAGATACAATAAATATAAAATGAGTCATCGTCCAGTTTCTGGTGGTAGAGACCATAATTGTCACCGAGAAATAAAAAGCAACCTTACTTTTTGGTAGTGTTATAGAATCCACTCACTCACATGAATACATAGTAGTTCAATTGATATATATTAGATACAGGATTACAGATAAAAGCAAATTTATGGAAGCAATAAAGAAAAAAATGTAAGAAACATTACATGGGTGGGAAAAGTGGTAGGAAAAGATGGTCAAGATGCAGTGAAACTTGAAAGTGGTGTACAGACTACAGGATTGAACAAGACACGAGTATTCTGAAATTTGAACACCAGTATGATAAGTCGAAACAGATCACTAATTCACTATTTTCCCTGTAATTACAAGAAAAGAAATCGGTGCACCAATGTATCATGATAGTAAGCAATGACTATCAAAGGTGCCATGTGAATCAGACGAAAGCCTAACATGACATCATTAACTTGTGTTAGATATAGACATTAAGAAGACAGAGAAGTCCTCAAACACAAGTGTCTTGCTTGAGAATTAAAAGTTGAGATAAGAGCATTACCAAAATTTCCCTGTAGATGCAATGGCTTCCAGTGTCTGCTTAACCTTGTCTCCCTCAATCTCATACTTGGTTTCCATGCTTCAAAAATTCCAAGCATCAGACAAATTCAGTAAAATTAAATATACAACAAAACGGTAATTAGAATAGTTTTATGTCAAAATAACGGAAGCAAGAAAAAATGCACTAGTCTCATGTAGCAAGGAAAGAATACATGGTGCTCTGACGCAAGAAGATCAACCAGAAAAAAGTAAGTGTCATGTACCCAAGATCCAAGACATCAGCAACCATATTATCAATGTGATAGTCAACATCATTGGAAATGGTGGTAGGGTCTTCCACCACATCAATGGGAATAACCCTAGGGTGCTCTGCACCATCATCGAGAACAACCTTTGGGCGATCTGCAGCAGCATTGGAGATAATGATAGGGTGCTCAGCAGTTTCACTTGATGGTGTCTCCATTATGACTCCTACACCTAATTAAGCTGGTAAGATATTAATCACAAGATATTGACACAACACAAGGATAGCTTTCAAACACGGTTAGATAAGAAGCACAAAGGTATGGTATCATAACAGTATGTAAGAGAACTAGCAGGTAGTTATGTTCCCTTACTAAATCCGTTCAAGGTATCCAAAATAGTAATATAAAAAATGACAAACCCACAAATACTATCAACTAGACAAAAAAAAATAGAGGATATAAGAACAGTAATAAATGAGTGTGAAAAACAGATACCCACAAATAACTTGAGGCAATAGATTACTCCTTCCCTTTCAAAACAAGTGTAGTCTCCATTTTTCCTTTTCAAGTAGTGAATTATATAAGATATTCAATAACATTTTTACATGTGGTTGTTACTACACAAGTAAGATATAGCAAATAGGAGCACAAGGGATAAGGTATTAATTCCACTAATCCTTAACCTTTGAAGAAAATGTTAAATATGATACTTATTTTAGAAGTAGAAAGAACTCTATGTCACCGCATTGTACTAAGGTCAATTACTAAATCATAACACAGACATATGAAAATTATTAGATATTAACTAGTTTCACCAATTAAATCTCAAAATGTATCAAAATCTGTTAAGTGTGATTAACTCCGTGAAATACCAGTCACATGTTTGGCACGTACTCTAAAACTTTTTTAAAATAGCACGCGAAAACTTGATGTCATAACATAGATCTTTCGTTTATTCTCAAATCATAAAGCTGACCTATCAATTTTTCTTGTTACTCACTAAATGGCCGTTAACCTTGAGGACGGAAAATACAATAGACTACGGTCAACTTATTGTATAATAATTTCATAAGTTTGGGGTTAGGATTTAGTGATAAACTAAAAGTGGGGGTTAAGACACCGAGTAACCCCTTAGAAGTATTGAAAAGCATACCATTAAACCAATGAATATGTTTTCTCACCGCCACAGACTGTACAGAATCAAAATTCGAAGTTAAAACAATAATGTTTTGCACCAAAACACACACAGAGATACTAATTTAAATATAAGAAACCTAAAATCGACATGATTTCAAAAAAAACGAGAAAAATGATGCAATACTGACGATTCAGAAACCCTGCCCCAAGCAGAAAATGAGCTTCGGAGCTAGAAGAAACGAGCAAGGCAATGAGTGACGAGAGGTAACGAGTGGAAAGTACTTGTATATCGCCGATTAAAGCTTGAGAGGTGGAGCAAAGAGAAGCATCACGGCCACGGCGGCGGGAATCGAGACTGTTGGTGGAGGAAGAAAAAGGAAACTATATCAAATTTGCCGCGGAAGCCCTTCAACTTCAGTGAAATTAGTTTTGTTTTGGGAAGCGCTGGAGATTTTCAATTTGACAATTTAGCGAATCATAGCTGGCCCATCATAGAACTGGACCGATCAAGTCCATTGAGTTTATTCGATAATGGGCTTAGTTTGATCAAATCGATTGGGCCAAACCAATTGGTAAGGAGGGTAAAGTGACTAAATTGTCCCGACACTAACTTCACCGAAAGAACTTATGACAAATTTATTAACAGTCCCCAAAACGTGGCAGCCTAAAAACGTGACGCGTGCGTCTTTTAAAAGTAAGGCTGATAAGTGAGAAATAGTGTAAAGTAGTCTAAATTTTTTTATACCAATAATAAAATGTTAATATGTTATGCATTTGTGTTTTGGTTATATTTTGACGATAATTTTATTTTAAAAATTAACAATATTAATTTTCTGTATTTTTTTTGGATGTACAATAAAGAAACAAGTTATAGAAAAAAACTAATTGTTTATTTTAAAAATAAATTCACGATTTCAAAAAAAAACACAATGTAAACTATAACAGAAATAAATAAATTCATAACATGTTTTCTTAATCACTAAATAAAATTCTAAACTTATAAATGAAAAATATATAAGATAAAAAAAAATCGTATTTCTCCCTTGCAAGTATACACGTGTTTGCTACTCTACTTGATATACTGGGTGGGTCGAAGTTGGAACAGTAAATAAAATAATAAGATAACAATAAACTAAATGATAAGGAGTGTCAGAAAAAGAGAAACCGGAACCCGAAGGTGATAAGATAAGAGAACTTACTTATCAGCCTAACAGACAGCTACCGCGCACTTCGCCAGACATAGTGGGGCCCACAAATATATCTGTAATTAAACATTAGTATCATTTCTACCCTTTCAGTTTTTTTTTTTTTGAAGTATTAATTAGAACCCAATGTAGTGGTAAGTGAACGCGTACGAGGTAGGGGTGACGTGGCGGAATGGGCATCAAACTTCTTTGTGGATGTGACACTAATGCCCTCCTCTAATTCAGTCCCTTTTTTTTAAGCATAATGGTAATTCATCTTCGTTAAGAAAAACAAGTAAAAACATAAAATAAAATATAAAAAAAGGACCAATTATATTCAGGTCTTATCGGTCTTGAATTGTTAATTTTGAAACAAAAAACACAGTTTTAAAATAAAATAGTAAAACACATAAAAAAGACATACACAACGTGATTATCTTAGGTGTAAATTTAGGGTATCTAATCTCATGAATATGACTATGCGTATCTGACTCTTCTCGTGGCTCGACTTGAAAGCATCTGAGAAGGTCTATGCGAGAAAGAGGAGTAGGATCAAAGAACGGGTCGCTGCTCCTCATCCGCATCACGCGATCATCAGAACACGTGTCAGTCGCGTCATGGCTCTATTTCGTTGATACTGCTTCCCAAACCACAAGATAGATAAGCCCCTATAAGGTCACCCACCAACACCTCTAGTCTCCAGCACCAACCGGAAAGCAATTGCATAGTAGCATCGACTCTGAATCCTGCAAAAGAAATAAAAAGACGACCAAATTGTCTCGTTATTCAGCCACTTCTAAAACGCGTACTTTCCTATCATTAATTTTGATTTTCCTTTTGTTTTTATGCAAAGTAAGAATGGATAATATAATTATTTTAAAAAATGAATGGACAGTAGCAATTTGATAATACAAGCTAAAATACTTTAGAGCATCCACAACCATCTCGCCGGCAACCGGCGAGATGGTGCTGGCGAGATGGTTTAAAATATTTATTTTTAATCTTCTAGTCAACACTCCCAGCCAGCGAGCTACAATGATAAGTGCTCCCCGCCAGCGATAAGTGCCTTTTTTATTCATATTTTTGTTCCCCGACGGCGATAAGTGTCGGCCTTAAGCTCCTAGCCAGCACTCCTCGCCTGCTCCCCGCCTCCTCCTCGCCGGCGTTTTCTCCTCGCCAGCGCCATCTCACCCATGACTGTGGATGCTCTTAAATATATCAGAATAAACTTTATCTATATGGAGAGCTCTCATGGGGTTTTTTTTGTGAGGGTTCCTCTCAAGTCGTTCCTAACCACCGCGTTTCTAGCCTTTCTCCTCCGCAATTGACGTGTCTCCTAGTCTTGTACCAGTCCCTCTTGCAATCCTCATAGTTGCCGACTGGTTTCTCTCCTTAGCACTAGTTGATTCTGCTCCTACCGTCGTCGCCGCTGTTTCAGACCTCTATCCCTGATCGACATCCACCCCCATGACTCTGCCATCAACGCATCCTCCTCCTTGGACGCCACTGATGCATCCTCAATCCCTCTCTCGGTTTTAGATCAAGTTATTTGTTTGGGTTTGTTTTAGTTTTTATATTTTCCTTTTTGCAAGGTCAGTAATTAATGAACAGAGATGCAAGGGATTTTACCAGAAGGGAACCCTGAATCACATATATTCTCTCATTAATATTGTTGAGTTTAGATTCTATCGCACTTCTCACGGCGAAAAGAATCCTCTACATGGGATCAAGCAGTGCTTGGGCACCACCTTGAGTGGTTCTCCTCAGTTTGTTAGTTTCAGTTTTATTAAGGGTACTACTGTATAGTTCAAGTTCGGTCACACTTCTCACGACTGAAAGAGATCTCACCACAAGATTAGACAAGGGTTAGGCACCACATTGGGGTTTAGAGCATTGTTTACTAATAAGTTGATCAGAAGACTACTCTGAATCGTCACACGTCGTCATAGAAAGCTCGAACGGGACGCGACGTGACGAGTTGGTTGCGGTGTGTCAGTATTCCGCAAAATCATCGAAGTTTGTGACTCGTTTTGTCGTTGCTATCGGAGTTGATGTTAAACAAAACACTGATCTCAACGAAATCTCGTAAAACGATAATAAAATCAATACTAACGACACGATCGTTGAATTAGCATTCGTTTGTAACGCTCCACGTGTCCTAGATATCTTTATTTGAAAAAAGGGAGAAAAAAGATCAGACACATAGACGGAGTGGATGTGATTGCTTAAAAAGGGAGAAAAGAGAGTGGGACTTTAATGGAGTGTGAAAAGATGAATAAAGAGGAAGGGTAATATAGGAAGAACAATAGGGTACTTAAAAAGAAATAAGAGAAAGAAAATGGTCCCAGTCTAGTGAGGCTCTTTTCCCTATGCCTCTCACAAGTCACAACTCTCAGAAGCATGGGTGGACACAAATACTTCTCCAATACTTTCATACGAGTTAAAACTACCATGTGGCACTACCTATTGTAACTGAAACACACCCGTTTCTTTTACCATTCATTTGACTAAGACGTGCTTACAATCACGAGGTCGTGAGTTTGAACTGGATCCATGGTTTTCATAAATAACATTTTCTAGTTGTGAAGTAACTTAGATACTAATCTGATTATTCTTATATATATTAATGTGTAATTGATAAAAAATATATATTAATGTGTTAATAAAACTGTATTTTTTTTAGAAGAACAGGAAATATTATTACTGAAAAAAGAGATAATTTGACGAGGACATAATTGTACCCATCTTACAGGATAGAAACCAACTAAATAATAAAAAGTAATAACAGAAAGTAAAAGTTGCTCGATGCTTAGGGGTGGTTGAAGGGGGATATCTGCGGTAGCATCCAGCGGAACCCTAGATACCAATACAGCATGCTTCTACCATATGACACTGGCCGAGCCAACCGAGTGAGAGGGGAATACTGGTGGACTGCCATCTCCCCCGGTGAGTCAGCGTGCGTCGTCCTCCCCTGACTGATAATGGTAGGGCTCCTGAACGCGGGAATGCTGACATCGGACTAGTAGGGGAGACAGATAACGACTGTCGATGGTACCCTCGCCATCTGCTCGCCAGGAAGGGGTCACAGTCGACCACCCCTTCTTGAACCACCTCAAACTCATTCCTGGAGGCGGGGGTGCTTGTGCCCCCCCCCCCCCCCCCCCCCCCGCCGCTGCTACATGTGATCCACCATCGGACCATGTCGATCCCTCTAATTCTTCTGGTTCCTTCTCTCTGCCCAGGCGCTTCTTCCCTGACAGCGTCGGTCCCACTTCCTTAGCAACCCACTCCGAGGGAATGTCCTCCGTCCCTGTCGCATATGTCAATATATACAAAAAAAATATATAGTTTATATATATTTTGTAATATATATTGTAAAAGGAGTATTTAATATTTATTACTTACATTCGTATCCATTATTATAAGAAATATCTTATTTCTTATGATTTTTATTAGAATCATGACGTTAAGTATTTTGTCATACTAATGTTAATATGATCTAAACATTAAATAATATATCAGGTGAGATCTCACCATATTTTCTGACTAGATTTGGCGCCCGTGGATATAAGATAGGAAATTTTAAAGTTGCACGGGTAGTCAGGGAGAGCTCTAGGAAATGGGGGGGGGGGTGGTCAGGGGTTCGGGTTTGCACCGAATATAGCAGAGCGGAGTGTGCGTCCCCACACCCACTCTGTTGCACAGGGGGGGCATTCATTTTTTCTTAACGAGGTTGTTTCGTAAACCTCGCCTTGTCCTTTTCAAGGACATCTTGTGCCTTGACCTTCTTGTGGGGGTCCCAATCTCTTAGGGGTTCACCCCAGCTGTCCAATATCACAGTTGGAGTATCGTTCATCGTAACCCCTCTAGGAGAGGCCTTAGTGGCGGTCCAGGTTGGCGAATCTCCACGAAGCGCCATTGCTCCCACTCCGAGGGAGACCATTATAGGAGTTGGTGGTATTTATCGTAGTACGAACCTCGGTCCGGGTTCTGAGGGGCTCCAACATAGATTGAAGAAGGGTCCATATTGGCGGTGGACTTTACGGACCGTTGGCCGGGAAAGGTCAGTACCGTTATAGGCATATAATCTCTAAATGGTTTTTTGGTCGAAGGTTCCCTGGTATCCTCTTGTGATGACCATAGGTGCCAAATCGGTCATTGGACGTTCCATACGGGTTCAGAGTCAACCCTAAATCGTGGTCTATTCCATCCCCATGTTTTGCCGCCAAAGGGATTTGCAAGTCAATTGATTCATGCATCTTTGTCCTTGTGAGTCAATATCATGAGCTCGGTCCGGTATTCCGATCTCAGGGGTGGTGGTCATGTAGATGGCAGAGCCTCCCACAAAGGTTCTCCGAGAAGTCAGTCCAGGGGAAAGCGAGATCCCTCTAGCCTCTGAACTCTCGATAACAATGGTGAATCGTGATTCTCGGGAGGAGATTTTGGCCTGGAAATCCAAGGAGAGACGGTGGCTGCAGCCTGGTCTGTGGCAAGGAGGGGGTCATGGAAGAAGCCAAATCGGCGATGTGTAATCGGATGAGGGTTGAGGGCATGGTCTCGAGGTATCTTCACATGCCTCAAAATCTTCTCGTTCC
The DNA here is from genome assembly GCA_963921825.1 of Erodium maritimum. Classification (NCBI taxonomy): domain Eukaryota; kingdom Viridiplantae; phylum Streptophyta; class Magnoliopsida; order Geraniales; family Geraniaceae; genus Erodium; species Erodium maritimum. Next base: position 150,245,075 of record OY997588.1, read on the forward strand.
AAACCATGGGTACAGTGATGTCGCCGAGATATGGGGACGACTGATGGAGAGGGATCGATGGAAACGGGAGGCGATTCAGAGCGACGACGGAGATCTCAGATCAGTAGCAAGAGATAATAGACATCGTAAGGTTGTGCATATTTAATCTTCTTCTTTTTAAATATTGTTAGTTCTCTATAATTAAGGTTGAATGATGATTAATTTGTAGTATAATATAATTATAATTGCACCTTCGATTATTAACTTGAGTTTTTATTTGAGTTGATCACCTAGTTTGATACTAGAGTTTTGTACTTTATTGTCAAAGTTTGGTACCCAACTATATACAAAAACGCTAATTTCTTCTGAATTTATTATATTTACTCTACATGATCCGATTTTATATCTTTGTTCTGATGTAGCTATAACAACGTGTATTAGAATACAACTATAGTTGAGTATTTAACTAATTGAGTTGATCCTCCAAAAATTACAAGTAACCAATTAAAAGGAGAGTTCATAATCAACAAGAAATGGATGCTCACATGCTCACTTTTCATTAGGTTTTTCAATTTTCATGTTATGGGGTTGTGGGGGTGTGTGTTGGGGAAGGTGTAGGGTTTGATTTGAAAATGGCATTTACTGTTTGTGGTCTCCAAGTGAGTGAGAAAAATCATGTAGAGATAGAAAGTATAGTATTATAATATTAGAGAGAGAGAAAGTTATCAAAAATAGTTAGATAAAGAGCTCAGATTTCCATATGGACAGAGAGAGTTTTGATATAAATAGGGGGAGGATAGAGAGAGAGAGTACCCGAAACAGCATCATATTTGTCCCAGTCCTGGAGAGAGAAACTAAAGTTTTGTTTAGAGAGAGAAAGAGATATATATATGCTACTATTAGATATAGAGATAGAAAGTGAGGGTTGTTGCAGAGATAGCTGCAAAAGGGGAAGATAACAGGGGAAAGGAAGAAACTTGCAAGAAGAAACAAAACCCTAACCCTAGAAACGATTCATTGCTCTCTGCTTCCAGTGAGGATTTGAGTTCTCTACCTTTCTCTCCACTGGCTCTGCTGATAATCTCCACTGGCTCTCTTCAGGCAAAAAATCCACATTTCATCTGAGAATAGTTCATGAAATCAAGCCTCAAAAGACTCCAACTTTTTCTGTAACATCTGGTCGTTTCTGCTATTTTCAAGCTTTGCTTTGTTGGATCTCTGAACTTTGAGCTGGAAATTAGGGTTTGTTTAGAGTTTCTGTGAAGTGGGTTTGCTTGAATCGGGAGGATCTGTGTTTGGGTTGTTGGGTTTTTTGTGGGTTTTACTTTTTGAGAATTTTGGGGGTTTTGTTGTGCTGAGGAAGATATATTCTTCTGATTTGAGGTCTGATTGAGGACTCCTTATATATTTCTGTACTTGAAGTGAGATGTTTAGTGATTAATCGGAAGCACAGTGTATTAGCAAAGAGAGATTGAAGAAGAATAGCTTCTGGGTATTGTGTGTTTCATCATATTGTTGCAGCATTTTGACTTGAGAGGCTCTGCTTGGCTGGGGTTCAGCTGGTTGTGGTGGATTTGAGTTATTTGGGTTGACATTTGATATTTAAGCTGGAGCGGATAGGGTTACCCGGGACCATGTCTTCCTTAAGTAGGGAATTAGTCTTTCTAATTCTGCAGTTCCTCGATGAGGAGAAGTTCAAGGAGACAGTTCACAAGTAAGTTTGTTTTTTGGGGCTTCTCAAATGTTTATTAATCTTATTTCTCTGTTCTGTTGCTGCGAAAACTTGGGATATGTAATGTTAACAAAGAATTTGGCTTATCAATGGTCCTAGTTGCTTTGTAAGAAAAAAATGAAGAAGCTGATCAAGACTTAGCCTTTAGATTATCATTTGAAAGCAGTAGTTTGTTCAACTTCCCTCTTAGAGAGCAAGAGTGATTCGGCATTATGTAGTGGCTAGTAACTTCTATAAAATAATTTTGCCTATTTATCAACTTTTTGTGTATGTACACTTCAGGCTGGAGCAAGAATCGGGTTTTTTCTTCAACATGAAACATTTTGAGGATCAAGTCCAGGCTGGAGAATGGGATGAAGTTGAGCGCTATTTATGTGGATTCACAAAGGTTGAGGACAACCGGTATTCAATGAAGATTTTCTTTGAGATTCGGAAGCAAAAATATTTGGAAGCCCTCGATAAGTGAGCTTTTCTTCCTTCATACAATCATAATATGTTACTGTCAATGTGCTGCCTTTAGGCATGATCTTGTATGTTGTTGTGTATGGTCATCCCAATAGCACATGACTTTCAAAGTTTGAAAGTTCGAGGAATGTTCTAGTGCTCTGTTAGGTATTCTATTTATTGTTCCTTGTAATCTTACTTACAGGCAAGACCGAGCAAAAGCTGTTGAGATTCTTGTGAAGGACCTTAAAGTTTTTGCTTCCTTCAATGAAGACCTATTTAAGGAGATCACTCAGTTGCTTACTCTCGATAATTTTAGGTATTTATCCTTGGCTTGGCAAGTATTGTGATTGTCCACTCTGCACGTAGCCCTAAATCATCTGTGATGCTTTAAATGTAATCACCAGGCAAAATGAGCAGCTTTCTAAATATGGTGACACAAAATCAGCTCGAAGTATCATGCTCATAGAACTTAAAAAGTTAATTGAAGCAAATCCTCTGTTCCGCGACAAGCTCACATTCCCAGGCTTCAAAAGTGCAAGACTCAGAACCTTAATAAACCAGAGGTTATTGCTACACTTCGTTCTTTAGCTTATGTTAGCTTATGCTGTTTCTAAACGTTATGAGTTGACTGTTCGGGAATTTCAGTCTAAACTGGCAGCATCAGCTTTGCAAGACTCCCCGTCCAAATCCTGATATTAAAACACTTTTCATCGATCACTCCTGTGCTCCTACAACTGTTAATGGAGCTCGTCCTCCTCCTCCTACAAACAATCCTCTTGTGGGACCAATTCAAAAAATTGGTGGAGGATTCCCTCCTATTGGTGCTCATGGTGTAAGTATTTTGCATCTACCATAAGTCAAGGTTTTGCTTGCAAAATAAACTTGCAATGACTCTTGTTGTGTGTAGCCATTTCAGCCGGTTATGTCCCCGTCTCCCGGTGCAATTGCTGGATGGATGTCCACCAATAATCCTTCTTTACCTCACCCCTCCATGTCAGCAGGCCCTCCCGGTCTCATGCAGCCTTCTAGTGCTGGTGAGGATCTCCACCATTTTTTAGGTTTTATATATTTCAGTGCGAATTACTTAATTGTAATTTCATTGTTTTCTGATGGATACAGCGGCATTCTTGAAACACCCAAGGACTCCTACTGGAGTGACCGGGATGGATTATCAATCAGCTGATTCAGAACACATGATGAAGCGTATTCGCACTGGCCAATCTGATGAGGTTTGGATGTTTAAGACATGCCTTATTTTCTCGAAGGTGGTTTTAGTTGTTTTAAATGTACATTTTTGCTATACCTTTGGTTTTCCAGGTGTCATTTTCTGGTGTAACACATGGTGCCAATGCCTATTCACAAGATGATCTTCCTAGAACTGTAGTGAGGAGCCTTAATCAGGGATCCAATGTCATGAGCATGGACTTCCATCCACAACAACAAACCATTCTTCTAGGTCGGTTATACAGATAATTGCCTAAGCTAATTTAAAATGATGTAATTGTAAATATTCAATTTTGAAATGTTGTGTAGTGGGCACAAATGTTGGTGACATTAGCCTTTGGGAAATAGGGTCACGGGAAAGGTTGGCCCATAAACCTTTCAAAGTTTGGGACATGTCAGCTGTGACTGCATCATTGCAGGTATTGTTTGAGACAAATATGCAACTCAAATAATACACAATTGGTATGGCAACTAATTATCCTTGTAACATATTTTATTTTGATACGATATCAGACGGCACTGTTGAATGATGCTGTAATTTCCGTTAATCGATGTGTTTGGGCCTCAGAAGGACTTATGCTTGGTATGTATTTACATAAATGTTACTAACAGCCTTATTTGTTTCTTGGGTTAATTGTTGAAACTTACCCTTATGTATTGGTCACGAACACTATGCTACCCTCCTTTTCAAAATGATTATTGCGCTACCTTATCTATTGGTCACGCGATTACGTTAGGAAAAATAGACGGTAAAATGCCGTTTTTTTTCCATTCCGTTAGTCATATGACCTCAAGTGTCATATAATGGATGGTAAAATGACGTTTTTTCCTTCATTATTTGACTTTTATACATTTTATAAGGAACATTATCATTGCACCCTCGTTGTTGTTCCTTATAAAATATATAGAGGTCAAATACTTAAGGGGAAAAAACGTCATTTTACCATCCATTATATGACACTTAAGGTCATATGACTAACGGAATGGAAAAAAACGGCATTTTACCGTCTATTTTTCCTAACGTAATCGCGTGACCAATAGATAAGGTAGCGCAATAATCATTTTGAAAAGGAGGGTAGCATAGTGTTCGTGACCAATACATAAGGGTAAGTTTCAACAATTAACCCTTGTTTCTTTGCCTTGTCTGTTAGATCATATAATGTCAAGCTATTATGTTTTGTTCGCATAGGTATTGCTTTTTCGAAACATATTGTTCAGATATATAATTACAATCCAACTGGTGAGCTAAGACAACACTTAGAGGTAAATCATATACTTGACTCTGTATTCACCATTGGGTAAAGCCAGGCTCTGACCATACCATTAACTGTATTTTTCATTTCTTAGATTGATGCTCATGTTGGTGGTGTTAATGACATTGCATTCGCTCACCCAAACAAACAACTATGCATAGTTACATGTGGTGATGATAAGGCGATTAAGGTAATGGGTCTAAGGCTTAATGTTGTTTTTCATGAAAAGGGGAATAGTTCTCAAAAATAATTTTTATTTGATAGGTCTGGGACGCGGCAACTGGGCGCAGACAGCATGCCTTCGAAGGTCATGAAGCTCCTGTATATTCGGTCTGCCCTCATCACAAAGAAAATATCCAGGTACTTCCCCTTTTGAAAGTTAGGCATTAGCATTGTTTACCTTATTCTTATGAAAGTTTAGGTGGTGATACGTTATTAGAGAACATAATATTTATGGAAAATTTCACTCAGCTAGCCCTAAGTATTCATCATTCTCAACCAACTATTCTTAAGTTAAAAAAAGTTTTTGACAACCCCTAAGTTTTTTAGTCTCATTTACCCTAATTCCTATAACTTTTGGGTATGAAATGACGAAAAATCAGCCATGAAAAATGAGACTGAAGTTAGGATATTTTCGTTACTTAGGGGTAGCTGAGTGAAATTTTCCCTGATATTTTATTATTATTTGATGAGAACCGGGTCTATCATCATTTTCAACGATCAAACTTCTCAACTGATTTTGTTATTATCTGCAGTTTATATTTTCTACTGCTATGGACGGAAAGATTAAAGCTTGGTTGTACGATTGCTTGGGCTCTAGAGTGGATTACGATGCTCCCGGACATTGGTGTACTGTGATGGCATACAGCGCTGATGGTACCAGGTTGGGTATTTTACTAATAGTTCGTTTGCATTTTACTAATCTTGCTCTCGCTTTGTGCATAAATGGAAATATATCCATATGCATGTGTTTTGGGTTCACAATGCTTTATTGTTTCATTCAGGTTGTTCTCCTGTGGAACAAGTAAAGAGGGTGAATCTCATCTCGTAGAGTGGAATGAGAGTGAAGGAGCTATCAAGCGTGAATATTCTGGTTTCAGGAAACGTTCTTTAGGTGTTGTTCAGTTTGACACAACAAGAAACCGATTCTTAGCTGCTGGTGATGAGTTTCAGATCAAGTTCTGGGATATGGATAATACCAATATGTTGACAACTGTTGATGCGGATGGCGGGTTACCTGTTAGTATTAATCTTTTTTTTATCACACTATTCAACCTAAGACCATATGCCTCACATTTTTCTTTCAATTGCATTATCTCAGGCTAGTCCTAGACTGAGGTTCAACAAGGAAGGTTCATTATTGGCAGTCACAACGAGTGACAATGGTATCAAAGTCTTAGTGAACAATGATGGTTTGCGTTTGATAAGGATGTTGGAAAGCCGGGCTGTAGATAAAAGCCGTGGGCCATCTGAGCCCATCAACTCTAAGGTAGTTTGAGCCCATATATTTTCACATGATACTTTAACCTGATAAGAGACATATCTACAGTCTTCTGATGATTTACCTCATTCAAATTTGAATATATGTTTTAATTTTGCAGCCTTTGCTCGTTAATGCTCTTGGCCCAATGACAAGTGTTTCAAGTGGTGGTGCTCCAACCATGGAACGGCCCGATAGAATGCCACCGGCTATATCTATGAGCAATCTGGTAGGTTTGGCTTTAGTACAGTTCATGCAGTTAGTGGTGGTACCTCGGTTTTTAACTTCATACTGGGTTCAATGCAGGGTACAATGGATAGCAGCAGGCATGTTGATGTTAAACCAAGGATTGCAGATGATGTAGACAAGGTCAGGAGCTGGAAATTCCCCGATATCGTAGATCCTTCTCAGCTGAAAGCTCTGAAGCTGCCAGACACCTTGACAGCTGGCAAGGTAGATGTTTCTTCTTGCAACACCACATGTATTGTGTATGTGTTTCATCTGTTTATGAATCTAAAGAAAATGTGTAATAAATTGCAGTTTGTGAGGCTGATCTATACAAACTCTGGGATAGCTTTATTGGGCCTTGCATCCAATGCTGTTCACAAACTTTGGAAATGGCAGCGTAATGAGAGAAACCCAACCGGAAAGGTTTGTGTAGCGTCTTTGTATCTCAACTTTACATGTTACAGTGTTACACTCGTTTTTGGTGTGTATTAGTGATCCCACATGTTGACTTCTGCAGGCTACGGCCTATGTTGTGCCGCACTTGTGGCAACCTCCGAGCGGAACTCTCATGACTAATGACATTAGTGAGAGCAAACCAGCAGAAGAATCTGCTGCATGCATTGCCTTATCCAAAAATGATTCTTATGTGATGTCAGCATCCGGTGGAAAGATCTCTTTGTTCAACATGATGACTTTTAAGGTTTGTTGAATACTAGGTGGTTAATGTTTGACTGAAAAGTGTGTCGATCTAATTAACCTGGTACCTGTTGCTCAGGTCATGACGACATTTATGTCCCCGCCTCCAGCGGCCACGTTCTTGGCGTTCCATCCACAAGACAATAATATCATTGCAATAGGCATGGATGATTCTACTATTCAAATATACAATGTTAGAGTTGATGAGGTGAGCCAACTCGTAAAGGATTTTGTGTTATTAGTGTTCTACAAATCCCATTATCTCCCTGAGAACTCGATGAGACTCAACCACCGAGTTTCGACTGTTTTCACCAAATTTGACAAGTGGGAATCGTTCTAAACTCGTTCAAACTTGGTCAACGCCCATTCACTTTTGAACCCAGTCCAAACTCGGTCAAAATCGATCAACTATTTTTCGTATCCAATTCTGAAGTGTATATGAAAAATTGTACTCGAAGATCTGTGCATAGCATGGACAAAAAAAAAGAAATTATAGGTAGCATGTCCAGTTCGCTTTACAAATATAATTCAATTTCACGGAACATGAATTAAAAATATGTTTGAAACTATATTATTGTACTAAACTATTGCTATTTTCTGTCTTCAATGTATATCATATAATAGTATAAATATAATTCAAAATGAGTTTTCCCTATATTTCCCAATTAGTCTACATCGCCTTACTTGTCGCCTCGCCGAGTTTTGACTGAACCTGAATTTTAGAACGTTGTGTGTTATGTTTGTCCAGAAACTTACTAAACATTCATTGACTTTGGCAGGTCAAAACTAAACTCAAGGGTCATCAGAGTCGTATTACAGGGCTTGCATTTTCTCAGAGTTTGAATGTGCTTGTTTCTTCTGGAGCTGATGCACAGGTTAGTGGGAATATTACAATGCCTTTTGCTCTATTTTATATATATGTGTGTGTGTAGTTCTGGTTGGAATTTTAATGTTCTATGGCACAATAGTTTACTCATTGTTTTCGAGTTATAGTTGTGTGTGTGGAGCATTGATGGATGGGAGAAAAAGAAAGCAAGGTTCATACAAGCGCCTCCCGGTCGCCAATCCCCAATGGCGGGAGAAACAAGAGTACAGTTTCATAATGATCAGACACATCTGTTGGTCGTCCATGAAAGTCAGATATCTGTGTTCGACAGCAAGCTTGAATGTTTGCGTTCAGTAAGTTGTTCACCTCACATCTTCATCATATGACATGTCACCATCATTAGTTTAAAGTTGCATCACCTATAACAGTGCTAAAATTTGCGAGAAATGTCGAAAATACTCGTTTAAATACTTTAAAACAAATATTTAAAGGACATGATGCCATTTTTCATATCTTGTGCGGATTTTTATAATAAAAAATATTCATTGGATATTTTTGAAAAAAGAAGAGGGTATATTGATACAAAACGAAATTTTACAGTGGTGACATGATAAAAAAGCGACGATTAGGGTGGTGACTTGATGCAACATTGAATTACCGGTGCTAACATGTAATTTCCCTGATTTTGTCTATAAAAATAAGTACACAAAACGTCTCTGATGCACATTTCACAATTTTTCAGTGGTATCCGAAAGAGACACTCTCTGCCCCCATCTCAAGTGCAATATATTCCTGTGATGGTTTACTGGTTTATGCTGGCTTTTGTGATGGTGCTGTTGGGGTATTTGACGCGGATAGCCTCAGGCTGAGGTGTCGGATAGCACCTTCTGCCTACATACCTTCCTTTTCTGGGGGGTAATGATGACCTTTAACATTTACTTTTATCCATTTCCATAAAATTGCTTATGATATTTGTATTGAAGAAAATTATGTTGCAGGAACTCAGTGCATCCGTCTGTTATAGCAGCTCATCCGTCTGAGCCAAACCAGATTGCTCTCGGCATGAGTGATGGAGTCGTTCATGTGATTGAGCCGTCTGATGTGGATCTGAAGTGGGGTGGGCCCAGTTCTCAAGATAATGGGCCCCATCCTTCGAATTCATCGAATCATTCCCTGAGCGGTCAACCGTCGGAAATACCGTCTAGGTGATGGTTATTATTACAGCATAAACAGAGGTGTACCAGGAGGTTTTAGAGAAGATTGAGGCGCACGTTCCTAGTCGCAGACCATTATATATTCGTTTTGTTTTTTGTTTGTTGCCTTCATCAGATCATGTGGCTCGTTATTGTGGTGCTTGTTGTAAATATGTTCTTTTGGATCGAATTGCTTGAAGTATAATTCTCATACTGGCTGTGTCTTGTCATTAGCAACTTGAAGAAGTTTTTAGTATACACATCATGTTTATGTTCTATGTTTTGTATGTTCTTGCCATTTGGATACTGCCTGCGTTTCAAATTTCACATTCCCCCCAAGTTTCTCTAATTTTAGATGATTTGTGGCAGACTAGATTCAAATTTTTACACAACTGAAGATCCAATTTCACACAAAAGTTACTCATGCCTAGTTGATCAAGAGAAACTCCATCTTTAATCAAGTATTAAATAGATTAAGAATTATCAATAAAAACAACTCAACAAAGTGTTACCTTTACTAGAGCCGCCGACCTCAAGGATGAAGCTTTTGGCCATGGCTGTCCTCCTTCCTTTTGTAGAGGTAAATACACTTTGTGAAGATATTATCAAACTCAGAGATAGTGTAGCCGCCTTCTGCGTTCTTGCTCTCTGCGAAAACCTTTGGTTTGGTTTGTTGGAGGCGATGGAGATCTCGAAGCTCTCATCTCTCTCTGTTGATACGACGTTGTGGGACGAGCCGGAGGAGCACTTGTCGGTCGAGCGCGAGGCAGTGACTGGCGCGGCTGGAGGAGGCGCGACCGTGGTGGCGGGATGGGGAGCGGAGGGCGGCTGCCCTGTTCGCGCGGAGGAGACGGTGTTGGTGGGTATGGCAGCGGTGCAGGCGATACCGGTGTCGTCTGGCGATGGAGAGGAGACCGGGGCCGGAGAAGCCGGGACTACGCCGGTGTTGACGCGAATGAGGGTGGCACCGGTGACGGATCTGATTTTCTCTTCGGCCCGAGGCTCGGGCGAGGTGAATCGTGCAGGGGAGAGTCGTGTCGGGGCGGAGCTGGTGTCGCGTATGGTCCCGGCGAGGGGCCTGCGCAATCGGGCTCGTCGGGGCTCGCACCCGACAACGTCAGATGGGGAATCACAGGCAGCAGCGGCGGGGGGCTTCAAGCACCCCCGCCTGCAGGAATGAGTCCGAGGTGGCCCGGGGAGGGGTGAGTCAACTTTGGCCCCTTCCCGGCGGATGGATGGAGACGGCACCATCTTCAGTTGATATTTGTCTCCCCTGCCAGTCCGGAGTCAGCAATCCCGCGTTCAGGAGCCCTACCATTATCAATCAAGGGAGGACGACGCACGCTGACACACCGGGGGAGATGTAGGTCCACCAGTATTCCCCTAAACTTGGTTGGCTCGCCTCGTCCCATTTGGAAGAAGCATGTTGTATCGGTGTCACCAGACGCTACCGCATATATTCCCTTCGTCCGCAACCCATTACCAGAGCCGAATTTATTGCTTTCAGTTTCATTTCTGATTATTAGTTAGATTTGTTTATGTAGGTGAGGTACATTTGTGTACCTACCAAACTATCTTAATATGTTTTAATACAATTGCAATGATTATTCTCAAAAAAAAAGTGTTACCTTTACTTAGAGCAGGTAGTGGGGGCGAAATGAGTAGTTTTTGTATTACTATAGTAGAGTAGCAAAAACGCTGCGTTTTGGAGTCTAGTCGTTGTTAATGAAACGACGCGTTTTGATTACTTGAAGCCTAAGTTGAGTCAGTTGCCCGTTGGAGCTTGTCGGAACAGTACATATGTTTTTGCAGAGCTGACTTGAACTGCTGCAAGGATCCTTAATTGCATTTGTCCGATTACTCGTGTTGGTGCAGCGTGTGTGAGGGATATATGTCGGGTTTGGGGCTTGGGAATCGTTGTCGGATTTGTATTGTCTTATTTCATTTCTTAGCTGTAGAGAGAAGTTGTAAAAGGGGAAGACAGAACCCTAAAACAAGTAATCGAAAATTCAGCCCTTTCAATTTCAAATTCTAGCAATTTCTTAGTTATTGCTACATTTTGCCTCTCTTCTTTCGAATAAATTATTGCTTCCAACACATGACTATTCGCCCTAATTCGCTTTGATTGAGACGATTTCCTTTGTAGAAGTGAGAGTTAAGTGGCCGGATTCTCCGTTGCTAATCTCCCCGTCCACGTGGGTACTCCTTAAGTTTTTACATCAATACCTGAGCTTGTCGGTGAGGAGTAGTACTATCTCTAAGTAAGTTAAAATTAGATGAAGAAGGATCAACTTTAAAATTCTACTGTTCACTTGGTTATAACCCATGGGATTTAGAATTGATGTTTGATATGAAACTTTACAAAGAAATAGCTCTACTTTTTGAGTGAAGACCATCACAGGTTTGATATGTGTTTTGAGAAAACAAGGAAGTCTTGATTGTCGATATATTAAACTCTGTTTTCACGGGAGGACTCGTCTTTTTATATGGTTTGTTTCTTGTAATCTGCTTTGATTTTGTTTCCGCTATGTGCAGAAAATAGATATTTGAAAAAAAAATTAAGGGTGAAAATATTTAATATTTTAAAAAATGTAAAAAAAGTAGGGATGAAATTATTCTATTTTTTCAGCATAATGCTTACTACTTTTAAGAGACATTTTTTACTTCATAGATTTTTAATGGAATCGGTGCACCAAATAAATAAGTTAAGGACGTTTTTTTGTTCCACTTGAAATATCAAGGCATGAACCCGAAACTTAAGGACATTTTCTTACAATTATCCCTTGAAAGGATGCAGCATGTAGATAAACTTATATTCGAAGTTATGTAGAAACATTTATTTTCTCATGTGATCTTAAGCATGTTTTAAAATAATTTATGGCTATTGTTTAATTTTTATATTGTAGATTGTAGTCTATTACCATTTACCATACAGGGCACTTGTCACTGATAAATGGAAAATTATGCTTCTCGTTATAGGCCATCAGTATATACTATAATTTATATTTATAAAATGTTTGTCAAACTACAACCAATTGATCAGAGTGGCGCAGCGGAAGCGTGGTGGGCCCATAACCCACAGGTCCCTGGATCGAAACCAGGCTCTGATATTTACTTTTAGTTTTTGAACTTTTATGGGATCAGATTTCAATAAAGCTAATATAAATAGTTAAACGACCATAAGCGGGGATAGCTCAGTTGGGAGAGCGTCAGACTGAAGATCTGAAGGTCAGGTGTTCGATCCACCTTCACCGCATATTTATTTTTCAACCATTTTACAACGATCCTTGAAGTCCCTGTGGGCTATTTTGGATATGGACCATTGAGTATTGTTGTCAATAAGATCTAATGGGTTTCTAGCACTATGGCCTGGGCCAGTTTTAGTTGATGAGGTCCACCTAAAAAAAGTACTTGAAATCAAAATAAATTTTTTTTTTTGAAACGTGAAATCAAATCAAAATAGATAATAATACGATAAATAAGTTTATGATTCAACGAAGTAGCTTATCAATTGTCAAATAAATCGGCTGATTGAGGTCTTATTAGAGCACCTACTGAAAGGAAGGCAAAAACGCGTTAGCGAAAACATGTGCCGGTATCCAGCTGTCGGCTACTCAGTATCACATTTTGTTATTTTTTTTGTGGGGAAACTCTGTTTTTCAATTATGTTTGAATTTGTTTCAATTTTTTTAACTACGACTTACCTTTTGTTACGATTCTAAACGGTGAACTACTCGTCTTTTATACAAAGTAACGAACACCATCAATTTTGACGATTATATTAGTTTTAAAGGCAAAATGTATGAAATGTCCTTAACACTTACCTTAAGGTTCATACAAGCTTCTAAGTCGGATATTATTTCTCTTTAATATTTAATGGCTTTAAAAAAATAATTTTATTTACTTTTATAAGAATTATATTTTTTTAAATATATATAAGATTTATGATTTAAACAGAATTAAAAACTTATTTATAAACATATTTTAAAATAAAGTTTGATTTAAATTTTTTTAAATAATAAAAAAGTAAATTAAAAGTTTAGAACTAATGAAAAAAAATTAAATTAAAACTATTGAAAATAAATCAGTTTTCTTAATGAAAATTAAAAGATTTTTGAAACATTTTTTTACCACCAAATTTTTTAAAAGACATCCGATCCTTCAAAATGAAGGAGAGGATGAGGTACTGACAAATCAGTGTTCAATACAAACAAGAACATTAACCACGGAACACAACCTTAGAACAATCTCAACTAGTGGAGAAAACCAGACAAATGGTGTCAATACCAAATATAACCAACATGAAGCAAACAGAGACCAACAAGGGCCGAGAGCACACAACAACTAAACCATAAGAGACTACCAAGTACCCTAGACAACAAAATAGTGAAGGTCTAAAAACATGAATTTAACAAACTTAAAGCTGCAACAAAACCTAAGGTCTGATAAACTCGTATTTGACAAACATGAAGCCCACAAATACCTTCGGACAACAAAATCCACGCCCTAAAACGAACAAGAAAAAAACAATCTATCTCATCGAGACCATCTACTCAACGACTAAAATGGACGTCGACAGTCAACACTGTTGATCAGTAGGGATAATCCAGTGATCAAGGCCACCGACACACTTACACCTTAAAAGCTAAATCCAGACGATTTCAATAAAGTCCAATGACCCAAACCACCCGTCGGGGGCCAACACCACAAACGACAAGCCCACGCCAATAAAAGACGGGGAAACAATGAAATCGAACTAAATCTAGTAAAGAGATAAGTTGAAAGATTTTAACCAAAACGATATAAGGCAAAGAAAGAGGCCTTACCAACTACCCCTTTTAAGACTGTCAAGATGCTAAGACGCCGAGCGAAGGTCGACTTCTTTTCCGATCCAACCAGGCAAAATCAGAACTGGACCTCTATCGTGGAAATCTCCCCTGGCCAACACCAGGAATGACCAACCGGCAGAGGCTTTCAAAGGGAACGAGCCCCCCCAGCAACCCGGAAACAAGATCAGATTCACCGTGGAACAACAAACGGAGGGCCGGAGTAAACGTTACCATCAGATTAGCCCAGAGCAACCAAACAACCGGTAGAACATATCGCCATCTGGTAAGGCAACGCACGAGCAAGACGAGGAGCCAAAGTCCCGGGGCTACAACGATCCACTCCACAGAGAATGGAAAACGTTTCCCACTAATATATCTGAGACAAAACACTGGTCGGGGACACGTACGCCGTATGAGATCTATTCGTCGGACGGAGAACGAGGTTGAAATAGGGGGAACTTCGAGAACACTGGCCCTTTAGTTCCAGGATGAACGAGCGAAGCTCGTACACCTTTCACACCAGTAACTGAAACTGGAACACAGAGAAACCCGAACGAGAACTTCGATAGGGGCTCCAGCCACCAAACAAACTCCGACCACCAGAGAACGCCAGCGTTTTAGGCCAAGATTGCTGCACGTCCAAAACCTCACATATCTACGACAATCAAAGGCCTGGAAGGTCAAAGTAAGTTGACTCTCACGCGGATTTGTAGAGAATCGAAGGAGAAAACGTTGTTAGACGAGAGAAAATCAATGGAAGGGTAAAGATTTGAAAATTTAATTATAAGTGAATAGTATTTCTGATTTTCTGTAATTTTTGGATTGAAAGTTAACTCTGTTAACAAATTTGAGCAAAATTTGAAACTAAAGTATCGATTTGTTACACTTTAAATTTAACTATAATTTTTTAAAATGTATTGATAGTTAAAGGAAATTTTACGAGATTATCCTTGTATTTAATTATGTGAACTTTGCAGTATGTGGGCCGTGAGTCGGGCCTGATTGCGAGGTCGGCCCGAATGTGAAACTCAAATTAGGCGACCCAAAGAGTAAAAGGCTAGGGTTTTCACGTTCTTTCTGATGCCCCTATATAAACATAAGCTTCTCAAACCCTAGCAACTTCAGTCGCAGAGAGAGAGAGATAGGGAGGGAGAGAGGCTCACGGTGCTCCATTTCATCCGCAGCCTGGTAAGTCTCCTTCATCGTTTATCCTCATCACATTCTTCGAATGTTGTCCAATAACGAATTAGATAATAAATCAGAAAATCTGCACCAAGGTACTAATGGCAGGATCCTGTTGTTAACGTCATTTTCTCGGTAGCCAAACGAAGGTTTCTTTTAGCTGTCTGGATCAACTATTGATTCGACTCTTGATTTTGTTGCATTACCGCCTCATTCTGTTTGCTTTGCTACCTCACTTCCTTGTAAATTTTGGTGGGTTTTGTTGTTTATTCTGTATAATGGTTGGTGTTCTTAGTGAATTCTTCACTAGTAGCCAAATCTGTATTCAAATCTGTTAACTCAATTTTCACGCCTAAGAATTTTTAAAATATTGCTTACATTGACACTCAACTATTGAAATTGCCTGTTTGGTGCTGTATTTTGTGAATTTATTTGTTTGCTCCTGCTAGCTTTATGATTATGTGAGTATGGAGGAAGGTAGTGAATGAAAACAGTTAATAAAATGCTTAATTAGACTTGACATGATAAATATGCTTACTGTTGGACATACATGAATCAGTTTGGTTGGACTTTGATTGTACACAACCAACAATATTTTTGAAATGGCACCAATCTTTGATTGATGTGTTTCTGACTTGTGAGGTGGCTGTACAGTTAAGCCATGGTGAAGCATAATAATGTTATCCCCAATGGGCACTTCAAGAAGCACTGGCAGAACTATGTTAAAACTTGGTTCAACCAGCCCGCCCGGAAAAACAGGAGAAGAGTAGGTGTGTACCTATAGCCTGCCTCTTCGTTTTTTGGTGCAAGGTTCACAAACCTTGTTTTGGATCAACACTTTGTATTAGCACTGACTTTGTTTTATCCCAACAGCGAGGCAAAAGAAGGCAGTGAAGATCTTTCCTCGCCCAACATCTGGACCTCTTCGGCCAATTGTTCATGGACAGACATTGAAATACAACATGAAAGTCAGAGCTGGAAGGGGATTCTCTCTTGAAGAGCTCAAGGTATCCCCTTTCTTTTCATCATTTTTTTGTGATGCTATTATGTTTCCCTGTATTTTATATATTGATCACTTGAGTTATAATTTCCATGATTTGCCTCAGTATTATCTGTAGATCCTGTTAGTTTTTCAGCGTTTTTTTTTTCTTTATTTGATTTACTATGTATTGTTACAGGCTGCTGGAATTCCAAAGAAACTGGCTCCTACCATTGGAATTGCTGTTGATCATCGCAGGAGGAATGCCTCTCTGGAGGGTCTGCAAACTAATGTTCAGAGGTTGAAGACATACAAGGCCAAGTTGGTTGTGTTCCCAAGGCGTGCTCGCAAGATCAAGGTAATTAATTGGGCTTTTAATTTGTTCAAAATATGTTTCTGCTAATGCTCCTCCCTTCCCATTGACATATCATAATTGCAATGTTGGTGCAGGCTGGTGACTCTACTCCTGAGGAGTTGGCTACAGCCACTCAAGTGCAAGGGTCTTACATGCCTATTGCTCGTGAGAAGCCATCGGTGGAGCTTGTTAAGGTTACTCCTGAGATGAAAGCATTCAGGGCCTACAACAAGATCAGACTTGAGAGAACCAACAAGCGTCATGTTGGTGTTAGGGCCAAGAGGGCTGCTGAGGCAGAGAAGGAAGACAAGAAGTAGAACTAGCATATTAGTGGTATTTCAATCAGCTGATGTTGGCAATCGTTTTGGATATTTTGCTTTTCTCTTGCAAGACTTACTTCAGACAGAATGCTTCAGCATTTTACATATTTGTTGAGTTGATGATTTTTAATGTTTCTTGGTTTTCCTACATTGATATATGTCCAATCTATTTTGGTACCCATCATTTATCTTAGTGAATTAGTCTTGCCACTTAAAATTTCATTTCCTGTCTATTATATAATCTTGTGTTGAATCATTCGTGATAGTGTTACTCAAGATTGCTGGCGAATTGTTCGGATCAGTAACACATCACCCCAACGTTTACTTTCATTTCCTTACAAAACCCCACTTTTCCTACCCTCCACAATCCTTAGAGCATCCACAGTCGTTGTGGGGAGAAAACGCCGGTGCTGGCGAGGTCGCTGGTTGGGAGCTTAAGGCTGGCACTCATCGTTGACGGGGAGAAAAATGTGAAGGAAAATGGGTCACTAAAGTCAACAAAAGGCTTACCACTGTAGCTCCCGCAGGCGGTGAGTTGGCTAGGAAGGAAAAAAATATTTTTAATCCTCCCCGCCAGCGCCATCTCGCCAGCTATCGACGAGATAGTTGTGGATGCTCTTAGTAGATGAAAATGAGAATAAAGATATGACATTAGGTCCTTTTAGAGATATCCCCTTAGAACATAAAATATTAATAGAGCTGTTTTTTTCTCCTTCTTCAACCAGACTGAAATAAAGTCATTTACTATTTAGAGGTGAGACTAATAAAATAAAATAATACATAATTTTTTTTAAACATATACATTAAAAAATATTTAATAATACACATTAGTTATATACTGTAATTTTCTGAAACATATACATCAATAATATACAATACACATACTGACATACCTAATCAATATAAGTAATATTTATGTATCCTTGCCTACAAAACAACCGGCTATGATTTTGTTGTAAAAAATAATAAAAAAGAAAGAGCAATGGAAGTTGAAGAGAGAAAAAAAAGAAAACAATAAGAAGAAAGCTACAGTACAGTATCAACCAGCTGAAACGTGCGACGGTAATTTTATCGTCACGTGTTCTTGTCAGCACGTTTCATCCACTTTTCGTCGATATTTTCAACGTTTCTGCCAGCGTTTTTAATCCGTCGACGCGTTTCAGCCCCTGACGCGTTTTTAATCCGTCGACGAGACTCACTATCGTGGGTCGCTGGTTCGCTACTCACGGTTCGCGCGTCAGCCAATGGTAGGCTGCCACATGGTCAGGTGGGAAAAAAATGAATGTTGGCCCTAACGAT
This sequence comes from Erodium maritimum, assembly GCA_963921825.1. NCBI lineage: Eukaryota > Viridiplantae > Streptophyta > Magnoliopsida > Geraniales > Geraniaceae > Erodium > Erodium maritimum. Next base: position 150,263,097 of record OY997588.1, read on the forward strand.
CATAAACGGGTATTTATTTTAAATACAAAAAAAATAGATTTTAACCTAAAATAATTAAAAATTTTCCCATCTTTAATACGCCCCCTCCCATTCATCAAACCACCAACATTTATCTCAACTTTCTCTCTCAAAATCTCAAATTTTTCTCACAAACTGCGATATAAAAAATGTCTGACGACGAGTCTCCGTCTATGAAAGAGTTGGAAGCCAACATTCCTGCAATGAAACAACGAATCCGGCGAAGGGTTGAAAGAATGATAGAGATAGCAATGTCAAAGATCAACGCACTGAGGCAAATGATCGAAAGTGGGGAACTTTCACGGCGAGAGATTAACAGAGGTCGTCGCGAAACCCACAACCAACTGATGCATGATTATTTTATCGAGAACCCCACGTGTGAGGCCGATATGTGCCGCGAAGTCGATTCTCCATTCCGCTACACACAAACACAAATTGTTTGCTAAAGTCCAAGAAAGTTATTGGAAAGATATTGAACGGACTTTTGGAGTTCTTCAAGCACGGTGTCATATAATTTCGTAGCCCGCTCGTGTTTGGAGCAGGAAGACTTTGGATGATACATGCACACTTGTATCATTATACACAACATGATTGTAGAGGATGAACGCGACGTATACGAAGCAGGAGATGAAGACTTATATTACAACGGCTCTCCCAAAATACCATATTGGACACCACCTGAACGATGACACCAGGGAGGGCCCTTGTCCTACGAACAACGCTTGACCGCTCGACTCATTGTGAGAAATGATTTAACCCACCGACAACTCCAAGAGGGCCTTGTTGAGCACATATGGGGTCAGTTTGAAGCGTATTACCGATGAGACGACGAGTGACGAAGTTTTTTCTTTGTAACAATTGTCTTGTCAAATGTGCTTTGAGTTTTATTATTCGGGATAAATAAAATTAGAAGTTTCAATTTATTTAGTCATTTTATTTTATTATTAACTAATTATGTTAAATTTATTTTAATTTTCTTTGATATTTACTATTTTAAATTAAAATTTAATAAATTTAATAAAATATCAATTCAACGTCAAGTCAAAACACGAGTCCTTTCATTGTAGAACACAACTAAATTAAGTAGGTTAGACTCACTATTATGCACAATCAACGTATAAGTCTCTAACATAAGTCTTACCACTGCTCTCAACTCATCAGGAGCTATGGGCACTGTACGAGTATTTCAATTAGCTTAACATTTTTAGGCTACAAAAACTTAAGACCCCAACTAATCTGAACTGTTAGCCTGCTCTGAAAAGAGATTTACTCGTTCATGCTAACTATTTCTCCAAAATGATCTTTTACACTGATACTTTTTCCAAGTCAAAATAATACAAACTCAATATCAGTGACCCTAAAAACGCTAGGGGTTATAAGAGGCAGATGCAAGATCTATGATTGACACAAGAAACTACAAGGAGATCATTTCTTAAGCACAGCTCTGGGACTAGCATTTACAGGACACCATCAAATATACAAAGTGTAGACCACCATCAACATCATCTCGGTATCTCTTGGCTATTTCATTTTTCTTCAAACTCCACATCAATGATATTGGGGTCAGATTTACCGGAAGCTTTGGTTCCACCATCTCTGGAAAAGAAGTCCCCTTTTGGTTGCCACACTATGTTTCCGCAGCCAGCACAACGAATCGTCTGGCTCTTGTTACCAATAAACTGCCTCTTACAAGCTGGGCAAGCTCCCTGCCCAAGGATATTACAAAAAAAAGGTGTTATTGTTGACAAAGCGGAAGCACTAATGAAAGCAATGAAACATAAGGTGTTGTGAGGCAGTTACTAAAAAGGCCAAATAGTGCAGACAATGAATAATTATCAACAGTGTAAACAGTTGCTTAAACCGAGTCATCAAACCTATGATCTAGGGTTACCTGACGCTCACTTCGACAATGCAGTTACTGATATAAGTTATCATGGTTTTACACAGGACTAAGGAGGACCTTATGAGTGGATGAAGTCCAATACTACAATGTATCACTCTAGCAGAAATAAGCATAACCCACCAACGGAAGGCTCAAATACTATACAATTACACTATTGTTATCATGGTATCAGAGCCTCTATCGCTCTAATATTGCTTCCGCTTCCATGATTATTTTCGCTGAGTGATGCTCCCCTTCCCCAAATTTTGCCACAAGCTCCTGTCCCTATACGATGAATACTGTAGGATCGTTACAGTATCACACGGAAAGAGGACTAAGAAGGTTTCAGGCAGGAAGGGTCGTAACCCGGCCAAGCCAGTGGGGCAAGGATCACCTTGTAATAACCACTCCCGGTCAACGCCAGTCAAACCTGCGAAAAACAGGAAAATTTAAAAAATTTAAGACTGACACTTAATTGAACCTAAAATGACCCCGAGGGTCATACCGGACTTAAGTTGACCCCGTTATCGACCAAAGTGAATTCCGGGGGACTCAGGGCAACCTTCTGATCAATTTGGGAAATGTTGACTTTTCGCTGGAAAAGTCAACCGAGCGACGTTTTGGTCCATTCGAGGACCATTTTGGATCCAAAAAGCTTAGCCGTCATCGCAGCAGTCTTAGTTGAGCCGTTTCCTTGTAACCCGTGGAGTTTCGTAATTTTTGGGAAAAAATGCCCGTTCGGGGCCCGAAACGTCCGATTTTCGCAAATCTGATTGGAAAATATCTAGGAGATATTTTCAAAAAGGTGTGGGACCCACCTTGCCACTTGTCCAACAAGTGGTGGTGTTAGTTTTGGGGGGAAAAGGAAGGATGAGACCATATAGGTTCGGCCACACATTTTAGAAAGAGAAAAAAAAATAGAAAAAAAGAGAAGAAAGTTTAGAGAGAGAAGGAGAAGGAGAAGAAGAGAGAAAAGAGAAGGAGTTAGGGTGTTGTGCTACTATTCACCCTCATCCAACCTTTGGATCGTCTCAAAGTTCGAAGAATCGAACTCACATCGTCTTCCTCTACGATCGTGCCGCGGACCGAGGCAAGGGAAAGTTAGGTGAGTGACTGAGGTCACGCCGGAGCTCGTTGGTTGGCTTTTGAAGAACACGCACGAGGTAGGGAAAAGTAGCCGGATCTCGGCACTGACTAGGAAAAGTTAACAGTAGAATTGCATGTGACACCGGGGTGTCGTGGGTTAAGTAGGTTTATCGAATATTAGAAAAGCATGATACGGGAACGTAGCGAATATCGGAAATGCATGTGACACTTAGTAGTGTCGTAGGAGTAGAGAACTTAGCATTATTAGAATTACTGGAGGCATATGACCATGCCCGGAGGTTGACTGCGAACTTATCGAGATTATGAGTACTGCGGAGGTTGATTGTGAAACTGTTAATATTAGGACTGTTGGAGGCATTGGTTATGCCGGAGGTTAATTGTGTATTTTGTGTCTTGGGTGGCCATGAGAGCCCGTGGTGTCTTGGGTGACCATGAGAGCCCGTGTTTTACTGTTGTGTCTTGGGTGGCCATGAGAGCTCGTACTTTACTGTTGTGTCTTGGGTGGCCATGAGTGCCCGTGAGGTTGTCGAACCCGTGCCTTTATTGTTGGTGTGTCTTGGATGGCCATGAGAGCCCGTGTTTTACTATTGTGTCTTGGGTGGCCATTAGTGCCCGTGGGGTTGTCGAACCCGTGTCTTACTTGTTGGTGTGTCTTGGGTGGCCAGGAGTGCCCATGGGGTTGTTGAGCCCGTGAGTTATGGTTGGTGTGTCTTGGGAGGCCGTGAGTGCCCGTGGGATTGTTGAGCCCGTGAGTTATGGTTGGTGTGTCTTGGGAGGTCGTGAGTGCCCGTGGGGTTGTTGAGCCCGTGAGTTATGGTTGGTGTGTCTCGGGAGGCCGTGAGTGCCCGTGGGGTTGTTGAGCCCGTGAGTTATGGTTGGTGTGTCTTGGGAGGCCGTGAGTGCCTGTGGGGTTGTTGAGTCCGTGTTTTACCGTTGGTGTCTTGGGTGGCCATGAGTGCCTGTGGAGTGTTGAACCGGTCTTGTTGCTGTTTGTTGAACTTTGCTTGTGATTGTGATTGTGCTTGCCCGAGGTTAGTGACCCGACTATGTGTCGGGAAGTGGTGTGGAATTTGGCTGGCTTACCTGACAGGGATCGGTAAGTTGCGAGCGTTCTTTGGCTGGCCTGAACGAGTTCGAGTCTCGGGAGGTTGCGAGCGTTCTATGGCTAGCTTGACCGAGTTCGAGTCTCAGGAAGTTGCGAGCGTTCTTTGGCTAGCCTGACCGAGTTCGAGTCTCGGGAGGTTGTTATCGTTTTTAAGCGATGAGAGGGCAGCTCCCCTTCCGACTAGCTATCAGAAAAGCAGCGTTGTATATATCGCCAACAGGTCGACCGCCTGGAGCCTGACAGGGATCGGCAAAGCGCGTGGGGCAGGCTCGAGCCCAGCCGGTTAGCAACCGGCACTGAGCAGCTGACAGGAGTGTGATCCTTTGTGATCTTGTTTGGTGTGCGATCCTTTGTGATCTTGGGTGTTGCGTGGTGGTCTATCGTGTCTTTGGAGGATGTCGTCAATCGTCGTGTCGGGTCTATTTTACGTGTCCGAGTGTTGAGTCGGCTGAGGAAAGTATCAGTGTGTGGGTGTCGGTCGGGTTACTTGAGTTTGGGGATAGTGATCCCCGGTGTTGAGTTGATTGTTGGTGTTACCGGCTTTGTCTGCTGATTATGCCATAGTCAGTCTGTTATCCGTGGTGGTGAGCGAACGCTCACCCCTAGCTGCTTTTCCTACAGGTACCGGTCGCAGGTTGGACTACGTGAGCTTCTGAAGCTTGAAGAGCTAGGAGCGGGATTCTGGGTTTATTTGAGTCTAGCGACGGATACCATACTTTTGTCCACTTGTTGGGACGTGTTTTAAGTTGTAAATATTATTTTGTTGAACAAACGGTGATCTTAAAGTGATTTAATGTAAAAGGTTCAAAAATGTTTTATTGTTTTAAAGGTTCACGTCCTGAGTTCGGTTTACTGAAATTGGGGCGTGACACACCTTCCGTCACGGCTCCGGTGAGAGACAGCAAGGTGGTCGGAGGAGGCAATGGTTCGGCTAAGTTGAGGCCAACCAAGGCGAGCTTTTCCGGGAAGAAAGGGTTGAGCTCTGTTACTCACGATAATGGAGACTCACGGAAAGCAGAAGTCCGACGCTCTTCGACAAGACCGGGGGCGATATCAGATGAGATCTTCATCTGTAATTTGCCGGCTCAAGCCAACGCTCTGTGGATTCAAAACGTCTTTGGAGTGTTTGGCGAAGTGCACTCAGTCTTTGTTCCGTCCCGACCGAATCGAAAAGGCAAGCTCTTCGGATTTGCAAAGTTTAGTTCGCCGGAAGCGGCAAGTCAAGCTATTGCCAGCCTCAACGGCATGAAAATCAATGGCAAGACTTTGCTTGTTGCCGTGGCACGTCGCCGGATAGGGCGAAGTGGGACGCAGCAGAGTGGTTCTCGTCCCGTGTCGCCAAGTTTGGAAAAACAGAGTTCGCCGGTATTTAGTTCTCAGACAAACTCAATGGCGACAACAACACATACTTCGCCGGAGCAGGAGCTCAGTGGCTGCAGATCGACGACAACTCGGTCCGAAAGTCAAGGGATTTCGTATCCCATACCTCCTGATTTTCTGGGATTTGATGCTCAGAAAATTTCGGAAATTGATTCCCAATCAAAGTCGGATTCGCAGACCAAAGTGGATGGAGTGTCGACTGAAATTTCGGGAGCAAATTTGATCTCAACGCAAAAAGAATTTGTGAAACAACAACAACAAATGGGCTCATCTGTGAAAGATTCGGATGGGCCTGTTGCTGAGGTTGAGCCTGGTCTTTTACAGCTGAGTACTTCGACTAACATCGTGACACAGGGTGCAGTCATCGACACCTTAGTGATTAATGACCGTATGGAGGTCACTAAACCCACAGAGGATTTGGTTGAAACCGGTGGAGAGACTGAGGAATGTAGGGCTAGTCCATGGAAGGACGCCCTTCTCAAACCCCCAAAACTCGCTGGTAAACCACGACCTCTGAACAATGAGAGAACTATTCCGGTTTTTGTTCCGACGGGATCAGGTAAGGCTTTAGCGCCGGCAATCATTACGATAACCAAAGGTAACAAGACGAAAAAAACTCGCAGCCGGTCACTTACTCCATACAAACCCGAGCAAATACTCAGAGCGAACAAGATATTTTAGCAGCACAACGTAGAAGAGAGGTTTGGAGCCATTTCGTCAAGACAGGGACGTTATTGACTGATTGATGTCTCCTCTTCTTTCCGCAAAAGTGCCTGTTATTTTTCAATTGTTTTTGTTTTAAGAGTGGTTTGCTTTGTTTGCTCTTCGTTAGAAGGGCGGTTTCAGTTTCGGGATGATCCGCTTTCGAGTGGTGTTCCCCATCTTTGTAATGTTTCTCAAATTCCAAAGATCAATAAAATCATTGCTTATCAAAAAAAAATAACCCACTAATGGAGAAAGAACTCATTTTTGAGGGAGAATATAGAAAGTAATAAATGAGGGAAAATATAAACAGAAAAAAATGCTGACAAAGTTGAAAAATATTATGTCAGAGTTTCAGAACTAATGTTACGCTAACTTTGTTGCAGAATGAGTATCTTACTTTCCTGATTTAGATGAAACATTAATCATTAGTTAGTGAACCATCAACTCATGGTAAGGATACAAGAGAATGAGTCAAACCAAAAGGTCAAATAGGACATTCATTGTGGGACAGGGGGAGTATCACAAAGGTATACAACTCAAACAGTTCAGTTTCAATAGAGGCAGAAGAAAGAAAATTGTTTGTGAGTCAGCCTAGCACCCACATAGAATTGTACCTTTATAACAAGATTATTGGCAAGAGTTCCAATGAGAAGAGGGGCAGCAATGGGTAGCACCCAAGTAGCAAATATTAAGATCCGAAACAACCACCCAGAAAGCGCAAACCAGAGGAAAAACACTGCCTACAAGAAAGAAACGCAAATGAATGGAAGAACCACTCCACACAAAAAAGAAAGAAATATATACTAAAATGCCATACATTTCAGCTCATACCACCTTAAAAAAATATTATTCCAATGAATGTAGTTGTCGATAATTTAGTTCATCCCAGAGAAAAGAGTATCATGATTAAAAGTTCCAACTATTAAAAGATCTTAAAATTGCTCCATAAGCAATAAAACTATTTCCAATTAGCAGGAGGCTATAGTTGAAGGCTGAAAAAGGTTAATCCTTACTTCCACAACATGACCCATATATATTCAGCAAAACTATCTCTAAGTTATCTGCTACTATGGTTGGGCTGCAGTGAGTCTAATGCTAGCTTACGATACACTGTAGTGTATTATGATATGACACATAATAAGACATGCCTAACATGCAATGCATTACGATTCTGTATTGACATCCAAATTACTTCAACTTTCAGAGAGCCCATAGTACACTTGCTTCATAAGATGATTACTTTACATAGAAAACATAGTATCAAATCGTGTATAATCACGATTATTATAAGAAAAAAACATAGTAACACGTGCAATAGGCTATCTAGAATAGTCAGCTTACATCGAGAAATATGCAGATATAACATACACTTCTTTTGTGATACTTACTGTAACACTTTTTCCTAATGGAGTATCCAGAAAATCGCTAAACTGCTTTCTGTACTGCAAGGAAACAAAGACAGCAATCAAGAATAAGCAATTGAAACATCAAACACAAATAGTATAAACAGTCTTGAATCCTACAAACAAATAACTACATCCATCTTCATAAAACATCATAGAAGTTATTACAATATCAAAAGGAGAAAGTTAGATCAGCTACATGTTCCTTCGTCTAATGTTCCATTAACCACAATTAAGAAACCATCAGCAACTTAGAGTTCCGTTATCAATACCCTAACGATTGGAGTATAAAGTTGCTCATCAATTTCCTAGCATAATCGTGTTCTTCCTGTATTGAACTCTTAACAGTTTTTGGCAGTGAAGCTTGTTTTTACAGTAAAGAATACTATTTTGACTTGAACTGAACATCATAGAAGCCACAGATCGAACCAATATCTATTTCCAGCTCTAAACAGCTGCTTCAAACCCCAAAATTTTAGTTCCTAAGAAATGACAGAAAATGAAGAACAGTAATTGGTAATTACTGAGGGAGAGAGAACAAACCCTAGGAAAATTCCTGCTGAAGTCCATGCTGAAGGCCCTCCACCGCGCGCCAATCTCCAATTCCCTATCAATCTCCCGCGCCCGATCCATGGCGGTGGTCGCGGCGGAGCTGAAGCGGCGAGAGACCGAGTAGCGGCGGTCAATCCGCTCGGCGGTCTTCTTGGCCTCAAAGACGAGCTGCTCGAAGCCGTCGTTGGCGGAGCGCCAGACGTCGCGCAAGGTCTCGCCGGAGGCCATGCGCTTGGCAAAGCCGTCGAAGTCGCTGCGCTGGAAGGCACGTATAGGTGCCACGCGGTGGACGGGGATTGATCGAACGAAGGTCCTGTGGCGATGGAGGCATGGTCTCGTGGGCTGCCATGAGAGAGTGGTCGCTGTTGTTGTCTCCATCACCACACGAAATCGCAGGTCTGTCTGAGTACATTGTAAAGGAGAGTCCAGAACTAATCCAAAAAGGACCGCAGGTTTTGATATTTGCAACTTAGGACTTTATAAAAGGATAAACTATTTTTGGGTATTAGTATTTTGAATACACTCATTTTTTCAAAATATTACTTTTATCTTTAATTTATATTTTACTATGAATCAGTTGGAGACCAAAGCAAATTTGGGTTTGTGTTTATGACTTTTATCTTAAACAAGTTGGAGAAAATAGGGGTATTTATGAATGGATATCCACGCGTGAATGAGAGGATTTTTATTCGTTCGTATGTAGGTGGATTTGAAATATTGTGATCCACGATTCGTTCGAGACAAATGAATATTTAGCGTATTTTTTTCGTAAAATAGGCGGGTGGATTAGATATAGGAAAATTTTCAATATTACCCTACCAAACATTTATTTGTAAGATAATACTCTGCAATATTTTTTTTTAATATAATACCCTTCCAAACATTTAACCACATTTTGATACTTAACTGTTAACTTTCTATCTAAAGAGTGTAAAAGGTCCAAAATACTCTTCATTATGAAATGTCAAAATTTCCTTCATTCATCTCCAATTTTCAAAATCTATCATAAAAAATCATAGTTTTGTAGATTTCGAAAAAATAGATTTTCTTTTCCAAAAAATCATATTTATTTCAAAAAAATATTTTCAAAATCATTTTTTATATCTAAAAATAATATTTCAATAATAAAAACAATATTTTAAAAATAAAATATATAATAAAAGATCACTTTTATAAATAATAATTTTGATTAATTAATCTTAAATATTTTAATTATTTTCATCTATATAAATTAAATATGAATTTTTATTTAATATGTATTTAACTCTTATTTACTTATTTTATTGATATATTATTATTAATATAAAGTATATATAAAAACGATTTTTTGAATAAAATGTGATTTTTATTAATTAAAATATATTTTTTATATTTTATAATAAAATATTTTTTATATTTTATAATTAAAATATGTTTATTATATTTAAAATTTGATTTTTTAAATTCTTTTTGAAATAATTATGAGTTTTTTTTAAATAAATGATTTTTCAAATAAACTTTAATTTTTTTGAAATTTATAGAAATATAATATTTTTATGGTAGATTTTGAAAATTTGAAGATGAATGAAGGGTAATTTTAACATTTCATGGTGAGGGGTACTTTGAATTTTTTTCTATTTGGATGAAAAAATAACAAAAAGTTAACGGTTATGTATCAAATTGTGATTAAATGTTTGGTAGAGTATTATATTGCAAAAAAAATATGTTAGGGAATTGTATTGAAAATTTCCTTTAGATATAGTCCGCGTAACCCTCAAATTGTATATCAAAACATAAGATGAAAACTATTTTAGAAAAAACTAATATAATTCTCTAATTCAAGCAATTTCCTAACACCTAGTTACATTACAAAAATACTACAACTGATTTTATTACAAAAATATTGATTTCACACATGTAGGTGGGTCAATTAGTGATGAGTTTTGTAGTATGGTTAGTTGGACTATATGCATTAAATTGAGCTTGACATCAGGTGATGCCGGGAAGATCATCTACAGATCTATTTGTGAAATGTAAATGAATTATGTGCTTTTCATTAATGTGTGGAGAAGTATATGTACATGATGAAGTACTGATACTAGAGAGACAACAAGGAGTGGGATGCATAATATATCTCCACTAACAGCATGACTAACTAAGCTAATTCAATGCCTAGAATATATATGACCAAAATCATGTTTGACTAAGAGACTATGACGTGGGAGTCTTAACATTCCCCCTCAAGTTGAGGCCACGCATAGAGAGGTTTAACTTGGATAGCAGTTGGTCAAAACGAGGGCGGAGAAACGACTTTGTGAGTATGTCAACCAATTGGTCATCCGTACAGACATATGCCACTCGAAGCGAGCCTTGACGAACTTGTTCTCGGACAAAGTGATAAGCGATGGAAATGTGCTTCATCTTGGAGTGAAAGACCAGGTTTGTGCTCAGATAACTGGCCCCGAGGTTGTCATAGTAAATTACAGAAGCGTGTGGGCACTTGTGGCCAAGTTCACTAAGGAGTGCCGAAATCCACATGAGTTCAGTAGATGGGTCAGCCAATGTCTTGTATTCTATTTCAGTTGAGAATCGGGCTACTGACTTTTGTTTTCGAGAGCTCCAAGGAATAAACGTGGAGCCCAAATAGTAGATGTGACCAATAGTAGAGATGAAGTCATCACCGTCACCGGCCAAATCCGCATCAGAGTAGCCATGTAGTTGGAGAGGAGATGCTAAGGAGATGTGTAACCCTTGGTCCATGGTACTTGCAAGATATCGGAGCAGGCGTTTCAAGGCTTTCCTATGATCAGTAGTTGGAGACTACATGAATTGTGACAACTTGTTTACAAAAAAATCAATGTCAGATCTCGTTAAGCTCAAGTACTGAAGGCTACCAACTAGCGTACGATATTCAAGAGGAACAGAGATCAGATATCCTTTATTATGAAGGAGTGTCGACGAGGAAACCATTGGTATTGAAACATGTTTGCAATCTATCATGACAGCTTTACGCAACAAATCCTTAACATACTTCTAGGACTTTTAGAGAGAACCTCTCCACTAACTTACGAATTAGATCTCAAACTGAGGATGGCGAGCTTCCTATAACAATGATATGATCAACAAACACAAAAACATATATAGTAGTGTATTTATTATGGTATGTAAATAGTGATGCATCCGAAACAGAGTTGGCAAATCCCAAGGAAATGAGATAGGTCTGAAGCTCATTATACCAAGCCCTCGGGGCTTGTTTTAGGCCATATATTTCCTTGTTCAGCTGACATATGTGATCTGGGTAGGAGGGATTGACAAAGCCTAATGGTTGTTCCATATAGATTTCCTCAGCTAGAGAACCCTATAAGAAGGTGTTGTTAACATCCAATTAATTTAACAACCACCCGTTTGTAATAGCAATAGTAAGAACAAGACGGACATGCACATGCTTAATAATTGGACTGAACGTCTCGGTATAGTCCCAGCCTGGATGTTGATGAAATCCCTTAGCAACGAGACGACATTTGAAGTAATCTAGAGTACCATCCGATTTTTTCTTAACTCGAAATACCCACTTGCAACCAACTAGATTATGATTAGAAGAAGTCAGGACCAGTGTTCAAGTGCCATTGGACTGAAGAGCGTCAAACTCCCTCTGCATTGCCGCACGTCAATCTAGATGTTTCAATGCTTGAGTAATTGTCCTTGGTATGTTCGACAAGGAAGTAGAAGTAAGAAGGTTAAGTTTATGGATCATTTTAGAATTATTGTTATGTGATCTGGTGGTAGGGCTAGGTCTGTTGTGGTTTATGCGTTCTATAAGACAGTATCGGGTAGGGGTGGGCACGGCCGGGTAACCGGAACCGGCCACCCTGTGTGCCACCGGAACCGGAGTCGCCGGTGGTGCAATATCTACCACCGGCGCCAACCCCGAAACCGAGTAACTCACCCAATAACCGACCTTAGTCGGGTCCGGGCGGGGCGGTTTTTTAACCGGGATAACCGGCCTAATAAAGGCCCATACTGTTTGGCCCAATCTAAAGGCCCAAAATAACGAAAATTGAAACTGAGCTCAAAGTCAAACCATTCAAATTTTTATATACAACTGTTTCATCACAAACAACATAACTTCATACTTTTATGTTGATACAAAATACTTGATTCAAAACAAACTTTTCAACATCTATAATACTTGATACAAAATACTTGATTCATACAAAATACTGCATAACGAAAATACTTGATACAAAATTACATTCATTTGTACAAAATACATCAGTTAGGGTCTTCAAAAGAATGGAAGCTTTCATTTGCTTCCATTAGAGCTTTCATTTGCTCCAAAAAAGGAAGCTTTCATTTGCTTTCCTTACTAGAACAGTACCTATCACAGAAATCAAATAACAAACAGATATTAGAATTAAGAAATAACTAGAATCAATAAAAGGCAAAAAAACAGCAACTACAAAATATTTACTAGTAACTAACCAACTTTTGGTAGTTCGATCACATAATAAGTGGAGCCCCAACTGTGGTGGCGATGTTATCAATTTCTGGAAAATAGTTATACAAATAATTATTTTCAACCCAAGCACAAAAACAGATTGAAAAAACAGATTAATATCAAAAATGAATTAGTACCATCTTCCTCATCTTGAATCAAATCCTCATCCTTCTCCATACTAGCCAAAGTCTCAATAATATGACCACCTTTCAACCAATCTTGTGTGCAAATTAAGGCTTGCACAACACGAGTACTCAAAGAACTCCTAAACGCATCAAGAACTCTGCTGCCAGCACTAAAGGCACTTTCACTAGAAACAGATGTCATGGGAATGGCTAGAATATCTCTAGCCATCCTAGAGAGAACATGGAATCGATGTGCATTATCTGACCACCATGAGAGTATTTTAAATTCCTTACTGTCAGTTGCTGGTTGCTCATTTAAATAGGTTTCCAATTCATTTTGAGGAGCTCCAACACGTTGAAAACAAAGCTTTTTGAATTTTTCAAAGTTTCGGTGTGTTGATGGTGTGTCAACAACACTAACGGAACTGTCCGGTTGTGTTTGTGACTCATCAACACCGAATTCTGTTTTGTATTATGCAAACATATCATTGAGGGATATTTTGACACATTGAGATAGAGTAGCAAACATTTCAGCAGGATACATATCTTCTAAAAGATAAGTGACATAACTCAACTTCTTTCGGGGATCAAAAATTGGTGCTAGGAATGTGAACATGTTCAACATTCCCAAATCCCTAAAATACTTGTTGAATTTTTCACTCATCCTAGAAGACATGTTTCGCATGCTTAAATTATCACTTTCTAAACCTTCTCTTATAGCCAAGTTAATGTCTGATATTTCATCTAATATCACGTTTGATGTAGCATATGAGGAACCTGATATTCTAACTGTTGCATTGAAAAAAGTTTCCAAAAACTTCATTAGGGATTTAACTACAATCCAATCTGATTGAGTCAACCTCCCTAAATTTGACCCAATTTTTTTCCAAACCTTAAAATCCAACTCAGCATTCAAACAAGGATCTAACAAGCTATATTGATGGAATGCATTCTCTAACCTACAAGCTGAATGGAGCATAAGGTAGGTTGAGTTCCACCTAGTTGACACATCTACGGACAGCAGCCGCTTGATTGAATAATCAGCCAGCACACAAGCATTTTTAAACCTAGTTAGTCTCATAGGGGAATGTCTAATGAACCTAACAGCAACCCTTATTCTTTCAACAAACCTATCAACTTCCTTAAGACCATCATTCACTATCAGGTTCAAAATATGTGCAACACATCTCATATGCATGTATTTACCATCAAATAAATTAGAGCACAACATATTTCTTTGAAGTTGTACTCTTCAATATTCTATGGCGTCTTTGTTAGGGGATGCATTATCAACTGTTATGGTCATTATGTTATCTAAACCCCATGCATTCAAACAGGTTTCAACAGCTCTACCAATATCTTCCCCTCTATGGGAAGTTATTGGGCAGAAGTTAATAATTTTTTTGTGCAAAACCCATGCATCATCAATGAAATGTGCAGTTATGCACATATAGTTAACCTGTTGTACACTTGTCCAAGTATCAGTTGTGAATGAGACTCTGAATTTAGAGTCTCTAAAATACTCAAACAACTTCAACTTTTCAGATTCATATAACTTATAGATATCCCTCATGATAGTATATCTTGAGGGAATCACAAACATTGGACAAGCAGCCTTAACAAAATCATGAAACCCCTGCCCATCAATAAAGCTAAAGGCCAATTCATCTATAATTATCATTGTAGTCAAGGCACCTCGAACAACTTGTTGCTCGAAGTGCCAAGGGACTAGTTCCCCATCCTTTCCTTTACCCACCCTCTGAAAACCTAATTTTTGTTGAATAAGGTCATTGCTTATCTTCTCAGGGTTTTTTGGGCACTTCTCTATATGCAACTTTAATGTACTAGTCCCATATTTACTAGAATCAGCAGGGTAATTTTTAGGACAGTACTTGCAAAAGGCCCTACATTTACCATCTACTACAACCTCATTAAAATGTTTCCATACAGTTGAAGTGCGCTTAGAGGAAAGTTTAGATGTACCTTTGGATGCAGCTGCTGTTGCATCCTTACCACCTTTCCCAGCCTTACTACCTCGTTGCACGACAACAGCTCCATCACTCCCTTGCAAAGCTGCTGCTCCTTCATCTCTGATATGAATGCCTCCTGAACGCGACCCTTGACCAGGCTGGGTGACTGAATCTGGATCGATTATCCCCTGACATACAAATCAAACAAATTTGATTAAACATCAAAATATATAACTATAATATCATATTTAAAACCCTAACTGAAGAATTCATAAACATAAATAAAAAACAGAAACCATATTTCAACATTAGGAATTCAGTAATCAGATTTAGAAAATAACAAACCCTATTATCATATTTAGAAACCCAAAGTGAAGAATTCGGAAACATAAACCCTAAACAGAAACCATACTTTGAAAATTAGGATACAAAAAATAAGAAACCCTAAATAAAATATTATAAACCCTAAATCAGCACCCCTAAATAAAACACAAACCCTAAAGCAAACAGCTCAAAACCCCTAAATCGAAATATTAGAAACCCTAACTCAAAAAAATTCAGAAACCCTAACTCAAACAAATTGAAACCCCTAAATAAAATATTAGAAACACTAAATCAGAACCCCTAAATCAAAACCCTTTGACAAATTTCAGAAACCTAATTCAAACAAATTAAAACCCTAAATCAAATATTTTCAACCAAAATCGAACGAATCTGAAACCCTAGATGAAAACCCCTAAAATAAAAACAGAAGCCCTAATTCAAAAAATATAAATCGTTTATACATTTCAAAAAACCCTCAAAAAATATAAATCGTTTATACATTTCAAAAAACCCTATATCGAAAATTAAAAACCCTAAATCAATTTTAGAATCGAAACCCTAAATCAAAAATATTATGAACCAAACAAAAATCAAACAAAAGGTTGAGGAATAACCTTTCCCTTCGCTGCACGCTTCTCCTTCTCGTGGTCCTTCTCCATTGTTCCTCTCTCAGACTCAGTTCAGATTCAGATTCGAAACCCTAAATCGAACTCGGCGTCGGTGGTGTGGTGCTTGTCATTAATGATACACGGCTCACCCTTTTATAGCCTCGCCGAGTTCTGATCTCCCTCCACCGCATTAAATGAAGCCATGTCAGAGTATGGCTTCGAAGAGACGGTGAGGTAGGGAAGAAATCAGAGAGAAGGTGAGGATAGGGCCGATAGGCCATCATTTCAGAGTGATACATAGAGGGTTTGGTGAGGTGAGAGGGGACAACAGAGGAACGAAGATCGACGAGAGAGAAGGGAACAGATACGAGAGAGAAAGGGACGACAAAGTGAAGAAGATGAAGATCGTGAGTGAGTAGAGAGAGAGATGGGTTCGGCCGAGTAGGTGAAGAAACGCAGACAGCATTCAATGCATTTGGTTTGATACACGCGAACCCTTGAATCAACGGCTGAGATTCATAACCTACATCGGACGGCTGAGGTGTAAGAGAGCAGCGAGGTGGGCCTGGTGATGACGGGACGGGGTGAGCTGTCGGGCCGAGGCGAGCTGGGCCTAAAGCCCAATACCCTTCCAGCCCAGTTCCAACCGGCCGGTTCGGTGAACCGCCGGTTCTCTGAAGTCAAAACCAGAGCCGAACTGTTGACCACGCCGGTTCGGTCATTTTTTCACCGTTTCTGCCGGTTTTTTCGCCGGTTCCGGTTTCTCCGGTGACGGTTCCGGGCGGTTCCGGCCGGTTCCGGTGTCAACGGTTTTTTTTGCCCACTCCTAGTATCGGGGGAGGGATAGAAGGGATGGGAGAGGTCAGCGTAATTTTATGACTAGCTGTGGATGAAGGGGAGTCAGGGGAAGAGGAAGGGTGATCAGTAGTGTGACTAGTCGTGGTAGGTTGGGCCACATATATTTCAGATGGAGGATTGGGTGTCGAGCGAGGCAAGGTGATAGGAAATGTAAAGCAGACTCGTTCCTCTAGTAGAACAACATTAGGTGCATATGATTTGTCAAAAGTGCGATACGGGAACTTCGACTCCACGAAACGAACATGATGTGAGTAATAAAGACGTTTCGTTGTCGGATCAAGACAAATATACACTCTTTGAGTGTTTGAATAACCTACACACACACATAGTAGATCTCAGAGCAAGTTTGTGGTTAGCATAGAGTCGTAACTAAGGAAATCACATACATCTGAAACTCTTAAATTTCACACAAGTAGGATGAATTTTAGTGAGACAGAAATAAGGAGTGTCATTCTGAAGAACATGAGTGGGAAGACGATTTATGAGGTAAAACGCACTAGAGAAAGCATGAGGCCAATGATCCAAGAGAGAGACCGGTCTCCATTATATGATGACGACGACACTTTAAAAGATCATTGTACTTCGGTGTATGAGAAGACAACGTATAATGAGTAATTCCATGATCATTAAGAAAAGAGTTTAAAACATCATATTCACCGCCATTGTCAGTAAACAAAATTTTGATTGAATTTGAAAAGAAATTCTCAATGAAGGTCTTGAACTTGACAAAAACAACGCGTGTATCAGACTTGTGCTGGAGAGGATACATCCAAACATATCGAGTAAAGTGATCAACAAAAACAAAATATTATTCAAGCCATCATAAGAGAGGGCCGGAGAGGTCCAAATATTATCCAAGCTTGTGATTTTTAGTTGTAAAACAAGATGAATGTATGTGTTTATTAGAGCACAAATTATGAACTTTATTAATCAAATTAAAAGTGACGTTGGATAGATGACCCAACTTGTGGTGCCACGAGGTAGAAGGGGAAACTTGGGATTGATGAACAAAAGGTGCAGAAGAAGGCCACACGTACATTCCATTAATACACGGGCCTTTAAGAAGTGTCTTACATGTATGAATGTCCTTCGCAATAAAGCAAGATGGTAAAGATTCAAATGCAGAATGATTTTGTTTGGTAAATTGAGAAACTGAGATACTGTTTTTAGTAAGAGATGAAACACAAAGAGCATTTGAAAGCGTAAAATAGAGAAGTTTAAGAGTTCAAGTATGCGTGATTACGTTACCCTTACTATCGCCAAAAAACAATGAATCTGGGCTAGTATATTGGTGAAGAAGAGCCAAATTATCCAAGTCTTGTGTGACGTGGTGTGAAGTACCGATATTCACAAGCCATTCTTGAGAAGAGGAGTTGGTGTTTTCCGTGTGAGCCTGCGGCTGAGGGGTGGAAACCGAGCTGAGGACGGAGGCTGAAGGCTAGGATGCTACGACCTGAAGGTTGGACAATGGGTTTAACATTTCCCATGCTCCTTGCACCATTTCCAATGAACCTTGAAAGGCTTTCCACCAGATAAGGGATGTGGGTTGGTAGAAGATGGATGAGGATGCAAATTGGTAGGTAAGGGTACCGGATATGACCAAAGACGTTGTTGAACACTAGATGGCGGTTTCGTGTAGAGCGAGCCTGTGTTGATAATATTGTGGCAGAGAACATGATCATAGCTCCCTATAACCTGAGACAAAGTTCATGGTTAATCAACTTTTCATGGATTTCATCGAATGAGGTTGGAATGTCTGGAGCATTGACATCATCCACAACAAGTTTGTATGAATCATCGAGCCCTTGTAAAATTATGTCAGTCAAATCATCTTGATGTAAAGGGGATCCGATAGAAGAAAGGATGATAGATGCGGCCTTAAAGTGTGCATGTAATCCGAGATAGACACAAAGCCTTTGGTGGTTGAGCGAAGTTTTTCCTTGAGTTGTTTGATCTGTCTATGTGAGGCTCAAGCATAAGTTTGTTACAGAATGCTCCAAATTTCATGAGTGTAATTTCCTTGCGTGACTAGAGAAGCCGCCGACGTCGTCAAGGTGGTGAGGATGGCTCGGTATAGGATACTATATTGACGTTTCCAAGAAGCATATCCAGATTTGGTACGGTTTGAGGAGTGTCAAAGGTTGTCGTGGTTGCAGCCGACATGGGATGCAAGCCATAAACAAACTTAAACAAGTCATATCCCTCCAAGATGGCTTGAACCCGTAATTTCTATGTTAAATAATTCGAAGGTGTTAACTTGAGAGTATTAGTAAACGCAACATGGACAATAATGATTGCGTCTGAAACCATGAGTGAGTAAGGATTTCATGTGTATGAAATTGATTTTGTGTGGGTTGTGTATGAAATTGGTTGTTAGAGAGAATACCTGGTTTTGTAGAAATGATGGCAAGGTGTTTCAGTTGTGTAGAGAGTGTAGTTTGTATAAGAGCAAAAATTAAAAGGAGAGAAAAAATCTTTTACTGCTCTGATACCATGCGAAGTGTAAATAAATTTCGTGCTTTTCATTAATATGTGGAGATGTATGTATACATAATATGGAGTGAATGCATAATATATCTCCACTAACAACATGACTAACTAAGCTAATTCAATACTAAGAATATCTATGACTAAAGTCGCGTTTGACTAAAAGATTATGACCCTGCGTGATGGATCGCGTTATGGGGCCGTTGTAGGACTTCAGATTCAGTTCAAGGCTTCGCGCGGGCGAATCCTTGTTCTTCTTCTTCTTCCCAATCGTAACAAGTACAAGCTCGTTGTAGAGGGAACCCGGGGACCTCGTAGAGATACCAAAGTATTTTTATTCAATTCTCAAGTCTGTTTTATTGAATATAATCCCTTGATATATATAGACAAGGAGTTACTTGTTCACCAAGTCCTACTACAATTCCACTTACCAAAACATAATCGACTTACCAAAACCTAATACAACTCATTAATTAAAAGAAAATTATTAAAAGGAAATAACTAATAAAATTCAAACAACCCTAGCCGCCCACACCCTTGTGGTGTGCTTATCCTATTCCGTTACGGTCCGCAAGGCCCATAACATCACCCCCCCTCGTAGACGACGCTTGTCCCCAAGCGCATTAGATGGATCGATGTCCTTCGCATTTATGCTGGCAGCTTCGTACTCGTCCTCAATCAAGTTCAAATTTTTTTTAATATAAGCCCCTCTTTGCTTATTACCTCCCAAAGTGTCATGTCACCAATATGTGTTCCAACTAGAAGCATAGTTGGCTGCACAGGATGGAAAATCATGGTTTGAATGGCAAAATCCTGATTCAAAATTATTTGTGATGCCAGAGCTGGTGGTGGTTGCTGCCGACCAGCTGGAGGTGGTTGTTGTCGGCCAACCGATGGTGCCGGAGCTGGTGGTGGTAGCTGCCGGCCAGTCGGGGCTAAGCTCGCCTCCTGCGGAGGTGCGGACAACGCACGAACCTACAGCTCCAAGTCCTCCAATTTTCGTTGATCAGCTTCATACCGTGCCTGAGCTGCAGTGAACGCAGCTATCAAGTCACCCAGCTTCTGCTCCATATATTTTGGCTCAATAACGCTCGGCTCTGATACCGATATGTTATGGTCCTGGATTCGCGTCATGGAACCCGAGTACGAGCTCGTTATAAAGGGAACTCAAAGACCTTCAGAGAGACCAAAATATTTCTTTAAATTCTTAGTCTGCTTTATTCAATATAATCCCTTGGTATATATAGCCAAGGAGATTACGTGTTCACCAAGTCCTACTACAATTGTAATTACCAAAACCTACTAAACTTACCAAATCCTAATGCATATTTAAAAGAAAATACTCTCAAACTAGGACACCAGTTAAAAAGGGAATATACTTAAACCCCAAAACCCTAGCCGGCCACACCCTTGTGGGGTGCTTATCTCACTCCGTTATGGTCCGTAAGGCCCATAACATCACTGCCCCCTGCACATGACACTTGTTCTCAAGCGCATTAGATGGATCGATGTCATTTGTATTCGCGCTGACAGCTTCAGACTCGACCTCAATCAAGTTCAGAAACTTTTTCAATATAACTATTTAACTTAATCTGTATCCCACTCATATTGTTGAAGATCAATAAAATTTGATTCCCTATCAATCTATTCATATGAAATGAATAGTGAATCGATAGTGGACCAAACCGGTAAGTAAGAATCATTAATTGTTTTTGAACACCCCTAAACGAAAGAAAGAGTTTTTTTATAAAAAAATAATAGTTATATTTTCAAATTTTGTTAAAGAAAAATGAGTTGAAATTAAAGAAGGGAAATAAATTAAAGGAAAAAATGAAGAATTTAAAATAAAATTAATATTAAATTAAATGAATTACCGAAAATTAAAGAATTCAAAAATTAATAATTTTAAATGAATAATAATTTAAAACAGAATTTATTAAGATAAAAAATTTAATTAATTTTTTACTATAAATTTAAAATAAGTAAAAAAATTATTGAAATGATAGTTTTCAATAATTTAAAGGTTATCCAAGAGTATTTTAAACTTTTACGGGTTTTTAAGAGAAAATTTAGTTTTGTTGAGTAAATTGATATTTTGAGAAATTTAAGGCATGTATTTTGTCTTTTTGAGAGTTAAATGTAACTATTTGAAAACCGTGTAATTAGTTGGTATTTTCCTTTAATTAATTACGTGAACTTTGAAACATGTGGGCCGTGAGTCAGGCCCGATTGCGAGGTCGGCCCGAAAGCGAAACTCAAGTTAGGCGACCCAAAGAGGAAAAGACCAGGGTTTTCACTTTGCAGAGAGAGAGAGAGCTCACGGTGGTTCTGCTCCATTTCATCTGCAAAGTGGTAAGGCTCCTTCATCGTTCATCCTCATCACATTCTTCGAGTTTTGTCCAAAAACGAATCAGAAAATTAATGAGATCTATATCACGGTGCTAATGGAGGGATCATGTCGTTTACGCCATTTTTCTCGGTAGCCAAACCGAGGTGCTTATAGTTTTTTTTTTTCTAGTTTCTTTTAGCTGAATGGATGAATAACTCAGTAAAGTCAATTATTGACCGCAACTCTTGATTTTGACTGCAAATCCGTCACGTTCTGTTTGGTTTGCTGTCTCTTTCCCTCGTAAATTTGGTAGGTTTTGTTGTTTATTCTGTATAATTTTTGGTGCTCTTAGTGGATTCTCATGTCTAAAACTGCTGAATATTTGCTTACATTTACTTTGAACTATTGAATTTGCCTGTTTGGTGAAGTCATATTTTCTCCTGTGATTTTGTTAGGATTTGGGAAGGTAGTGAATGAAAACAGCTAATAAAATGCATAATCGGCTGACATTGTCAATATGCTTATTGCTGGACATAAGTGAATTAGAATGGTTAAACTTTTGATTGTACACAACCAAAGATATTTTTGAAATGGTATCTGTTACTGGAACACGCAAATACGAGCCCCAATTGTCGAGAACTTCAAGACCATCTCAAATCCTAGCAATTAGAAGTCCAGGATCAAACCGTCATTGTTGGTAGCAGTCTTTTATTTGATTGTTGGCGTATTTAAGTTAGTTTTATTTATCAACCTTTCCCTCGTTGTGATTTATCAATTCGGGTTTACTGATCTCGAACCTTTTTATAAACCAGCAGTTTGGACTCTCATCGAATATGTAAGAGGTCCTGATTTTATGTTTGGGTGGTACGTCCTCATTTGTTTTCAGCTTATATTTCAGTTTTATAAATTGATTTTTTACTTCAAAAAATACAAACTCTCAATCGGTATCAATTTCAAATTAGTACAAACCTTAGAGCATGTACAATGGATCGGTGTTATGACTTGGTGTAGCCATTTTGTGGGCCAAATAATATCAGACAACTCATTTTTGGATGAGCCAAGCACTTGACTCAGGAGCTTGACTCTACATGCAGTCAAGTTGTCGAGCCAAGAACTTGACTCAGTAGCAACTTTGTGGGTCCATTTGAGGAGAGAATAAAATACAAATATTTGATTGGTTAAGAGGTGTTGTGGGTTCATCTTGAGTCAAGTGCTTGGTGTAGTCATTGTAGGTGTTTGGTGTTATGGCTACGCCAAGCTATGTAGCCATTGTACATGCTCTTAAACTGATCCATCTCTGGCTCCTCTGTCTGCTTTCAACAGACATTTTGTAGTAGTGTTTTTGTGGGCCTGAGCTCTTGGATTAAGTCATGTTTCCCTAATTGCCCCCAACATTGTTAAATTTTTGCAGACATGCTATAAATGAAACCCCCCCAGTGTTAGTCGGGTGCATAGTTCACAGCAACTTCACAGGTATCGGGGCCGGCGAGACACTGTTTGCGAACATGTCCTCTTCTGAGAAGAATGACGCTGGCGATCCCCGGAAGCGTTTATCATGTTCCACCTGCTTCGACGCTGTCTGGTTTTGCTACTGTAAGTGAGTTTCTCTTTCCCCTCTTTTATTTTGTTATCATGATTATTCTTTGATTTTACCTATTTTGTTTGATTCAAATTGTTCATATCTCAGTTCCATTGATTTGGTTCTTATCGGGGTTTACATTTGATGAGGTTTATGTAATTTTGGTGGTCTCAGCTCCTTTTAATCAGATACAGCAATACTATCGTGCTGGAACCCTAGACAATTGTGGTAAGAAATGGAGTGCCTTGTATGATTGTTTAGTGCTCAAGACCAAACGATCCTCTGAACTAGAGGTACCTTCTACCTCTCCTTAATCTTATCCTCAGTGACATTATATTATTGATTACTCTTGATATTATTGGTATCATTGCTTCTATTTATTGAATTCCATATTCAGAATGAAGTTATGTTGTACACTCTCTTGTCAATGGATTGTTGGTGATGGTAATTGCATTATGAAGCATGACTAATTTTCTATGCATTGGATTTTCATATCTGTTTCTATCATCTATGATGTTATTTTGCTATTTCTGCAGATGGGTTAGACATTAGTATTATTTTTTCCCTCTATATTCCATTTCTACATGTCAACTGATAATTAAACAGCAATAGGATAACATTTCAATGTTCCAAAATGTGGGAGTTTAGGATCTAAACTGACATAGTTTTGAGTTCTGGAATGTGTCAATGAGCTAAAAATATCTAGTTGTTGTCCCTTGGTTACCAAATACTTTAGGGGCCTTAATTTGGCTTCAACTTTTAACCTTCTCTCTTTTTTATTCAGTTCTGGATCCACACATGTCAGTGCATTTTGTTAGGTGGAGATGAATTTATATGGTTCTGATTGATATGGGTCAGACTGCTGGCTTTTATAAAGGGAGAAAAACAAGACTAGAGGAGCCCTGGCTAACACACAGCTTTGATTTAGCAAATACTGGAATTCAAACTTGAGAATGTTTAGGAGGGGAGCGATGTTGCAAATTTTACTATTTGATGCGGAAATTAATTTCAACTTACCGCCATTGCTTAATAAATTTGCAATACAGTTGCCGTCCCCGCCCCAATGGTTCAGGTTTCACATATCCACAATGGAGATGTGCTTTGAGTTCCATTGGATGGAGTGGGGAGGGGTTTGGGAAAAGGGATGATACCTATGCTGTTTAGCTCTTCTGGATTTTTTTTATTTATAAAAGCAAGCTGTTGAAAGAGCTGATAAGGCCATCGTTCTTAATTTAAAATTAAGTTTACTGTTGCATCTCCTCAAACCACCTAAACCATCTCTGCTTAGGTGGAAGCTATATTATTTTTCTTATCATTATCCATTCCCAGTGTTCTAAAAATCTAGATATCTCATCTCCCCAAAAACACCAAGTGAAAAAAATCAAAACCTCGTCAGCACTTTCAAAACTCAGTCAAACTCGGTCAACTATTTTTCGTATACAATTCTAAAGTGTAGATGAAAATTTGTACTCGAAGATCTGTGCAAAGCACAAACAGGAATAAGAGATTACCGATAGCCAGTTTAATTCAACTTGACTGAGCAGGAATTAAAATGTGTCTAGAATTATCTTATTTTACTAGACTATTGCTATTTTTTTGTCTTTAATACATGTATGATAACCGTCCTTATGTGTCGCCTTGCCGAGTTTTGGCTCATCCCGAGTTCTAGAACCTTGTCCTTGAACTAAACTTTGGTATACTGTAGTTATTTGTGCTATGCTGACAAGCTAAATGACCTTCTAACTGCAGGACATTCTGAATGCTCTGGAGAAAGCCAAGCCTCACATTTGGACTTTTCGTGCACCAGAAGAGGCATCAGCTAATTGGAATAAGCTTTTTGGACATTTAGACAAATCATAGAGATCTTCTATTTCTGTTTCCATTGGTTTATTATCTCTTGGTTCCAATAGTTAGTAGCATCAAGAGATGGCAAATTGAACAAGCATAATAATAATGCATATCTTTCTGGCAAGTTCTGTTTTATGTTCTATACTCTCAGCTGCACTTGTAATTTTGCTGTTAGATTTTGTGGAGAATGTTGTCTGTTTTACTTGTTTCCCAAGGTATGGACTGTTTGCCCTAATCTTGGGGCTTAAGATTGCATTATGATGAATATGATTACCAAATCCTCACTGAGCCTCATGTTTATATATAATGCTCTTAAGGAGTACAGTGACATTGAAGTTCATAAAATTGTGGAAGAAACTAATCCAAAAATGACAGGGAAAAATTAAAAATTGAGAAGAAATAGTGAATATAAACCTGGGGTTTTCCCCGCCATGATAAAAAAAACATGTAGCATTTTAAATGTATTATTTAAATGGCAAATAACTATCATATTGATATTTGATATCAAAATAGCAATGTTAATTTCAAAAAAAAATAGCAATGTTGGTGCAGGCTGGTGATTCTACTCCTGAGTCTCAAGTTGCAAGGGTCTTACTCGTGACTCGTGAGAAGCCATCAGTTGGATACATTTTTTTTTTGAAGGAAAAAAAGCATGATAATAAAGTCCAATGTACAAGATAATGAATTGTAATTTTCTCATTAATTAATTGCCACAATTTTTTCTTTCTCCACAATAAACATATATCCTACAAAAAACAATTTTTGAACAAAAGTAGCAACCTGAAACAAAATTGCTTCATTATTATGCATCTTTTTTCATGCTGAAAATCGTTTAAAGAGCTCCACAACAAATGACTCACATTGAGAAACAACTGATTTTTCTCTGGCAATGCTTTCCGGAAACACAAATGAGACCCACTACTCTTCCACCAAACAATCAAAAGGAGAGGTTGAGATATGATCTATTAAAGACTTAATACGATGCCCATCTCAGCTGCTGCTCAGATCTCAGTTCTTGGAAAGGCACATTGGTAACCAAACTCGACTCGAACAGACCCAGGTCCTTCAAGAGCTTATCCAGCAAGACACCTGCCAGATACGAAGCACCGGAGGCCATAACCCCTATGGTAAGGTAGTAGAGGACAGTCTTGAAGTACGACTTGTGCGGCGTCTGAACATGGCCCTTCCCAATAGCAAGCAAAACGACGCACAGAAGAGAAGAGGCTGCTACCACAGCAAGCTTGTAGTCCCGATCATTGCTTACACGGAATGAGAAACCGTAGACTATAGGAGGTAGTGCACCAAATATAAGGAATGACAAAATGACTATCACTGTGTGAAGTTTGAACTTTTCTCTCCTCCCAAGCAGCTCGTAGTACCTGCCTTGAGGCGCTGTAGTTTCAGAAGAAGTCTCTCCTGAGGTGTTGTTTCTGAGTTCTCCTAGCTGTATGAGTTCATTTAAATTTATAAGTATGTGTTGCAGATATGCATAGATTGGGAACGAGCTGTGTGAAATATGGAGACTTACGTTATGAGCTATGATGAAAAGTCCACCAATAAGATTTGCCACTCCCAAAGCCATGATATTCACTGCAATGACATGAAGGCAAGATCAATACCAAAAAGTGAACTGAAATAGAATAAATAGGAATTTATGTTTTGCTACCCTGTACTATATACAATTTACAGTTTACTACCCTTAACTTTTACGTGTTTAATACCCTCAACTTATAAGTGTGCCGGTTTACTACCATATACTTTAAATTTGTTGGACCGTTTGTAAGTTTTATAGAATCCATTATATTTAGGTTTAAGGAATATGAAATGACGAGATTGTCTTCACGCGCTCAACCACCCCTTGTAAAAGGGTAATTTCGTCATTCGATATTCCCTTAACCCTAAATTTAACGAATTCTATACACCTTCATAGATAGAGCTACAAACTCTAGGGTAGTAAGCTGACACACTTAAAAGTCCAGGATAGTAAAGTGAAAATCATGTATACCACATGCTAAAACACAACATCCCCGAGAATTAATTAGAAACTGGTTGGGTTACGTTCGGTAAGTATCATATCTAGAAAGCACTGATTTATATTTAACAACTTACGGGTGGCAGCGCCAGCACCAGCTGCAGAGGAGACAACACCTAGACTTGTGATCAATTCAATCAAACCACCATATACGATGCTTTTCAGAATGTCCCACTCACGGGGTTCATTTGATTCAGCAACTACTGGTTCATTCACATCTATACGAGTGTCAGTTAGCAGCGGAGTCTCTTCTCTTGAGTCACCAACAATATCTTGTTCTCTCTCAAGACCTGCAGGTTCGGACCCACTTGGAGCCACTGTCATGGTGGGGGTGAACTCTGCATTGTATCATAAGGACATGAAAAAAAAATGACAGATTTATTTTAAAAGAACATAGAAGCACCGTATGTCTCAGTACCTGTCTTATTCTGTTGCACAAAATCAAGTAATTTGTCAGGAGGGTAAGATAGCAGAGTTCCAGGTTGTTTGTATTCTTGTACTGAAGAATTGGAAACATCCATTCCCACTTTCTGGGGTCCATTTGCACCATCGTTTTCGATGATTCTATAAACTGGTTGACTATACGAAGCAAGACCATCCTGACCAGGCAGTACTTCATACTTCGTTGTCGTATCAGTTACTTGGTTGACTTTTTCTTCAGATGTCCCTTTCGTTACAGACTCTCCATTTGAATGAACCATACCATTCAATCCATCTTGAGGAGCCTTAATAGCAGGTACCATCGCTGGCTGATCAATTACAAGGCCAGTTCCAGTATCATAAGATGCAAGTGAAGAGTTGCCCTTTTCAACAGTATCTGGATGATTGAAGACAGACAAAGAAATGTAAAATGTTTTTGTTACTAATTGAAGCATAGATATTAAATCATTAACATGTGAACATAAATATTGCCAAAAGAAAATGAATTTTTAAGGGTTGCAGAATAGTTCTTTTACTACCTTGCTCAACAGCTGTTGCTCTGTCATTCAACACAATTGTGGTGGCAGCAGCTGCAGGTATATGTTGAGGACTTTGCGGGGTCTGAGTATCATTTTTAGGTCTAAAAATCCTGAAAAAGCCTCCTGTGAAATGTTACAAAAGAAGCTAAGCTCAGAGTCCAAAAGTAAGATCATCTTCAGGATAACCCGTATATGCCATGATAATATGAGCATTATGAAATCTTGAACCATTTTATCAGCATCATTGCAATTGCAAGCAATATGCCGTAATTATGATGATAAAGTATTAGGTAGAAGTGAGTTAAAACAATACCTTCAGGAATGAAGAAGCTGAAGCATGATAAGCATCTGAATACATCCGCCTCTCTTACCTGGACATTACCATCAGTGACAGGTGTCAGTACATCATTGGGACGACTGTCAACTCTACGCTCACCCTGATCATCTTCTACTGCTAGAGGTTCAGTATTAGCATCCAACTCGGGTCTAACTTCTTTTGAACGCTTGTGGGGCCTTGCTTTACGAAGCTTAATCTTCTTTTTTCTAAGGATAACGGTTTTGGTTATTTGACAATGACAATTAGGACAAACTAAATCATGAGTCTCCTGCTTCGCTATTACACCTTCAACATCCAGATCTGGTACGTCCAGATCACACTCTTCTTCTATCAAGTCCACTATTTCATCTGCTCCGGTATTGTTGTTACTGTTGTCATTTGTATTTTCTTCTTCAAGTGACTTTCCTACTGGTAACATACTTGGGTCAGGAAAGCTTTCAACACCCATAACTTCCCCAACTTGGTGTTTGAACTCATATACTGGATTCTTCTGAATCTCAAAGTCTTGAGAAGTGACATCCAATTTCCCGAGTCCAAAAGTTGACTCATTTGGGAAGCTTTCAACAACATTTGATTTGATTTCAGAAAATCCATTAGCAGAATCAGTACCTGCAATTATAAGTGAAATACTGTGTCAAACTGTGTGGATACACAACAAAACTACAGTAGTGTTGTTGGTAAAACATTGGAAGATATCTCAAATTTGCCAATATGATTGGAGTAACCAACTCATAGCCAAATAGGTTTACCAAAAAACGTACTGAATAAAACTTATCACGCAACATATCTAATGAACCTACGCTAAAATAGGCAGAGCCACCATTGCTAAATGCTAAATAACCCGTCCTAATAATAATGAGGCAACATGACAAGAGAGAGCATAGTTCACATAAACTGCCAACACAATTATTTCTCTACTAAAGTGTGATACTATTCCTTACAAGAGATCTTACATTCACTGACCTTTAGTTTCAAAAACAAAAGTTTTGGTACTCGTGAGATTGAGCGAGTAACCCTCAAAAGTCCAAGGACTCCCAGTTCGGTAGGTCCAATCGCAATGGTGACATTTCCATATCCCTTCAGTGACAAACAACTAAAACAATAGCCATTTTCACTAAACACCAACTACTCCCTAGAAAACAAAGTGGTAAATAACAAAACCACAAGTCCAAGACACTGAATATGTCACATAGTTACATAGATCTATTGCTTAGAGCATTGGATCAAAATCTGCTCTCATCAAAAAATTTGGTTTCTAGCCAATAAAAAATTGATGATGAAAACAACAAAAATACAAGAGCACATAAGTCAAGAATCCCTTTTAAGCAATAAAAGAATCATCCTAGACACAGTGGGTTTAATATTAATCGTATCTGAACCATGTACAACTAGAATTTCTCACTAAAATTTACCAAAACAAAATGACAGAGATGCTTGCCTAAACTTTCTAAACACTTCATATAACCTAATAGATTCAGCATTACCATAAAGCAACCCACTGTACATTATTACAGAACATAAGTGCAAAACCCACATGATCAGCAGTACAGATTCAAAAAGTTAAAAGAGCAAAAATTAAGCAAAACAATGGAAAATCAGAAGAACAGATAGAGGGTCGATGAAGTACCTTGTTCCCGGTCAAAGTAAACACTGTTACTGTTCTTCGATTCCGCTTCTCCTGCATCAGCATGTTCCTCCATATGACCCTCAACAGTTCCAAGCCCTTCGTCATCAGTAAATTGAAACCCGGATTCAGCTCCGTATTTCGATTCCGAAGAGAAACTAGCACCACTGGTAACAGTACTGCTGGTACCATTTCCATTACCGTCAAAGCTACTGTGATTGTCCCCGTTTTGGCCATGGCCATGGCCATTCCTTGATCTATTTACTTGCAGACCCACATCCTCTTCCACTAACTCCTCTTCTTCTTGCTTGTGCTCTGAGACCCATTTTAGCTCGGGTTCCACAACCTCTTCCACTACCTCCCCTTCTTCTTTTCGATGCTTGAGCTCTGGTTCCACAACCTCTCCTTTTCGATGCGTGTGCTCTGAGACCCATTTGAGCTCTGATTCGTGTGAGTGCTCCATTGGGAGGGTAAAAAGAGGCAAGATCGAGACAGAGCTGGAAGAGGAATGGCCCAGCTGGGTCTCCTCGTCCTCTGCTTTTATGCTACGTTTTCATCACCCACCCACTCTTCTGCATTAATGATCTACAGTTCCATGGACCATGGATTAAATTTTTAATCACATCTTAACCTCTGGATCATTACCACTAAATAGCATGAAGTAATCATGATTAAGATTTTTCCTTTCTTTTAATAAGATAATGCCACGTCAAGTTAAGTATTAAAATTGAAAATACATAAATATAGGAGTGGGTGATCCTGATATCTACTGAATTTATGCGTATAAAATAAAAGTAAATAATTGCATAGACGCGGTGGTGGCAGCCTCAAATGTCACGCCCACACTCATTAAAGCTGGGACCGCATTAAAAGTTTAAATATAGGTTCTATTTCCCCATGTAACCCATGTCTTCCGCTATCCGTCCATTTACTTTTAATTTTGAGATATATTTTAAGAATAATTGAAAAACATATTTTGGCGTAGTCATTTTATTTTTGAGAAGAACGGAGATGATTATTATTAGAATATAAAGTAGGTCGATGAGCACATAAGTGTACTCATCTTACATGACATAACCCATTAGTAAACATAAAGCAGAAACAAGAAAATAAATTTTGCTCTTGACATAGGGGCGATTGAAGGGGATATCTGCGGTAGCATCGTGAGATACTGATACAACATACTTCTACCAAAAGGCACTGGTCGAGCCAACCAAGTGAGAGGGGAATAATGGTGGACTGACATCTCCCCCGGTGAGTCAGCGTGCGTCGTCCTCCCTGGACTGATAATTGTAGGGCTCATGAACGCGGGATTGCTGACTCCGGACTGGTAAGGGAGAATATTGTCGGCTGGAGATGGAACCTTCGCCATCTATCAGCCAGGAAGGGGCCACAACCGACCCGCCCCTCCCTGTGCCTCCTCGGACTCATTCCTGGAGGCGGGGGTGCTTGTGGCCCCCCGCCGCCGCTACATAGGATCCTTCATCTGACGCCGTCGAACCCTCTGATTCTTCCGGCTCCTCCACTCTTTCCAGTCTTTTCTTCCCAGACAAAGACGGACCAGCCTCCTTAGCCAACCACTCCGAGGGAATGTCCTCAGTCCCCGTCTCATAGGGCGTCTCTCTCCCCTGTCCTTGCGCCTGTCGTGGGGGTGGCGTGCTTGGTTCCTAGTTACCTCCCTTGCTCCCACATCCTAGATAGGTCCAATTAGTCTCTGGCGTCGCCTTCCCATGTTTCGCTTTCTCAAGGGCGGACCTCTGGTCTCCTGGGGCCCGTAGCGAGTGTCCCCTAATTCCTCCAGCTACAGGGCACGACGGAAACAAATGTCCCGCACAGCTGCAACCAAAGCAATGATCTGGAAAATGTTCATACGAGACCTGGAGGAGAGTTCGTACCTGTGATTCCGACAGCCGGAACCATATTCGACTCTGCAGGGGGACACAGATATCAGCTCGGATCCGGACTTTCATAAAGTCTCCCCAGCAGTAACCCGAACTATCCACATCGAACGTCTGACATACCCCTAGGGCATTCCCCACTCGGAAACCCACCTCCTTTTTCCAAGCACCCACCGGGAGGTTAGAGACTCTAGCCCACACCGAGAAGTGGTGAAAGATAAGGTCACCCACCTGCATGTGCGCCCTTAGATCCGTGAACAGCACTAAAGATTCCCAGAACGCCCATGGTTCTCCGGCCAAGACTCTCGCCCTTTCCCGAGCTGACCTGAAAAAGAACGCCACCAGACCCCCTTCTAGTGGCTTTGCTTCGACCTCCATACCCCGCAAGTCCTCCATTCTAGCCACCAGCGACTTCCAGAAGAACTGCTTGGATGTCAACACTTTTGCTGCCATTGCAAAATGAAAATGTCCCCCCAGCTCTGACGACATCCCATGTGGGAACAACCACTTCCTTAATACAGAGCGACGAGAGTCTGGATCTAAGATTCCTCATTCCGACCTCCTCGCCCCGAAGACTCGCCAAAACCGGATCCACAGGGTTCCCCGACCCGACCTGATCGCCCGGACCCTAACCCGGCTCCACTTGCTCCGCCCGCGGGTACGACCCGTCCATCCCGCCCCGCTCCATCAAAACCTACCCGGGTCTGCGGCTCATCCCGAGTCCAGCCTCCACCCGCTCCATACCGGGCAGCCCACTCTGCCACATCCCCTGGCCCACCTCGAGACCACCCTGGGTGGCCCAGTGCTACACGCTCCATCCGACCCCTTCCCGGACGAGGTGTCCAACCTGCATCACCTCGACCCGCCCGACGAGCATCCATGAGCAGCCCAGACTCCCGGCCCATTCCATCATATCCCCGGCCCAGACCCATCTCAGGAACCTTAGGTTCCTCCCGCGCCAAGCCCTTCCCCTTGCTTCTCCTCCACGCCAGCGCCGCCGTCGACTCCACCGGCGTCACCTTCGTATCCGAAGACACGATCACCAGCTCCGATCTCGTCGCCCCCGCCACCAGGTTCTCCTCTTCCTCCTGCGCACGCATCATCGAGGATCCCGCCCTCACCGGCGGTCTCCCCGACTCCCGCACCACCCGCGGCCTTGGTCCCTTCGCTGGCTTCCTCCGAATCCGGTTCGCCGCCGTATGGTGCCATCCTCCGCCTCCCAGGTTCTCCTCGCTGCCCCTCTGGGCCGAGAACCTCATCGGGGAGAGGGCATCCTCCCTCGGTGACAGGGACGCCGGGTCCGTGAGGGAGTCTCCCTCTCCCGCCGCCCCTTCCGCCGGCTTTGCCAGCCCCTCCTCGTCCGAAACATGCAGAAGCTTGACCTCCGCTCCTCCACCCACACACGGGTCTCCCTCTCCCGCATCGATCACAACCGTACCACCCCCGACACCCTCCACAGCCGGCTCCTCGAGCCACACCGATGGATCGCCGGAAAGACTAGACAACTTAGCCGTCGAATACGCCATTGTTTGCCCAAGAGAAAACTAAACCCTAATCCTAGTAGAGAGAGTTGTGTAGTCATTTTTTTGTAATTGTAAGGAAAAACAAATCATGAATTTGTCCTTTTTATATTTTGTATAAATTTATTTTTAAATAACTATTTTATTTTTATAAATTTAAATTTTGAAATGATAAACTACATAAAGATAAACTCATTATTTTTATAAAATTAAACATACACGCTCAAGATACTTTTTATTATTATTCAAAGAGGATGATTATATCTCTTTAGCGTTGATAGAAATGACGCGACATCTTCTCTTATGACGATGGCGGTTGAATATGGTTTGAGTGGCTCTTCCATCGGGTACTACTCCCCTATCTCTTCCTCGAGTGTACGGTTATTCTATTCGGGGGCGGAAGGAGGCGAGATGATCTTTGTAACAACAAGTGGCTCTTTGTCGACAGACCCTACGAGCGGTGGTCGAGTTTTTTAGCAGGGCCTCACTCTTGTGGGCGGGTTGGGGCCTATTGCGGTGTACCCCAACGAGGGGGGCGAGAGCTCGAGTATTGGCCTCGGGCGGACAGATCCGTCATGGGGCGGAGGAATGGATGAACCAAACAAGAGATCCAAGGTCGTTGATAGCAGTGTATGAGTGGTGGTGAGCGGTGAGGACGGTGGAAGGGAGACGATCCCGGTTGAAGTGTCCTCGGGTATGTGCATTGGAGGTGTACTAATGGGCGAGAGGCTGGTGACAACGACTACGCAAATTGGTGGTTTGTGGCGACATCGTCAGAGCCCGACCATGCATGGGGTCAGAACAGTTGGAGGTGATCAGGCGGGCCAAGACCGAGTGCAAGGTAGGGGAACTCTAGGGGATCGAACATTAAGCATGGAGGAGCGTACATGTCCACATGGTGGCCGGCTGTCAGGAGTGGATGAGTTGGGCTCTTGTTTGGGGGACTTGGCGATACAGAATGTGGTTGTGCAGCCCACAGAACTTTGTGGTTGGGGTCTCAACTTCCCATATGATGTGGTGGCACGAGTTCTGGCCACCATGATGTTCTATTGACAGTCCCTGATGGAGTGGCTGACAGAACTCTAGCATATGTTGGAGGAAGTGGCTAAACTGCTTGAGAAAGTCGTGGTGGGCTTCTTCTTCAGGACGACAAGGGATATGGCTTGAGTCATGACTGGGGAACCGTGGGATTATCGGCTCTCACTTATCTTGTTTGCGGGCATACGTTTACACATGAGACCCTGTGACATTCAATTCACACATTTCTTCGTTTGGGTAAGAGTATCCAACCTCCTAGTGGGAGCTTGGAATAGGGGTGTCGCATCCGGTTAGGTGGAGCACTAGGGACTTCCCTCGAGGTGAATGACGATGGAGATATGATGAGCTGGGGGACTTTATGAGGATTCAAGTTTGTTGGACATTGTGGTTCCGACTTTCGGTATCCGAGTTACAGATTATTCTCTACCTTTCATACGAACATATTCTGAACCACTTCTTTGATTGTAGCTATGTTAGGCATAAAATTGTGGTTATCCTAGAGGGACAAGGAGTACGGGGGACTCTCCTTGAGGGTCTCGACAGATACTCGGGCTGTAGATTCTCACGGGGATTCTTTACCTTTCGTGACTCGTCATAGACGTATGGTATCGGGGGCGAACAAATCTTACCCAATGAGTGGTTCCCATACCCATTTCCCGAGGTTCACACTGATTCCCCTAGCTTGGGAGACCGGAGGGGGAAAGGGAAGATGGTGGACGTGGTGGCAGGATCTTCCAAGCAGGTCAGGACTCTTCTCTCGTCAAGAGCACGTAGCCATCGGATCATCGACCATGGGTAAGGATATTTCCCGTCATGCGATCTCACCCAGAACGGGTACGTGAGGACCCATTGTGAGGCAGAGGCCCCTAAAATTTTCTGACACCTCCTAGAGGACATTCGCATACTTTCCCATGGGGACGAACGTAGGAGAGGCCATAGGTCCTTCCCGGATTGGCTACGAGCTCCCTACCGGGTAGGAAGCGATCAGTAAGAGAGCTCTTGGTCTTAAAATATAAGGGATCTACGCACTCCAATTAAGCGTCACGTTCAACGACGAGTGGCAGTAAGCACCCTCACCTCGATTAATGAGGAGTTCATGGTCTAGGAGGGTTTGCGGATACTCCCGCCTCACTAGATGTTTGGTGGTATTGGTTTCACCAAATTCTGGTACGATACTTATTTACTATATCGGGAGCCAATACTCTCGCGTTCTTTGAACCATGCGATATCTATAAAGGGAAGACAACGCACACTGAACCTTCAAAGGAGTATTAAGTCCGCATCGGCGCAATTCTTCCAGAAAAGGGTCGCGCTCACCGTTTGGAGTAGCTATATCGGTTTTCTCGACATCCATTGGCTGCTATCAAAGTATCCATCTCTTGACACTGGTATCATTTCAGCACATGAGCATTTTTATTTATTTTTCTCTTGTCGTCCCACGATGTTCGTACATTTAGGCTATTTATTTATATTTTCTTTGAGTTTCGTACTATCTGATTATCCCGCTTTTGGGTTGAGATTTTATTTTTGATTAATCTATTGGTTACGATTACAATTCAAAGAAAGATTTATATATTACAAAATTTAAAAATATTTGAGGTATTTTTCTTATAATTATTTTTATATCATTGCTTTATCTAGATGTCTCACGTCAAATTAAAATAAAATGTCTTAATTTTTCGCAATTCAAAGAGAAAATTTTATTGAACCTTTGCTTTCTAAGATAGGAAAAACAAGGTAGGAGATCAACCTCAGTAAGGGACCATCCCAAAAATTGAAACAAGCTCAAAAAGAGCAGCGAGGCGTATAAGCCCAAGAACAGAAAAAACAAAGAAACAAACAGACATGAGCAAAAAACAAGCCTCCTAGCCTACTTTATACTTGGGTCCAAGCAGACAAACGTGTTCGAGACCGGGACAGGGCTTAGAGCTTTTTCTGTCGATACAGGGGAACCCTCGTCCTTACTACCCTCGACGTCCTCCAGCATAAGATGCAGGTTGATCTGGTCGACCACTACCGAACCAAGGTTAACAACCCTTTTTCCAGCTTTTGAACGGTAGCTCCATTCTCCCGAGCTATTTTTTGTTGCAATGTCGACTGTAAATCTTCCTGTTTTGCCACCAAAATCATTGGATGTCTTGGCTCTAGTTTGATAAAAAAAACTGGAGAAGCAATTGTCTTTTTGAACTGAGCCTTTTTAGGACGACCTCGTTTCTTTGGCTCACCTTGTGGGGGTTTAAACAAAGCTTCCTTCCACGGACTACCTTGAAACCCGACTACCAAATCCTGAGAACCATCCACTTGAAACCCAACTTCCATATTCGATTCAGCAACCTGAGGATGGCCCAAAGCAGTCCCAATCCTGGTAAAAACGTCAGCCAAACTGGGGTCCTGACGGGTCACCATCTGGGCTTTACCGGAATCAGGACTAGAGCTGGCCAAACCAACCTGATCCACCTGATCAAGATCCGGCCCAGTCTGGCACAGCCCCAGGCCCACAACTGACTTCACCCCAAGCCCGGTATCAAACCCAAATGGTTGCTCGTGAATCGAAAGCGCGCGCTGCAATTGGGATTCTGCAACAACGACCTCAAGCGACGCAATCTTCTTCGGCTTTGCAAGGATCGACATCTTTTTTTTCAAAATCGAATTCCCCTGAATCGCGGAATCAACACCCGAAACTGGTAAGATTGACGTTGTACAAGGTAACTCGCCGGAAAAGGACGGCGGGGACTCAGTCTTCTGAGGAGGCCTAACCTCCGTAGCATCGCTATCCGCCAAAAGTATCCCCGGAGAAGCCATGTCCGCTTGAAACACCTCACCTGGCCGGCCAGATTCAGAGCTTTGTTTTGTTAAAACAATGCTCTGTTTTGCTTGGACTATGGAGATGCCATTACCAGGACGAGCGAGAGCTACAAACAAAGAATGGCCTTTGAACTTAAAGCCATTTAGAGTTTGAACTGCTTTGAAAGCCAATTCCGGTGCTGTGAACTCAGCGAAACCAAAGAACCGGCCTCTGCGACTTGCCTTCTTAATAACGTTGACGAATTTCACCTCTCCGAACTGCATTAATGTGTTGTGCAAAAAAATCGCACATCTATTCCCAAACGACACGGCGTCAACGACAGCCCCCTTGCCCTGTTTCTACATACTTCGACCAACAGTGCGAGAAACTGATCCGGGCTTGAACTCCTTCTCCAAAGCTAGGTCCGATGGGATCGGTTTGTGTGCCCTAGCAACCTCCGGAGCAGTATCAGCATTTCCGGCCTTACTAGCACCGGCCTTAGATGGCTTCGTCCTGGCCGGACCATTAAGACCCGACCTTTGTTTTTTCAACGATTTTCCTGCTGGCTCAACAGACCTGACAACATCAACCACTGCAACATACTCTCCGTACATAGAGATTAGGGTGGAGCAGAAGGAGGAGAACGAAAGTAACGACGGAGCCAGAGCTGGAGTGAGGCTCTGCCTTTTCTTCACTCGAGAGGAAACACTCTTGTTCATGTTGGTTTCCCCTTCGTCCTGCCCCTTCTTTTATTTATTTGATTTCAATAAAAAAAAAAGAACACCTGCTCACAGATGCACACCCAAAACTGAAGTGTAACCTGCAACACCCCACCAAAAGCACAACAAGCAACAACGCCCACTTGATCAGAGACTGATCCGCTGTACAACATCGACTGGATCGGAGAGACGCACCTGCAATACAAACCGGACACAAGGCTGCAGCAAAAAATGAAAAAACTTTGCCAACCTGATCCCCCTCCCTTGCCAGCCTAAATAACTCGACAACAACCCAACTGAGGACCGTACAGTTACGGGCCGGAGAAGTCCACGCGAACAACGCCGGCAAAGGACCGCTGCGGCAGAAAGATACCTCGCCGACCTGATCCCCTCTGCCAGCCAAGGACGAACTCGACAACAAACCAACTACGAGCACTAACTGAAACGAAAAGCAGGGCAGTCAGATTAGAGACGGAAAGAGCAGGAGGCGTGGCGACTGCGGCAGACCAGACACGTGAATATAAATTTCATTTTTATTGAGTAAATTAATTAATTAAATTTTATATATCCCCATACCAACCTACTTTTCAAACTTCAGAAGTATCAATACGTCAAAATTACGTTTCAAAAAAAATCCGTCAAAATATATCATAACCGTGATGGTTGCCTTCTTAATGGGTTTTCTCTTTTCTCTCCTTATAAGTCTCTTCCTTACATTTTTTTTTCAAACAAAAACTATGCTTCATGTAGGAATTTATTATACCATGTCTTCCAAAATTAGGGGTTTGAGAATTCTTTCCTTTTTTGTGTCATATTCTACTACGGTTTATGACGACCTCAATCTTTCCAAGGTATGTGTAATAGGACTTGAGTTTTCAAGGTATGTGTAATAGGAGAATGAAAGTACCTTTCGAGTAGAGTGTTTGAGTTTAAAATTACATTTGAAATGTAATTCAAAATATTAGTGTTTTTTGTATTATAATAGTAAACTATTTTGGTAATGTTTATTTTATTTTTTATATAGTAG
The DNA here is from genome assembly GCA_963921825.1 of Erodium maritimum. Taxonomy (NCBI): domain Eukaryota; kingdom Viridiplantae; phylum Streptophyta; class Magnoliopsida; order Geraniales; family Geraniaceae; genus Erodium; species Erodium maritimum. The sequence continues at coordinate 150,301,793 of OY997588.1, forward strand.
AGTGTTTGAGTTTAAAATTACATTTGAAATGTAATTCAAAATATTAGTGTTTTTTGTATTATAATAGTAAACTATTTTGGTAATGTTTATTTTATTTTTTATATTCATTAATTATCGACGGTTACCACTGAAATAAATTCCTGGTTCCGCCACTGCTTATACATGGAGAGATTACGGTTTCTGGTTCTCCACCTCCATATTTATCATTTTCCAAATCTTCAAGCACTTGAGTAATAGGAGTAAACAAATCAATCAACCTTAAAAGAGTCTGATAGTGAGATCCCCAACGTGTATCACCCGCCCTTGCGAGAGGGTTCCGGCGAGACGGCTTGGAGTTGGAGGCAATACGCAGAGCAGTGGTGTTAGAGGTGAGAGGGTTCGGCTTTGACAGTGAGTTCACGACCTAAAAAAACGCAGAGAAGAGGGAATAGAAATCGGTATTTTGGACCTAAAAAACACAGGGAAATGGGATATAAATCGGTATTAAAATATTATTGGAATCCAATAAAAGCCGAACAAAAATACAAACCCCATATAAAAAAGCCCATATAAAAAATGTCTACAACAAGGGTCGAACTCGGGATGTAAAGAGAAACTTAACAACCTTATACCACTACGCTAATTTTCCTTTTAGTTAGGGGTAGCTATGGCTACCCCCTATCCCCCTCTCGTTCTGCCCCTGGGTATAAGCCTACGAGTTGGTATGAGACAAGAAGTTTGAGGACCGCCCTGTACCGTTTTCACAAGGTGTGGTACCCCGGAGTGTCACAGTAAAACAAGAGCATCCCTTAGCGTTCTCAGCATGCCATATGTCACGGACCAAGGTTGGACCCGGTCTTGGGTTGGTGTCGTGCATGTATGGGCGAGGAGGACTCGGCCCTATTTGGTTGCCAAGAGGAGGAGCAAGGCCAATGAATGGATGCGCGGGTTGGTTGGCATGGTCAAGGGCCGAGAGCCTTGACATGGCCAATTTGTGCGCATGCCATGTTGGCGGGAACAAAGAGCATGAAATAAGGAGTCAAAGGCCATGTTGGTGTGAAGACAAGGAGAGAATCAAGGGCTGGTCATTCTCTTCTTTGACTATGAAGAAGTCATAGCATTTGAATTTAATTCTCCTTAATTTCATGTAACCAATTGCCAAATATAACACATTGGATTAGTATATATAGGTGGCTGAATTGCCATTATAAATCACTTGCTTTGTACTTTGATTTCACTCATAATAGAAGACCAAAAACGCTCTCCTCTTGAGCACCAATCGTTCTCTTCTTCTTCCTTTCTTGTTGCTTGTTCGTTGGCTCATTACTTAATCGCTTCCGCATTGCTAAAGGCTGATCACTTCGCTTACAAAATCTAGGAAAAGGCTTGTGTAAGGTGGTGTGCCGCACAGATCCAAGAGGGTGAACTTTGGTCCCGTGACAAGTGGTATCAGAGCCTGGTTCAAGAACAAGTTATGGCCGATCAAGAGAAAGCTTTGGAGGTGGAAGCTAGCGGTCGTGACATGTCCCGAGTGAACACCAAAAAGAGAAGTAAGTCCAAAGAACCTTCACTTCGTGCTATTGACTCTTCTTCTTCTGTTTTTTTGGAGGAACGCATGACTCTTTTGGAGGAGTATGTGAAAATGAGGGAGGGAAGGCACACGTGGGTGAAGGGGGAATTCCTCATGTTGGCTGAACGTGATGATGAGGTGATGGCGATCCTGAAGCCTTATCAAGCAAAGGTGGATGCGCTGGAGGAAGAAAGGAAGCTTTGCAAGAAAGCTTTGGCCAATGGAGGCGGGGGTGCTCCGAGGATTGATGTTCCTAGGCCAAAGGCTTATGCGGGTGTTCGATCAGCGAAGATCGTTGATAATTTCCTATGGAGCATGGACAACTATTTTGAAGCAGTGGGCGTTCAAGATGATGGAAGTAAGATCAATAATATTTGCAATTTTTTGTCTGACACTGCTAGTTTGTGGTGGCGTAGACGTTGCGAAGAAGCTAAACTATATGAAGAGGAGAACATAGAGTCTTGGCTTGAATTCAAAGAGGAGTTCATGGCACAATTCCGACCCGAGAATGCTGAGAATGAGGCACGAGGGAGGCTCCGCCGGTTGACTCAAAAGGGGTCCATCACTGAGTACGTGGTGGCATTTCAAAAGATAATGCTGGAGATTCCGGGCTTTGGAGGGAAAGAGGCGCTCTTTCAATTCAAAGACGGGTTGGCCACTTGGGCGCAAGCTGAGTTGCGAATGGCCAATGTGCGGACTCTTAACGAGGCGATTCGTGTGGTTGAATCCTTAGTCGATTATGCAAGGAAGGACAAGCCAACGGATGATCGTGGTGCAAGAAGTGGGTAGTCACATCATAGGGAGGAGAAGCAAAGGGACAAACCCGTGGAGAAGCCAAGATTCAATACCGAGAGGCCATCCATACCGGGTAACTCCACTCATTTTCAACAAACATTGAAGTGTTACATTTGAAATGGTTCTCATATGATGCGTGATTGCCCAAATAAGTCTAGCTTGAAAGCTATGGAGGTCGTGCCAGAGTCGCATGAGGCAACTTTGAGTTCGGTGAAGAGCTCAAAGGTTGTAGCGAAGGAAGGACGGGCCAGCCGCAAAGGCTCCATCTATGTGGAGGTTGTGGTGAATGAGATCCCGATGAAGGCTTTGGTGGACACCGGCGCTTCAGATCTCTTTGCAAGTGTTGAGGCAGCCAAGAAGATGGGCCTCAAGATCCATGATGCGGATACAACCGTGAAGACGGTGAACAAAGAACCCATCCCGATGAAGGGGATAGCTCGATATGTTCAGCTGAAGGTTGGTTCTTTGAGCTGGGTTGAGGACGTGTTGGTGATGGCCTTGGATTACTACGACTTTGTGATGGGGTGAGATTTCCTTGACCGCATACAAGGTGTTCTTCTTCCATACGCCAACACCATGTGGATCCTAGACGGGACACCGTGCATGGTCCCACTCGAGAGGAAGAATCATGGAGGTAAAATGTTGTCCTCTATAATTTCGAATTTTGATGCTAATCTCTCTTCTTCTACCTTTCTTAAGGTCAAAGGGTGTGACAAAGGGGAGGAGAAGGAAGAGGTGGTTCCCAAGAAGGTTAGGGAGCTTGTGGCCGAACTCAAGGACACCCCGTCTTGTGAGTTGACCCCGAAGCTCCCACCGAGGCATGACGGTTCTCAAGTGAAGGAGATGTTGCCGATAGGATTTGCTAGCATTCAAGCAAGCACCCTCAAATGGGACTTGTTGGAACGCATCAAGGAGGGCCTGAGGCATGACCCGTTGGCTAACACCATTGCGGGTTATGCCAATGAGGGCAAGACAATGTGGTTCTGGATGGATGACGACCTGATTCGGACTAAGGGGCGAAGACTCTATGTGCCGAAGTATGGGAACTTGAGGCGGGAGATCCTCAAATAGTGCCATGATGTGAAGTGGGCGGGCCATCCGGGCATACATAGGACACAAGCGTTGCTGGAGACGTCCTACTATTGGCCTCGGATGAAGGACGATGTTGAGTCCTATATGAAGACATGTCTTATGTGCCAACAAGACAAAGGAGAACAGAAGGCCTATGCGGGGTTGTTGCAACTATTACCCATTCTGGAGGGGCCATGGGAGAGCGTCTCCATGGACTTCGTGGTGGGGTTGCCCAAGTCTCAAGGGAACTCCATCATCATGGTGGTTGTGGACAGATTTTAGAAGTATGACACCTTCATACCGGCGCCGAAACAATGTCCCGCGGAGGTGGCTGCAAAATTGTTCTTCAAGAACGTTGTGAAGTTGTGGGGGTTGCCCAAAACTATTGTGAGCGATCGAGACTCAAGGTTCACGGGTAAGTTTTGTATCGAGCTATTTAATTTGATGGGATCGAATTTAAATTTCTCTACTTCTCTTCACCCTCAAACGGACGGTCAAACCAACTCCTTGTTGGAGCTTTACTTGCGCCACTACGTTAGTGCCAACCAAGGTGATTGGGCACCTTTGTTGGACGTGGCCCAATTTAGCTACAACTTGCAGCAGAGTGAGTCCACGGGGAGAAGTCCCTTTGAGTTGGCGACGGGGAGGCAGCCAACAACCCCACACGCTCTAGTGACTGGCTACACGGGGAGCAGTCCTGCTGTGTTTCAGGTTGCAAAGGTTGGCACGAGCAACATGATATTGCTAAGTCTAACTTGGAAAAGGTAGCGAAGAGAATGAAGAAATGGGCGGACAAGAAGAGGAGGCACGTTGAGTTCATGCAGGGCGACTTGGTCCTCGTGAAGCTCACTACGCATGCGCATGGGTTACACCGAGGGCTCATGCGTAAGTACGAAGGTCCATTTCCAATTCTCAAGAAGGTGGGAAAGGTGGCATACAAATTGGAGCTCCCATCGCATCTAACGTATCACCCCGTCTTCCATGTGAGTATGCTAAAAGCTTATCATGGGGACGTGAGGGATTCAAGTCGAGGGGAGTCTACCCGAGCTCCAATAGGTGTGCGGACTGCGTATGACAAGAAGGTTGAGGCGATCTTGGCTGACCGTCTACATAAGGATCACAAGCGCCGAGAGTACCTCGTGTCATGGGAAGGCTTGCCGGAGAGCGAGCGGAGTTGGGAGCCTAGTAACTCGTTGTGGGAATACGAGGGGCTCATTCGAGACTACCACCAAGCAAAGGTTGCCAAGACAAGGAGCGAGGGGCAGCCGAGCATCAGGGCGATTGCTCGTTTTGGTGGGGGAGGATGTCACGGACCAAGGTTGGACCCGGTCTTGGGTTGGTGTCGTGCATGTATGGGCGAGGAGGACTCGACCATATTTGGTTGCCAAGAGGAGGATCAAGGCCAAGGAATGGATGCGCGGGTTGGTTGGCATGGTCAAGGGCCGAGAAGCCTTGACATGGCCAATTTGGGTGCATGCCATGTTGGCGGGGACAAAGAGCATGAAATGAGGAGTCAAAGGCCATGTTGGCGTGAAGACAAGGAGAGAATCAAGGGCTGGTCATTCTCTTCTTTGACTATGAAGAAGTCATAGCATTTGAATTTGAATTCAAATACTTGAATTCAAATTCAAATCTTTTGAATTTAATTCTCCTTAATTTCATGTAACCAATTTCCAAATATAGCACATTGGATTAATATATATAGGTGGCTGAATTGCCATTGTAAATCACTTGCTTTGTACTTTGATTTCACTCATAATAGAAGACCAAAATCGCTCTCCTCTTGAGCACCACTCGTTCTCTTCTTCTTCCTTTCTTGTTGCTTGTTCGTTAGCTCATTATTTAATCGCTTCCGCATTGCTAAAGGCTGATCACTTCGCTTACAAAGTCTAGGAAAAGGCTTGTGTAAGGTGGTGTGCCGCACGGATCCAAGAGAGTGAACTTTGGTCCCGTAACACATAACATGTTACGGGGTCCCACCAAATGGCCATAATGCTTTGTAAACAATTTAGAATAATTGAAAATATAGTATCTTGCATTCACTTATATGCTAGGTTAGTATCTTGGACGCCTATAAAGAAAAGTATGTCATTTTAGATGTTTTCGAACACGTGCACCTACATGTAGGTGGGGTCCCAAAGTATATTTGGAAGTTAAGGGTCTCTCATATGATTTATGTATTCCGTATAATGTAACAAAGTAAAACATGAAAATTACTCCACGAATTTCGTGTGCTCTCCTTTCTAGATTTTTTTAGCCCTAGCTATGTCGGCGCCTATCTCCTTTGCTACCACACCACCGACAACTCCACCAATGAGTCTTCCTACACCTCCATCCACGGTAATGAAGGGGTCCTCGTCTACTGGACTGGTCATGCAACCATATCCATCATCCGGGGCCGTCAGACCCTTTAAAGCAAGGAAGAAGAGGCAACCAAACCCATCATCTTCCACCCCGTCTCCGCCTCCAGCACCAATTATCACGGTGGAACCTTCCTCTCCGATGACCACTGCAATAATGGAGTTCTCTCTGGGGCGAAACTTACCGGCTCCGCTCAAACTGAAGAGGGATCGTTCCGTCAAGGCTTTAACCCTAACCCTTTCCCCACGCAAGCATCTACCGGTGGTGACCCCAACCCTTTAGGAAGGTCTTGATTTCTTGAAGAATGAGGGATGGACAACACTACATGTCCCAGTCACGCTACCGCTGCCACCCACATGCACTGCTTTGGTCTTCACGGTGCTGTCTCGGGAGGGCTCGGTGGTGATTCCTAGGGAGTTTCCTTCGGTTAAGGTTGTAAAAGTCCCCACCTAAGCCCTAAAATCTGCACAAACGACCGACTCGTCTCCCCAACTTGGCCCCAAAATATGAAAACCACCCGACTGTCATCCCGTCCGATTAGTTAGAAACCTGGGACTCTGGTTTGTGAGGTTGACTCTGGTCTTGAATTTCTTGATAAAAAAAATATAGCACGTGCCCCTCTTTAGTGGTTTTTTATCTCTTTTTTTGTTACGAAATAAAAATACAATTGTACTGTTATAAACTTTTTTTAATGGGATAATTCCACCTCAGTACCCTGAATCTTTCATTTTTCATTTAGAGTACCCTAAATCTTTTTTGTGTCACCTCAGTACCCTAAACTTTCATTAATTCATTTAGAGTACCCTAAATCTTTTGTGTCACCTCGGTACCCTAAACTTTCATTAATTTCATTTTAGTACCCACCATTAACTTTGCATATGATTTTCAATCCAAAACATGTAAAATGACTATACTACCCCTCACCAACAACCAAAATTATGATAAAGTTAACGATGGGTACTAAAATGAAATTAATAAAACTTTAGGGTACTGAGGTGACACAAATAAGATTTAGGGTACTCTAAATGAAATATGAAAGATTTAGGGTACTGAGATGACACAAAAAAGATTTAGGGTACTCTAAATGAAATATGAAAGATTTAGGGTACTGAGGTGGAATTAACCTTTTTTTAATTAAAAAAATTGTGAATACATTTTTCTTATATAATTTATATAAAGGTAACAAATTTATCATTATAATTTAGATTTGAATTAAAATAAATAATAAAATGAAAATGAGAGCATTATTTGATTTAGTAGGATACTTTGTTTTCTATTTTGATATTTTCCATTTTTTATATTATAGGAATATAGTTGATATTTATATTTTTTGATTATATTTGTGTAATATATATTTATTAATAACTAAAAAAAGTTAAATCCGCCTAGGCCCGGACTAGTCCCCGCCTAACGCCTAAGGGTCCTCACTTCTCGACTAGCGCCTAACGCTTTTTACAACCTTGCATCCAGTTCCCTCCGACTCACAACCTCCGAAAACGGTGTTTTCTCCCATGGTTACCCTCCAAGAGGGTCTCTCGACATGCTCTATCATGGAGGAGGGTGATATGGAGGTGCTCATGCCATTCAAGCCAGTGGACCCTATCCTCCTAGCCCGTTAATGCTTCAGTATGATCGGGAAGCTCATGTCTCCGCGACCCCCCTCTTTAGAGGTATTTTATGCTCAGAACTATCACCAATGAGTGGGGTCGCTCGACATCGGATTGGTGGTCAAGGACGTTGAATCTGGGGTGTTTGTGTTATATTTCGAGTCTCATAAGGCTTGGGATTGGATTCAGAAGAACGAACCCTGGTGCTTTGATTGTCACCCCTTGATGCTCGGGGATATTGACCCGCTGGAACGAGATTTTCCCAAGCTGGACCGACTGCAACTCTGGGTCCATGTTAAGGCCACATGTGAGTTTATCAGGGCATCCCTTGGAGAACGTGTGGACGTACCATGTGATCAACTGGGGTTCCGCTGAGGAGGGGCGGTAAAGGTCAGGTTCTGGATGACCTTAGGCCGACTGCTACGCCGCTCTCTAGTGATGCGGTTCCAAGAATTCAAGGACCAAGTCCGAGTTTCCTTGACCTACACCAAACTACCGAATTTCTGCTTCAATTGTGGTAGGATTGGACATGAGGTCCGGGATTACGACCGATATGTGCCAGAGGTACCTCTCTTTGATACCTCACTCCTTGAATTCCAGCCGGACACCCTAGGGAAGAATTATGCCATTTGAAGGAAAAGGCGACACCATCCATCCCACTGGGTTTCTTGACTTTGACCCCAACAAGGATCCCTTACCTCGAGGTAGGGGATCAATTGTAACCCCAAACGCTATGGAGTATAGTGGATGGTATTGGGGAGCCACTCCGAACCACTTGGGAGGTAGGTCAATCCTCGATGAGTGGGCCGACCGGTACTTCATGGACTGCCTCATTTGTGACGCTAGGCACAAAGAAAGGGTCAGTTGGAGAAACCCAAAAAAATCAGACGAGGGTTGAGAAACAGCCTCGTTGGGAGGAATGAGCGACGTCTAAGGCTTCAGGGACCATACCTGGGAGGGGTCCCTATGCAAGTCTGTGCTCCCATTGGTACTGTTGAAATCAAGTGCGATGCACTCATCACGATGAAAAGAGTCCCCGTCATATGATCAAACATCGTTTAGACACCATATTGAGTGGTTCTCGATAGTATTGATTTTTCTGTTTCTTTACAATTTTTTCAAAAGTGAGTGTGACACCGACGAGTTTTCATAAAGTTTGTGAAAAAAGACATTTCGAGGGGTTATGTCTTTATATTGATTCTTTTTTATAATTAATAAAAGTGGCATCTTTTGCTAAAAAAAAGTAAAATCTGAAATAAAAATATTTGAAAATTTGATCTAATTTTCAATTGCTATTATTAAATTGAAATTTTAAAAGGAATGTGATTTAAATATATGATAAATTACGCATAAGATCGAATCAAACCAAATTATGCATAGGTGTGAGATATGAAATCTGAAACATGCGAAAAGATGGGTTTATTTTGCTTTATTTTATAACGGTGATTATAATAATAATAAAAAAGCATGTGGAACGTGATTGATTAAGATAATAAGTCATCTCCACTGCTCTGCATTATAATGAAACCGTATATGAAATATTATGTTCGTTTACAGGTTTGCATGTTGCATGCATGTGATGTTGTGTGTAATTATTATGAGACAAAATTTAGAAAGAAAGAAAAAAAAACACCCCAAAAATTGGAAGAATAAATTATATGAGCTGTGTGAAGATATGATACTGTCGCACTATTAAAATCATTTAAGTTTACCACCTATATGTGTACGTAAATTTCTCTCTCCAACATGATAATGTTATATAATGTGGATCATTGACTTTTCCGCAGTCGTTGCTTCGGACTTGAATTTTAGGTTTCATATTCGAGAAACGAGAGATTTGAAATCCCCAACTCATTTATCATGTAGACAACTAGACATATATAGTCATTGTGATTAGGTTAAAACTATAACTAACAAATTAATATTCTACAGAGTTTATTGGTGAAGTATTCTAGAGGGTTAGGTAGATATAAGTGTGGAAGCATATGTCAATGGCTCATGTTTGAGACTAGTTGTGAATGCATTATGCATCGAGTTGACTTAGAATTAAGATCATAACTTAATTTCATACTATAATACGTGTGTTTAAGTATATAATTCAAATTACATATTTCATAATTGATTAAAAAATTGTAGGTGTAAAACATTAAAATTTTATTTTTATCAAAATATGAGATGTAATCGAATAAATATTAAAGAGAATGACTTATTAATTTACCAAATTCAAAAAGTCAAGCCAACTTTTACTTGAGTTCTTTATTAATCGAATTATATCTTAAACTCACATTTGCTGGAAAGAGTGCGTTACAAGGTCAATGCCATCGACATTACACGAGCATGCTCATGCATAGCAAGAATACTTTTGTCTGTTATAACAAATCTTTAACTAACGGAGCAACTGTAGTAAGTGTAGTACTCAAAGACCGAATAAAAGATTCATCCCGAAAATTAATTGGATTAAGAGAAATGACCCGATGGATTCGGTTTCTAACAAATACTAATCTCTTGATTTTCAACCACCGATCGAAGATCAATCGATAAAATTGTAAGTGTCTGATAAACTGAAATTACCGAACAAAAAACGAATTTATGGACATTCACATAATCATCTTACCGAGATATATAGACGCTCTATCAAGCTTATTTAAAAACACAATGATAACAACTATTAAAAAGCCAACAAGATTGATCCTCATCCCCAAAATTTGCTGCCGCCACTTTTTGTTGACCCCGTAGCTCTCTTATGCTCCATTTCCCCAATATATAACCTAGATTAAAAAAAATCGGCTTAAGTGTGTCGAATAGGCTTGATTCATGGGCCCAAAAAATAGGTCTATGTTGGAGCAAAAAAAGAAGCATAGCTTCCTTTTATTTGTAGAAAAAAACTAACAATACAAGCAATCAAGCATCACCGCTCTTCTTTACTGTAGCTCAGGATCTAGCACTATCACCTCATTCTCTCTCATCAAAGTCGTCGCCGTCACCCCTCCTCCACCAGTAAAGTCTCCGCCCACTGGGCCGCCTCTATCGTGTGCCTGCATCCTACAACTCTGTTATGGACCTGTTGAGATCCAATATCTCCTCCAGCCGTTCGTCGATCATTCGTATTCATCAGAGACCCGACCCTAGATATGGCGCTGTGAATAAGACGTACCCAACTATTCGGGGACTCCGTGTAGGGACGCTCCATCCCTATCCGGTGGATCGGGACCCTGACACCATCGAATGGAGTTAAGTAGGATGGAATCAGTCAGTAGTTACTCTTGTCAGTAGAATCGAGTGCCAACTTGACGCCCCAAACGGATAGTTGGTTGTGAAGTCTTGTTACACAATTTTTGGCTTTTATGGTGGGGTCCTGTTTCAGGTTCAGTTTTTGTAGTTCTTGAGTCGGTTATTGACAAGATATCCCAGACTCGTTTATGGGTGGGTGCATGTATAAAACATCGCTGATTAAAAAAAAGTGAAGGAGATTCGAGAGATATTGAGGAATAAAAATCGGATTGGTGTGGGAATGAAAACTAACTTGTTGGTATTATGAGCGAAAATTCGAGTTTTTTAATTGTCGGCACCATGTGGTTGAATCTGATAGGCAGGTCAAAGTCGTTACTGTTACTGACATATTCAGGTCGACTACAGAATCTGCCAACGTCAAGTGGTTCCTCGACCCGCACATCTAGACCCTTTGATTCAACGGCATAACATACCCAAATTCGCATATACGACCCGCTTTTTCAGCTTTTCAAGCCGATTAAACGTTTAATTCGATGTTGGTCCTCATTGTGGATGTTCTTACGAATATATTCACTCCTCGCCCTTCAACTTATCAGCGCCTTTCCCGTCGCTCTCATCTAGATCTTGATGACCAATGAGAAGCGGGTCACATGTAGAAGAGTCAACCTCCGAGGACCAAAGGTCGAAAATTTCTAGAGCACTTTGCCAAAAATTCAAATGCTCACTCTTCCAAAATTTTGAATCTACTCACTACACCTACAACTATTATTTTCAAAACCCTACAAATCTGTACAGATTGCCAGCTGCAAAGAAGAGGGCATTTGCAAACAAAACACTTGGAGCAGAATGTGAAGCTCTGGAAACTTGTTATGAAAACAATTCAGCACAGTAGCATTTGAATGAATGACAAAGATGAAGCTACCTAATTCCACACCATGGAAGTTCTTAATCTCAATAACCCGAAAAACAATACAAAGGTCTCCAATGAAAATCAAGTGGAGCTGAGCAAGTTCACATACAGCCAAAATCTTCACCACCTCCTTCCTTTCAACTCCGGATCCCTGCAAACGGATATTTAGTCACACTAAGGTGTATTCTAAACATGGACATTATCATAAGACATGACATGAATCAAACCTGTTAACAGAGTCCAAAATGAGAAGCCTTGGTCCGGGAGGTATTTTCACGTCTCTAAGGGCACTGAAACAACATTGAAATGATCGTTATGGTAATACTAATTATAGATTGGGAATGATGAGGTACAAAGATAAATTGAATATGCAATTGAGGAAGAGAATGAATATTCAACTACTTGCCTATCAGTGAGCAAAGGCAAGGTAGTATCTGTTAATAAGCCTTTCTTGAAATTCTTCTCATAGCTCTGTAAGCCGAGGTTATTCAGCATGTTCCTTGTCCTTGAATAGTGAGTGTCTTCCACCGGTGGTTGAGAGAACTTTTGTCCAATCTGTACATTCAGATGGGACTCTCTAGAATGATTAGCATCACAACGGGACAGAAACTTGTTACGTTAATCAGAATATAATTGTCAAATGCATATGAACACAATTTCACTGTCAGATATTGCATCTATAAATGTATGCACATCTTTGTTGTTGAAGCCACTAAAAACTTCAAAGTCATCAGCTATGTCTATCAAGATTTGGGCTTCACTAGCTCTCTTCCTTCTTCATAAGCAAGTGAAGCCCAAATCTTGATACATATAGCTGATCCAAAAAAAAAAACTTAAAAGTGATACATTCCTTCCTCATTTGGCTCACCTGGTAAATTCCACCTTGAACAAGGGCAAAAAAGAGCCCAGAAGTGAGTGCATTTGCTGCCTGATTTGGGCCACCCATGCCACTCACCAACGAAAAAAGAGCTCCAGAACCAAAGGCCGCCACCATGCTTCAACAACAAAACATAATTCTTAGTTTGAAAACGGAATTGACAATGAAATTAATGCAAGACTTTAGCACCACGTTTCAGCTATACATTTACCAGTTGAAGTGGCAATACAGACATTGTGAAGACAGAAGAGTGATGATTCATAATATAGAGGGATTAGAAGCTCACCTAGACTGGACATCCTCCTTGCCTCTCAATCTCTTCATGATACATGATATGCCGGCATTGACTCCGGTCATCACAGCAAAGTTGCGAGCTTGCACCAGTGGGCCCCCAGAAAGAGACTGCAATCAAATAATATTACCATTTCAAACTCGTTCCATTTCTTGTAAATGTACAGCATCAATCGTGCCTTGTGCAGATCCAAATATCAAGCACAAATAATGTCTCCCAACTATCATATAAGAAGCAAGTTTTGAACCCAAATTTTCACAATTCGATGATTTATGGAACTGACAAAGGGGAGATTAACTACATTTATTTTTATCAAAAAAATAATAACAAGCACTTCATTGCAGACACTACCTATTTCCTTGATCAAAAGGTGTTAGTGGAACCTAATTGAAATTATGTTTCGTTCTTCTTCAATAACCACAATCGAACTCCACACAGAAACCATAAAATCAGCTGGTATCTAATTGAGTGTGGCTTAGTTCTTCTCCAGCAACCACAAATTCAACTTCAAACGACAACCAGCCAACTAACACTAACATAATTAATTGCACGCTTTGTTCTTCTTCCATAACCAGAATTTCCATTTCAATATTACAAGAACAACCAGAAAGGGTAAGCAATACAGTACAGTTCAAGGTGAATTTTTTAGCAACCAAATGGAATCAAAATGAAAAGCCTCTAATCACCAAGCAAATTAATTTCGGCTGAAAAAAAAAACAATATCATATTAAGGAGAGGAGCTACTTCAACAATATACAGAAGCGACTAGACTCGAAACACAAATATGCATTCAAATTTTCTCGGCAAACAAACAAAGGGATGCAAAGCAAAAAAAACGTACCTGGGCCTGCTTAAACGAGGCCATAGCTTGAGGGTTGAGGGTTGCCTGAGGAGGAGGGGTGGGGAGGGAGGAGGAGATGTCTCCGGTGAGGGTTCCCATGAAGCCGCCGATGGCGGCACCCTGAGCGCCGCTGGTGACGGTGACGACGGCGGCTTCGACGGGGAGGGACTGTTTGGCAAGCCAGACCTTGCACCCAGTTTCAAATTCCTTGTACTTGGCCTGCAATTCATGAATTGGGTTGCTCTGGCTCTGCACCATCACTCCCAGCTTCCCTTGGCTCATCTCTTCTCCTCCAATCGAGAAGGAGAGAGTCTATATATTAATATAAAGGAGAAATAGGGTTTGACAGACGATAATTTCTTCTTTTCCTTGTCTTACATTTACCAGAAAAACGTCAAAATTTTCTATCTCAGATATGACATGCTTTCCTTTTTGTAACTTTTTGTTTAGCTACATAAATCGATATTTACGAGAAATCAATTTGATATTAGTGGCCGATCACTAACTGTCCAATACATAAAATCAAGCAAACATGAGATAATAAGAATAATTTTAATTTTAATAAAAAATCATTACGACGCAGCCGACCACTCTCTCTAGGGTTTAGGAAGTTTTGCGATATCAGCCGCAATCCATGGAGCAATCGAAGTCAATGGCGAGCGGCGAGGGCGGCGATGCAGACGAGGTGCATTGGGGGCCTCGCCTGACGGAGCCGGGTGATCGGGGCGTGTCTACGGTGCAGGAAGAAGGTTTCGGCCATGGGTGGTTGGAGCCGGAGGAGGAGACGGAGGGGGAGACCGAGCCCTCGTCGGAGGAGGCGCCGGAGGACGAAGCTAGTCCGGTAGTGTCGAATAAGTTATGGTCGGGGAAGATCTCGGGGCAACCGGAGATGTGTTTCTCGGCCCTCCCAGTGGAGGAGGAGGGATGGGTGGTGGGGGGTCGGATCCGATCTGGTCCGGCCACCCTCCGCCGTACGGCGGCGAAAAGCCCAAGGCCGAGACGTCTGGGCTCCGGTGGAGGGCGCTGCATGGGGGTTCGGGAAGGCGGTGCTGAAGGCAGGGAGGTGGAGCACGGAGATGGAGGTGCTCCGGTTCTGATTTCGTCGGACTCGGCGTCTGGGACTGACGTTAGGACGGAAGGGCCTGTCTCGGAGCCGGAGTTGGCGGCGAGGGCGGCGCCGAAGGAGGTAAATTGGCGGAGAAGAAAGGGAAAGGAGCCAGCGGGTATGGATACTAGGGTTTCGCCCAATCGGGCCAGGGAGACTGTGGGCTTGGGCCGGGGATTCATGACTGATGCTCGTAGGGCTGGTCAACCTCGGACTGGGCCGGGACTTCACCCGGGTTGGACCCGTGGAGGCGAGGGGGACGTGGCGGCTTGGGCTGCCCGGTATGGAGCGGGTCGAGGTATGCGAGCTGGACCGGACATGAGAGTCGGGGTGGACCCGAGGGTCGGGTCGGGTCAGGCAACTGGATATGATCCTCCTTTTCAAGGTGGTCAGCCGGGTCATGCGAACCCGATCCTCAGGGGGGGTCCATCTTTGGGTACTGGGTCAGATGGGGGGGGGGGAACATATGGCGTTGGACCGTCAGATGGGGGCTATGCGCATCAAGGAGGTCTTTGTACCTGTTCAGGAGATTACTAGCAGGGGGAGTTCGTATAAGTACGCGCTGGTAGCCAAGGTCCTGACTACCAGGAAGATTTTCTGGAAATCGGTAGTGGCAAGGATGAAGGACGTCTGGGGTATGAAGGTTGAGGCTAAACCATTGGAAGGTGGTCTGGTCGCTTTTTTCTTCAGATCGGCTAAGAAAAGGGAAAGGGTTCTGCTTGGGGAACTCTGGTCTTTTTGGGATTCTCTGGTCCTCTTTACGGATCTGAGGGCCCATATGCAGGTTAGTGACCTGCAATTCCATCATTTTTCGGTATGGGCGCGCGTGTCCAATCTACCAGTTGGGGCATGCACGAGGGATGTGGGATTTAGGGTCGGCAATACACTGGGCGTCTGCCAAGGCGTGGGTGTGGACAAGGATGGGCTATGCTGGGGGATTTTATGAAGGTCCGAATCAGAGCGGATATCATGATCCCCCTGGAGAGTCAACTTTGGTTTCGTCTATCCGTCTCTCAGGTAAGGACACGTTTGCTTATTTCATACGAACATTTACCTGAACACTACTTTGGATGCTGCTGCGCGGGTCCTCTATTCCTGGTCTGTCCGGTTGTTGGAGGATCTAGGGGAGTATCCCTGAGGGCACCAGGGGATCCGAGGTCGGCAATAGAGAAGGCGAAACATGGGAAGGCCACCCCAGGAACAAACTGGACTTATTTAGGGGGGTCGAACAGAGGTGGACGGACTAAAGAGACCCCACGAACACCAGTGAGGAAGGAAGGGCCGGCGTGGTGGGGCCATAGTGAAGCTGAAGAGGAGGAGGGCCGGGAAGACTGGGCACCGAAGGATCTGACACCGTCACTATCTGGAAACAAGAGACTAGTGAGGGAGGAGGAGCCTGAGGAGGAGGAGGACTCGGCGACGTCAAATGAGTTATCACCTACAGCGGCGGGGGGCTCCAAGCACCCTCGCCTCTAGGAATGAGTCCTGCCGGGGCCAGGGAAGGTTTGGTCGGCTGTACCTTCTCCCTGGTGTATAGGTGGCATTGGTATCACCAACAGCTGATGTGTTACTGCCCTACCACTTCGGGGTCAGCATTCCCGCGTTCAGGAGCCCTACCATTATCATTCAAGGGAGGACGACGCACGCTGACATACCGGGGGAGTAACTGGTCCACCTTTGTTCGTTTATCCTCTGATCTGCTCGATCAGTTTCTTCTGGTTGGAGTATACTGTATCGGTATCCCCGGATGCTACCGCAGTCCCGCCCCCCGACTGCAATTATGCTAAAGAGCGCATTTAAGTATTCTGCACTTGTTTTTCCAATTATGCTAGTTTGGTTTATGTACGGTGAACTCCATGTTTGGGGTCACCAAGTTATTTTACATTAATGATATTTCCATTTCCTCTATAAAAAAAATTGTCCAATGATATGACATAAGACTGTCCATAATGAGATTACATCGAATCGGGTTTAATCGGCTTTTTTTCCAGATTAGAACATTAATTAGATCGAGAGTACACTTTAAATAGATGGGTTAATTGGTGAAACTTACCCTTATGTATTGGTCACGAACACTATGATACCCTCCTTTTCAAAGTGATATTTGCGGTACCTTATCTATTGGTCACGCGATTACGTTAGGAAAAATAGACGGTAAAATGCCGTTTTTCCATTCCGTTAGTCATATGACCTCAAGTGTCATATAATGGATGGTAAAATGACGTTTTTTCCTTCATTATTTGACTTTTATACATTTTATAAGGAACATTATCATTGCACCCTCGTTGTTGTTCCTTATAAAATATATAGAGGTCAAATACTTAAGGGGAAAAACGTCATTTTACCATCCATTATATGACACTTGAGGTCATATGACTAACGGAATGGAAAAAACGGTATTTTACCGTCTATTTTTCCTAACGTAATCGCGTGACCAATAGATAAGGTATTGCAAATATCATTTTGAAAAGGAGGGTAGCATAGTGTTCGTGACCAATACACAAGGGTAAGTTTCAACAATTAACCCTAAATAGATTCGTGTTTGGCGTGTTTTTTTTTATTGAAATGTTGACATGTTTGAATGTTTAATACAATTAGCGAACTACAAATGTTAGTTATCAATACAAATTACAATGAAATAAAATTATTTGACTGAGAAAGCTTTGTTAATTTCTCTTCAGCTTTTCTAATTTAGTCGTTATTTGGTGGTACAAATGTAGTACAATGTTGTTCTTGTTGGTATAAAACCCTGGTGGAATGTTGTTAGCGTTGTGCGATAGAATGATAAATCTCTCAAACATCCTGAAACATAAATAGCGTACATTAATATTTAAAGGCCCAGTACACAAAGCACACTTCGGTATTTACAACAAAAAATGAATAACATCTCAGACCAACCCTGAAATCCTCTTGGTCATGCCCTGTAGAAAAAACCAATGGGTTGCCAAATCCTTTGGTCCATGTTGGAGGTATCCTTATCCTGAAGTAACCGAAACTCCCCCATAAGGGACTCCATGCCCTGTTGTTGGGCAGACCGCTCGTGCTCGATGACATTCAAGTTACCGGCCAATGTTTGGTGGTGTTGAGGCTCGGTTGTCTCCTTGCCTTTCCCCTCGCGGCATTTCGACCAATAGGTCGGCGACCGCGGAGTGGTCCTAGCCCTCGACCATCAGCATCTTCAGTAGCGGCAGCCAGCATGTCCATCTGAGACATTGGGTGGCTAAGGTTGGGTGTTTTCGGTGTGCGCCGACCGTCAGCCCCAATGAAATCACCGGTTGTGGTCGAGAACTCGTTCTCGAAGCGATGCTTTCATCATGGCTTCTCTCGCACAAGATGCCACAAGTGCTTTCAAGCAAAGACGTGGTTGTATTTCTCCACGTAGTCCCGCTCCGCATCAGATCTACCTGATTGGTAGATGTGTTTGAATTTTGACCAACAAACTTGGAACATCTTACGGTTAGTTACGCTCCAATGCTGCTTGCATTTCTTCGCCGTATGATCATATCCATGTGTTTAGCTCATCGCTTGGACGAACTCACGGTGGATGGCCTCCCAAAATGACTGCGACGACTGGTCAGCCCCACGCTATGAGTTCTCGGAGTTGTTAAGCCAGACTTTGACCAATGCGGTCTCCTCTAGTCGTGTCCATTTTCGGTAATGACGAGAAGGAGTCAATATGTGAGACTCCGTCTTCACTGGAGGTGGTGGGGGTACGAGCACTTGGTACGTTGGTCGAGGACGGTGCACTATAGGCACTACCGTCCCCGGTATAGCCCGTGCGTGTCGTGGTATTCCTCGAGCCCGCTCTTGTTTCCCAAGTCCTCGAGTCGTCGTACGTCATTCCATTGAGGAATGACGATGATGAACCCAAGTTGTTCAGGTCGCGATTCGGTTCTGAAATGAAATAAGAGCTTACCATCAATGTGACCGGCAAAGTTCGTTGGTCCGGCGACGACGAGACGTATTCCTCCGGATGTTCGGCCTATTGTCTCTCCTCCTCCTCATCACCGTAATGTTGCGAATCGAGCAAAAATTCCAACTCCCGACTTCCTCTACGTTGGTACTCTTCATGACCTTCCTCGGCATTATGACGGGGTGGCGAAATGTCATCGGCCAAGTGGAATCCGGGGGGGGGGGGGGGGGGGTGGGGGGGGGTACTGCAAGTTCTTTGGGCCGACCATTGCAGCAACACTGTGACGGAGGCACTGGGGAGAATCGGGGACTTGGAAAAAACGGCCCAAGTGGAAAAAAGGTGTGTGATTCGACAAATATGAAGAAGAAGAAGATTGCAGAAACGACAGGACCGTGGAGAAACAACAGAGGTTTCATGAAGAAAAAGTTTCGGGGGTTGGATATTTAATAGCCGAAATTAATTTCAGTCTTCATAATCGCTGCCACGCGTTGGATGCAGATTCGTTGGGCCCGATTTGTCTGGGCCTGAATCCGTCGATTAGACCGGCTTCCGAGCCTCGACGCCGATTCGGAGGTTTCAAAGATTCGACGGTAGTCAAACTTCACAGATCCAATTCGACGTTTAAAAACTACGCGTCGTACGATTCGACGATGCATTTACACCCCATTTCGACATTATTATGGATAGCCTAATGTCAACGAGAGAAGGTTAGTATCTATATATATAAAAAAAGGATAAGCAATCTTCAGGTTCTTGTCTTGTAGCCATGTCATCATCATTCCTAGATAGGTAAAACAATTTGAATTTGATTATGGCCCTGGTTTGAACTGGAACCGAACTGGGCATCTCCATTTGTATTCGAGTCTTCAACTTTGTAGGTCAACCGATCGGTCACCGCAAAGTCCATAAATAAATCAGCATTCTATAGTGGAGAAGAAAACTTTATTATTTTGCATTTCTCTCCCTCTTAAATTAACCGGGTTAATCAAAGCTATCTAATAGTTGAATTGGTTACATACTAAACTAAAAACTAAACCGAACGAACACCAAAGTAAAGTACGAAAACAAAATTACATTAAACTACTCTTTTTTAAGTTTTATCGATATAATACGTTTTTCTTAAA
Organism: Erodium maritimum; assembly: GCA_963921825.1. Classification (NCBI taxonomy): domain Eukaryota; kingdom Viridiplantae; phylum Streptophyta; class Magnoliopsida; order Geraniales; family Geraniaceae; genus Erodium; species Erodium maritimum. Next base: position 150,321,469 of record OY997588.1, read on the forward strand.
CAACTCTGATGTGGCAACGTCATTTTGGCTAGTCTTTAACTAGATCCACCATGTTTTTTTTTCTTGAATTGTGCTCCACATTCATTCCAGAGGTACTGAGTATCGACCCATTTAAGATTTGACCATCGGATCAGGGGTTCGATTTTGGTATCATTGTCAGTAAATGTAATTTAAACTCCATCTTTTAGATATTCTTCCCAATTAACTTTTATTTGTTTACTAGTTCATTTAGGGATAAGTATATTATCGAAAAACATGGATTAAAATCGAATACATATTTGACTAGAACTAAGGTCTGGTTCCATTTCCCCTAATCGTTCAAATAACATATTAGACGCATCTTAACCGTTGAATGATTAGGCCTTGTTTGGCTACATGGTTAGACTAGATCGAATGACATGCACCTAACAATAATCTACCTCCTTGTTATGATTGTACACAGCTACCCATTGAAATTAACTCCCAATAATTCTCCTATCTTCAGCCAGTACTTTGACAACTAATCACATGCACATCATTTTTTCAAATTCAAGGTATGTAATTATTTTTGAACTTTATAAATACTCAATCATAACACAAATTTTGAAAACATAGTACAAATTTTATTGTATTTCAAAAATATATTTCAGCGTACACAATAACATATTCTAGTAAATTGAGAACTACTCATTCCTGGAAATTATACTGTATTTTCAACCCATCTATCTATTTCGGTCTTCCAAGTAAGTAATACATGATCTAATTATGAGACAAGCTTAGCTGAAAAAAAGAAACTCAACACGAGAAGGATTGAACAAAACGGCCGCAGGAGATCATCTGCAGAAGAAACCATATTCACAATCTTTCCATTGTTCTTGTTAGTCTGCTCTTGAATTGCTGGATCTGTATATGCACCATCTGTTCCATTCCCTCTGCATCACAAGTTATTTTGGAAACAGGAGTAGAGATCAATAAAGCTTCCCAGAAAAAGAAAGATCAGAAAAAGAGAGTGAAATAAATCATACCCATTCGCAGCAGCAGGACAGAAAACAATGGCATAATCAGAAGCCTTGCAAGTGAAAATGCTGGTGCTGTCATCAAAAGCGTAACTGTAAGCCCTGGGGCAAGCTCTCTTGAAAATGGCCGAGTAGAAGGATGGTTTACACGTTGCCGGGTTTGCGAATTCTCCACTACAGCAATACTGGTCTAACCCGAATGCTTCACAAGCACTCCTACATGCAATCACCCCCTCCCCTTCTGCTGCATTCAAGCTCACCACTTGGAGCTCTTTTGGACAGCCTGTTGGGTACAACCAAAATGGGTTTCTTAAGTTTGATGTTTTTTTCTCCCACATACCTTAGTTTTCTCAAGTTCATTTGCTAAAATGGTGGAATTTATTCAAGGGATGATTGGAAAAAAGTACAAGAGGTATTCACTTTTTGCAAATGAGTTCTCTTATTTGATAATTGCAAAAATGTCATAAACTTGTCTTCTTGTACTTTGTGTAAATTTGTTTCAAAATGATATTCTATCTTTAGAAAAATAAAAATAAAAAACAAAAAAAAAACCAGAATTTCCATCTCCCTTTATTTTTTTCTTTTTCTAAAGAAGAAGAAAATTAAAGGAGAGGAAAATTCTGCCTTTTTAGTTTTTAAGAGATAAAATCGTCATTTTGAAACACAATTACACGGTACAACAAAAAGGCAAGTTCAAGGAACTTTATTGTAATTATCAAAGAAGAGGGTTATGGTTTGCAAAAGAATTGAATACCCCGAGTTAATTTTTTTGCAATTATCCCTTTATTCAATCTTACCCATATTGATGTCTGCAGCGCAGCCCGTGGCGTTACATGCACCATAAACGCCTCTTGGTGCGGCAATCATGGGCAAGTTGTAGCCATCCACAATGCTGACGTCATAGAAATCTAGGCCATTGTCTTTTCCGAGAGTTATCTCAAAGAGGGAAGCAGGAGGGATGGCACCCATGCCACTGCATTCGAGCCTCCCACCACAATCTCCGGTTTGACAGGTCCCATTACCAGACTCATCAAATGTGCAGCCTGTCCTTGCCCAAATCCGACCTGACCATCCCGGTGTAGTTGGAACCTTGACGCCCAGGCCAGGGTCCAGCCTGAACCCGGTTGTTTGTAGTGGAGGTGTTCCTGCACCTGAAAGTATGCCGGGCCATATGGTTTGATGACAATTGTTCAATATGGTGAATGTGGTGCTGTGAGAGCAAGAGAAGAAGAAGGAAATGGAAATGAGGAAGATAATCCTAGACATATTGAGAATTATGCTAGGTTTGGTCTGTTTGTAATGAGTTATAGCAGAGCCTTGCATATGTATGATTTGAAAGCAAAATACTTACATTGATGATCTCGGAGGTGCAAGATGACCCTTTTGGGTTTAGCATTTCTTCGATCTTGGATGGCCTCACCAAGAAGCAATTCCTTCCTTTACCTGAAATATAGAAACCTATGTCAGAAGATGAATATAATATCTAAATGAAGAGAAATCATAACAAGTCATTCTGCAAAAGAAGAGTATGGAGCACCAGAGGTTCGCGTGTGTTGTTTAACAGATAAGATAGCAAAAGACTTAAAAGTAAAGCAAGATTCCTTATAAACAGAAACAAAACAGAATAGAATGAAACAGACATATTCTTTTTATAGAAGGAGAAAAGTAAAGGAGGAACTTGCTTTCTGAAACAAGTGAATCACTTTTAATACACTTGGATATGAAGATAATATCAGTAGAGAAAATAGCAAACCTAATTCTGAAAAGCCATTAAAGTACAAGCTCAATAGAAGATCACAAAAGAAAATATAACAAACAGGACCAATAGATTCATGCAGTTTTTACCCTTTACAGAAGGAAAGGAGATCCCAAGACTTGATTACACGAGGGGATGATTGCAAAAAAAGTACTTGAGGTATTCACATTTTGCCATTTGCAATCCTCTTTGGGTTAGTTTTTACCCTTTACAGAAGGAAAGGAGATCCCAACTTGATTACATGAGGGGATGATTGCAAAAGAAGTACATGAGGTATTCACATTTTGCAATTTGTAACCCTCTTTGATAATTACAAAAAAAAAGTGTCGTGAATTTATCTTTTGTCGCACTTTGTATAAATTTGTTTCATAATAACAATTGAAAATTTAAATTAAAAAAAAATCAAAGAGCAAAAAATCCAAATTTAATATCCATTAAATTTGTTACTATTTGCTGCACGGTACAAAAAGAAAGAAAATGAAAATTCAGATTTTTGTTATTTTACTTATTTTTTTAAAATATAAATGATAAGGGTAAAATCATCATTTCTATGCAAAAATAAAAATAAAAGACAAAGTTCATAGTAGTTTTTTGTAATTATCAAAGAAGATGGACTATAAGTTGCAAAAAATGAATACCTCAACATACTTCTTTGCAATAATCCCTTTATATGAACAAGGTTCGAGCTTACAATACTTCATAATCAAAACATGAAAACGTTGAATGGGCCAAATAAAGAGAGCTCTTTGTTGGATAAGTGGACTTTTTATTTCAAGGATGCTGTCATTCAAGAACAAGACACAGATAGCACAGCAGATTGGTTTGCTATAGCCTTCTAGTCCGCCTATGCTTCGCCCTTCAAGATTAGATGAATCCGCTCCAAAAATTCAGATCAGCAGCAATGCTAAAATAGTTAGCCATAAGGAACCTATTGCAGAAACTTGAAACTGCTTGATATCCTTCAGTACGCTAAGACCATAAGACCAGAAATCAAGATTCCAGTCCTGAAAAAAAGTGCAACCATCAAACCAATTTCAGCAGGAGTATTAAAACATAAAGGCACTGAAAGTCATCTAAATTTTTTTCTAGAAGACCTTGAAACCATGGAGGTAGATTTGGCATCATTAATAGTACAGAATAGCTTCCATTCAGAGGGCTGACCCAAGAAGATTTAAGTAATGCTATCCCTTCGACAACCCAAATGTTTGAAATGGGATACAATATGCTGTTTCCTTAGGTTCCCCAGCTTTTGGGGCACGTCCTTTATCCTCATTGTTGAAAACATGGTTTCCTACATCCAATAATGACAGATAGTGTATCAGAAACTTGTCATATTGTGCAATTCCTAAAACAAAACAAAAAAATCTATGCATTATTAGATCAAGCATTATCAAACTCTCCTGAATGGCAAATGTGAGAATCCCTGCAAAATCAACACTTACTTCAGGAACCCGTACTAAAGTATTCCAATGGAAAGCAAAACAAATAAATGATAATGCAAAATAAAGAAGAGAAGTTACACCAGACCATTATCTTCCACCTGAAAATAATCAGACCACAAAAAGCAATATGACCAACAAAATATTTCACCAGATAATAACCCATACACCTTTCCTTGGAAGACCATGGGAAACCCTGTGCTACATAGATCACAGCAGAAACAAAACCTATGAACAATTAAGTGAAGGCAAGTCACTCTAAATTAAAGGTGACCACAGAATATGTTGCTGTTCCAAGAGAAGAAAAGGTTAACAAATTTCAATTTGATACTATGAACAGCTGCATATATAAGCAGCACATGCAAAAAATAATGAAAGCCCTACAAAGAACAAATCAAAATAAGACAGAAAGGATATCTAAGTTCATAAGGTAAGTGCTAGAGTTAACAGACAATCAAGTAAAAGTTGCAATTCAGTCACCATACATCCTATTTGATAGTTAAGCTAACAGCAGAGCTGTGTTGCATTAAAGAGATTAGAAATATATAGTTCCTACAGATAGGCAGGACATATAATGTCCACGAATTAAGAGTTACCACATAGTGTTCTATAATTGTCCCATGAAAACGGAAAAAAGGAAAAAACTTCAAAGGAACGCGTTAAGATAAAAGATAGGAGTTCTCAGGTCATAATATATATCTATCTAGCTCATATCCATGCCATCTCCGACCCGGCTGCAGATTGGACTGACAGCAGAGAAAGATCTCTCGAAAGGAGATGGATGAAACTTGGCATCCCGTCTGCGCTTAAAGCCACAGCTATCAGGTGGAGAGCTCTCCGAGTCAAGCTTCCTACGGACCCCTCTCACAGCCTGCTCCTCTGCTGGAGAAAGAGGGAAGATCTTCCCGCTCGCGCGGCAAAGGGAGCTATGGTTATCATACAGAATCCTCTGGTCACAGTTTTTGTCACAAATGTGAGTGAGACCAGTTAGTTTGCAGCGGTACATATTAGCACACACATGCTCATTCTCACATTTCCAGTCGCATTTGTGGACATTAATTGGCCCTTCTTGGCCCAGAAAACTTGACAGAAAAATAACATTTGCAGGCCCTGCAACCATGGATTTTCCATATACCTCCATTGCTTCAGGAATTGGGCAGCTAGCAATTATCCTCCCAACAGAGTGAACAACAAGTTCCCGTTCTGCAGAGCCCACAACATAAGAAAGGGTCAAACCTTGATCATAGAGAAGTGACCTCCATACCATTTCATTTCTCTCCTTGTTTCCCCAACTTTGCAATTGTGCTTTCCACTCTCAATCTTTTTTTTTTTCAAATTAATCTTGCTCGCAGTTTCAGACATAGATTTGGTAAAACAACCAAACAAACATCATAATTAGATAAAAATGACAGCATATAACCCATATCATCTCATGTATCCATCATTCCATAATTAATTTCCCCAGGAAAGGTAAGAAAATCAAATTTACAAACAGTAACTTCACAGCATTACCCAAAACACAATAAAAACACAAGATTTGATGAAAATATCAGCATACACGACCTACACAAAAACAGATCTGAGATAGAAACCCCCTAAAAAAATGTTCCCCGCATACCTATACCGTGGATGTTTCCCAAATCGAAACTTAAAACTCCAAAAAGACAAAAACTTCAACATAAACAAAGCAACAATAATTCAACCCAATAAAGAAAAATTAAAATTAAATCAAACTCACTTGTTTCTTTCTCCTCCGAACAGCGAAGCAACGCACTCCAAAACCCTCTCCTCAGCACCTAAAATCAAACAAAAACAACCCACCTTTCCTCGCTCGGTCGCTCTCTCAAGCCCTCCCCTCAAAGAACAAGACAAAAATTGCAGAAGAGCAAAAGAAGAAAAGCTACAGCAATGGGAATAAACGGAGGAAGGTGGAGGAGGTTAGGTATATATAGAAATTAATTGGATTGGTGGGGGTTGGTTGACGAAGGAGAGGAAATTGAAATTGAAATGAAATGCGAGTGAAATTTGGGGGAAATTGAAATGGGGCCTAGGGCTTTTTTGTTTGGTAGCTCGAGCTTCTCTATTCGAGGAGCTACAGTATCGGATATTTAACATACGAGTGAGAAGGAGATGTTGTTTCTCTCTCTCCCGGTCACGTGTCTCAACGTTTCTTTCTCTCTCCTACACTTTTTTTTAGTTATTATAAATATAAATAAATAAATAAAAGGAGGGGACAAAGACTTTATCTCTCTCTCCCAATCCGATCCAAATCCGAGTGAGATGGAGAGGGAATAGACTTTGTGTACCTACCGCTACTTCACACGTGTCGCTCTCTCCACTTTCGTCGGTAGCGCCACCAAATTCAAATACACGTGTGGAATCAATTCTCTATGGGTTGTTGGCCCAACTGTGACGTCGGATACACTGTTGGGCTTCATTCCCGGGCTCAGGCCCAATTTATAGTGTCGAAGCAAGCTGGATTGGGCTGAAGTACTTGATCTCCCGAAAATAGCCCTGCCCGCCATAAGTAATCACGCTTTCTGCCATCGTCACTGTGCGACAACTCCAAACCCTCCATTAAGCAACACAACAGTCACTGACTTGTTCAATCGAAGCAACGCTCCGGCGAAAGTTTCCGTTCACCATCGGAGCTCAGGTTATCTCTCTCGCTCTGCAGGATCTACCATATTTTGATTTCTCAGTGCTACATTTTCACTCTCTCATTCTGATTGTATTGCTAAATTGGTAGCTGGAAATGGATCTTGTTTGATGTTACAAAGTAGGATTCACTAGCAGCCGATTGATTAATTTCTTATGAAACGATCATACTATTATTAATTTTTTATGTCGTTTTTATGCAGAATTTTTTGTGAAATGGAATGTTTAAATTTTGTTGTCTTGTTCGATGTTTTGGGTGTTAAAATCATCAATACTCTCTGATTTGCTCTGCAGTTGTGAGAATTGGAATAAGTGAATGGTTAAGATTGAATATATCATTGTTATTTAATTATTATATTTTGTGGTGGAAGAAGTAGTGAAGTTGGTTGAGGTGAATTATAATGATAATAGTGTTCCTCTGAGTGCAAATTAAGAAGAAAAGGGTCAAAGGGGTTTGACATTATTTATTTCTTATAGTGTGCATGTGTGTATCAGTGTATCATCATAAAGTTTATTGAAGTGTGTGATCCATTCAAGACATCTTTCTTGGGAGCAATGTGGATTGTATTTCAAGGTGACGAGCATGTGCATTTTAATAACTTAATCTATGCATATTGACTTTAATTGATTCTATACTTATTACAAGAACAACTCTTAGTGGTCTTGCTTCTACCTCAGTTCATGCAGTACAGATTACTCCACTTGTTTATTAAGGTTACTATTTTGATTTTCTATGAAGCCAATTTGGAATTTTCCTGTGCTGTATAGCTGAACTGGTGTAAAAGTTCTAATACAATGATCTCGTTTGTTAAGTTTGTGAGTAGAGTTCGGCTTAAATGGATGATGTTACATAACTTGGCTTGTAATAATTAACTTCTATGCAATTTCGATATAGATCAACTTACAGTTTTCCTTGTCGTTGTGTGATTTTAGCATCAATTCGTGTAGCCCATACGTATTAGTATTCGTGGTCATGAATTTTTCATGACTTTGGGGGTTGTGGCTTTTTGGCACTCCTTAAGATTAGCCGATTAGGACTCTTGGGAGAGTGCTCTTAGTTTCAACCTAGAAATTCTGAAATTGATTTGGACTAAAGCATAAAAAAAGGTTGATTAGTATGGGACAGGGCTTAACACTGGGATCCTGAAAGTAATGGTGTTGGTTTGTTTGGGCAGAGGTTAAGACAAGACATTGACATTGAAACTAAGAAGTTGAAGACGTAACTGATTACTGGTGATATATGCAGCTGACATAAGCTTTCACTTTACAGATTTTGCATTGCCAGCCAAAGGGATTGGATCCGTCTGTCTATAAAAGGAGAAAGATTCCTCATCTCATAAGGACCATCCGTGTTACACTTGTACTCTCTGTCTCTCATCTTCATCTTCAATGGAGAGCAAGGTTCTCGATTGCACATTGGTTCCCTCCGGCTTCCTTCTCATGGTGGCCTACCACATCTGGCTCTTCCACCGGATCATAAAGCATCCCAACAACACTGTCATCGGAGTCAATGCCTTCAGCCGCGGTTTCTGGGTTCGTGCAATGATGGAGGTAGGTAATAAACTATGTAACAAGTCAGTTCTGGAGTTGTTTGCCTTAAAAGGTTGAGTTTGTTGATGCAGGACCAGGCGAAGAACGGGGTTCTTGCAGTGCAGACACTGAGGAACAACATAATGGCATCGACCCTTTTGGCCTCCACAGCAATCATGTTGAGCTCCCTCATCGCGGTTCTGATGAGCAAAGGCCCTCAATCCTCCTACCTGATGTTGGGGGACACGAGCGAGGTCGGGTTCTCCATCAAGTTCTTCTCCATATTGGTGTGCTTCTTGGTGTCCTTCCTCATGGATGTGCAGTCCATAAGGTACTACAGCCATGCCAGTATGCTCATCAATGTGCCCTTCAAGACCATGTCCTCGAATCACCATCACCAAGACTATGTGGCCGCGACTGTGAACAGAGGGAGCTACTTCTGGTCTCTGGGTCTCCGAGCCTATTACTTCTCCTTCCCTCTCTTTCTCTGGCTCTTCGGGCCGATCCCCATGTTCCTCTGCTGCTTTGTCATGGTGTTTCTGCTCTATTTCCTCGATGTCACTTCTGGGTTTGCTCTGGTTTCTGGGGTTTCTGATGAAGAGCATGGGACTTGAGAACTCTAAGATTCTTCCTTTACCATCTTGGATGAACCTCGTATCATAAGCATAAGATTGTTAGTTCCAATTCTAAAATTTGCATCAAGAGAAATTCGGATACGTGTGTCAAATTACCGTAAGAGCAAAAAGAATTGGATGTAGAAAATAAACTCAATCCAAGTTGAGTTCTAAACTTGCATTTGCGTTCTACCACGTTTCTTGTGATTGTGTTTTGGCAATGGCGAACGGCGAACATGTATTGTAAAACTTTATATATTTTGATCATCAATCGCTGTTTATACATTTTTATTGTCTTAAACTAACCTTGAACTATCCGGTAATTACATGAAAGAGCAGATTTCGTTGATTTGGATGGAAAAAAATTTGCGGACGTTTCGGTTACATGACTTCTAACTTGAAAAATAAAATAAACTACCTCGTCTTTAATCTTAGCAGATTACATATCTTTTTATCTGTCGTTGCTCCATTTTTTATCCCTTTCGATAAGGTCAAGCCATTTACAATGGGGATGTCGATCCCGGCTACCATCCCCACCCTTCATCCACTCCCGATGGTGGTATCTAAAGCTGGAGGCCCACACAGACGGTAACGTTAGCCTCCGTTCCGTTTCTCTCCCTTTCATTCAGTGTTATCGTTGTTGGGAAAAATGGTTGTTTGCTTATAAATAAGTCGAAAATTATCAACAATACCTTTCAAAAATTAGTAAAGAAAATGCATTATAATTTTCCTATAAATACACTACACCTCTTATTCTCTCATCACACTTTTAATCTGTTCTCTCATCTCATTTTTCTCCCTCAATTACTCAATTTCTCAATCTCAAATCCTCTAATTGAAATTGAGAAACTCTCGTATCTTTCATCAACTACCCATCTTCGTGATTCATCGCTACCTCAAGAGGAAGTAACTCGAGTGTCTGATTCCAAGCCACGTCGTACTTCCGGTTATGCCTCGTCATAGTCCACTTTACTAGTCCTACCCCATAAACTTCGTCTATTGTTTCGGCTCCATCAATCGAACAAGTGGGTAGACGTGTTGGAAAAATGTGGTTAAAATGTGATTTTGTTGTTTTAAATATGATTTATGGTACTAAATAATATTTATGTAGTTGGTTGGTCATGACCTCTTAATGAGAGGCTTTTATGGGATTAGTTACCCCATAATATGACTTTCTTATCCCTATTAGAGAGCCTATAAATATCAATCTACTACGTCATCTTTTACACAACTTCAACCACTTCACATATCAAAAGTTATAGATCGAAAATCTCTTTCTCTCCCAATTACGTTTTTATTCTTCCTTAGTCCTGGTGATTTCTCTATAAGGAATTGAGTTCGCTGACGTTAGTCGTTGTATCTTGGGAGACCGCTGCCCATACGGGGCAGTCAAGTGTCTTAAGGAGACAAAAGTACCTGGACTCGACTAAACCCGAATTTCCTAATCTGTAATCAGTAAACTAGATGATTCGGTGAAGGTTATTTCTTATTTGTTATTTCAACTCATTATTTCGTTAATTTGAATTTGTTTATCGTCAATATACTAACTTATATTCCCTACAAGACATGTTATTTTATCATTCACAAAAGAAGACTCACTCGACTTCAAAAAACCATCCAACAATTTGTAAGAACCACCTCCGGTCGATCCCGGTCGAACCGAAAAATCCTAGCAAAGTTTGACTTTCGGCCGGAAAAGTCAACCAATGACTCTGGAAGTCATTCGGGACCTTTCCGGGGCTCAAAAAGCTTAGACACTATCACGGTTGGCTTAGTTGGGCCATTACCTTTCGTTTGACTGTAATATTGGATAGGTCAACTTTCGGTCAAACTCGAACTTTTTATCGGCTAAATTCGATATAATTTTGGACTGCTGGAATTTTATTTAAATGAGAGTGGTCCCATGATGACACATGTTTTAGTGGCTTGGATGATGAAAATGAGGCTTTATTGACCCTTATACCCTCCCAAATTGCCTTTAAGAGGATAAGACCTTAAGGGGCTTTTGGTCATTTCCACACAATAGGTCATTTAAGGCATTGGAGCAAACCAATTCAGCCATTTCCCATTTGTTGCAGACGAATAGTGCTAGAGGGAGAGAGGAAGAGAAGCTCCATAACTTGAGCAAGAAGAAAGGGAGGAAAGAGAGGAACTTTGGGGTTCATTCTTCATTATTTCTCCTTTTAAAGCTTGCTAGCTTCTTCATCTCTTCATCCTAAAGGTATGGATGCTCTTAACTTCTCTTTTCATCCACTTTCTAGTTTGGTTTTTTGTGGGTTTTGGCTTAAACTTGAAGAACTAGCTTCCTTGGTTGTTGTTTGGAGAAGAACTAGTGAAGTTAGGTGGTTTTGTTTGTGTTGGTTGAAGTTTTGATGGAACCCATTGAGGGTGTTGAAGTTTGGAGGTTTTGGATGACTGTTTTGATGCTTGTTGAAGCTGGAAATGGAGGTTTTGTTGGGGTTTTTGCAAGATTCGAGTTGGGAAGAAGGGAGAGGCTCTGGTCTGGTTCGGCACGGAACGGGACCCAGAGAGGGCCACGTACTGGCATGACACGCAACACGGAACGGGCTGGCTACCGGCATGGTACGTGGCGCGGAACGGGCCGGACTCCGGCACGACACCTCGCATGGTCCGTGTCTGATTCCGGGCCGGTACGTCGCGCGATCTGTGTCTGGTACCGGGCCGGACCGTGATGCGTTCCGGCTGGGATTCCGGGCCGGTCTGTGATACGGCAAGGGTTAGGTTCCGGGCCAGATTTCCAGAAGCTAGGGTTTGACCTAATTGGGCCTAGTTTGGGCCCAAATTCGTTCCTTTGACCCGGGAGTTACAATTAGGGCGTTCTGAAGTAGTGTAGTGTGAAAACCGTCTTTTGCTAGTTGTTAATTTTAGTATTGTTTGTTATCCAAGACCATGTACCCGAGCTCGAAAGGAGAAGAAGACTTGGACCCGAGTGAGGACGGAGAGGAAGCTAGCTCGGACTTCGACAACTAAGAGAATTGTTAGAGGAAGACCGTAAGGTAGGGAAAGTACTAAACTACTCGTTTAAATAACGCTTTAGTATGCCTATTAGGTTAATAAAATTGGAAAGGTCCTAGATTTCATATAGGGTGCGAATAACTAGAATAATCGTCTTTCAATTACTAATAATCGGACATGTCTAGTATGCATGCATAGGATGTGAATGACTAGTTTAACTCGCTTTCAATACTTGGGAAATTGTTTTACTGGTAGAAAGGCCGAGATGATCCATATGATTGGTTGTGGTTGACTCACATGCATTGCTTGCTTAGTTTTAAGATGAATTAAGGGTCTAATGAAACTAGATAAATTGTATGCTTGAATGATTGAATGAATGCGTGGATGATTGTGTGATTGAATGAATGCATGAATGAATGAACGACTGAGTGTAACTGGTTGTGCTAAATGGTATGATCGGGTGAGTGATAGACCGATGGAACGTGGGTAGTAAGTATGCTGGTAAGTGTAATTGTGGGTATGAATCCCTTGTGGTATGCATTGGTGAATCTGTGGATTCTAAGTTTGGTTATGCGATGTGTTGACATGTTGGTCTCTTATGTGTGTAATCCTACGGGATATTGATTGGTGGACCCTGCGGGGCATTGATTGGTTGATCCTGCGGGATATTGATTATTGGTGATCCGGAATGGTACCTACACCGTTGAGGATTCTGGTGTAGGGCGGTATAATGATTATTGTTGATACGGAATGGTACCTACACCGTTGAGGATTCTGGTGTAGGGCGGTATAATGATTATTGTTGATACGGTATGGCACCTACACCGTTGAGGATTCTGGTGTAGGGCGGTATAATGATTATTGTTGATACGGTATGACACCTACCCCGTTGAGGATTCCGGTGTAGGGTGGTATAATGGTTATTGTTGAATGGTACCTACACCGTTGAGGATTCCGGTGTAGGGTGGTATAATGGTTATTGTTGAATGGTACCTACATCGTTGAGGATTCTGGTGTAGGGTGGTATGATGGTGATTGCTGATACGGTATGGTACCTACATCGTTGAGGATTCCGGTGTAGGGTAATATCATAGCCTAGGGATTGTTATTATGTTGCGTTCCGATGACATATGGTCCTTTGGGGGCATTTCCGAGAATCCCGACGATAGGTGTCCCTCAGGGATATTACCGGTAGCCCGATGTATGTGCCTCCTCTAAACTGAGGGAAAATCTGATATGACACGAGTACTCTTGTGGATCGGGGTATGGGATCCGATATGACACAAGAAACTATTCGTGGATCGGAGTATTGAGGATTTGAGTTGTTGGTGTGATATTCACTTGATCCCATTTTAGTAGTTATTAAATCTTTAAAGTACTTTTCACTTATTCTCCTGAAAGTTACCGTTATCTTTACAAAAGTGATATTATTCTTATCTTGCTCATTTTACAGCATCATATTGATTTAAAGTATTAATTGCAATATGTGTCGTCGTGCTAAAGTAGTTTTCTTACTAAGTCGGAGGTTAAACTGTTTATGATTTTCCCTACTGAGCGTAAGCTCACCCCTATTTGTTTTACTTACTGTTTATACAGGCACGCTTGTTGAGTAGTGGACTCGAGGCCCGGGAGCTTCTGGAGAGTCTGGGCATTATGGTCTTAGAGACTCCTTTTGATCACTATAGTGAACCCTTTGTTTTACGTACTCTTTATGGAGCCTTAACTCTTAATTATGCTTTGCAACATGTCATTCGAATATTTTATTGGAACCTCTTGAGTATTTAATCGATTTTATTATCTTTTTGTTGTTACTTTATTGTCAACTCAAGTCACGTCTCGAGTCCGGCCAAAACCGGATTTGGGGCATGGCACAATTAAAAGATCGTTGATGCAAATTATACAATAGAGTGAAGATTTGATAGTTATTTTTTGCAGTGTCAAAATATATACATAGTGGTCATTTGATGATCAACTCTATAACAACGCTTAGATATAAAATTACCAAAACACTTTCCCGAAAATATTGGTGAAAAACAGTCTTAGAGCATGAACAACAGAAAGGCCCGTGGTGAAGTCCTGGGAGTACAGAACTTGTGCTGACTGGAAAAAAGTGAGGTCGTAGGAGTGCATAATAGTGGGTGTTTTGCAATAGAGAGACCCTCTGAGGTCTTGGGAGTGAGGCCCTGTGCTGACTGAATTATTAATTGGTATTTTGCTATTTTATTTAATTCTTTATCAGAAACCGTTTAAATTATTTTAAATATAAAAAAATGTGAATTTTTTATAATGAGAATAAAAAATAATAAATAAATTGAACACGAATAAAAATTAACTTTTAATCTTATTGATCCCCTTTTAATACAACCCACAAAAAAGTACATGCTCAAGAAGCATCTGGTGGTGGTTGTCGTCGAAGATCTTCAAGTTCATCTTCAAAGGCATCCAAGACTCTTCGCGTTCGTCTCTTCAATGTATTGTGCTCTGCCAAATGTTCTTCGTTGAAACTGGAGGTATCAGTATTATACAAAGTCATGTAGAAGGCCATGCTTGCTTCCCACTTTTCGGTTATCTTGTGTAGCATGCGACTCCTTTCTGCATAGCGTTCATCCCTTGTACGTTAAACCTCCAGCCGTGTACGTTCAGCCTCCAGCCGTGAACGTTCCAGGTCGGCGAAGGTAGGCATTTGGGCCGTGAGGAGGGTCGCCTTGTTTGAGGCCTTCGCTGCCTTCTTTCCTTGCGATCGAGTTCGGGTAGGGGGACTTGGGGCGGCTTCAGGGGATGGGGGTGTGTCGCTGAGAGGGACCTTGGGAGCCTCGTTGTTGTCGGAAGCTCCCCATTCTGGTTGTTGGGACTCACCACTGAGAGGTGTGTACTCGTCCCCTATGCTTGTGGGTGGGGTTGAGTTGTAAGCCCCAGCCTCGTCCAACCGTTGTCATTGTTGGCGTACTTGTTGGCGGCGGACATTTCCCATTGTGCCTTCTTCGACAGTGAACTTGTCGACACCCTCGAGCTTCATCACCCAATGATCCAGGTCGAACTTTAGTGGGTGGTCACCCACTTTCCCTACTTTCGCCCACATTTCCTTCGCACGTCTCATGTGCTTCTCGTGGTTGGCGTCGCTCGCATACTCGTCCTTGGAGGACTTCAAATACACGAGGAACCTCCTTGTCTGCCCAGCACCTCTGAGCCAACGTTTCTTGAGAGCTTGCCAGCCGCGATCTAGGAGACTTGCCTTCGAGTTGTACTTCCTCTCAATAGTGCACCAGAATATGTTTCCGGCTTGAGAGTTGCCCTTGATGGGGTCTTTTCAAGTAGTAAACCAGCAGTCTATGAGGTGGTTGTCTTCCTCCTTGCTGAAGTCCGCCCATCCGGTTGTGGTGCTCGGGGTCGGGCTGGTTGTCGTCTTCGTTAGGAAGGTCCGGCAGAGGATGGTTGGGGGAGTTGTACGTCGGGTAGCGTGTGCCCGGGGTAGTTGTAGAACTGGGGTGGCATCTGGAACCCTTGTGGGTTTGTTCCAAACGGTGGCGTCTGGAATCCTTGTAGGTGCATTCCAAATTGTGGTGGCATCTGGAACCCTGGCGCCATTTGAAATTGTTGGGTACGGAATTTCCCAAACCCTATAAATTTGTACAATAAATTAATTAAAAAAATTAATACAATAAATTAATACAATAAATTAATTAAAAAAAGTAATACAAAAAATTAATTAAAAAAATTAATACAATACATCAATACAATAAATTAATTAAAAATATTACGCTACGTAAATAATAAGTTTGCACTTACCTGAGTTCGACCCCAGTTGTGAGTATGGGGAAAAAGCGGAGTTATCCCGATTGTCCGCTAGAATGTCTTGCAAAATCTGTGTCAGTTCTTCGGTGCTGAATCCGACTTCGTCACCAGCTGACTGTGCACGGGATCCTGCGTCGCCCGACATTTTTAACGAGAATAATTGAAATGAGAGAGGAGAATTTGGGAATGAGAGAGTGAAGTTGGAGAGTGAAAGTGGAGATTGATGTGGAAAAAATGAGAAGGGGGATGGGTATTTATAGGCTTTTATTTTGCTGATTTTTAATTAAAAAAAAACTAGCCGTTTGTGACCGTTTGCAACGGTCGGCTGAGGTGGCCACGTGGCGACACAAGAGAGGTCCAGCGCAGCGAGGGAGCGAGGAGCGAGGAGCGGGAGCGGAAGCGCGTGTTTCAAGAGCGCGGACCGTGTTTTTTCGCTTCCACAACGGGTCGGACCGCGGTCCTCGGACCGAAAGCGCGCGGAACGGGAAACGAAGACGTTCCGTTGTTCATGCTCATAGGTGGAACCCAAATAGAATAAGGACTACGACACTCGAGAAGAGGACAAGACTGATCCAAATCCGAGTGAAATTGGAGAGGGCATGACTTTGTCTTTGTGTGCCTACCTACCGCTGCTTCACACGTGTCTATCCCTCCACTTTCGTCGGTACACGATGGAAAAAAACTTTTCATGTGTTGTTGGCTCAACTATGTCATCAGATATTCAGATACACTATTGAGCTTAATTCTAGGGCTCAGGCCCAATTTAAAGTAGCTGGGTTGGGCTTTATAGCTGAAATCTTCTTAAAAGACTTGATATCCCGAAAATAGCCCTGCCCGCCATCAGTAATCACGCTTACTGCCATCGTCACTGTGCGACAACTTCAAACCCTCCCTCCAGCAACACTGTGTATGTGCTCTCATTGAAGATGCTCTTACTGAGTTGTCCAATCGAAGCAAAGCTCTGGCGGAAGCTTCCGTTCACCATCGGAGCTTAGGTTATCATTTTCTTTCTCCACTCTATATCTCTCTCTTCGCCGTATTTTGATTTCTCTGTGCTACTTTTTCGCTCTCCCATTTCTGATTGTAGTGTTTGGGTACTGCTAAATTGGTAGCTACAAAAATTCCCAAATAATTGTAAATTACAGGGGTCCACTCACAGATGTTTAAATTTTGTTGTCTTCTTCAATGTTAGTTTCTCTTTTTTTTTTTTTTTTTCTGATTTTTGTGGTGAGGCTGTTCAAAGAAATACTGAAGTTGGGTTAGGTGAATTATAATGATAATTATTGATAATAGAGGTCCTGAGTGCAATCTATGCAAATTAAGAAGAGGAGGGTCAAAGCAATTAGACATTGTTTATTTCATAATTGTGTGCATGTGTATCATCATTAAGTTTACTGCTAGTAATAGATTAATCAAGTGTGTGATTCCAAGGCATCTTTCTGGAGGTCAGTGTAGATTGTACTTTAAGGTAACAACCATGTGCCTTTTAATGACTTAATCTGTGCATATTTACTTTAAGGTAACAACTCTTAATGATCTTGCAGTACAGATTAGTTAATCCACTTTCTTATTGAGGTAACTGTTTTCTATGGAATTTTCTTGTGTCTGTTTAGTTGTGTAGCTGAAATGGTATAAAAGCTTTATTACGGTACTTTAATCTGTTAAGTTTGTGATTAGTGAAACAGTTTAATTGGGTGATTCATACATGACATGGAAAACGAATTACCGTTTTCCTTGTCGCTGCATTGATTCATACGTATTATACACTATTGGTGGTTGAGGCTTTTTGGCACTTGGGTTATGACTCATAAGTCATAACCCTTAGAATTAGGACTCTTGGGAGGGTGCTAGTAGTTTCACCCTAGAAATTGAACTGGAATAAGCATAAAAGATATGAAGTGATAATTAACAAAAGCTTGATTAGTAGGAGACATGGCTTAACACTGTAAAGTCCTCTTTCCTTGTTTTGCAGCTTCCTTTAAAGTAATGTTTATTCCATGGAATTGGTCTGTTTGGGCACAGGTAAAGACAAGACGCTGACATTCAACCTAACAAGTTATAGACGGAACAGATTAATAGTGATATATGCAGTTGACATTAGCTTTCACTTTACAGATTTTGCATGACAACCAAATAAATTGGAACTGTCTGTCTATAAAAGGAGAAAGACTCCTCATTTCCTCAATAACATCCATGTTACACTTGTACTCTCTCTCTCTCTCTCTCAACTACCCATCTTCATCTTCTTGCTTTGATCTCTCTTCTCCTTTAGCTAGAATCATCAATGGAGAGGAAGATTCTTGATTACACATTGGTTCCCTCAGGCTTCATTCTCATGGTGGCCTACCACATCTGGCTCTTCTACCGGATCATAAAGCATCCCAACAACACTGTCATCGGAGTCAATGCCTTCAGCCGCCGCTTCTGGGTTCGTGCAATGATGGAGGTAATAAACTATGTACCTAGTCAGTTCTAGTGTTGCATCGAGGTTGTTTGTGTAGTGAATGAAGCCTTAACGGAAGAGTTTGTTGATGCAGGACCAGGCCAAGAAGGGAGTTCTAGCAGTGCAGACACTGAGGAATAACATAATGGCATCGACCCTTTTGGCCTCCTCAGCAATCATGTTGAGCTCCCTCATCGCGGTTCTCATGAGCCAAGGCCGACAATCCACCTACTCGATGTTGGGGGACAAGAGCGAGCTGGGCTTCTCCATCAAGTTCTTCTCCATATTGGTGTGCTTCTTGGTGTCCTTTCTCATGGATGTGCAGTCCATAAGGTACTATAGCCATGCTAGTATGCTCATCAATGTGCCCTTCAAGACAATGTCCTCGAATCACCATCAGCACGAGTATGTGGCCGCGACTGTGAACAGAGGGAGCTACTTCTGGTCTCTGGGTCTCCGAGCCTACTACTTCTCCTTTCCTCTCTTTCTCTGGCTCTTTGGACCGATCCCCATGTTCCTCTGTTGCTGCATCATGGTGTTTGTGCTCTATTTCCTTGATATCACTTCTGGGTCTGCTCTGGTATCTGAGGTTTCTGATGAAGAAGATGGGACTTGAGGACTCTTAAGATTCATCCTTTAACCATATTGGATGAACGGGTTAGAGACCTCGTATAATATGGATAACATAGTTCCAATTCTCATATTTGTGGTTAATGTTGATCAAAAGAAATTTAGATACATGTGGATGTAGAAAATGATTGAATTCAATCCAAGTTGAATTCGAAGAATCAAAACTTGCATCTGCATTCTCCCACTTGTGTGTTTGTTTTTGTGAAGGCGAACTTTGTATTCCAAATATTTAAATCTTGGTCATTGCCTATATGTTATATTTACAACTATAACCTTGCACTTACGAGAACAATTGTAAATGATCTTTGTTGTCATAAATTAATCTCAGAGGTGGAAATGCGTCATGGAAAAACCATAACATGAGTTGTGCAGATTTGGATACCATGAGTCTGAGTTTTCTATTTGGGTAAGCAAAGTGGAGTGGGATGATGTCAAGAATATTGTGATCCTCAGAGGTGGATTTGCTTTTTGTTTCGTCCAGACTCGAATGTTAAGGGAAGGACTGTGCAGCTCGACAGAGTGGAAACACGATATCAAAGATGGAGGAGAGCAAAGAAGACGGGGATATTTCATCTCCAATATTGATATATAATCTGTTAATTTCTACAATTATCGAATAATTCGAGACTAGGATACGACATAAAAGATCGTTTACAATGTATTCTTACAAATAGAAGATCAAATATGGCGTGTTATTGGAATTTTCCCTAAATTTTATGTTGTTAATGCTATTTAAATTCTGATGGTTGAACAAAAGATCACACAAGGTTCTTGGCATCAAATACTTTGTGCAGAAAAGAAAGTCAGTCTTTAACAAAAGTTTTTTTTACCAAATTTTCATTGAAGAGTAATTTTTCTTTTACTGAATCAACCTCAGAAAAATTATACTATGTCCCGAGATTTCTAAATAAATGTTTATACTTTTGGAAGTGAATTGGGCTTTCGAACAGGCGAGCAACAATTGGTTTGGTTGGTTTTTCATCATTTTAATATCCAAAGTTCACTTTTTGGTATGGAGTTTTGGACAAAAAAGTCGCTCAGACAAAATCGGCTGAAAATAAGCAGAAACTCATCAGAGTGCCAAATGAACATACATGCTATTCAGGAGCAATTTGCTTCATTCAGCTAAGCAACATTATCAAAATGTAAACTATGTTTTCAACACTATCAATTCCTCCACCAGACCAAAATGGCATACTAACAAAATGCACGTTCTGTCAACAATAGTCTAGAGAATAACGGGCATCGTCATGGAAAACTATAGGCATGATTGTCTAATTCAATGGGTTGAGTATGGAAGAGTCCTCACATCTAATTTCCTCCACTTTTCCTGGGCTTCTGAAGTGAAAATTCTGGTGCAACAAGATTTTCTGTCAAGACTGATTTGGCAGTCACTTCGCTCTCATATGCACCTTCTTCAGATGATTCATCTCCCTCTCCCGTCAATGCTGGTAACGAGGGTGCTGACGTGGCGTTACCAGGAGCATTGCCAAGGAGATTCTTGTAGATGGACAGAGCTTGAGCCATCATGTTGGCAGGATTTCCAGTACTGCTAGGTAGCAACAATGTTGTGCTCTATACACACTCACAAATATTTACATTCTAATTTAGTATTCCTCATATTGAACATCTACATAAAAGTGTAAATTTGGACTCTTCTCTTACCTCCTTTGCAACATTACTGAAGGCCTCAACATATTTCTCGGCAATCCTCAAGCTTGCTGCCTGCAAATCACAAAACATACCGTCAAGCCCTCATGAAAGTGATTCACCGAATCTAAATATGATTAAATTGTAGTTCCAAGTCTTCTACAAGTATGGCAGCTTTCAGATGCAATTTCAACCAATCAAATTCAAGAGAATGGAAATGATGACAGGACATACCAAGAATGACCTGACTCATGCTTATAGGTGATATCTAATTATCTCAACTAGTTCAAATAAGATCGTGAAGTATGAAAATAAAATGGATACATCCATAAATCCCAAAGTTCTCACCTCTACTCCTCCAGACTCTTTTAGGGCCTCTGACACCATAGCAAGACCTGTTGCTGTTGCCTTTGCTCTAGCAATGATAGCTTGCGCTTCTCCTGATAAAAATTAAGATGAATAAAGAAAGCAGAGACTAAGAGCACCAACATGTCCACAGTATGATAACAGATTTGGGAGATTTAGCAATAATAACATCGATTCTGAAGAGAATAATTAGAAGAGCTTTCTCAAGTCGTAACGAAAATAAAACAACTAACCGTCTGCTGCCAAGATGACAGCACTTTTCTTCCCGTCTGCAATATTGATGTTGGCCTGCCTTTCTCCTGTTAAAGGCAATGCAGTATTATGTCAATCTCCACACACATAAATAAACCTACATATAAGAATCAAAAGTTCAAGACTCAATAGACTACATTACCTTCAGACTCAAGAACTTGGGCTCTCCTTTTACGTTCTGCTTCTGCCTGCATCTCCATAGCTACCCTCACTCCTCTGGGAGGAGATATATCCCCTAAAATAAGAAGCATTAAAGCAGTGAATGAGATGTCTTCATCACTTCTCTCTTACATCATCACTTCTCTCTTACAGACCAATTGGACACTAGATGTAAATTTGACTCACTTATTTCATAACGTAGACACTGCAGTCCCCAGTCTTTAGCAGCAACGTTGATGGCTTCCTACAAAAGCAATACTCACTCAGAACAACCAATTAACCTTTAGTTGTGTCATAAATTACAAATATTAACAATAGTGAAAGTTCGAGAGCTGAGCAATTTACACTAGCTACTGAGGCTAGTAGTTCAAGATGAGAACAATAAGTGTCATACTATAATCTTCAAATTATACAAGCTTTTACTCATTCATGTTAGCCTTCTTAATTTGATCAATGCCCTCAAAGAAGCTTTTAAGATTTAATGTAACAAAAAGTTGAAGTAACAAGAGACGCAAATTAGGGTCAACAACAAAAAAATACTAATTATAGACTATTGATTCACCATTCAGTACCACGGATGGTTCCTTTCTCAGATAAAAGTGAAACCCCAAATTAGAGTTTGCAGAGTATTCAATCAAAGAAATTTATGAAATGTACAGTTAGGGATACAAGCACACCATGAATAGAACTTACCACAATCTTCTCATTCAAGGTGTCTCTTTCTTCAAATGTCTTGTCAAGTGTTATCTTACCAAGCTCACTTCGCATTGTGGTCTGAGCAAGCTGGATCACTGCATAAATGGGGTTCTCAACTCCATAGGAGGCCAGCTTAGGATCCACAATCTGCACCAAAAACGAAACACATAACACATTCAACACAAACCCATCAAGCACAGACGAGATTCAATACAAGCACCAGAAGAAAAGAGAAGTCACCTTGACATAAAGCACACCCCCAATAGAAATGCTGACATTGTCCTTGGTAATGGCAGACTGGTCAGGAATGGGAATGGCCTCCTCTTTAAGAGAATGCACATAAGCAATTTGATCAACGAAAGGAACCAAGAAATGAATCCCAGACGGGAGTGTCTTGACGTACTTGCCGAACCGCTCAATCACAAAAGCCCTCTTCTCCGGCACAATCCGAATACCCCAGTTCACCGGCGGGCGAATCTCGTAACTGAATCACAGACCCCACAACACAAACAACAGACGAGAAACAAAAACAAACCCATCAACAAAAAAGATCTCAAATTGCAAAAGAAAAACAACCCAGATGCTCAAAGTGAACATACCCAGTGGTGGAATCGCCGGAGCGGAAGTGACGGACGGAGGTGGTGAAGGGGTCGCCGGAGAGGGGCTGGGATGGAGCAGATTGGCGAAAAATAGAAGGGGTGGAGGTGGAGAGAGCTCTGGGGTTGGCAACAATGGCGGATTGTTGGAGGCAAGCAAGAGAGCTGCGCAAGGAACTGGGCTTGACCAGGCGGTTCATCATCGTCGTGTGCTTGTGGCTGAAAGCAGGTACAAAACGAGAACAAAGCCCTAGTAAAACCTCCAAGAATGCAATGCTCTACTACATATATCACAATTCACAGACAAAAAATAAAATGGCCATTAAATCCTGAAACGAGTCATTTAGAAAATGAGAAATGAAATCTTGTTCTCCAAGTTCCTACCTACGATTTTTGGTGGGTCGTGGCTTCCTCGAGTATCACAAAACCTAATATCGTCTGAGCCAATTAAATACATTCAATAGGTAGCTTGGTTTGGGCCTACACTTTTAGGCCCAACAGCCTGAACCAATCTTACTGCAATAAACGTAATTCATGTGATCCAACTATAAATAAAGAGTTAATCTTGATATATAATTTTTTTTAGGGGTTACTCCACGTCCGTACATCCACTTTTCGTTTATTTCTTAATCATAATTAAGCGAACATAAATTGTCATGTAGTAACGTTGACCATCAACTATTGCATTTTCCGTCCGCAAGTCTAACGATTGTTAAGTGAATAACAAGAAAAGTTGATAGTTCATAGTTATGATTTGACACTAAACAAAAAATTGAAGTTATGATTTGAGAATAAACGATCATACTTCACAGATTTTCATACATTTTGAGAATTAATAAGGTGAAACCTGTTACTATTTGATACTTTTCATAATCGTAGTTATGTTTCAAGATGACGTGGAGTTCTTTTTTTTTTATCTGAAACGTTTTATAAATATCTCTATTTAATTTAGAGAAACCATGATCAGTTCGATCCCATGAAAATAGATCACTTCATGGCCATGTTTCCTTGCCACTTCAAACACAGACTTATAAACTAATACTCAAGGGAGGACTCTTTATTGGTTGGAACTGTTCCGGCGGTATAAAGTTCATTCATTTCAAATTTGACAATCTTTTTTTTTTCAAATCATAAATTTAGAAAGATAAAAAGATGAAACCAAGCAAGAGTCAAAAGAGCTGAACTCCAGACAATAATGACAAACATAAATAATCCCATTTAAAACTTTCATGCCACAACAAAACTATAAATTCAAGCTCAAAGCGATCAAACATTCGACAAAAAAGTTTAGGCCAATAACAAAATGGTACTAGCTATAGAATATTGATTCACTCGTCAGCTCCAAGGATGGTTCCTTTGTCACTGACATAGATACCGTCGAGAAACTTCCTGATATCTTTGTTCTTCACATGGCATTTCTGTAACAAACACAAGGAAAGGGAAACAATCAGTGACTCAGAGAACAGAAATAATTGTAGACAAATATCGAGTTATTTATGATTACCTGGTTAATGAGTGCAGCAGACCGTGAAACAAGTTCAATGTCACTTCCATCCAAAACAAGCTCATCCTTGACCTTCTCAGATCGAAGAATGGTGACACCATCAAGCATATCAACCTTCCTCACCTGATGCACAGTGGTAGAGAACCAATAAAAACCTAGATCGATCGCACACCCCACCAACATGTTCAAACAAAGCTTGGCTATGATTTTAAATGATGCAAACAAAAACTAATTAAAACACACATGACAACGATAAAGAACACTGGGTTCGGGGACTGGGCCATTTTGTATACCCAATCAGGACAGGAAATGAATGGTTAACCAGACACATGCCATAGATGTTAACAGCGGAAACAATGGGACAGGGATGCATATAGCAACTTCATAACAAAATTGAACTCCATACATCCATAATCACAATTGAGAGAGCTGTGAGCATACACATTCTCATCAACAAGACAGCACATAGAACTTACAAATGGAGACACTTTACAATGTCTTTGAGTACACATTCAACATAAATATATGAAGCTCCAAATCTCAGAAAACATTTCACATTACAAAATAACAAGACAATATGCTTCATTACATATGGACATATACCTAAACACATACACTTTTCAAGCAATCTTAAACAACCTTTCTTTATATATGGATTTATAAATCTACAGAGAAGCAAACATAGAATAACCAAGTGGGGCAAAAACAAAAACTATATGTAAATGTCAAAATAAACAGACCCAATTAATCAGAAGAACCCAATCAAACATCATTTCCAGATCATACAACACAATATCAAAATCAAAATGATGGCACCGATTTGAGATTATGACGACAGAGTATAGGGTCGTACCTTCTTCTCGCCAAGGAAGTTCCTGATCTCGATAGACCTGTTGGCGTTGGTGATGCTGGCATTGATGGGGAAATGAGCATACACGAAACGCATCTTGTAGCGGTATCCCTTGGTGACGCCGGTGATGAGATTCTCGACGTGGCTAAGGGCGGTGCGGATGGCGGCGGAAGTCTTGCGAGTTCCGAACCAGGCCTCGATCCTGAGCTTCCGAGCTCCGGTCTCTTCATCCTTGATGAGATGGAAGTCGAGGTTCAGGTGCTTGAAGTTCCTCACCAGCTTGCCTCTCGGTCCCTCCACCTCGATCACCTTTGCGTTAACCTTGATCTTCACCCCGTCGGGGATGTCCATCGTCTCCGACGACAAGATGGTCTTCATCTTCCTCTCTCACTCTCCTTCTGGCTCTCCGAACTAGCGGCTCTGGGGTTGAGAACTGAGAGGCACTCTGGAAACCCTAGATTCGGGTATAGATTTATAAACTCAAATAATTGGCCTATCGTAGGAAGCCCGAGCCCAAAACCATAAGAACCAAAATGGGCCTAACTCCTAAAGAATTTGAGCTCAAACTTCTAATTGATATTGGGCCATGCGCTGATTGGTGAGGATCCATTTACTAATTCATTCATTTTTAATTTGTAGAAAAACGAAACGAGCACATAAATCATCCACACCAACCGTTGGAGTGTAGAGGGAGTTTTCATCTGTATGTATGGATACAGATTCATTTTTACCGTGATGAGTATTTGACGGATTTTACTCGCAAAACATATGAATGAATCGGAGTATGACTCATACATTGTATGTCAAATTTTAAAATAAAAATTATTTTAAGAAAAAATTAATTTGATTCAAGTAATTTTCAAACATCTGGTGACTTCGTTTGGATGCCCGTTGTTTTCGCATGGTCGAAGAGATGGTCGCTTATACGATTCTCTTTCCCTGCGAGCTACAGTGAGGTCCTCGTCATCCTCCACCCTAGCCGTGAGACCACTGTTCTAGGGAGCCAAAACCAAACGGGAACCGGTATCGACAATTCTCGTTCCCCCCATCTGTGACCGTAAAAATCTCCCGAAAGTAGTAAACGACCAATTCCTTCATCCTAATGCCCCTAGTCCACCTTCACCTCATTTTCCATCTCCAACGTTCTTATCTAATTCACGTGTTTTTCGTTCAGTAACCGTTGCATATAATTTTTTAGTGTTTTTGCCTTCCTCCAGCAATCATTGCTGTTTGGTTCGTTGACGTCAAAAAGCTTCTTGATAGGTCAACGCTGTTTTGTATTGTGTCTCAATGGTCAACCGGCTTCGGGTACCCTATAGATCTACCATCTATCGGGGAAAGCTAATTATCGTTGATACCATCTAATATTGTTTATATTTTTACGATATAACGTGAAATATTAGCTCTTAATTTGTTTGATACCAATTTTACTTATGGTAATACTAGTTAGTAATATGAATCTAATTTAATTCACAACTCAAACGATATATACACACATAAATACGAATCGATCAATATCATCAACCTTTCAATGTACCCATCTCAATATCTCATTCTATTCGTGAAAGAAACCCACACATTCACAACTTTCGGCAGGAAAAAGTAAATGAGAGATCTAGTTCCTTACGAGATCACCTTCCACGTGATATATATATTCCATTTCATCTTTATAAGAAAAGTACGAGAATATAGTTCGCAAGTGTAGTTGCAATTTAAATATCAGCATTAAAATCTTACGGAAAATGCCTGTGGCCGATGGGATAAAAAGAGGAGGCCACGATCAGCTGCGACGGGGACGTATACGTTATCGTGGAGAATCTACAGATGGACGGCGGAGAATGGGGCGAAAAGGAAGCTGGTCAGATTCGGAGCGAAAAAAGCGGGAAAAGAAGAAACGCCAGCGTGTCGATTCGGCGGCGCGTATATGTATTAAGGAGGGTACGCGAAAGGACAACAGAAATGAGATTTGCCGTTGCCCGCAGCGCAC
The DNA here is from genome assembly GCA_963921825.1 of Erodium maritimum. NCBI lineage: Eukaryota > Viridiplantae > Streptophyta > Magnoliopsida > Geraniales > Geraniaceae > Erodium > Erodium maritimum. The sequence goes on from OY997588.1 coordinate 150,348,362, forward strand.
TACGTGCCGGTGGTGGTGGTGGTTCCGGCGGTGGCGCCGTTGCTCTCTAGGTGGTGGTGAAGCCGGCGACGATCGATTCTGCGATACCCGTTTTTAATTTTACAGATACCATATATCTTCTGCGTTGTCGATTTCTCGAGTTTTCTCGGGAAAGTGAAGGAAAATGAGGACGACGCAGAGGAAGAAGACGAAGGGGAGGATTTCGAGGATAGGGAGCTATGCAATTGCGTCGTCAATCAGGAACCTCCACCAGCCCTGCATTACATGTACCACCTTCAACATTCTAGCTCCCATTTACAAGCGTATTCATCGTCAGGTTCGTTGCTCCCATCGATTTTAATTGTTTTTTTTTTTCATCCCGAATCCGATTCCTTTGTTTTGTGGGTTTGATTTTGGAGATGGGAATGAAGCAGGATTCGATTCTTCGAGAGAGTGATTACAGGGCGTATTGGTTGGCCAGGAACCACAAGATTTTGGATTGTTTGTTGAATGAAAGATCCTCCATAATTTCCCTTCAGGTTTTGGATTGATTGTTGATTGATTGCCATTCCATTGATTGTTGATTGATTGCCATTCCATTGATTGTTGATTGATTGAAAATTGGTTCCTTATTTGGTTTCTGTTTATGGATTGGAGCAGGAGTTTTGGGTTGGGAATGAGGAGCTTGTAAGAATGTATGAGAAAAGACTCGGTGATGCTGGTTACATCATTTTCCAGCTTGAAAGGACCAACAAACGTGGAGATGGTATGGAATTTCTAGGGATGATTGCAAAAAATTACCCTCACGTATTCAGTTTTTGCAACTTGTGTCCCTAAACAAAAAGTCCAAACACTTTGTACCCCTATACTTTCATTAATTTGTACCATCCGTCACATACTTTAAAAATAAAGAAAAAGACCTATTTGCCCTCACATTAGAGAAAAAACCTATTTACCCTCAATTACAAGTTGTTATCATACTTGTGGGACATTTTCTGCAAACATGTAATATTTGAGGGACATTTTTTTTGTTGCAAAAAGTATATTTCAGTGTAAGGGTAAAAGTGATATTTTTATAAATTTTGGGTGCTATGTGCATGGCACATGACCCATTTCGGACGGAAAATGTAACTTTTCATCGACAGTCCAAATTAAGAAAAGTATAGGGGGAAAAACTGTTAGGTTTTTTGTTTAGGGAAACAAGTCGCAAAAACTGAATATGTGAGGGTCATTTTTTGCTATCATCCCAAATTTCTGCGATCATTATTTAATTTAGATATATATTTTGAATTAAATGTCATACTTCCGCTTCATAGTGATTAAAATAAGTAGGCTTCATAGTGATTCAATAATTTTGTTGTGTTCAGTACATATGTAATGAATGTGGCTCTAGTTGATTGTCTTGTTGATGGTGCATCTATTGAATTTTATAGGTCTATTGACTGCTGTGCACAAGGACTATTTTAGAACGGTTGATTATCGAGAAATGCACTTCAATGACTTTGGTGATCGGGTTGCTCTGTTGTTGCATGTCGAATTAGTTGCTTCAATGACTTCAAATTGTGAAAGCAACAATGTCAGGCAAGAAATTCTCATCGTGAACACCCACTTGTTGTTTCCACATGATTCGAGTTTCTCCATAGTGAGACTGCATCAGGTGGGTCATACTCGTACAAAAGTATTGCATAGTCTTTCTCTTCTTCACCCTTTAATGATTTTCACTTGTATAGTGTGTTTGTGTTTTGCAAAAAGGTCTACAAAATCCTTCAACATGTTGAATCTTACCAAAATGAAAACAAGCTAAATCCATTGCCGATCCTTCTGTGTGGGTAAGTTGTTTCATCTGTTTGTGGAATGCATTGGTCGGTTTCTAATCTTCTACTTGTTGCAGTGACTGGAATGGAAGCAAGCGAGGACATGTTTACAAATTCCTTAGATCACAGGGTTTTATATCATCATACGATACTGCACATCAATACACCGATGCAGATGCACACAAGGTCTCTTAAGTCGTTGAAGTGTTAAGTAAGAAATAAATTTCCTTAGTGTCTACAACTTTAGCTGATGTTTTTGTCATCTCCTTCATACAGTGGGTTAGTCACCGTAATCACCGAGGGGACATATGTGGTGTGGATTTTATATGGCTTCTTAATCCAAATGGATACAGAAAACTTTTGAAAACAAGTTGGACCCAAGCAGTATTTGGCATGTTCAAGGTCAGAAAATATTTATGTGCAATATCCAATCTTGTTCGTTTCTGGTTTCATTTTGGAATTCACTGGCTTTAATGAATCTTCTACATTCTTTTTAGAAATGTTATGAACTTGTTTCGGGTCAGATGATTTAGAAGCTCAAAATAACCCGCCTTTTGATCCTGTATCTGATTGTGTCACTTGTAGGATCTACTAAGAAGAGCTTCTCTGACTGAAGAAGATGCATTTGCTTTCTTAAAGTCCAATAAACAATCTGACTATATTACCTACACAGGTTTTTGTGAAGCACTTCAACAGGTGTGTTGTATTGACCAGGCAGGCCAATATACTTAACTTTTGTTTACACTTGAACAAACTCACTAAGGTTTTGTGATTCTACAGCTCAATTTATCAGGCAGTAGCTATGGACTGAGTGAGGAGGAGATCAAGGAACTGTGGGTCCAAGCAGATATAGACGGGGATGATGTTCTCGATTATAAGGAATTTAAGGTAAACCATGTATTTAAAATACTGAATTGACAATGAAACATATGGCTAACATTGTTTAGTTGCAGCAACAAATATGGAACCCTACATGGTCCGAGAAGAAAGAAGCAAGAGACGGCGTCACTGACACTGAGGGTAGGAAGGAGCAAACCATCGGTTTCAGCATAGAGAATGCAGTTCTCTTCCCTCCAGAAGTAGAGAAAGGAAGATGGCCCGAGGATTATTCTCTGTCTGATCACGCCCGCCTCACAGTCGTCCTCTCACCAATAAGCATGCCATGCCCTCAACTCATATCCTCTGCGACATCCTAACATAGAAACAAGAATGAAGGAAGCGCACACGTCATGGACATTTTTGGCCAAGAAAGTTAAGATATAATCGTCTTCTGGACTTGGAAACCAATAAGCCGTGCAATTTATATGGACTGTGATTGCCTCTCCTACCGGAGACCAGGTAGCTTGTACAGCAAGGAGCCCTTATCCCAATTTTCTGTACATGGGAGAAAAGGATAGAGAAGATATATATAGAGGAAACACATGAAACAACATTTATATATGCATAGAGTTGTACCTCCTGTTTACATAATACTAAGCTTAGTATTATAGCCGACTATATATACTTAAACATGAGTAAGGTTTTTGAGATTGAGTTATTGAGAAAGCTCGGTTCTGGTTCTGTTCCAATGTTGTGCAAAAGCAGAGCCTTTTGTTCTTCTTCCTCAACATGGAAAACTAGTTCTCTGTATAAAGTCGGGAGACCCATACCAGTCAATTCTTATGCCCTTCCAGTTGTAACCCCTATCACTTTAAACAGTAACAGACTTCCCTTATTGACTGCAAACACATCCCATGTCCATGTCCAGAAGGATTCAGACTGGAGGAATGGGAATAGAATCTATGGACTTTCATAAATTTTCTAAAAATCTAGTTTTGATGAAAGAAAGAAGCCGTTCGATCTTGCTCCTCATTGTTTTATTCATATTATATCAGATTTATGTTCAAACATTATATTCTACACACACAGAATTCTCAACTATTGAAGATTTGAAGTATACGAGGATAACTTGCTTTATCAACAATTAAAATCCTATGCTTGGATTGAAATCATATAGTACATTCAAGTTGTTCCATCCAAAGCTCCAAGATTAGTAGGCTTGACAATTCCTTCCCTCACTCTGAGATGGAGGCTTAGACAAACAGTTGATTGGAGGTCTATAACCAGAGTATAGGAATATCCATACTAGTGAGAAACACATAATCGAAAGATATAGAATTTCGACGATGATTATCGGATGATGAAGAAACGGGTTAAGAGAAGTAGGGTTTAGAAGATAACGCTTGTGGTCGTTTTATTCCAGATTCGTGCCGCGCGGCACACGCTGGTTCGCTGGTCACGATCCGTCGATTCGACGGGTCGCTGAGTCTACAAGACCCTCGACGTCGAATCTGCGCTTTCACAGATTCGACGACTTTTTCCAACGCCTCTTCTGATTCAACGCCCAAACAACGCACCGTTTCGACGCTATTGTAGATAGCCTTAGACAAAGGATTGATCGGAGGTCTATAAACAGAATACCAGGAATATCCATACTAGTGAGAAACACAAAATAATAATAATAATAATAATAATAATAATAATAATAATAATAATAATAATAATAATAATAATAATAATAATAATAATGCTAGGATAACCAAAATCTAAGTCAGAAATATCCATAGTAATAAGAAGCAAAAGACAATTCAAACTAAACCAAATGAGACGGCCTTGGCAGAGGAGTGAATCAGTCACAAAATGTGGAGGGGATATGGAGGTGGAGGTGGAGGTGGAGGTTTAAACTGACAAGTATGCACAAATCGCTCAACCAGAGAGGCAGTGGAAGTGGAGGACTGAGGCATAACCCATATGGGGTTGAGGTCGGTGCCCTTCTCCTCGGAGTCCCTGAAATAATACCAGCTCGGCCTACCCCTTCTAGGGTCCTTTATAAGCATATCACACACTCGATGTCGGTCCGGATCAAATGCTAGAACTTGGTTGTACGAGAAATAATTCTTCTCGGTGAAGTATATCGAATTGGGCAGCGACGGAGAGAAGAAAGAATGGTTCTTACCGAGAAAGAGGGCATCATCAAATCCGTAAGTTTCGGCCCACCTTGAATGCTCCAAATCCAGCTTAAAAACACGAAAATCGTGCTCTATGTTCTCCGGACTCAAACCCAATCTCCAGTGAGAGTCACGGGGGTCGATCTCGCATGTCTCTTCTAGTGCCTCGGTGATTTCGGTTTTGGCGCCCCACATGGATCTACAAACCAGGCAGAGGTCCCCGGAGGAAGGGGACTCCGCCAGGTACAACTCAGGATCCACGGCGGGATCTACGTAATCAAAATCGGTCATGACGATCTTACTCCTCGGTGAAGCGGGGTCGGACAGATCCCAGGCCACCAGAATCCAACCGTCGTTGGAGTGGTAAAAGCACCCCCCACTCTTCGAATACACAATGTCCGAACCTCCGGTCCAAGCATCCCCGTCACGAGCTTCAATTGGGGTCCACGACTCGTCTCCGGGAGCCCAGAAGCAGGTCCCGTTGGTGACGCTGTTCAAGACTAGGACCCTGCAATTGGGATCGGACGGCGGCGCCGACATTATCAGCTTCAAGTCTCTAATACAGAGAGCAGAGAGGTCCGGGATGGGAGGGAGGAGGGTGATGGAGTTGGAAGGGGAGAGGGGGTTGAACAGGAACACCTTAAGGCTGCGAGGGTGCAAGCAGGCTACCAGGCCCTCGGAAGATCCGATGTACCGGAGGTCGTCGGGGAAGAGCAGCTCCTTGTCCTGGGGAAGAAGCTTCTCCTTCGGCAGTAGCACCTTCTTCTTATTCGTGTCGTCGCCGGCGCTCAAGTCCGCCAGAGAGAAGAGACAGTAAGGGTAACAGGACTCGCTCAGTTTCCCGTTCTTCTCGCCGGAGAAGAGGTTCCGGCTAGGTACCAGCAGCAGAGGGGACATCGAGGTAGAAGATGAAGAAGAAGAAAAGGCTCTTCCTTTGCCCAATATTGGAACAGAGGCAGAACAGAGCTTTCTCAACAATCTCCGCATCGCCGTCATCCTAACTCAATCTCAAAACCCTTGACCTGTATACTGAACTCAATCTGAAGCCCTTAGACCTATCTAAGTACATATTATACTATTTTTAAATTGTCACGTTTAATTGATAGTTGTTTATAATTATCCTTAATAAAATAAAATAAAAAATTATAAAATCAAAATAAAGTAAAAAGAATGAAAAAATAAAAACCTAAATCTACCCCAACCCCAACCCACTAAATCCCCGTTGTCCTCTTCGTTTCTTCGTCTCTAGTAGAGCAAATCGAAAAGGAAAAACTCTGGGTCCAAACTTTTCTCAACGTTTCGTTTTAACGTCCTAACTCAGACCAACGTTTCGTTACAGTTTCATACACGAAAGGTTTAAACTTTTACAAAACCTGATATGAACCATTTAAATTAACGATTTCGTTAACATGAGAAGTGAAAATTCGAAACTACAACTCCATTCATGTTAACCTTTCAACTCATCTTTCCCAAAATAATGCATTATTTTGAAATTTAGTGTTGAAAAATTGTCGGATATGTATACTAAGTGTTCTAATTGCATGTTGAACGGGCATGGGAAGCTGAAAGGTTAACGTGAATGGAGGGGTAGTTTCGACTTTTCACTTCTCATGTCAACGAAATCGTTAATTTAAACGGTTCATATCAGGTTTTGTAAAAGTTCCAACCATTTGTGTATGGAACTGTAACGAAACGTTGGTCTGGGTTAGGACGTTAAAACGAAACGTTCAAAAAAGTTAGGAACCAGAGTTATCCCAATCGAAAACCCAGCCACCACCCGTGCTCCTCCTCCACCGCACAGCTCTCCAAATCCCCGTCACCAGCCGGAGCACAGACTGCCTGAGAGGTAGGTCAGACTTGTTGGGTTATGCGGTGCCGACTTGTCCAAATTTATGGTGTTGTAGAGAGGTCGGACGAAGGAGGAGGGTAGGTATAGTTGTATAGGTGAATGTATAGGTGTTTCGGGGTTTCTTAAGGAGGAGGGTAAGGTGATGGGATTAATGGGTTTAAGCATTGAAATGGGTTCCGTGAATCTGACATGAGATTATTGGTTTTAGGGACTGAAATGGTTTGGTGATTCAAGGTCTGAAATCCTTTTTGTTCATTTCCTCTGTTAAGAAATTATTTTCAAAATCCAGACTATGTTTTTTTAAGTGGAAATGGGCATGGATTGGAGAGTTACATCAATTTTGTAAATTGTTTCTTCATATTCAAATCAAATTTTTCTACGAAACTAGCTGAAATATTAAGTTGCTGTTTTCAAATTTAAGGTGTTGGAATCTGAAGGTGAAGGGATTCAGATAAGATGGTTTTGACAAAAAAGATGAGAAAAGAATTTTTTGATTTTTTTATAAATGATATATTAAAGAGATGATAGTTTTGGAAAATGATTTAGAATATATTAAAAAATTATTTAAAAAAAGAATTATTTTTAAATAAAAACTGATTTTTTTTAAATCAAAACTTATTTTTAATAAAAAAGAATTTTTAAAAAATAAACTTGTTTTCTAAAATAAAAACATGATTTTCTGTATATATTTTTAATAAATAAAATTGAATTTTTAAAAGTTATTTATAACTGATTTTTTAAAGATAAAAAATAAATTGATTTTTAAATAAAAAATGAAATTTATAAATAAATTTTGATTTTTATAAATAAAATTTGATTTTTTTATAAATTAAATTTGAATTTGATAAAATAAAAACTGAATTTTTAACGGTAAATAAATAAAAATATTTTTTATAATCTAATATAATATAAAACTAAAATTATTTAAAAAAATATTTAATGCTGGATTTTAAAAAGAGAATTAAAGTATAAAAATATAGGTTTAGAGTTGATAGGTGGTTATGTAATATTGGAAGGTAGGTAAGGTTATTTTTGTCATTTAACAAAAAATAAAATGATAGAGATAGACGGAAGGGCTTTTTGGTTACGAGTTGAAACATCCGGGTATGTATCAGTTAATTTTAAACTTAAAGGTAAACATAAGTTAAACGTGACAACTTAAGGGTAGTCATTTGTAGTTTTTCCTAAAGTTAAATATCGAAACTTATTTTTAAATATTAGTCACAAACATTACACTACCCAACGTTTTAAAGTGGTAAATGTAGTACCTTAAATATTGGTTACGCGATTTTGTTAGTAAAAATAGAAGAAATATTATATTATGTTAGTCATATGACCTCAAGTATCATATAATAGATGATAAAATGACGTTTTCCCTTACTTATTTGACCTCTACACATTTTACAAGGAACATTACCATTGTACTCTCGTTATTGTTCCTTATAAAATGTATAGAGGTTAAATACTTACGGGATGTCATTTTATCACCTATTATATGACACTTGAGATCAATGACTAACAAAATGGAATATTTCGTCCATTTTTACTAACAAAATCGCGTAACCAATACTCAAGATACTGTATTTGTCACTTTGAAACATTGGGTAGTGTAGTGTTCTTGACCAATACTCAAGGTACTGCATTTGCCACTTTGAAACGTTGGGTAGTATAGTGTTCGTGACCAATACTTAATAGTAAGTTTCGATATTTAACCCTATTATATATACAGTCGTTTCTGAGTACAATTGCGTCCTTCTTATTTTCTTTTGTTTTGCATTCAATATTATTATTTAGAAAAAAATATATATCATTTAACTACTTTAAATTAAACTCGAATAACCTCATATCACAAACTTTTCATTTCTTACTTTTTACGATTCAAGTGAGAAAGTTATAAGCAAAAGATAGGTATTTAAATAGTCAAGGTCTAATGTACGAGGAAGATATCTTTCTCTAAAATCTACCTATAGGGTTTTCTCCGTTTCCTTTTTTTGTGTGCCGCTTCGCTCTTCAATTATGGCAGCCACCTCTCCTTCTCATGTCAAGACACCCGACATCATCCATGCAACGCCCCTCCTTGGTCAGTTTGTTGTTTCCCACGCGACCCGACATTCCGAGGCAACTCGCAGCATGCCTCTGGCTACTTCCTACGCCTTTATTAAGCCACTACTGAACAAAGTATAATTACGTGCTTTCAACTTGTGTTTTAATTATGCAATGATACTGCCTATATATACACATCAGATACAACAGTAAAGGTGAATTTAAAGGAACCAATTGCTATAATACATTTGATTGAAGTAATGGAGATATTTGAGATGACCAAAACTAGTGGAGATATTTGAGGATGACTAAAATTGTACGGGAGCATTTTAAGGATAACTAAGCACTGAGATCTTTTCAACATTTTCCCTCAAGTTGTACGACCACGGTGTAAGGTGCAACTTGCTGTATGGTGTGCGAAAACGAGGACTTAACAATGGATTAGTGAGGATGTCAGCGAGTTGGCCATCAGTAGAGACATGGGAGACCTGAAATGTACTCAGACGAACTTGTTCCCGCACAAAATGATAGGCAATAACAATATGTTTCATTCGAGAATGAAATACTAGATTAGAGCTAAGACTAGTGGTCCCGAGATTGTCACAGTAGATTATCAGTGTTGTCGTTCGCTTGAGACCAAGTTTAGTAAAGATAGATAGTACCCATATGAGTTCAGACGTTGTGTCAGCTAGCGCCTTGTATTCGGCTTCAGTTGAAGATCGAGCTACAGACCGTTGTTTTCTTGAGCTCCAAGAGATCGGTGTTGAACCAAGATAGAGAAGATAACCAGTTGTAGATATGAAATCATCCTTAGAATGAAAGTACATAGTATTCCGATCTCCACACCGGTACCAATGTTGCTTAGCTCGTTGTCTCCACATGTCTTCTTTCTGAGATAGAAGTTTAGATATCTCTTTTTGGAATTGTATTATTATCGACACACTTCTTCTATACCAACGACCTTGAAGTCGATTTATTTCCTCTCTACACCTCTGTATACGAACCCCAATGAATCCGGATTAGCCATCGCCCACTCCTTGAGTTTCAGGGCCATAGTTTCTAACCGGACACTCATCTCCAACTCCTCCCCTTGACCCCACGCCTCCTGTATCGCATGTTCTACCTTCGGCTCCCTACTCCACGCCTCTTCAAATCGAAATACATAACCCTTGACTCTGATCGATTCCTTCTTTCCTAGAGCAAAATCGGGGCATGGTCCGAAGTAGATAATCCTCCGTGTTCCAAGAATGAATCCGAAAACACATCGTCTCATGCCCTATTGACTGCTGCACTGTCCGGTTGGCTCTCCACCCTATGAGGACCCGACTTGTAGTTTTCCCACGTATATCTGTACCCCTGAATTTACACATCTCTTAGCTCCACATCCTACAAACCTTCCCTGAATCCTCTTTAAAGGTTAAGAGGATAAGGTAGAGTACCCCTGACATCCTTATCCGATAAGATATTATTCAAATCCCTTAGAAGGACCTACAGGCGGTCTCCCTTTTCCTTTGAAGAACGAATCAATGCTTAAGTCTCTCTCCGCTTCTCCCTTTTCGGTTCCTTATACACTCATGTAACTCTCGTTGTTCTCCTTTCCTCATCCAATACTTCAATATCAATGTGATTGCCTGAGAAAGATGATAGCGTAACTTCCTCATGTCGTGTCCATAACATTGTTATCCCCTTCCCTCCCCTAACACCGTCAACTGAAAAAGAGCCTTCCATCCCCAGGTTACCCTTCATCCCGTCAATCACTGATCTCTTGCATTTCGTTTCATATAAGAAAATCACCATGGGTTTCTATCGAGCTACAAGCTCGATAAGGAACAGTTTCTTTTCGGGGTACCCCAAGCCCCCAATAGTTCCAAGCTAAGATATTCATTGTTCTTGGCGGGGTTGCGTAGAAACTCTCACCAAAACTATCATTGAGTCATCCTACGTCTCAGGAATTGGCGTTCAAGAAGAAACCTGTTGATCAATAAACGCCCATTTTCTCTTCCGCAGTACAGGATCATGGACAATAATGTCCACTGAATCCCTCCCGTAACTACTTAACCTTCGAAACCTCCTCCTACTCCCCCCGCTGGCCATACTGGCTGAGTTATGAGAACTTGGCACTCTCTTCTTCTCCCCGGCCCTCGTCCCTCCTGAGGCACTTACCGACTTCTCCAACACCGGAAGCTTATTCAGGTCATCCTCATTCCCTTTACCCATGACCTTCTTCCTGATACTAATCGAGGGGCGAGCCTTAGAGCTTTCCCCCCATGACTCGACCCACCCTTCCTCCTCGATACCAATGACTTCTTCTGAGCCTCATGTTCCAATCAACCTTCACTGTCCTTCCTACACCAGGTCCCTATGTCGCTATCATCTGAGTTCTCTTTTTCAGCCCCTTCAAACCGACCTCCTAACTCGGAAGCTGAACCTGATTTGCGAAGTCGAGAAGCTTCACTCGTTCCTTCCTTACTACGATCTCCCTCAAAAGTTAGAACCGACCCTTCCTCCTATAACTCTTACAGAAGAAGCAGTCTTGGGGACTGACATTAATCCCCTGTTCTCCGACTCATCCTCACTTTTTGGAGGACCTCCATTCCTCTCCTCCCGGTTTGGAACGAACGACCTCCCTCATTCTCAATCCAGCTCTAAGATATGAACCATAAGGTATACTTTCCTCCTCTTGTCCCTCGACATATTGCTCGCAATCCGTCATCGTATGTCCTAATTTTCAACATACGTAGCAAAAATCTTGGATCTTCTCATACTGAAGAGGAGCCCAAGTGTGCACCATGTTTCCCCCAACAAGACCTTCACCCATCTAACTAATGATTTTATCACATTCCATCTCACCTTGATGCGGATGTAATCCTGCCAAGCACAACTGTCCTTCTTACCCTCCACGTACAAGGTGCGGCCAATGCGATCTCCAATCCGAGTTCCAACCTTTTTACTCATTGCTTTGAAAGGTAAGCCTGAACCCATAACGAGATTTCCGAATACTCCAACGTTTTAGGGTTGTCATCATGTGTAAATTCCGTGAAGCATATCAAACTTTTGTTCAGGAAACAAGGTTCCAATTCCAAGAACTTCTTCCTTGCCCTGGCCGAACTGAAGAAAACGCCAAAAATATCTTTGGCTAACGGTTCAATTACCAGACCTCTATTGGTACTCACGTTTTCCATAACTTCCATGAAAATCGCCTTGTTATAGCCTGTCTGTGTCAACAACATCCTGCCAAGGCATATTTGTATTTATCCCCCCTTTGTTCGACTCGTCCTCCGGTATAACCAGTTCTTCCTCCTCATCATCAATGGTGAAACCCCCAAAATGATCCCCCAACACTTCGATCCTTCCTCCTCTTATGATCCCATGATCAACCAAAAAAAACCCTTTGTTGGATCACTAGCACGCACGATAAAAAACAAGCGGTAACAACCAAACGACGTCGGTACCTCTTTGCATGATTTCAGAAGAAAAAAAGGAAAACCCTAACTCTAACTTCCTAAAACATTGGAGGAGAGACCCACTACAACTAACAATTTAAATAACTGCAAAAAAAACAAATAAAAGATCCACACATTGTGGGACAACTGCTAAATTGAAAACTACTCTTTCACCGAAGTGTTTCAAAGGTGTTGTGGAGGCAACCGGTACAACGGCTAAAGACTGTTGAGGACTGTGAAGACCGCTCCGGTTAAATTCTTAAATGTTTAAAATTGTAACTTGGTACGTCGTGGTTGGAGAACGGGTTGAATTTTGGAACGATTGCAAAAGAAAAAGAAAAAAAGAGAGGAGGAAGCTGACTTGGGCCGGCCAGGCTCAGACCCAGTCAGAAGGACCGAGCCCAAGCCCAGCACCGCGACAAAGCCCAAGCCCAAATCCTCGAAACCCTATTCACGCGTCCTCTTCATCGAACACGCACGCCTCCCGAGAAGTTTCAAATTCTCTCCCTCTCTCCTCTCTTCCTCCCTCTCTCGCATCGACGCCGCCCTCGCCGTACACTTCCCCTCCATGTAAGAATCAAACGACGCCGACCACTAAATCGAAACGCCACCGCCCATAACTCCTTCTTTCTGGTTCGTCTTCTCCGGTATCGAACAACGCCGCGCCGGCGACGGAGGAAACGACGAGGGTTCGTACCCTCTTCGCCGTTCTTCTTCTCCGACCTCGCACCGCCAGAATCACCACCATGCGAAGCTCGATTGGGCGAGCTTCCCTGGAGCGACGACGGCCGAGAACTCCCTCATCGGAGAATCTCTCGTGCTCGTCAGATCTGAGACGGAGGAGATGGTTGGGTCGTGCTCCAGCCACCCACGTCACGGCCACGGCCTCACCGGAGCCCCGGCGTCTCTCCCAGTCACTGTCGTCCCTCCTCCGAGATCGCTTGACGTCGTCCACCGCCACGAGGAAACCGAAAACCTCGCCGGAGATACCTCGAGCCACGCTGGAGCTCGGACTCGCCTGAGCCACGTGCCTTGGGCCAGGATGGCCTTGGGCCGGGAGACCGACCATCGGGACAGGGACAGGCCCCGGTTACTGAACTCGGGTCTGGACCAGACCTGATTCGGGTCTGGACCAGACCTGATTCGGGTCTCGAGTCAGATCTGGGTCGGGTCTGGAGCCAGGTCCGGGTCGGTTCTGGGTCCGGTCGGGTCTGTGTTCTGGACCGGGTCAGATTCGGGTCTGGTTCTCGGATCCGGGTCGACAGTTTAATTAATCGATTAATTAATTTAAATAATTTAAAATGGAGATTTAAAGGAATAAATTGATAATTAGAGGACTGATTCAGACTGTACCAGGACTGATTATTAACTTTACTTGTTAAACCTCGACTTTGACTTCGTTCGAGAAGACCGGAGGTAGGCCCGGACGTCAGCAGCTAGGAGACGTAGCTGTTGTGTTCTTCTTGAGGTAGGGAAAAGTCGTAAACTCCACTCCTAATTTAAGAATGCTAATAGTATGCCTATAGGATAATTAATAACCGGAAATGTCATAGTTTACATATAGGATGTGATTCACTAGAATAACCGATTTTCAATTATAATAATAACCGGACGAGTCTTAGTATGCATATAGGATGTGATTCACTAGATTAATCGCTTTCAATATCTTGGGAAATTGCCGTGCTGGTAGAATGGCCATGTCGAGCCCTAGGATTGCTTGTTGATTGTATTTACTGATGTTTGTTCGCCTTAAGGTCGATGTATGTTCTGTTCTTAAGATAAGATAAGAGTCAAATTAGACTAATTGAACTATGATGATCATGATGTGATCGGTTGTTCCGTGTTATGATTGATTGATTAAAAAAACGTTTGAGTGTGAATTAGTTGTGCCTATGAATATGATCGGGTGAGTGATAGACCGATGATACGTGGTTGGTAAATTATGCCGGTAAGCTTGGCTGATAACATGAGTATGTTGTATCGTGCTTGATCGGGGATTTCGTGCCTTTGTTGTTTACCTGCCCGAGAGTGTTTCTGGGATGATATCCGATCGAGGGGGTATGCTGATCCGATACGTTTACATTGTTGTTTCACCCCGATGCTACGTGTTCCGGGAAGACCGAGGCCGATGGATGTTCCGGCATGGTACTTTATTGTCTCATTCCGATGCTACATGTTCTGGAGAGACTCACTTTACCCCGATGATCTGTGGCCCTCTAGGGACATTTCTGGAAGCCCCGATGATAGTGTTTCCTCTAGACCGAGGGGCAATCTGATATGATGTACCAGTCAGTGTACGGATCAGAGTCTTGAGAGTTGATATTTAGTATGTCAGTATTTGTGTGTTACTTTATTCGATTCCTTGTTACATTCGTTATCTTTCGTTGATCTCCTTGAGTTGATATTTAGTATGTCGGTATTTGTGTGTTACTTTATTTGTTTGTACATGTTTCTTTGGTGAATAGACCTAGGGTTGCTTCGGGACTCGGGAGCTCCTGGAGGATCGGGTGTCTATTGTAGTTGGACGTACTTTCCATCTTGTATTGAACTAACTTTCTTACGTTTTTGGACTGAGAACTTGACCGCTTTTTATCATAATTGTTATTTGGAATTTTAAAGTTTGGAGTTGTTTCCCTTTTTCTTTATCTTTATTATTATTTCATTACTGTTCCTAGCTCACGTCTCGAGTCCGGTCAAAACTGGATCTGGGGCGTGACAAGGGCCGAGTAAACCTTATTATCAGATCAGGCACAAATCGACTATAGTCTGTGATCCAGTAGAATACTAAAGCCCAAGAGTGACGGCCTGGGCATCCTTCTAACCAGGGACTGAAGTGGACTACGCATCCTCCTAAAGAGCCAGCTGACGTCGTCCCCCCTTTGATGATAACGAGGGCCTTTAAAAACTTAAAATTGGTGTTTCCCGATCTGATTAAAGAATATTGCGTCGGTACTTGGTGGAATCGATGCCACTGTATGTACAGTGAGGCAGTATTACCGACAGACCCTCACTGAACCACGAAGTCCTCAATGATTGAGGCGAGGGTGCATTCCGCCCCCTCGCCGGTTGGAATGTCAATCCATTGGAACCCGCCGGTCCCTCTGACTCAACGCTCAAAGTTCGCATCGGATCATAAATCATCCGAGCATTTACAGTAGACAGGTACAATCTTTCGCCGACTGAGAACAAGGTCACTACGGTACATGTCCCCTCTTCTGGTTAAGCGAACAACAGTTGTGGATCGAAACACCGATCGCCTACTCCCGCTGCTTCCACACGGTCCCCCGCCACTACTATCGTCGTTGTCTTGCCTGCATTAGATCACCCAAACATAGTCGCAACCAACGATGTCCCGATGTTATATATATATGGAGACAATCACGTGCGAACCTCCCTTACGAAGCGAACATGCGAACCTCAAATCTGGTTTGCGAAAATAGCGAACATGGTTTGCGGAAATAAGCATTCCAGTTTGCGGAAAAAAAGTTTGAAAAAACAGCATTTTATCTTGAGAAAAATATGGTTTGCGAAAATAGTGTATCTGGTTTGCGGAAATAGCGAACATGGTTTGCAGAAATAAGCATCCCAGTTTGCGTAAAAAAAGTTTGAAAAAACAGTCTTTTATCTTGAGAAAAATATGGTTTGCTAAATTTTTTGTCTGAAAATATTCACCGCAAACCGAGAACACTATATATATATATATATATATATATTCACCGGCCGAATACCCAGACCGGTGAACGTTTTTGGAACACTAACTGACAGTTGGCGGTATGGACATTTGGAAACCGACGCCACTCCGACAAGGATCAGAGTGGTCATTTATTTTAACCGCCGGTAGCCACACGGGTTTGGTTATAACCGTAATGGATTTAAAATTATATTTTTTTTAATCAAAACTTAGACTGATAATGAAATCCCAACAAAGCTTAGACAAGATTATGAACTTCTATTTGACAAATGTGAGATTTCAGTAATTGTCTTATGTATTCATGATATATTAGGAAAAATTGATTAAATATGCCTCGAAACAACTCATATTTGTTTAATATGTCTTGATAGTTTAAAATTGGATATATATGCTTTTTATAATTTTGTAGACAAAAACACCCTTATAACAATTCAAACAAACTTTATGTTTTTTTTTTGTATTTTTTTTCTGTTTATCAATTTGAGCAATCAGATTATATATCATGAACACATGTAATTTCGGGTTACAAGTTACCTCAAAAAAATATAGGTTACATGCCATTCCATTATGGATTATTATAGGTTGAAGCCCCATTGGCATCATGTAATTTTCGGTTGCAAGGTCTTGAGACATTTTTCATTGTATCTCTGCAACTGCAAGTCAATAAAAAGGGGAAGGAGACTTTCTTTCTTTTTCTTGGCTGAGAAATCATCAAACTGGATTTAGTTAGACCATCACCGAGTTTTGATTCGATATTTAACAAAACAGAGGATCGCATTTGCGCTTCTAATCTCCTAATGCGACTAGGAACACTTGTTGCAATACATCCCAATCTCACCAGCAGCTAACCTCTACTGCAACTCAACAAGTGGAGTACTCCCTTAAGATGCTGGCTCCTTCACACTTACTGAATCAAGTGGTTCCATCTCCCGACCACGTCGTATTCCTCAAATTTCACGCTCACGAGATCTGGGATGCTGTTACGATTCTCCTCCATCCTCGCTTGATCTGAAACTTTTATGAAAAGTTGATTAAAAGGGTGCGCCATGGCAATGTCAATTCCCCTGTGTGCATTGTTGGACATCACATGAGGAGAATTCGACCCATCTCATGACCCTGACCAGCATTTCTACGACGTACCATGCCGACGCCTGCAACATGGTCGATTCGTTACCATGTGACTTCTATCAAGGCCAAATCTCTAATGATGCCGTTCGTTGAAGACGATTGGGTATCTGACCAATACGTTGCTAATTGAAATTGCTATTATGATCCGTTTGCAATAATGGATTTGGACAAATCCATAATCTCTGTATCCTTTTCAGGTAATTAGATTCCTCTAATTTCTTTGTTTTTTTTGTTGCAAAAATAGGATATAACCGAAAGAGAGAATAAGATTGAATAGGGGTATTTTTGTCTTTAAAACTGTAAAAAGCATAGTTATCCAATTTTAAAGTATGGAGACATATTTAAAAAATATGTATATCTTAAAACATATTTAATCAACCTTCCCATATATTATATAGATAGCATCAACAAAAGAAAAAAATGTCATAAGCATAATTAGCTCAGTGGTAGCATCACTTCATTGTATTTGTACTTATGTGGTTGGTGATGGGCTTCAATTGGGTTGGACCGGTTATACCCGCTCATCCCGATAAAACATAGAAAAACAAGTGAAAATCTAGGTTGAATAGAAATTAGGGAAAACTACCGATATCTACCCAAAGTCATGCCCATTTAACTGATGTTTACCTAAAATTTAAAGTTAACTGATGCATACCCTGAAGTTTCGAAAATGTAACTCAAAACCCATCTGTCAACTAAAATGACGAAAATACCCTCAACTACACTTCAATAATTATGTTAAAAAAATTATTTAAAAATTACTTTTGTTATATATATATTTACTTATTAAATGACTTCATTTTTATTTAAAAAATCACTTCATTTATATTTTTAAAAAATTATTTAAAAAAATCACTGAGGGTATTTTCGTCATTTTAGCCGACAAAAGGGGTTTTTAGTTATAAGTCGTAACTTCAGGGTATGCATCAGTTAACTTTAAACTTTAGAGTAAACATCAGTTAAATGGGCATGGTTTTGGGTAAGAATTAGTAGTTTTCCCTAGAAATTAATAGAAAACCAGTAAGAGAATTCAAACACGAGTCAATTGAAATTAATAGAGGACTTTGACTATCGAGCTACAAGCACTAATAATTTGTATCTCCTCATGAATTTCATATGGATGTCCACTTTACTTTTCCCTCCAAAAAGCTCTTCTGCTTTGCTTCCACATTTCACTGCATATAGCAATCAGAAATGAAGAGATAGAGAAATTAAACCATGAGAGTGAGACTTAGTGGGTGGCTTCAATTACCTTCCATTGACGAGGAGAACATGGAGAGTAGCAGCGACTAGCGAATCCAAGGCCATAAGTCATAGCAAGATGATGCTGAGATGTATACTCTATATAGGCAGTCTTATTGAGCTGAAATCGCAAGTATATGATGCTCAAAATGTTATATCTTTGAAACACTTGACATGAAAATATAGTTGAAGTATACGGAAAAGGTCTTACCATTGTAGATGTCGAGCCAGTAGCTGATGGGTGTCATGACATACATAAGTCTCTTCCAAATTGAATCCATTCAAATTTTAGAAATTCATGTCAAGTGGCAATACATTACAAGTCTCTTCCAAATTTTGTCACAAAACAACTCGAAGATACACTATAGCCAAACAATCTTTAACTATTCGCGAGCAAAGTGCATAACAATGATACATTTAGAACTGTCTTTCTCTTTTCCTGGTCTTCTAGTGGAGAATATCCAGGTTGATGTTACTTCTCTGTGAATTTTTTGAGAACCCTTTTAAAAAGTTCAAGCAACTATCTTAGAGCATCCACAACCATCTCCCCGGCAACCGGCGAAATGGCGTTGGCGAAATGGTTTAAAATAATCAATATTAATCTCCCAGCCAGCTCACCGGCAGCGAGCTCTGTAGTGGGTTGGCGGGGAGGCGACGACGAGATGTAACAAAAATAATTGACCAAGAGCATTTTATTGGACAAAAAGGATTTTTGAGGATAAACTAGCTCTTCTCGTCGGCGTGATCTGCCAGCGAGAAGGTCGTTGCCAGCGGTCCTCGCCAGCGACCTCCTCGCCTGCTCCTCGCCAGCGGCTTACCGTCGATGACTGTGGATGCTCTTGATACATACCTTACAAAACTCATACCTTAAACTTGTCTGTTAGTTATCTTGTTTGATCAGTGCAAAAATATACTCTAAACTTGTGTTTTAGTCATCTTGTTTGATAATTTTAAAAACATACCCTAAACTTATCTTTTAACCATCTTGTTTGATAATTGCAAAAACATACCCCTAAAGTTATCTTTTTGTCATCTTCTTTCATAATTGCAAAAATATACCCTAAAGTTATACTTTAATCATCTTCTTTCTTAATTGCAAAAACACACCCTAAAGTTATATTTTAACCATCTTCTTTCTTAATTGCAAAAACATACCCATTGTGTTTTAGTCATCTTGTTTGATAATTGCAAAAACATACCCCAAACTTATCTTTTAGCCATCTTGTTTGATAATTGCAAAAACATACCCTAAAGTTATCTTTTTGTCATCTTCTTTCATAATTGCAAAAACATACCCTAAAGTTATATTTTAATCATCTTCTTTCATAATTGCAAAAACATACCCCAAACTTATCTTTTAGCCATCTTGTTTGATAATTGCAAAAACATACCCCAAACTTATCTTTTAGCCATCTTGTTTGATAATTGCAAAAACATACCCTAAAGTTATATTTTAATCATCTTCTTTCATAATTGCAAAAAAATATCCTAAAGTTATCTTTTTGTCATCTTCTTTCATAATTGCAAAAACATACCCTGAAGTTATATTTTAATCATCTTCTTCCATAATTGCAAAAACATACCCTGAAGTTATATTTTAATCATCTTCTTTCATAATTGCAAAAACATACCCTAAAGTTATATTTTAATCATCTTCTTTCTTAATTGCAAAAACATACCGTAAAGTTATATTTTAATCATCTTCTTTCATAATTGCAAAAACATACCCTAAAGTTATATTTTAATCATCTTCTTTCTTAATTGCAAAAACAAACCCTAAAGTTATATTTTAATCATCTTCTTTCTTAATTTCAAAAACATACCCCTAAAGTTATCTTTTAGTCATCTTGTTTGACAATTGCAAAAACATACCCTAAACTTGTGTTTTTGTCATCTTCTTTCATAATTGCAAAAACATACCGTAAAGTTATATTTTAGTCATCTTCTTTCATAATTACAAAAGTCATCTTCTTTCATAATTGCAAAAACATACCTTGAAGTTATCTTTTAGCCATCTTGTTTGATAATTGCAAAAACATACCCTAAATTTATCTGTTTGTCATCTTCTTTCATAATTGCACAACATACCCTACAAGTATTTGCAATAACACGTACAAGTCTTTAAAACACATTAAAATTGGTAAGGGAGTAAGAGCATAAAATTTACCAACATATTCAAATTATGACATACTCAGAGTGGCCATAAGATACACCACAAATCATCTATATATGCTTCTGCTTAACCAGACAAGCCAACATTCTTAAGTAAGCGATACACAAATTTGCAAACATTCCTAAGGAGTGTTACTGTTACCACTGTCACGCCCCAAATCCGGTATTGACCGGACCCGAGACGTGACTTGGTGAAATTAAATAAAAGCAAGCAAAAATAATTTAGGAGATGTAAGAATCCGACAAATACTCCAAAAACCAACGGTAACAAAGTCAAGCGAGTCAAACAAATCTCAAAATACAACGTACGTCTCTAATACATAAAATAAAAAGAAACACGACTCCCGGACTCTCGCTAGCCCCATGCTCCGCGATGTCCTCTACTCCAAAGCAAAGCTATCACCTGTAGAAAACACAGTAAGGGGTGAGCTTGACGCTCAGTAGGGAAAACCATCAAAACTCCTTATCTCGGTTTTACCAAAACGCAATTCCATAATTTAAAATATAATGAAGGTTTTGAAAACAATATGACACTTAAGCCAATTAAAAGCCAACACCCCTCTTTAACGCTGACACTCAAAGTCCCACTATACCAACATCAACTCCACAATAACGCCTACCCTGAGGCCACACCAAGGAACAACCAATACACAATTTCCACCGCACATAGTTAACAACACTCACAGGCACAATCACAAATAGTCAAAGGCGAGACATTCTCAAACACACACTCGTAACCAATGCACGGTCTCGGAAGCAACACGCTCGGCCCGTCGTAGCAGCACACAACTTTCCCCTAACACAAAGTCAGGAGGGGCGGTCCACCCCATCGCGGCACACAACGTTTTACCGATCGACAGAAGGAAGGGAAATCGCCTCTTCGCGGCCTGGAACCTAGCGGCACACAACACAGCGTTTTACCGAGTGCTAATCGGAAGGTAGGGAAACCACCTCTTCGCGGGACACATCGTTTTACCGACTCACGGTCGGAAGGTAGGGAAACCACATTTCTCGTGTACCACAGTACACCAAGCCTCACACTTCACCGATCGCGCTCCGAAAGGTACGACTCACCTTACGGAAGTACGTCTCTCACACTTTCCCGGCGGCGCAACGGAAGGTACGACACACCTCTTGGGCACAAATCAATATAAATATCACGGAACACTCGCAATCACACTCACAATCACAATCATGTTTCAACAACGTACACAACCATCAGGCACTTACCATCACTTACCGACACCACTCTCCACGTGGTCACCCCACCGGCTTAACCGGTATCCCCCAACATTCCCCATCCAACAAATCAGGTAAAACAGGGAAAAGCACTCAAATATCTAATCATGCGTTCTCCAATCAATTCTACTCATTTTCATGCTTATTGTTTATTAACCGTTTCATACAGCACAACACAAATCCAACAATCAGCAATCGACCCTACATGCATGACATGGTCCGATTCTACCAGCACGACAATTTTCCAAGACAGTAATCATAAAAGTTCACAATTCAATCGTCAACGCTAGTTGATCTCATCCTACATGCATACTAGTTCTTTATCCGTTTATTAGGTTTCCCTATATGTCTTCTAGAACAACCGTAAATAAGCGGGTTTCGAAGTAATCCCTACCTCAAGAATAACCAACAACTGCGTCTCCTAGCTGCTGACTTCCGGGCCTACCTCCGTCTTCTCCACAATCGAGGTCCAAGCCTGGATTTAACAAAAAAGGACGAGAATCAGTCCCGGTCCAGTCTGTAACGGTCCTCGAATTTTAATAAATTAAGTCCAATAGTTCGTTGTCCAAACGTCCTTTAGAAGTCCGATAAGTTGTCCGAAAGTCCAGGTATTTATCTGATTTTAAGTCAAATTATTAGTTAAATATTTACTTAAATATGTCCGACCCAGAATCCGACCCGGTCCAGAACCCAGACCCGACCGGACCCAGCTCCAGACCCAACTCAGAACCCGGGCCTCGGTCCTGGGCCTGGCCCGAGCCATCCTGGCCCACGGGTCTTCCCGGCCCAAATCCGCCCAAGCCCAAGCTCGCCTGACTCGGTCTGAGTTGTGGAAACTCCGGCGAGCCAGGGTCTGCTCCGGCCGTCAACTACGGCGTCGGCGATGCTCGAGAAGGGGAAAACGAGGGCGGCGAAGGACGGGGAGTTTCTGGCGACTCCGTGGCCGTGCCGTGGATGCCCGGAAACGCGCCCCAAAGCCTCCTCGTGATAGATCTGGCGAAGGTGAGCTCGCCGACGATGGTTTCGACCAAAATAGCTCGAATCGAGCTCGGGAAACCACGATTCCAGGCGAGGCGAGCTCGGGGAAGAAGGGAAAAGGGGCGAGGGCACGAACCCTCGTCGTCCCTCTGTCGATTTGAGCTCCGCGTCAAAACCCAGAGAGGATTCTCCGGCGACGCTTCTCGAATCCGTGCGCGGTGGTGCTCGGCGGTACTCCAAGGGGACGGAGAAGCAAGGTGAGGGTGGTGGCGGGGGTGGAAGAGAAGGAGAAGGGTGAGATCGAGAGGGAGAGAACGAGGGAGAGAAGACGCGGCGCTGCGATTGCCTCGGTTCGCGTGCACGCGAGGTGGAAGAAGCAGAGTCGCGCTTCTAGGGTTGGGCCTCGCGTAAATGGGCTCGGGCGCGCACCTTCCTGGTTGGGCCCAAGCCTGGCCCAACTCACAGCACTTCCCCCTTTTTTTTTCCTTTTTTTTTATTTTTCTTTTTAAAATTTCACTCGTTGCGAGAATCCACCCCGATGTATCCAAATACGAAAAAGTACCCTTTTAAATAAGGTGGGCTTTACAACCACTGCCATGGGACTTGGACTGAATTTGCAAAGTTACTCAAGGGAAAAATGACAATCAAAAGATGAAAATAAATGAAAATAAAATTCATGGAACTTGGACTGAATTTGCAAAGTCAAAGGATGAACTTGAGCTCAATTTTTGCAGAAGTGCGTAAAATTCAAATAATGAAAATAAACCCTTAGAAATTATCACCGGAAGTGGGGAATTTTCTAGAGAGAGAAAAACAAATATGACATAACCCACAAAATTGGCTCAAAGAGGAATCAAAACCCTTTTCTCGTAGATGAAAAAAAAAACTCTTTTCTCAGCAACCAAACACAAAGCAATCTGTATCTCGATTTTATGAATCAAAAGGAGGAGAAGAAGGTAACAGCAGAAAGGACAAGAGCAGCGAAAAAAGCTTGAGACGAAGGCGAAGTGGATGCTTTGCAACAAGAGCGTGACTCAGAGAATCGTATGGTTTCAGAAATCAGAATGCAAACGTATGGTTTTAGGTTTCGGGTAATATGAGTACCCGAACCCAAACCGAACCCGAACCCTATTAGCTTAAACCCATAATAAACCCATACCCAACCCGAATCCGAAATTATCTAAACCCGAAGTTGACACGAATAAACAAAAAAATGGGTACCCATTGGGTATGGGTATTTTTTCCATCCCTAATTCTGCTACAGTAACACAATTTCAAAACTTCAAACTTTTTACAAGATATGACACAACTCATCCCTCTTTCCTTTTGTTCTACTGTTATGAGTCCAATATATTTATTGTTATTAGTTTTATAATTGCATTAACATTATTATTTACTTGATAATTATAGGTAGTTATTTATTAGTTATTAATAGTTTCTTAATTATGTGATTATGGGGAGTTATTTATTAGTTATGGGTAGTTACCTGAAGTGTTGTGATCATGGGAAGGTACATGATCTTTGTATTAGTTAGAAAGTTCAGCCTAGTTATAAGCTAGACATTTAATGAAAAGGATATGAAGAATTATAAACAAACAACCAAAGCCGAAAGGTTTCTATCAAGATCTTGCGTTCTCTCCAACGAATGTTACAACAACAATCCCATGACTCGATCCAAGTTCGGGATTATAACATCTACTCAGTGGAAAGACCATATCATTGATCATGTATGCATATTTTTACTAGTTTTCCTTGAGCCTGTATATCGTGATCTCCTGTTGCTTGAAATACCGACGGTCTTCTTCATCAACTAATACAAGGTTCAACTAATATTTCACACTGAATTTGTTGTTGATGTTGCAGTGTGACGGCGGACGGGGTCAGCTCGTATGGACTTAGAAACAGCCTGATTGGAATTGATTCACCTGTATACACCAAGCATTGGTTCAAGTCAAACGTACCGTTGGGTTTTCAATATAAGATGAGGTGTGTTGATCCATGCATGACTGATTAGAATAAAGACAACTAGAAATGATTCTAAACCCCTGAATGGAGCGCCATACATCAGTTCATACTTAGCTAGTGTCTGTCTCAACATGGGTGTTGGCTCCTGACCCCGTTGATTCTCGGCGCCTGATCTCAAGATCCATATTTTTTATCTTGATTCTCACAAGCAGAAAATATATCTTGCCAATAATAACATCTTTCGGGTGATACCTGCACATATTGAGCCCCAACTTAAGCACTAAGCAGCAGCAAAGATGTCCACTTCCAAAGTAAGACAGCAAAGCTCTAGCATCCTAATCAAGTTGTAGTTAGTGTCTAGACACTCTATTCAAATAATATCCAACTTACTTGCTCTTATTGTACTCAAACTCAATGTGTAGACAATCTTCAATTCCGACCTCCATCTGCAGAGGCATTAAGAATGAAGGGGAAAACAATTATGATGAGATTAGCTGTTGCGGCAATGTACTTCATCACACTTGTTAGTTGTTACACACAACTAGACTTATGCTATTGCATGAAAAAAGGGTTTTCTTATCTATTGTTACTAAATTCACAGTGCATATAAATGAAATCCACATAAGGCCCGGCTATGTTTATTTACAACACATAGGCACTACACTACCTTGAGGCTGTTGTTGATTGAAGGAGGTGGAGTATAGTTGCGGACCTGATATGCATAAACAAATGAAGAAAATGAGAAATACTATCAAAAGAACCAAATTGTTGAACACGGTCAAGCTTACCCCAAAATTCTAGAATTAAGAAGAACTAATAAAATTCAAAGACAATTAAACCACATGGGAATGTGTTTGTGTACGTCTGACAAGCACTTTACTCTAAACACAATAAATACAATCAACTTCATGGATATTCAAACAAGGTTTCAGTCATCAAAATATACTACTGGCCCTTTATTATATCCCACATAGAGCAGCAGATACTGCAGAGCTCAAAAGGAAAGTCGAGTTTTGAAAGGAAATTCAATATAATTGTGAACCCAGAATTGAGGCCACATCTAAAGACAATCTAAGCAAAATAAATAGGTACCATATTAAGTTGGCCAAGTGGTAAGGTGAGAGGTCTTGAGTTCAAACTTCGGTACATCCAATTAGATTAAGAATTGCTGATAAAAAATAGCCATTATTGTGTCATACAAATTCTCTTAGGTTTCCAGATGCATGAAGATGTATTCTTGGATCATACTGAGTGCATTAAAATTTAACATAGAGCGCGACAAGAAGGATAGAGAGGTGGCGGGAACATAATTTCCATTTGTCATAGCTGATATTAGTCCAATTGAATTAGAATAAAGATGTTCATAAAGGACTAGTAGCTAGCTCCCATGATTGTATTGTATACACGACAGCAAGGTAAATTTGCAAGTAGCACCCTATAGCAAACAGCAGAGAGAGAAGCTAAGAGGTTACCAAAAAGTCCTGGTATTCAATTATGCTACTGCCATAACCACGACTGACTGTCACTTTGAGTACATACCTGAAAGAGGAATATTTGCAAAGATTATGACAAGAACTCTCAATGGAAAATGAACAAAGTAACACAACCAGTGTCAAAAAGGTATTCAATCAATGAGGTTTAACACTCAGGTGAAACCAGCCATCAATTGACTGAAAAAAGGCAGACTGAAAGACAGTTGAAGTAGCTGCATTACAAGCAACTATGTCAATCTACAAGCTTCATCATAATGGAGTGTTAAATATTCTAGCCCTCAATTATAAGTCACTAAGAGCAATGGAAGGTTTTAAAACCCTTAATAGAGGAACATCAACAAAAAGCAGCCTAAAATATCATTCACCATTGTATGGGGGGAAATTATGATATAGATGAATAGACAAATGAGCACTAAACCATCTTGGTCAAATACCAAACAAGCAATTAATGATAGAAAACACACCCATAAATTGCTGTAAGAAGATTATCAAATAGATAGACATAGTCACATGAAGGCTTTATAGTTTTGATCAAATATCTTACCTAAGTCTCACATTAACCCCACTGTATGTCTCATATGGCATTTCGACAGTAGAAAACTCAAAGGGATATGTTTTCTTCTCATACAGTTCTCCAGGAACATCCAGTTCACGTACTGAAAACAAAGCATTAAAGTTGAGATAAAACAATGAACTCATATCATATGATTGATCAGATGAAAACAAAACAAATAAAAAATGAACAGTACAGTTATTGGGTAGCATAACTCAGCAGGAGAGACTACTCACCTAGGGAAGTGGAGTCATAAAAGTTGCCTCTGTCAAAGTTCATCTCAGTGAAGTCAAATGTAACTAAATAAGACACACACATATAAGAAGGAAAATAATGCTAGAAACTGAAGTCTAGCAATTGGGAAAGCAACAGCATATGACTTAATCAAGAAAATAGATGTAAAAATGGCTGCAAATTTCAAGATCGCAGATGGTTAGATTTTTCTATGACCAACAACGGAGATCATTTAAAAAACAAACCCAGATACTAGAAGAACACCAGTAATCAAAGCCTCAGACGCAAATTTTGCAAGGCACTAACATGAAGACTTCCTGTGAAGTACAAAATTGGTGAAGATGTCACAGTATTTAAGTCTGATGGCTTGCATATCTAGGACGTGCAGGGGCGCATATGTAAACTAAAGGTAAAAGTTGCACCTACAAAATTAGGCTGGTTGATTACAAATATTTGTAGAAAGTAAACCAGATTTCTAGACATTGTAATTAGGCATCCCCACATATTTGAAAGGAAGACCTATGTGTGGGAAACCTCTCAGAAACTATTTTCAAATTCCGTCACGACGAAAATGATGTGAAATAAGATAAGGCCCAAGTTATGCTGTCAGCTACCAAAGGAGAGCATCCTAGGCTTGGAACGGTGTGATCCTAAAAGGGCAACTTGCTTAGCTGGACAGTGGCACAAAACCCATTCTGTCACCCTATGAGTTGATCTGAGAAGAGGGATCCAAATATTCCTAGTGAAAATCAACCGACAAAAATACTTAGACGATATCGACCCAACCACAACCACAATGGTAATTCAAATATCAAGTTTAGTCTTGAACATACATGGAATGACCATAATTGGAAAAAAATAAAGAACCAACAAGTTCGGATGCACAACTCTACGTACTGCAAAACACATTTGAAGGTAACCAAATAACGAACAGGTGGGGATTTGGGGTGACAAAGCAAATAACCAGCTCACCAACTCAAGGTCAGGCAATGCTCAAGATGAAAAAATAAGAATACTAGGTCATTGGCTTCTGATATGGATATAATTAGTCGACTTGGCACAACTTTAGCCTCTCAAAACTTTGCGAAAGCTACATGATTACTACATTATCATTTGCTAAGCTTCTTCTTTTTCATCTCCATTCACAACAAGCACATGTAATGCAAAGTTCCTGTAGTGCACAAATAACATCACAAAATTTGAATGAATAAAGTCTCTTCAAAACAAGCAAGTCTTTTGATTCCTAAAACAAACTCCAAAATCATCCATCCATACAAACAAACATTATAAAGTCTCTACCAAATAGAAATTCAAATAAAGTCTCTTCAAACCAGAAATTCAAACAAAGATAATCACAATTCACTTCCTACCTTCCTTCTTCATCTCCTCCATTCTTGTGCGAGCTTCCTTTGCCTTCTTCCAATCGGTATATGCAGCCACTATCTCCGGATCCTTGTCCCCTGGTTTAGCCATGTACCTTTCAAATCTTTCCCATGAGCAGATACTTTGTTTGATTCGCCTCCAAGTACAATACCCATCAATCAACATCTGACCATTGGCACCGCCAGATTTGCCCACAAACTCTACAAATTTGGCTTCAGACTTTTTGAAGACGTTAAGGAGAGGAGGCATGGTTCCAGTGAGCCGGTTGTTGACAAGGAATTGGTACACATACCAACGTGGCTTCAGGCACTGCTCAAAATCCTTACCAGTTAGTAATTTGGGGCTGTTTCCCAAGCTAAGAGAAAGACTGTCAAGCCCACAATCTCGGAAGAATTGCATTTTCCTGTGTATAGTATCTACAGCCTGGGATAAGATACCTGGGTTTACTACCGCTGCCCGTTGAAAGGTAGTTTCGTCCCACCCCCATTCTTCATATGCAAGTTGCCTCAGCTGGATGGTCTTGTGATTTCCTGATGCAAAAGCTTCGAGCAGTCGACTGAATGCAATACTATTTGGGTTGATCGATGATGAAAGCTTCTTGACCGTTGCCACCGAGTCTTGGAGAGTAGGACTGAAGCAGACCCGAGGGTTTCTCTTGAGGAAGAGTAGGATGGTCTTGTCTATCATCCCTGCAGCTCTCATGATGGATACTCCTACATGGATTTTTCCGTACAGCAACACTTTTGGATACTTCACCAAGTATTTCAGAGCATTGGCACTGGCTTTGCTAGGATCAGAAGCATCTGAAGCATATAATTCAAACACCAAGTTGCTGTTCTCTTTTATGGTCTCTGCACTGACATTCTTGAAATGAATCTTCTCCTTCGCAGCAGCTTTGTAACATTGGTTTTTAGTGAAGCCAATGTTACCCAACATCCTTAACTTCCCGAGCAGCAAAGATGCACTCTTAGCATTCCCTGAGGGATCTGGGTTGAGTCCATACTCCCTGAGACACTCCCATACATCCTGCTCCTGACAATTTATATGAAAACAAAAACCAATTAAATCTTTCACAAGGAATTGCAAGAAAAAAAGAAAGAAGAAAGGGAAAGTTGCGACCTAAATTTATTTGGAGAAGAGAGCGTTTACGAACAGATATTTCTTATCAAAAATTTTAAATGGGCTTCTAATTCTTAAATGGGCTCAGATTTTAATGGCCCATTTGTTTTGAAATAATGGAGACAGACTCGGGCTAGAGAAGTAAATGGGTCTGAAATATTGTTTAGGAAGATGGGCTTCTAAGACGCAACTAAATGAAAAAGATAAGATTATTCTTTGGGAAATAAACACGAAACCAGATTTACATTTAAATCCTACGCATAAAAAGATCATATTTTTGACCGTTTACTAAACAAATTTTTAAACGAATTATTAAATGGAGAGGAAAATCAAAACACAAAACCGTATTTTTTCGGAAATAAACCTGATACATATTTAAGAAGATTTACATGTATAAATAAAAAGATCATCTTTTTAACCGTTTACGAAACAATTTTTAATGGAGAGGGAAATCAGAACACAAAACCATATTTTTTTGGAACTAAACCTGAAACATTCGATGATAAAGAAAAATAAAACAAGCGTAGCATGTGATGTAAAAGCATGTATTTTTTTCTCATTCACAAGGTTTGGAAGCGAAATATACCTTGGAGGTAGAGTACCGGCCGCAGGAGAGTGGAGCCGCAGTCAGGGGGAGTGGAGCAATCCTGAATCTTGCGGCAGCTCTAAGCAAAACCATGGACGCCATTTTCTGTGAGAGGGTTTTGCGTGAGCGTTGGAGAAGATTGTTTCTTTTATAGAAGACGAGTATTCTAGCGATGGCATGCACGTCCCTTTCTCTGCGCCACTGCCACTCCACGATCACGATTTCAGATTTCAGGTACTATGCCCCTATCAATTCTAGCCACCTATGTACTATGAAAAAGACTGTCATACCCCTAGCCACCTATTGCATGTAAAAAGAATATCATGCCCCTAGTAATTTCTCTGCCTCTCATTGAGTGACAGCTGTTTGTTTTCTGAAATTCAACGCAGCTGGAGCACACGATGTACACGAAAATCGTTCTCGACATGCATGTGGGGATTGTTGATTTGGTACAAATACATAATCTCCCATTCATAAAACATCGTGATTTGCATGGGCAGTTTGGCTAATTAAGGTGACAACATGCATGGGATCGTTCACCAACACCATCTTTCTCTCAAGGCAATCATGTTAGTCTCATCATCGCATGTCTGTCCAAGATCTTTCTTCTTCTCTTCCTTTGTCTTTTCCACTCTTCCATTTGGTTTGTTGGTTGGCAACAACAACAAAACAAGTGCCTAGATCAAATTGGTATGTGCTATGAATGGTGATGGGTACAAGGCGCAACAAGTAACTCCGTCACGGTCCTTAGATCCGATGGTGGTGATGGAGGAAGCAAGTTTAGTTTAGAGATCGCCGGTGACAACGACGGAGGAAAAGAGTTGGTATGTATGGATGACAACGGCCATGTGAGCGAGGTACTTGGAGAATGCACAAGGGTGGAGAAGACGTGGCTCATCTCAGCACCGGTGATATAGTTTTTGTCATTCAGCACAAGGAACTGAGTCAAATATAATTCATAGCTCCAAAGGATTAGAGCGAAGTACTTGGAGATGTTGAAATTCAAGACTCATAGTAGTGTACTGAATGTTGGTGGGGATAAAGAGGTGATTTGAGAGTCCTTGTTATGATGTAAAAGAGAGAGGATCAGTGTGGCTATATGACCAAGATCGATGTCATCCAATGACTTGGTGGAGAAGACTAAGGAAGATGCATGGTGAGAAGATGAAAAGCTCTTTCGAAGCCATGACAACGGCCATGTGAGCTTCGGGGGTGACGGTGTCCATCGAAGAAGGAGATGCTGAAGGCGGAGGCAGTGATAAGTATTTTTTGTTGAAGTGCGAGGGCTGCTGGTGCTCTTTTTTTTGAGGCGGATCGGAAAGTGAATTTGGTGTTGATGCACAAGTCCATGCCGAGAAAGCTAGGGATGCGTTGTGACCAACAATGGAGTTATGAGTGTTTCCCTTTGCTGCATGGGTTGTGTGATCAAGTGATCAAGAGGCTGTGGTGGTTATTAAAACACTTACCTCTTTGCTTGCTGCATCGTGTGTTTTGTGAGAGAAATCAAGTAGTCGGTAATACATGCAACCAAGAACCTTGGTTGTGTGCTATTGCACAGAAATCAAGAAATTATTTTTTTCATGCGGGGAGCTCCTCTATTTCTCTTACAACTATAGACAACGGAAACAAAGAAAAAGAGGACTATTGCGTGGTGACTACAAAGGAATCGCCCCGGAGAAGAGCCTGAGCTTATATGGGACCATATAGCAATCGGGAGCAGTTGCGGTTCTGTGATGTAAAGCACGACCACCACCGATTTGACCGCGGGATCATGCGTGAGAGAGGTGCCACGACCCAACGTGATGGAACTTGGAAGCGGACGCTATGGGGAGGCACTTCGAAGTGGCGCCGGACCAAAGGGGACGCCGGAACAAGAAACGTGATCAAGGCGGTGACGCACGTGCGGTCCGCGATGGGGGTTCTGGACGACAACCACCAGGTGCTCACCCTACGACGCCAACACCGTATGATTTGGTGGTGCAGACAAAGGAGCTATGGAGGCCGCCAGCGGATGCAGAGTTGATGGGTGCCACATAGAGTTTGTCCAGTCCTGGTTGTTCAAAAGTGTTGACGCTCATGTGTAACTAGATGTTGCAGGCGTATTTTCTGAATACTATGACAGAGGTGCTGAGTCTAGTTCCACCGCTACTTATTATGTGGATTGTGGTGGAGATGAGTTCGACTTAAATGGAGACTACAGAGGTGTTGAGGAAGGCTGGGTGATTTATAGGAGGCAGTGGATCGTGTACCTTGTATGTTGTTCTTTCTCTCTTAGGAGTTAATTTGTAATAGTGGTTGCTTTGTTACGTGGTGTGAAGCAAAAAGAAAAAAAAGATGCTGAAAAAAGAATACAGAGAAATCATTGTGTAAGTTTCAATTGAGAATTGTAGGGCTTCATGAACCAGAGATGCAACCGCAGAGAATGAAGGTATAAATGAAGAAATGGATACAATCAGAAACCGAAGCAATATGACGGAGAAGTTGAAGGAACCGAGTCAAGCAAATGGACTCGGCGGGTCCAAAGAAGAGGTGATTGAAGCGGTAGCCGGTAGCCATGGGCAGGGCAGTCCGGAGGATTCCAAAGAGCACGACGATGATTCATGCCAAAGCGGTGGCAGTGGCAACGAGGTCGAGTTTGGTCTAATGCTTGGAGAGCTCGGAATTGGCATAAGTGCAGCTAAGGTGGAGCTTCCGGAGTTGGTGTTGGAGGAGAGAGATGACTCCGATGCAGCCGTTGACGGGTCTCGGAGGTGCATGTAGGCCTTGTAGGCGAGGGAGTTGACGGGATCCTCGCGTTGGTGAGTGTGGAGCTCGCTTAGGAGATTGGTAACGTTGCCAAAGAACCAGTGCACATGATGCAGGAGATGGAAACTAGAAAGGCTTGAGCCTTGGAGAGGAATGTAAATTGTTCTTTCCTCTTACAAAAGGTAATAATAATGAAAGCTCAATGGATAGAGCATTACAAATTTAACAACCATGTAGACTCACAAACTGTGTGTGCTCTTGAAGCAATTTAGGAACAAAGTTGTCTGTGTTTTTATTTGTTTCTAACAGAGAACAACAACACATACCATGACTATAATAAGGAGTGAGTATGTAATGACGGAGAGACGCCAGAGCGCGGTATCATCAACTTAAGATATTTTGATGATGACATATGTACGGAATATGTTGGTAAGAGGATGCTAGATAGTGAATCCGTCAACACAAGAGGAGCTTGACGATGATATACGAGGTATGGACCGTAAAAGATTCTGATGTGAGCATTATGTTGGTGGGCAAAACGATGCCAGAGAGAGAGAATTTGTCAACACAAAAGGTGACTCGACGGTGCAGGGTATGGGTCGTAAAGAACCCTAATGCGAGTATTAGGTATGTGGACGACAATAGAGGATATCATTGAAAATGAGAAGGCCAAAAAGGTTTGGAAGTTTAAGTGGTAATTGTTGATAATCTTGAAGTTAAGGCACCTCTAGCAGTTACTCTTTTATTGTTGTCATTCATTATAGTATACGGTTACTACTAGAATAAAGGATGGTATTATTAACTTTTATATCTTACGGCTCTTTATTTACTTAAACTAATCTTGCTGTATAAATTGGTTGTAATGTTTTTCATATATTTCAATCACAGTTTTACAAAATATAGTCTCTCAATGTATTTGTGTGTCCTTGCAGAGTTGCTTCAAGAACTAAAGTGTTTTGTGTCTTTATTTTACAACAGTTTGTTATTGGAGTTGCTACCGGAGGCTCTTGGTTTGAGTTTGAAAAACTTGGACTGTGACATGGAGGCTTGTTGTCCAGAGCCAGAGCTGACAATGACTTTCTCACGGTGCTCCTACAAGACACTATAGGAAGATTCCAAGCGCTGATTCAAAATCGATGGATCCATGTGCCTCACGTTCCACGTTGGAAATCTGTTACAGACAATCCTTGTTACAATTTTTTTAAGCATATATTCAAAACCGAGTCTTTGAAATAAAGAGCTCGGGGTGAAGAAACCATACAACCAGAGAGTATTCTTCAACGGAACCTCATGAAGCCGGAGCCCTTCACCAGGGATGGACTGAAAACACCAGGAAACAACAGATTAACACCAGGAATACAAACAGAACAACAACAGGAAGACAACAGAACAACCAAAAGCTTACAGACAACCAGCGAACCCAGAAAAAACTATGGCCTAAAACCGGATTTAAAATGAACACTAATACCTTTAAATTAAAACTTTAAAACTGGAAACATTTAAAATGATAACTAAACCCTAAACCATAAACCCTTTAAAATGAAACTTTAAAACTGTAAACTGGAACTTTAAAACTGGAAACCTTTAAAATGAACATTAAACCCTATAACCTAAACCATAAACTCTGTAAAGTGAAACTTTAAAACTGTAAACTTTTAAAATGAACATTTAACCCTATAACCCTAAATCATAAACCATGTAAACTTAAACTTTAAAACTGAAAACCTTTCAAATGAACACTAAACCCTTTAATTATAAACACTAAATCCTTTAAACCTGAACCTTGAAAGTTTTAAATATATCAATAAACCCTAAACACTAAATCCTTCAAAATCTATACCATAAACTAGGGGTGGGCAATCAGGATCCGCCCGCATTTCCGCCAGACCCGCGAACCGAATTACACCTACCCGTCGGATTACGGGCCGGATATGGGCCTGAAAAAGCCTAAACCGCATATATATGGGCGGGTCTCGAATCGAATATAGATAATTCGCGGTTCATCCGACCCGCCCGAGATACATGTCATAATAGATGTTTATATATGAGCCGTCGATCGTGATTGAATTTTTTGAATCTAAGGCCATGATTTAGCTACGTGGTTAGCTTAGGATCACTCTTTCTTCAACCCTATCACCATACTCACCACACAATACACCAACCTTATCCCTTCTGACTCTGTATGACCTAATCTAATCTTTTCAGTTTCAACATCTCTCTAAACTCTCTCAAGCCAGACTCTCTCTAGAACTCTTAGAACATGAACAACAACACGCGCCCGCGCCCCATTTCGCGCGCTCCGGGAACGTTCCCCGCTGGCCGGTCCGCTGCAGACGCCCAAAATCCCGCTCCCGCTCCCGCTCCCGATCTCCCGCTCCCGATCTCCCGCTCCCGCGCCGCAATCGCTGGCCGAGCGCGTTGGACGTGCCTGCGCGCTCCAGCTGCGCTGGCAGCCTGTGGGCGTGCCACGTGTCCCGACCGTTGCACCCTCAAACGGCTAGTTTTTTTTTTAATTCAAAAATCACCAAATTAAACCCTATAAATACCCCCTTTCCTCTCATATTTTTCACACTATTCCTACTTCAACTATCCAACTTCACTCTCTCCTTCCCAACTTCTCCTCTCTCGTTTCAATTATTCTCGCGAAAAATGTCGGGCGACGCTGGGTCTCGTGCACACTCATTTGGGGACGAACGAGAATTCACCCCGGACGAACTGGCACGAGGTTTCGGAGACATTCTGACGGGCCCTCGCTCCCACTCCCCAAGCTCGAACCCGGGGTCGAGTTCAGGTTAGTGCAAACTTATTTTATTGTATTAATGCATTGTATTCATTTTTTTGATTAATTATTTGCACTTATTTTATTTTTGAGCACTTGATTTAATGTATAATTTTTGTTGTATTAAATTTTTGAGCACTTAATTTAATGTATAAATATTTTTGTCAGGGCAAACTAGTAACCCACATTACCAAATGGCGTCAGGGTTCCAACTGCCCCCACAAGGGTTCCAAGTGCAATCACAATGGAACATGCCCCCACCAGAACAATGGAACATGCCCCCACCAGAGTCACAATCACAATGGGGCATGGGACCCCAATTCTACAACTACGAGGGTCATCCACTACCCGACGTAGAAACCCCCCAACCATCCTCTTCCCAACGACGAGGCCGAGCCCCTGGCTGAGCCCGAGCCCCTGCCCGAGGCCAACCCCGAGACCAACCGGTAGAACCAGAGGCGGATGGCCGGCCATTCAGCAAGGAGGAGGACAACTGGCTCATAACTTGCTGGTTAGCAACATCAAGAGACGGCGTCAAGGGCAACTCGCAAACCGGCAACACATTCTGGTGCTCAGTGCAGAGGAAATACAACGACCAGAGCCGTTACCCACCTCGCCGCTAGGTAGCCATCAAGAAACGTTGGCTCAGAGGTTCAAGCCAGACAAGGAGGATGCTCGGCTATATGAAGAGGTCCAGGGAAGAGAAGGCGAGCGGCGCAAACGACGACGAGCACTTGAGACGTGCGAAGGAAATGTGGGAGAAAGATGGGAAAGTGGTTATTGACCACCCGCTAAAGTTCGACCTGGATCATTGGGTCTGGAGGCTCAATGGCAATGAGAAGTTCAGTGCCGAGGAGGGCACAATGGGAACTGTCCGCCGTCAAGTACGCCAACAACGACAGCGGTTGGATGAGGCTGGGGCTTACAGCTCAACCCCACCCACAAGCACAGGGGAGGAGGGCACACCTCTCAGTGGTGAGTCCCAACCACCAGAATGGGGAGGAAGCGAGAACTACGAGGGGACTCAGGTCCCTCTCAGCGACACACCCCCATCCCCCGAGGCCAACCCAAGTCCCCCTCGCCGACCGCAAGGGAAGAAGGCAGCGAAGGCCGCAAAGAAGGGGGTCGTCCTCACGGCCCAAATGTCTGCCTTCGTCGAGCTGGAAAAATCACGGGTGGATGCTGAACGTTCACGTCGTGAACAAATTGTAGAAGCGCATCGCCTCATGCACTCATTAACCCAACAATGGGAATCAAACATCATTTATTACAAGACCCTGGTGGAGAAGGACACATCTTCCTACGACGAAGACAAGTTGGAAGAGCATAAGTTTTGCAAGACCCAAGTGCGAAGACTCATCAGTAGCCTTGAAGCCCAAATTGAAGATCTTCGAAAACAACCCCCACCACCAGATGACGCCGGAACATCCTGAACTTGTATTTTGTTTTGGGTTGTATTAAAATGGATTGAATAAAATTAGAAGTTCATTTCTATTCGTGTTGAATTTATTAATTATTGATTGTCTTTAATTATTTATTTCCAAAATTGTTTAAATTATGACTAAATTAAACGGTTTCTGATAACGAATTAAATAAAACAGGAAAATAACAAATTAATAATCCAGTCAGCACTGTTCTGCACTCCCAGGACCTCAAGGTTCAGCACTGTTGCAAAACACCCACTATTCTGCACTCCCACTCCCTGACTTTTGTCCAGT
The DNA here is from genome assembly GCA_963921825.1 of Erodium maritimum. NCBI lineage: Eukaryota > Viridiplantae > Streptophyta > Magnoliopsida > Geraniales > Geraniaceae > Erodium > Erodium maritimum. Next base: position 150,385,502 of record OY997588.1, read on the forward strand.
CAGCACAAGGTATGCACTCTCACTCCCTGACCAAGGTCCTTTCTGTTGTACATGCTCTTATTCTCCTGTAGACCTTTTCTCTCGTTCCTCCTTTCTCTCACGCAGCCCACTTCCATCCTTTATCAAGTTCTCACCGTCGCTCATGGCGACGAAAGAAGACACAATATCTACTCTCCTCCTCTGGTGTCCTTGTCTCTGAGCCGAAATACAGGTAAAGTTGTAGATTTTCATTTGTTTTTTTTATTCATTTGTGTAATTTTAGTTCTTCTTTTACCTAGATCTAACTTGTATTATGCTGGATTGTCAGGGTCATTTTGTTGGAGCTGCAGGTTCACTTCAAAAGGGTCTCTCTTTTTTTTGAGTTGGAGGCATTTAAATCGAGTAGGTATAAATTTTTCACATGTTTTTTAGTTCATTTTTTACATTACTAATATTATTGTATATTTTGATGAACTGATGTTGATATTGTTTTGTATTTTGATGGACTGAGTTTTTTGACAGACTTTGACGAACTGAATATTTTTGTAAACTCAGTATGTTCATTTTAAGTTTGTGTAAAATATTGGGTTTTGTGAGGTCTTGATGGTGTCTTTTGTTTGGTCAATTTTATGCTTCATGGTTATTGTCCATGAGTTATTTTTAGTTTGATGTATCAAGGTTTTATTATGGCGGCCATTTCTCTTTGGTGTTAGCTAGGTAGTTACAATCTTTGATGTTCCAGTCTAAGTTGTTCTCTTTTTTGGATATTGAGGTACTAACTCAGATTTGTGCAGATGTAAAGTTCATGAAATGTTTATTTTTAATTTATAGTATTGATTAACTCAACTAACATATATTTGATGAACTCATATATTTGTGTATTTTTATGGACTTGGTTTCATTCTGGTTGCATTTTCTTTGGATTAACATGGAATAATATGAGTACCAGAGGAGATGCATATGTGGTTTTAATATAAATGATAAGGAATTTGATGATTGCATTTTTATATTAATAACGCTTCATTTCATAATTGTTAATTATTGCATTCTTTATCTTTGGTGTGTCAGGTTGTACAATGGAAAGAGGTCAGCAGAATCAAGACCTTAGAGATAGAGAAAGTGGTACTGGAGGAGCTCAAGTTGGTGCAGGAAGAGTTGAATTTGCTGCTGGATGAGTTCAATTTCTCATCTCTACTATGTCGTCTGAATCTGCTTTTTCTACAGGTGGAAGGACTGTTAATGAGTTTAGGAGCTCATTAACTCCACAGATTATTGAAGCATTGATTTATCTTCAAGATTGGATTAGAAATTCAACAAATAAGATGACAATGGTGGAAGATCACAAAGAGCTTGATGGGAGCAAAGAAGGTATTTTTTTTGTTTAATGATACTTAGTTTACTGAGTTTCTTTTTTAATATTATTAACTTATCTTTCTTTGTGCAGATGAAGAAGTTGCTTAGCTGTTGCATCTGCATGAGTGCTTTGTTACTATATGTTTTTTGATACAATCAACACTCAATTTCTATGAAGAAAGCAGCCAGAAACGTTCATTTTGTATTTTAACTGGTTGGATAGTTAGTTAGGATTTTTTGTGTTAAATTGGGTCAGTTGGTTAACTATTGATGCACTCATGTAATTGATGATGACATTTTTTTGTTAGGATATTACCAGGCTATTTTTTGATGAAATATTTTGTAATGTATGTGTTTGAAGGTTTTGGGCCTGAGTTTGTATGTTAAAGCCCAAAATTTTAATATTTTCGGATATTGCGGTTCGTCATCCGACCCACCCAAAATCCGACCCGAAATCCGAGTGGGCGGGTGGTCTTCCAAACCTATGATCCGTGGGCGGGTTATGGGTGAAGTCAATCCGATCCGCATATATGCGGGCGGGTTCAAATTTATGCGGGTCGGGTCGGATATCCGCCCATGCCCACCCTTACCATAAACCTTGTAAACTGAAACTATCAAAGTGGAAAATTTCAAACTGCACACTAAACCATAAAACCCTGCACCCTGATACTTTAAAATATATAAAGAAACCCTAAACACTAAACCCCTAAACCATAAGCCCTATAAACTCAAGCTATCAAACTGGAAACTTTCAAAATGCACACTAAACCCTAAAACCCTGAAACTTTAAAATATATCAATAAACCCTAATCACTAAACCCTTCAAACTCTAAACCCTATAAACTGAAACTATCAAACTGGAAACTTTTAAAATGCACACTAAACCCTAAAAACCATGCACCCTGAAACTTTAAAATATATCAAGAAACCCTAAACCATAAACCCTGTAAACTGAAACTATCAAACTGGAAACTTTCAAAATGCACACTAAACCGTAAACCCTAAAAACCCTAAAACCTAAATCATATACCATAAACTCAATATAGTTTGTATATGCAATGTACTTAATTTGCATATACCTACTATATAGTTTGTATGAATATAAATTATAAGGTCATAAATTACATAAAACCATGGAATCCTAAACACTAAACCACAAACCCTAAACCGTAAACCCACAAACCATAATCCCTACACCCCAAAATAGAAACCCTAAACCCTAAAGTAGAAACCCTACATCCCAAAATAGAAACCCTAAATCCCAAAAAGGAAACCATGAACCCTAAAATGAAAACCCTAAACCGTAAACCCACAAACCCTAATCCCTACACCCCAAAATAGAAACCCTAAACCCTAAAGTAGAAACCCTACATCCCAAAATAGAAACCCTTAACCTTAAAATAGAAACCCTAAATCCCAAAAAGGAAACCATGAACCCTAAAATGAAAACCCTAACCCTTAACCCTAAATGTTGTGTATATGTTGTGTAATTAGTTTGTCTAAACTGGAAAAATCGTATATCAATTTAATATAGTCCTATTCATTGGGCACTCCACTTTAGGGATCAACACCAACGTAGTCCTATTCATCTCCCGGGGGATGTCCTCCCCTGCAAAAATCCTTCTCACCCACCTAGAGACATCCTCTCCGACTGTTCCCCAGTATTTCTGGTAGAAAAACGGGTTGAGACTGAGGAGGCTTCAGGGCAGGTGGTGAATCAGGCGAAGTCGTCTCTCTTTTTCAGCCACAATACCCCGGAGCATCGACGCCTAAGTGGCGTGCAGATTTTGGGATACCTGAAGTCGATACCCCTTCCTCCTACTTGGGGATACCGAACATGATGTGCCGGAGTCGAAAGCAGAGTCTACAGTACGTCATGGATAAAGTCCTTCGGCGGATCAGGAGATGGGACGGTAAGTTATTGAATGGGGCTGGTAAAGAAGTGCTAGCTAAATCAGTATTACATGCTATACCCACTTATACGATGAGTGTAATGCGGATCCCAAAAGGAATGTTGGACCAGATGAATGTGTCCCTTGCGAAGTTCTGGTGGAAATCGGCTGGTCCGGACAGTAAAGGAGTGATCTGGCAGTCATGGGCAAATATGTCCAGACCGAAGGAGGAAGGGGGTATGGGGTTCAAGAACCTATATGACTTTAACTCGGCCTTACTAGGGAAGCAGTTGTGGAAACTTGTCACGGAGGAATCCAGCTTAGTGGCTAAGGTTCTCAAAGCTAGATATTATCCGAGGACGTCGGTTCTGGAAGCAGTGAGGAAACCGAACCAAAGCTATATCTAGCAGAGCTTATTATCAGTACAGGAGTTGATTCAAAGTGGGGCGCGAAGGTCTGTCGGGCCTGGTTCGTAAATTTCAGTCCTGGGACATCCCTGGTTGACAGGAGTGGAAGCGAGGGTGCAGTCGGTAGGCCCTGGGCTTGAGGGGCTATTGGTGGCGGACTTGATGACGCCACATGTAAAACCCGGTTTGGTTTAGAAGGGTATTAAAGTGCAAACTCTTACTTGGGGGGTTTTTTTTGCATCAAGTTTGGTTTTTAAGCAAAAGAAAAAAAAAAGGCTGGTTCTGGGCTGGACAGGGCAGGAGACACGAGGTGGGCCTGAGCCGAGCGAGCCCATGCCTCGCGCGAAGCCCAGACGACCCCAGGCCTAATCCGCGTCGAAACCCTACCCTTAAAAGCACCCTCCACCCTCTTCAGCCTCAGAAACGCTGCACACCTCCCGAAACGAGAGCGTCTCTCTCCCTTCGAACCGAAACCCTCCGTCGCCGCCGCTCTCCACTCCTTCTCCGGCCACCATCACTTCTTCCCCGAGCTAACACTCATCCTCCTTCTCTTCTTCTCCGTCTTCTTCTACCCGTTGTGCCAGAAACCCAGCACCCTCACCCGTCATCTTCCTCTTCGATTCGACGACGCCGCCGACGAGGCGGGCATACGGGATACTCGTGTCCCAATCTCAACAATAATCCGTGCTCGCAACTTACCGTGGTCGAATAAATCATCAATCCTAGGCATCGGGTAGCGGTTCTTCACTGTCACCCGGTTCAGCTTCCTGTAGTCGATGCACATTCTCAAGGCTCCACCCTTCTTCTTCAGGAAAAGGGCGGGCGCTCCCAACGGAGATACGCTCGGGCGGATGAACCCCTTCTGTTGTAGTTCCTCGAGTTGTCGCTTCAGTTCGACCAACTCGGCTGACGCGAACCGATACGGCGTGATCGAGATCGGCGCCGTACCCGGGATCAGATCGATCCTGAACTCCACCTCTCGCGTTGGTGGCAAGCCTGATAGTTCCTCCGGAAAGACCTTCGGGAACTCCCGCACTACTCTCGGTAGCTCACTGCTACCCCGTACGATCCCCGCCTCAGAACCCGTAGTCAAGGCGGATAAGAGAACCCCGCTCTTGCTACCCAGAACACACGTGATCACCCTATCACCTGACCTTACCGTCACCTGACGTCTGTAGCAGTCGATCGTCGCTCGGTACCTCGCGAGCCAGTCCATACCCAGAATCACGTCAAAGGCGTTCATGTCAAGAACGAGTAAGTCACCCAGAAATGGGCAATCTGCCACCCTAATCGCACAGTCCCTACAAACGGTGCTCAACACCACCGCACCCGTAGTTGGGGTCTCCAAACAAAGGGGATGACTCAAAGTCTCAACCCGTAAACCCAAAGAAGAAGCAATAGACGAAGATATGAACGAATGGGAAGCTCCCGTATCAAACAAAAAGGAAGTCCACGCATTATAAAGTAAACACGTACCCTGGGTGGCCTCATGGCCGGCGTACGGCCTCTCAATCCTGGAATCAGTAACTGCAAATACTCGGCCCTGCCGTGCCGGTGGTCCTCCTCTAGGTGGTGGGGGAAGTACCACTCGCTGCTCAGCTCTCGGCTGATGCCCCTGACCTGCTGCTCCCGCCGCCTGACGCGGAGCTCTCTGCTGCGGTGCCGGACGTGGTCTGCCGGGTGGCGCAGGGCGAATCTGAGTTTGCTGGGGCCTCGGTGCAGGCGCTCTACCAGCTATCTCAGGGCATGTCCGGATGAAATGATCAGATCGGCCACACTGGTAGCATCCTCTCTGCCCTCCCTGCTGTGCTAACTCAGGACACGCACGCATAAAGTGGTCGGCACTGCCACAGTGATAACATCCCCTCGGCTCACTAGGCTGTCTAACACCGGTCCCCAAGGGACGACCATCATGACGCTCCACCGGTCCATTACCCCTCGGGCAGTCCCGTGCCAGGTGACCCTGCTGTCCACACCGAGGACACAGCTGTGCCACCGGGGCGGGTCCCACTGACGCGACGACCCCTGCTCGGCGTATGCCATCCTGATGAAACTGAGTCTGAAAGTGTCCTGCAACTCTCTGTCTGCGTCGGTCTCGAAGGTCAGACGGCTGCAAAAAGCCACTCGGTCTAGGTCTGGTCTCTCGCACCCTGACAGTATCTCTGAAGTGTCTCTCCATGGCCAAATCCTGATCCAAGAGTGTGGAGTAGTCCGAGGTCCTGAAAGCGATAACCCTGTCGGCTATCGACGGGATGAGCCCGCTCTCAAACCTCCTGCAACGGTCATCCGCAGTCTGCACCAACTCTGGCGCGAAGCGGGCCAAAGAGGTGAATCTCACTGCATACTCAGAAACGCTCAAACCCCTCTGACGCAAGTCCAGGAACTGCTGGCGTCGATTATCCCGAATGGAGCGAGGGAAATACTGCTCAAAGAACAGTCTGCTGAACAACTCAAAATCACTGCCAACCCTCTCCTGCACTGACTGCCACCAATAGTAGGCCTCTCCCTCAAGTTGGAAAGTGGCGAACGAAACCCTCAAGCGCCCCTCCGATACCCCAGAAGTATCGAGGTTGCGGGTAACCCGCTCCAACCAACCCGAAGCTGCCTCGGGGTCCGCTCCCCCGGAGTAGGTCGGCGTGCCAAGTCTACGGAACTCTCTGAGTGACTGGGCCGTGAGGCTATCAAACTGTCATGGCCTCTCTCCAAAATCCGCTGAAGCAACATGCACGGGCTCTGGTGCCGGTGCGGTAGTCCCCTGCTGCGCACTCAAGGCTGCTAGCACAGCGCGAACCACCTCCTCGAGAGAGGTCGCCTGAATCGGCTCTGCGACCGGAGATGTCCTGTGTGGCGCCCCTGTCGGTCCCTCCTCAGAGTGCTGGTGCTCTGTGGAAGCAGCATCCCGGGCCTCAGCTGCCCCCTCCTGCTCAACTGCACGTGTCTGCCTCGGACCCCCAGCTGGGCGGCTCCGGGTACCTCTAGGAACATACGTACGAGCCATGTCGCCTATCCGCTTGCACGGATAACGCACATGTTCAGCACTTAGTTCAACAACGGTTCTCACACGTTACAAGGACGAACACACACGCGCCTACACAAGTCACCACAGATACGCCCCTCACACTAGTAGATAGATATACTCATATAATATAGCACACAAGTTCGCATCTCTATGCGTCACACAGCAACAACCAGCGATTTAGCAACCAACACCAACTCTCACAGGAGGGTTCAAACCAGTCAAAGAAGTCCACTCCCACAGGAGGATTCAAAAATCAAGGGAATCCACTCCCACAGGAGGATTCATTCTCAAACACACCACACAAAAGGTACAACACACAACAGGCATACCCCTTGCTCGGGTATCCTTCCACAAAGCGGGGTTTAGAACCCAACACAAATCAAACCAAGAATCACCCTTACCCTTTCATTCCCTTCCATGAATTCCCATTTCTTAACTTTTTATTCAAATCTTTTCATGTCGATCTCATGCTGTTACAATCTGATTCAGGCGTCCCCGAATCTCATTGCACAGCTTGACATCAAACATCACGCTCGACCACAGTGGCGCCCCTGAGTCAAGCCGTGATGGTGTAAACATTTTAGTTCTACCGAAAATTCGGCATGACCCATTCGTATTTGCCCTTAACCCTCCGCTTAAGCGGGACAACCACCAATACAATTTCACAGGATAAAAGTACACAGAGTTCTCATGCTCTTATAAAGACATCACACAGTCAAATAAGGGAGTTCTCATGCTCCTAAAGTACACAATGCAATCAGTAAATGGAGTTCTCGTGCTCCCAAAATATTACGGGGTACTCGTGCCCCAAACTCGCCACCTCCACGGGCTTACGGGATTCTCGTGTCCCAAATTCGCCACCTCAGCGGGCATACGGGATACTCGTGTCCCAAAATCGCCACCTCAGCGGGCATACGGGATACTCGTGTCCCAAAATCGCCACCTTAGCGGGCATACGGGATACTCGTGTCCCAAAATCGCCACCTCAGCGGGCATACGGGATACTCGTGTCCCAATCTCAACAATAATCCGTGCTCGCAACTTACCGAGACTCTAACTCGTAAGCCAGCCAAACACAAACAATAACGCAACCACAAACACAAACAATAGCGCGGCTCTTATGGCCACCGAAACAAAATTAATAGCACGGGCTCTCATGGCCACTCAAGACTCAACAGTCAAACAAGGCTCTCATGGCCACTCAAACACCAAAGGTCAAGACACGGGTTCGACGACCCCACTCATAGTTCTCATACAACGGGTTACGGGGTTCTCGTGCCCCACCCAAAACACTTAACATCAACACACATGGAGTACTCATGCTCCCGACCAACAGTCAATCACAAGTCAAAACTTGAGCAGGACCAAGCTACAACTTGAAAATTTTCGAAGTAATACGCCAAAGGGCAACACCACCACCAACTGTTGGTTCACCCTACAATGTATGCATAACGGGTCGGTCATTGACCGTTAATCCAATTCCGATCTCAACCATTCGGCTTCACCGATCGTTAGGGAGAGGATACCAATCAAGTAATGCAAACATTGTAGTGTACGGTTCCATTTAGGACAACTCTTGAAGCACTCAAGACTCAGACTTCCTAACTCTACCCACCTAATTGACTTCGGTCCGAGGTTTGAAAATCAGTTCAAAAGACACCTGTTTCAAATGCAACCAGGCTCTGATACCAAATTGTCACGCCCCAAATCCGGTTATCGCCCGGACCCGAGGTATGACGAGTAATAGAAGACAATAATTTAATAAAACAATAATTAAATCTTGAAAACCTCCACTAAGTACCTCAATCCATAAACTTCAATGTAAAGTATAAGTAACCCTCAGGGGTGTAATAATAAGTCTCTACAAAACTGTTTTTAAACAAAAGGAAAACAAGAAGTCTCTACGGAACCCACACCGAGAAGCTCCCGAGCCTCTACTCCTCAATCAAGCCTGTAAACACAACAATGAACTAACAGGGGTGAGCTTACGCTCAGTAGGGAAAACACGTAACCAAGTGGATCTTCAAATCAACAGATCACAGATAAAGTGAACCACAAATATGTTAACAAACACAGGTGATAGAGAAGTCAACCAATGCCGTGGTACATGAAGTCTCCACCCTCCGATCCACATAACGTGTCCTCTCGGATTTTCCCTCAAATCCAGAGGAGACGCATAACATTGAGGCGACCGGGAACACCCTTCGGGGCGCTTATCATCGGGATTCTCAGAAACGTCTCCAAGGGATTTTATGTCCTCGGGAACCAAGTGTATTACTCCCATGGAGAGCGTACACTTGGACAATTTAATAATAAGCAGTTAATAATAGAATAACGTACTCAACCGAAACACGAAATAATACAAGCTCAACAACCACCAATTCAATGCCACACTTGGCTCACTCATCACAAATTCACCACAACAAGCAGTACACGAATCACGCAGACATAGCACACCAATCATACAATTCCAACTTACCGTTCACTTACCAGTTTCGAACCACCGGGGCATCGATCACCTGATTGCACCGCTCGGTACAACCAGTCATACTCGATGCTCCAAGCAACCATTCAAGTAAGTCAAGTAATCAATCAAATACAACCAACGAGCAAGTACGAATACAATCAACCAAATATAAGAGCCTTCAAAGAGCACGCATACATGCAATTCTACTAGTTCGTTAGCCTCTTTAGCCTATCCACTAAACAATCAACAACCAAGCATGTGCCCCTAACAAGCAACTAATCCGAGGGCTTTGCCAAGGCTCCTCTACCAGACAATCATATCCCAAATATTTAAAGCGAATTACATTAGTGATTGGCATCCTAATCGGTCACCACTAGACTCTCCGGTTATTAGCAATTGAAAGACGATTAAGCTAGTTATTCGCATCCTATATGCATGTCTAGGACCTTTTCCAATTTTATTAGCTTAGCATGCATACTAGGCATCATAAACGAGAGGTTAAGGCTTTCCCTACCTCAAGGTCTTCCTCTTCAACGCTTTGATGAAGTCCGGTGATCACCATTTTGCTCCTTCCTCGGTTCCCGGCGTGATCCTTGCTCCTCTAGCTCGATCCACAACGTCTTGGACACAAAGAAACGCTAATTAGGCTCCACTTAAACAGTAAGAAAGACCCCCAAAACCCTTCCAAAGTTCGGCTCAAAACCAAGATGCCCAAAACCCTCAAGAGCCCTCAAGAAACCCTCACCCTGGTGGGTCACGGACCTGGTCACGGATCCGTGACGCTAACCCTCACGGTTACCGTCACGGAGCTGTGACGAGTGCCGTCACGGACTCCCTCACGGAGCCGTGACGTCGCCCGTCACGGGATCCGTCACGGATCCGTGGCGCACCAGGGCAGTTTCGCCCTTCTTCAACCTCCAGCTCCAAAACTCCGAAAACCCACTCTTAAACCCAGAAATTTACCCCTTACAACTCCCAAAACAGTCCAAATCCTTCAATACTCCTCTACCCATGGTAGGAATCAACACACAAACAAGTTTCCAAGGATTCATCAAATCAAACCCACCTCAAAATCTCCAACACTATTGATTTCTCAACCAAAATCCAACAGGGTTCATCATCAACACCATCTCTCACCATCTCTACTCAAACCCAACCTCATCTAGCACTTTTCACCCAAAACCCAAGAAAATAGATGAAGAGAAAAGAGGATTAGAGAGTTCCATTACCTCTAGAGTGATGAGATGAAGAGGGTGCTAGTGATTTTGAGGGTGGATGGTTGGAGGAAGACCTCAAATGACTCCTTCTTCTTTGATTTTCCTTCAAACCTCCATGGTAGCTCTCCTTCCTTGCTTCCCCTCTAAGTTTCGGCTACAACAAGAGAAAAATGACTTGATTTTGCTTCTCCAATCCAATATAATACCTAGAAGAAGTAAAGACCTAAAGGCCCTTGAGCTAGATTCCTTTGTAGTAGCTTTTGGGAGGGTAAAAGGGACAATGACCATCCCTTTTTCTCTCCTTCAACCAAAAGAGGACAAGTGTCCCTCTAGCTCATTTAATTTTCCAAATTACCTTCCAGCACTTTTAAAAAAAGAAGCTTTAGTCGATATAAAGTCTCGTTTTGACCAAAATTGACTTTATCCGATATTATACTCAAACGAAAGGGTTTTCTCCCCTGAAGCCAACTGTGATAATGGCTAATCCGTTTGAGTTCCGGAAAAGTCCCGAGTGACTTCCGGAGTCACCGGTTCGACCGGAAGCGGGTCTTACACAGGTGATCGATGTACCGATGGTTGGAGACAAGTAAGTACACGGTAAGTATGAAATGGTGTTGTTGTCTTGGTTATGATGAAAGTGTGTTCCGATGTGTGATGCTTGATGGGTGAACGAAGTACTTTTTCCCTTTTTCTGATTCTTGATTGTATGCTCATTTATTGGTTTAGCTATTTGTTTGTTTGGTTTGGTACTACACCGGGGGGGGGGGGTAATCCGGTGCCAATGAGGTGGTTGGTGTTGGACAGTTACAGTGAGTTATTGACCGAGTTTTAGAGTGTGAGAGTATTGGTCACTGGATATTATGAGAGTTGAGTGTTGGCAGATCCTGCGGGATATTAATTGGTTATGGGACCCTGCGGGGCATTGATTATCGGGCCTGCGGGCAATTGGCTATGGGACCCTGCGGGGCGTTGATTATTGGGCCTGCGGGCAATTGGTTATGGGACCCTGCGGGGCATGGATTATTGGGCCTGCGGGCAACTGGACAGTTTACCCTGCGGGGAAAGGATTACTTATAGTTTCACCCCAAGGAACTGCATCCCAGTGGGTGCACTACTTGGTCCCCTATGACATATGGTCCTTAGGTGGCATTTCCGAATTAGTTTCGGTGCCTCGGTGCATGTACCTCCTCTGGACCGAGGGAAAATCTGACGTGATGTGGATACTCTGGTGGATCGGGTTATGGGAACCGAGGTGATCCCAGAATCTATCCACGGATCGGAGGCTTGAGAAAGCAAGTGATTGGCAAGATACTGATATTTCCCAGTTTATTATTATTCGTCCTTCAAATTATTTATTATGAATTTATTTATGTCACTGTTACTTGGATACTACTACGTTGTTGCAGTTATTTCTTATTCCTATCATTTTCCTTATGTATTATATCGTCCTGTCGTTCGGGTTACATTCGTAAACAGTTCATCTTTAACTTAAGGGTTGAATCATTAAGGTTTTTCCTACTGAGCATCAGCTCATCCCCTTTGGTTTCTAACTGTTTTACAGGAGTACTGGATGTCTAGGGAAGTCGAGGCTAGGGAGATTGGGACTCTTCGGGTTTTCATTAGAGATATGTTGGTCTCTTGTGTTGGACGCTTTTCATTTGACTATTTATGTTGAGCTGTGACTCACGTTATTTTAAACCTCCTTCTGATATGTCGTTTTGACGGAGTTTGTATGAAATTTTGGAACTTTTATCTTTTGTTTATCCTTTAATTTATTTCAACTTGAGTCACGTCTCGAATCCGGTCAAAACTGGATTTGGGGCGTGACACCACATGGGAGGTCATGGGATGAGGGGAAGATTCGGTCCCTAGTAGGAGGGGAGGATCAACAGGCGATCTTAGCGGTCCCGATCAGTCGAACGGCGGCCAGGGATTCTTGGTATTGGGCGGGGGACTACTTGGGTCAATACACGGTGAAATCGGCGTACGACAGGTGTCAGCAGGACCAGTCCTCTAGCCAGGCACACCCCGAAATCTGGCCGGCAATCTGGAAGTTGGAAGTGAAGTGATGCCTAAGATCAGAACATTCTTATGGCGAATGTGTTCGGGATGCCTACGGTGGCGGAGAACCTAAGACGTAGACATGTGGAGATGGCGGCAACGTGTCCGGTATGTCTGGGAGGAGAGGAGTTGACTTTTCATCTCTTGGTCACATGCCCTGTGGCAGATGAATGTTGGACGAAGTCGGGCCTAGTTCTCCCCCGGGGGGGCCCAGACGATAACGGAGTGGCTGCTACAAATGCTTAGTCTTAACCCTGCGGAGAAAGGAGGTCTGATTGGATGTCTGTTATGGGAAGTGTGGAAGGCACGAAATAAGGTAGTATGGGAGGGTATAGCACAACCAGCGGCCGGAATCTTCCAGACAGCTTTCCATCTTCAACTAGGTTGGCTAGAAGCACGGCGACGGAAGTTGCAGGCCCAGGTGAGCCCAACACACGCTCAATATCAGGGAGCGGAGGTATGGGAAAAGTCTAGTAGGGGATCCTGGGCAATTAATACTGACGGGGCCCTGTTCGCAGCAGCAGACAAAGTGGGAACAGGCTGGATATGTAGAGATGACGGGGGGGGGGGGGGGGGGGCACCTTAGGGGAGCTCGGTCTACCTCGTTCCACGGGGCCCAGAACCCGGGGCTGGTGGAAGCGTTTGCGATACGGGAGGCGCTGGTGTGGCTTCATCAATATCCATCCCAGAGGGCGGTGGTTCGGAGTGATTGTAAGGTCATAATGGATATGATCAACAGAGGTGGGGGCAGTTGTCACCTCTCGGAACGATCGTTACAAATTGTTTTTCCCTTTTATCTAAACTCGAGTGCGTGCAACTCGAATTTGTAAAACGGACAGCGAACAAAACAACTCACTGGCTTGCCAGGGCGGCTTGTTCTACTCCTGTCTGGAATTGACAAGGGGGTCATATGCCCGAACCTCTTCAAAATATCATTGTTGTCGAAAATTAATACAATATCGTTTATCTCAAAAAAAATTGATATTGTGGATATCTATAACTTTTGAGTCGTATATACGAGTGACTCTGTTTTTATACGATTGTAATTATATTCCATAAAAATAGGTACGCTTCCTTATATATTTACAACACATTATTACCATATACCATTGTTTCCCCTTGTTATACGATTTTAGAATAAAAATGAGGATGATTCGTGTAGATGAGAAAGCTCTCTGTTCCAATATTGTGCAAAGGAAGAGCCTTTTGTTCTTCTTCATTGACGGCGACGGCGAAGGCGACTGCCCCTCTCCTGCTGGTACCTAGCCGGAACCTCTTCTCCGGCGAGAAGAACGGGAAACTGAGCGAGTCTTGTTACCCTTACTGCCTCTTCTCTGTGGCGGACTTGAGCGCCGGCGACGACACGAATAAGAAGAAGGTGCTGCTGCCGAACGAGAAGCTTCTTCCCCGGGACAAGGAGGTGCTCTTCCCCGACGACCTCCGGTACATCGGATCTTCGGAGGGCCTGGTAGCGTGCGTGCAGCCTCGCAGCCTTAAGGTGTTCCTGTTCAACCCCCTTTCCCCTTCCGACTCCATCACCGTCCTCCCTCCCCTCCCGGGCCTCTATCCTCGCCATATTAAATACTTGAAGCTGATAATGTCGGCGCCGCCGTCTGATCCCAATTGCAGGGTTGTGACCTTGGACGGCCTCACCAACGAGATGTGCTTCTGGACTCCCGGAGACCAGTCGTGGACCCCCCTTGCTCGTCGCGGTGGAACGGATATTGTGTATTCCAAGCGTCGGCGGTGCTTCTACATGACTGCGAACCACGGTAACGATCTGGTAGCCTGGGATCTTTCCGACCCCGGATCTCCCAAAAGTAGTAGTATCGAGATCGGGTCTGTCTGTTTCACACATACCGTGGAACCTGAGTACTACCTGGCGGAGTCCCCTTGTACCGGGGACCTCTACATTGTTTGGAGATCGATTCGCGGCGCCGAAACCGAATTGACCGAGGCTATGGAAGAACGATGCGACGTCGACCCCAACACCGTGTACCGCCCCTATAAGCTCGGATTGAGTCCGGAGCACATGCTGCATGAGTTCCTTGTTTATAAGCTCGATTTGGATTCGGAACATTCAAGAGAGGTTGTTGAAGATGTGGGAGCGTTTGATGATGCTCTGTTTCTCGGTAGGAACCACTCTTTCTCCTGGCCGGGCCACCCCAATTCCATATACTTCACCGAGAACCGTTATTTCTCCTACAGCCAAGTTCTAGCATTTGATCCCGCTCGCCATCGAGTTTGTGACGTGCTTAAATTCGACTGTGGCTTGCACGATATCACAAGCCACTATTATCTCAGGGACTCCGAGGAGATTGACTCTGTCCTCAGCCCGATTTGGGTTATGCCTCGGTCCTCCACAACCTCTCTGCTCGAGCGATTTGTGCATACTTGTCAGTACAAACCTCCACCTCCATCTCCCCTCTACTATACTGATAGTGATAGTGAGTAATTCGCTTGTTATTTATCTATGCATAATGGGTTGGTTTAGTTTAATTTATCGTTTGGCTACATTTTATTTCTTATCAATTTTCGTTACCTATTATCTATGGGTACTCAAAGACCTAGTGTTTGTTTCAAACCTCCATCTCAATATCATTTCAGTGAGAAAAGGAATTAATCTCGTAGCTCCAACTTGATTACTTGTAATGAGACTTTATATCAAAGGCTAAACCTGAAGAATTATATTTGTACAACATGAGTAAAAATGACGAGGAGCAAATTAAAATCACTAGAGCCTTGGCAAGATCGATCGTCGTCTTTCTTTTATCAGAACTAAATTTGATCCAAGCTAAAAAAGTAGAACAGGGCACAATGCGTCCCTTACTCTCCAAATCCAACAAAATGTTTATCGAACTAAACTAGAGATACGGTTGAAAAATGGAATGATTAATTTGTAAGCTCCATGATGGCGCTGACAATGTCCCCGTTGTGAACCTTGAGAGCGCTGACGGCCTTGGCCCTCGACACTCCTGCTTGTGTCATTACCAAATCAATGTCGCGAGCCTCAACACCAGTCTCGTCAACCTCCTCCTCTTCTTCTTCTTCAGCCTGAGCTGCAGCCGAGCCTGCATCAGGTTTGGCCATCACCGATCCCATGTCTGGCATCCTGAACTGCTGAGCAGCCTGTGTCTGCAGCTGTGAGCTTAAGTCCTCTATCTTTGCTTCCCCGAATATCACATACGTCTCTGAGTTGGGGCTTTTGAACACATCCGGTTTCGATATGAAAAACAGTATCTGAACAACCAACCAAACACAGTTTTTTTTTTTACTAACATGTGATCTCAAACTAAATAAACAAACAACTTCAACATACGTTTTTTGTTCTCTTGATTGTAACCCTGCTAACACCGGTAACCGGCTTCATCCCAAGCTTCAGCATTGCTTTCCGACTCTTTTTCTCACTCCTGCTTTGCTTCGAACTCCCATTTGCATCTGCACATGAATAGATTACAGGGGCTGAATCGATGAAGAACATAAATTTCCAAATATGAATGACATGGTTGGGTAAATCATATCAAAGTTAAGAGACACTTACGCTCAGAGTACTATGTAATAAATTTTGACAAAAAAATGTATGTATATCATGATTAATAAGAGCTTAGAAATCAACCAACAATCACAACGCTGTTACTCATCACCCACGATTTCCCAAAACCAAAATCAGGTGGTTTTCTTCACCATGAATGGAGAGAACAATTACCATACAACAAGTACATATACATTCAATTGCAACCCTCTTCAAACTAAATATGGAAGTTTCAAACATAATATATGAACTTTAGCTGATCGAGATAAGCACAAAATGTTCGATTTAGCATAAACAAAACACAACACCAATAAAACATTAGTTACGAATAGCTTTCTGCTGGAAGTAAATACACATCGAAGAACAGCTAGGAATTCCCGAAATATACACACATTTTGCACCCTCCCGCGGAACCAAACACGGGACATTGTCATATCCCAAATTCACATGATACTAATCACACCACAAAACCCAAATTCAACAGATAAGTTCACCATTTCCACAAGAACAGGTCCAAATTCAATCAAACAACAAACCAAAAAGGAACAGTGAATATCATCAAAATTGCCAAGAGCCCACATTCACAAATCAGAAACGCATTACACAGAGAGAGTAATTTCAAAAGTAAATGAAACCACCTGCGGCACCATCCTCATCGTCGTCCTCGTCCTCGTCATCGTCGTCCTTAAAATCCTCGACAATGGGAACATCCCTCTACAAAAACACAACCATTTAGAACTTCAAAAACCCAACAATAATAACAGAATCAAATCGCAAATACGAGTACCATAAGTTCCTTCTCGAGCTCTTCGATGGATAAGACCTTCTCCTCGACAACCTCGGGCTCGGTGGCCTCAACGACTGGACCAGGTGACATGGCTCTTCTGCGTTTCTGGTAACAGAATCAGATTAACGAAAGAGACGATCGCGAGAGAGATGGGTAGAGTTATGGAAGAGATAAATCTTTGCTTCTTCTGTTAGTTTTTGTAGGGATTCTGTTCAGCTTTGATTGATGATGATAAGATAATTTCAGGGCTTTAACTTGGGCCTCAACGGATCCTGGCCCAAAACTAACTGTATATATATATATATATATATATATATATCAGTGGATATTGTGAATTTCTATCTTGCTAGATAATATTATTGAATATTGAGAATATATTCAATAATACTATTGAATTTCTATCGTGCTGGATAATACTATCGACTATAAGAGTAGTTATGATGGGTAGATTTGTTAGGATAATACTATCGACTATAAGAGTAGTTATGATGAGTAGTTATGACAGACATCAAGTCTCTTCCAAACTGAATTCATTCAAATTTTAGAAATTCATGTCAAGTGGCAATACATTACAAGTCTCTTCCAAATTTTGTCACTAAAGCAACAAAAACAACTTGAAGAGGCTCTATGGCCAAACAATCTTTAACTATTCGCGAGCAAAACGCATAACAATGGTGTATTTAGAACTGTCTTTCTCTTTTCATGGTCTTCTAGTGGAGAATATCCAGACTGATGTTACTTCTCTGTGAACTTTTTGAGGGCCCTTTTAAAAAGTTCAAGCAACTATCCGTCAGAGAGAAACAATCTATATCTACAACCAAGGATCTTAGAGACAATTGACATTTATTGAACCAAATCTTGAACCCGTTGAAACATCCATAACCTCATACCAAGTATCTCAGATTTTAATAACTTGAATATAGAAACATAAAACATAACCAAGTTAGCAGGACATAAAACAATTAAAAGGAAATATACACTTTTGGCTTTGCTAGTAAATCAAGATACTGAGCAGTGTGATGTTCTTGTACAACACTGAAAAGAAAGCAGAAGTTATGACTTAAGACCATTTGACACTAAAACCTGCAAGGTATGTACACCATTCGATAAAAATAAGTCTGTCATTCCAGTACTGAAGATTTCAACTAATGCAAAGTTTATGTAGTGCACAAATAACATCACAAAATTTGAATGAATTTCTACAATGTTTGGAGTAGATTAGAAATTAAAACAAGCAAGTCTTTTTTATTCCTAAAACAAACTCCGAAATCATCCATCCATACAAACAAACATTATAAAGTCTCTACCAAATAGAGATTCAAACAAAGTCTCTTCAAACCAGAAATTCAAACAAAGAAAACCACAATTCACTTCCTACCTTCCTTCTTCATCTCCTTCATTCTTTTGCGAGCTTCCTTTGCCTCCTTCCAATCGGTGTAAGCAGTCACTATCTCCAGATCCTTGTCCCCTAATTTAGCCATGTATTCTTCAATTTTTTCCCATACACAGATAGTTTTCTTGATTCGCCTCCAAGTACAATACCCATCACCCAACATCTGACCATTGGCACCACAAGATTTGAGCACCCACTTTACAAATTCGAATTATGTCTTTCTGAAGACAGTAAGGAGAGACTCAGAGGCGAATCCAAGAATATAATTTAGGGTATGTCATCGACTATTACTAAATTTGATAGAAAAATAAATGCAAACTACTCTCACATGCAGACTACGTGCAAATTACGTGCATGACAGATCTTAAAACGCCATAACTTTTTCACACAAACTCCGATTTAGGTCCGTAAGATATCCAATCGAAGGTAACTAAGAGCTCTACGATTTCATATAACCTTTTGGGGCAAGGGTATGCCATGGAATACACTATACCGCTCTAAGTCCGCCTCTGAGGAGAGTAGGCATGGTTCCAATGAGCTGGTTATTGATAAGGAACTAGTATACATACCAGCGTGGCTTCAAACACATCTCAAAATTCTTCTGAGTTAGCAATTTGGGGTTGGCTCCCAAGCTAAGAGTAAGACTGCCCAGCCCACAATCTTGGAAGAATTGCATTTTCAGGTGTATAGTCTCTACAGCCTGGGACAAGATACCAGTGTTTTGTTCCGCTGACTGGTAAAAGGTAGTTTTGTCCCACCCCCATTCTTCATATGCAAGTTGCCTCAATTGGATGGTCTTGTAATTTCCTAATGCGAACCCTTCGAGCAGTCGACTGAATGTAACACCTCTTGGGCTGATCGATGCAAGTTTCTTGACCTTTTCAACTGAGTTTTGGAGAGCAGGAGTGATGCTGGCTCGAGGGGTTCTCTTGAGAAAGAGTATGATGGTTTCGTCTATCATCCCTGCAGCTTTCATGATGGATACTCCTACATGAATTTTTTCGTACAACAATACTTTCGAATATGTCACCAAGTATTTCACATCATATGCATTGGTTTTGGTAGGATTTGAAGCATATAGTTCAAGCACTATGTTGTTGTTCTCTTTTATGGTTTCTGCGCTAACATTCTTGAAATGTATCCTCTCCTTCACCGCAGTATTGTAGCATTGGCTTTTAGTGAAGCCAATGCTACCTAATATCCTAATCTTTCCGAGCAACAAAGATGCACTCTTAGCATTCCCTGAGGGATCTGGGTTGATTCCATACTCCCTGAGGCACTCTCATACATCATTCTCTTGACAATTTCAAATCAAACCCAAAGTGATCATAGTGTACAGATTGATTGCACATACTAGGCTAGGTTTTATATGCAAACAAAAAAAGAAAAAGACTTAAATTGTTACTCCAATACATCTTCATGTCGACAAAATCAAACCGAAAGTGATCATAGTGTACAGAGTAATTGCACATATTCGGGTAGGTTTTATATGCAAACAAAAAGAGGAAAAACTTAAATCGTTCACAGGGAATTGCAAGGAAAAAAAAGGAACTTTTTTTGCAAGAAGAAGGGAAAGTTGCTTGAAAGACCTAAATTTATACATCTATTCTCTATTTGGAGGAGAGAGAGAAAAAAAAAAACAAAAAAAACTATTGGTCTTCGGCTGGGAAGAAAAACGGAAAAAAATTGATTACTTGGGAAGAAGAAACGTTTTCTGAAGAACACATCCGACTGATGTGTGTTCAAGAATAAAACAAAAGGATAGGGGCGTGCCTAACTGATAGGCCAACGTTTTGGGGCTTTATTTATCGGTCCAGTTTGTGGCCCGATAAATAAAGCCCGGTAAAAAGGAATGGGCCGAGCCCGATAAAAAGATTTTTTGGAAGGAAAACGTTTGTGTGTTGGTTTGGCTAAATTTTTGAAATGAAAATAATATAAAAAAAGGGTTTTTTTAAGGAAAAGGTTTTGTTTTTTTTCTTCAGAAAAGAGTGGGGTGTTCGTTTGTGTAAGCCAGGGCCGGCCCAATGACTATTGGGGCCTAAAGTAAGAATTGATCGATGTCTTTTTTTCTTTCTTTATGAAAGATATAATAAAAAAAATAAGTAAACATGTTCGTATAGAAAGATTATACTAGACAATATTGAACAAATGAGCTTGAACATCTACTTATAACACTCACAATCTAAAATGAATGATGAAGATTAATTTCTAACAAGACAACCTCCATGGATAAGATGTACCGTCTAGAATTCTATACAAAAATCTAAAATCTTAAGGATTCACATTTAACTATAAACACGATACATTCATGTCAAGTTAAAATATGACAGGTTCAAGATAATTCTACACAGTTACACCAAATTACGCTAGCTTATATGTGACGTCGTGTATGGCTAGCAATTATCATCAACTTATAAAAATTTCCTTACTTCAAATTTTTTTCTAGACAATTTATAGTGTATATTAGTAACCATGATTTTCAATATTGTCAAACATACCGAGACTCATGCTTTTAGTCCATAAACTTCATGGATTATTCTTCGATAAATGATCTTTTTTTAATAAACATATTTGTACATAAATCAGACATCCTAGCACCGGTTGTTAAGATGTGCATGAATTGTTTCTTTTTTTAATAAGACAATATTTATATTCATTAATATTCATCTTTAGAAGCATAGTTTCATTATTTGAATGTCCGAGAAATTGGTTTATAAAATACTAAGATAAGTATGAGATATCAAATCAAACATTCAATGGATTTCTCGTATGTTTGTTTTGCATTCTTTTTGTAATGATCATACATCTATATCCAATATTGGATTTTTTTTCAATTTTGACAGCTTACTTTTCCAGATTATTTTTGTTTGACCATTTCCGTAATGAAGCTGATAAATTGATTGTGATTCCTCAAACAAATACTATAGTGCATTGATATATAAATATTTGCGCTTCTTTTTTTGATATGTTCCATTGTTTTTTATCCTTGTTTTTAATTCACGAATCATTGATAAAACAGAAAGCATTGGGGACCGAGGTCTTGCTCAGTACGGCTTATCACCCGCAGACCGACGGTCAGTCAGAGCGCACTATACAGATCTTAGAGGATATGCTGCGAGCATGTGTGTTGGACTTCCGATGATCATGGGAAGATCACTTACCATTGGCCGAGTTCGCCTACAACAACAGTTATCAGTCCAGTATTGGGATGGCACCATTTGAGGCGTTGTATGGTAGACCGTGCAGATCGCCCGTGTGTTGGGCAGAGGTAGGAGACCGGAGTTTACTTGGTCCGAAGCTTTTCCAGAAGACGACCGAGAAGGTCGCGTTGATTCTGGAGCGGTTAAAGACCGCGCATAGCCGACAGAAGAGTTACGCAGATAGAAGACGTCGACCTCTTGAGTTTACAGTTGGTGATCACATGTTTCTGAGGGTGAGCCCGAAGAAGGGACTCTTGCGGTTCAACCGTGGCGGAGGCAAGTTGGCCCCGCGGTTTATTGGATCTTTTGAGGTTTTGGGCAGGGTTAGAGTCGTTTCCTATCGCCATGCTTTGCCACCGCAGCTTGGGAACGTTCACAATGTCTTTCACGTCTCCCAACTACGGAAGTACATTGTAGACCCCTCCCACGTTATCGAGTGGACGGACATCGAGGTAGCCGATGATGTTTCGTATGAGGATCAGCCAGTTAGGATTTTGGATACGCGAGAGAAAGTGTTGTGTGTCAAGACTATCCCCCTGGTTCGAGTGCAGTAGAAGCACCACGAAGCTGAGTCGACTTGGGAGCGCGAGGATGAGGTTCGCGCGAAGTACCCCAGCTTGTTCGACCCTTGAGGGACGAAATTATTTTAAGGGGGGTAGATTGTAAGAACCGCCCCCGGTCAATCCTGGTCGAGCCGGTGAATCCTGACGAAAGTTGACTTTTTGCCGAAAAAGTCAACTGATGACTCCGGGAGTCACTCGGGACCTTTCCGGGGCCCAGAAAGCTTAGCCGTAATCACGGTTACCTTAGTTTGGTCGTTTCCTTTCTAATGACTGTAATATTGGAAAAGTCAAGTTTCGATCAAAACAGGGACTTTTTATCGACAAATCCTAATTAATTTGAGGTGCTGGATTTTTTCCTAAGGGCTAAGTGGTCCCCACTAGGACACATGTCCTTAGTGGCTTGGAGGAGAAGAAATGGGTCTTCAATGACCCATTTACCCTCACAAAAGCCAAATGAGAAGGATTGGACCGAAGGGCATTTTTGGACTTTCATCAAACAAGGTTTTTAAAGCAATTGGGAGCATATTTCTCCTCATTATTTGTGCTGGCCGAATTTAGAGAGAGAGAGAGAGGAAGAGAAGAAGGAGCTTTGAAGCTTGAAGGAGAAGAAAGGTGCAAAAATGGAGTCTTGAGCTTGAATTCTTTCCGAAAACCCTCCAAATCGTCATCTTCTTCATCCCCATTCCACTTTTAAGGTAAATCCTTCATCCATTTTCGTTTTTCTTGAGAATTGATTCATGGGTTTGGAAGGAAGAGCTTGTAAATGAATGGGTTTCATTTTATTTTGAGGTTTGAAGCTTAGATGATCCAATTTTGGAGTAAATAGGTTGCTTTTGTGTTGGAAATCAATTGTTGTTGATGTTTTGTTGAAGACCCATCATGGGTATTGGATAATTAAGGGTTTTGGAGGTGTTTTTTTGGAGGTTTGTGATTGATAAAAATGGAGTTTTTGGAATGAAATCCCGTGAAAAGGAAGTTGGGGGAAGAAGAAGGTCGGAACCCGTCAGACCCGTCACGTATCCATGACGGGCACCGTGACGGGGGACGGGGGACGAGAGACGTCAGATATTTTTGATCGGGTTTTTAAGAGAGGAGGTGAATAATTTGAGAGTGAAAGTTAAGAAAGAATTAAGAGGTAATTGGGAGAAGTGTGCGTGGTTTGATGAATGGGGAATGTGTATTTACATGTGAGGAAAAATTATTTTTGGTTGTTTTAATTTTGTATTTAATTTAATTAAAAAAGAAAAAAATAATTGTTGCAATTCGGACAGTTATCAACTGTTCGAATTTTTGTTACCTTGCACTGCCACATGTCGCTCATTCATTTAGCGCATGCCACTCACGGTTCGTAAACCAATGACTCACAATTGTGAGTTGCAGTTCGCGTATCGAATGCGACACGCGTTTTAGTGGTTCGCGATTCGCGCACCACGCACGCTACAACAAACGATCCACAAATCATAAACCACTAAAACGTAAACCACGTTTCGTGGTCTGGAAAAATGGTGCGCGCGTTGTATTTGCTCTTATGGTGATGATTGTAACCTGGATTGTAATATTTCGTTTACTTCTCCCATATTCATGACTTTTCCTCTTGTTAAGGACACACTTCTCTTTTTTTTCCTTCTAACTTGTCTTCCCATCCAACTTGTTATGGCTAGGCACTGCTTCTTTATAAGATAACCAGTTATGCAGACGACACGAAACCGAAAAGGGTAACTACAAGGACTACGAGTCCCTATATGAAAACTGTGTTCATAACCTCCGACGATACTACTTTTTCAGTACCTTTTAGCCATGTATTGAAAATCAGATTCTTTACCTACGTTACATGGACCCGACAGAAGAACCACTTACATAACAAGGTTGATCCGTCCAACACGAATTGGTAGCATCAACGAGTGCTCAACAATATAGTGATACTACCACTTTAGATCCAATCAAAGTATTCGTCTTTCTCCACCCTAACTTAAGGGTAATATTAATAATTATAATTGTAACCTTTAAAAATACCTTTGATACGTAACTAAGTATTGTGATCATTTCATTCCATGTACTCTCAATAAATTTGCCTAACATAACAAGCCATTCACAACATCCAACATATAAATTAATTCTCCATATAAACTATTTTCATTGATTTTTAAAAGATGCAACATTTATTTCATTCATTAACATAAGTAACAACATTGTGCAAACTAGCTAGTCACTCATATGATAGCAAATATATAAAAAAATAAAAATAAAAATCAGCTTACCAACATAGAACTTAGGAGTCATGCTTTCCTAGTACTAATAATGAAGAAAAGAATAACCAACACCTACCAAAGTTCAAGGTTCCACATAGAAATGAACTAACATTAGGCCTCTAAAACCAACACAGAAACAAACTAATTTTTGAACAATTCGAGACAAGACTTATCCTTATCCAAGTCACAGCTCCAAAACTTCTTGTAATACTCTGCATACGTGTAGTCCCGATACACAGCTCCTGACCCGTCATCAGTAAGCTCTTTCGGTGGACTAATCAAAGCGTCATCATGAGGACACATGAAGGAAGCTACAGACATCCTCGGATGATCCGAGTTCACGATTGCTCTATGCCACACACTCTTATATCTCCCGTTACTCAACGCCTGTTTTGTTTTCTCAAAGGTTATTACAAAACATCCTTAAACAAATCACAACAATGATTCGTCAACAATAACGTACGTGACTATATATATGTACCTGTAATTGGTCGCCGATGTTGATGACAAAAGCGTCCGGGTGAGGATTGACCGCGAGCCACTTGCCATCTTTAAGCACCTGAAGGCCTGCTACTTGAAGGTCTTGGAGAAGAATGGTGAGGGCGTTCGGGTCGGTGTGACCCGGTAACCCGTAAGTCAATTCGGGTTCGGGGCATGGAGGGTAGTAGTTGACCGCCATGTGTTGACCTTGCTCTCCCAACACTCTCTTCATGTGCTCTTTCTCGAGCCCTAAGCTCTCTGACATCAGCTCTTGCAGCTTAAAACCCAGCTCTCGAACTTCCGTACAATATGCACTCACAATTTCCCTATAAAGCCAGATAAAACGTAATTAATTATTTTAATTAATCGATGATTACGCAATCAAGATGAAACTATACGTCATGCACTCTTGATATCAAACTAAAAAAATGAAACTATCGTACGAACAAAACTATTATTACTGAAAAGCCCTCGACAAGCAAAATCGAGTATTTGAATCTTGTCCCTGGCCCACCACCATTTTCCAGACGCTTCTATAATATTTATTTATGGACCCTAATAATTAATTGTGTAGTGGGTGCAACGAACACTTGGCGCCACGTCAGTAAATCGGTAACCCAATCACACGCTCCACCGATTCAAATTATTCAATGACCCGCACTGACGTCAACGCGCATCCTCTGCATGACGTCATGTAAACCAACGATCAACGGCTCGATGGAGTTCGAATCCCGTCAGTCGACTCGGGATGATATTTTATTGGGATTTTAAAATATCGCCGCACATGATGTTGACGTGGCCCACTTTCACAGAGTTGATGTCCGTAAATTCTTATATTTATAATTTACTTATATTCCCAATATTGATACAATAATCTCATTCGTTTAGCATATGTTTTTACAGACAAAAATTACTCGTATTTCAATGGTAAATAATTTATGTTCAAAAGATTCCATTTATTTAAATAATATATTTCTAGAAAGAAAGCAATTATTTTCTAAAAAGTAAATGGAGGGTGTCCCTCCTCATTTATACCAGCATGTGGTCACATGGAGTTTATAGTTGTTGCTTCTCAATAAAATAAATAAAGAAAAAAGGTTGAATATTCTAGACCTATTTTTTTTAAATATAATACATATAGTAATCATTTAATGTATCACCACTTCTTCTATAGTCTTTGGTGATTTATTCGAATTAGCCTTAAGAAAAAGTACCATTAATTAGTTTATAGCTATGCCTTTGACAATGAGGGTAGGCTCTCTCTTTACCAAACAATGCATTGATATTTATATGTACGTGCTTGTCTGGTATGCATGAAAACACTGATCTATATATCAACTTGTATGATATTTTCGTCATTAATAGATCTGTCCTAGGTCTGTACTTCGTTTTGTCATAATCTGAGTCAGAATCTGAGTGTCCTAGGTACTTTATAAGATATTTTATAATAAGTTAGCTACATGACATGAAGTTTGAAAGGTGTTACTTATTTTATCTGAGAACTGTAAGATATCATTAATCATTACCAATTATAATATAATAAACTCATGTTTATGAGAATAATCGAAGAGAGAGTAAGATGAGGGGCAAAATGGTAAAAATGAGCTTACTTGAAGGAAGAAGGGTTAGAGGGCCATTCAGGGGTGTACTTGGTAAGAGGATAGCAATGGAGCCTGAGATAGTCCCTCCAGTTGTGAACCTTCTCCTTGTTGACATTAAAGCTCGTGGAGAGTCTCATGGTCTTCGAAGGGTCATCAGAGTACAGCTTCATCTTCTCCTCCAATGGTAGCTTGAAGAACTCATGAGCCACTCCCAACATTTTTGACACCCCTTCCTTGCTCACCCCGTGATTTATCACCTTCATCAACAAAAAAATACACACACACCGAGCCCTAAATATAATGAATACTCATATTTAAAGACACGAATCTACAAAAATAAAGTGCGAGTGTATTATTATACCTGAAAAAACCCGTATGTCTCGCAGGCATCGCCGATTTTTCGGACAACTTGGGCACGGTCGGGGCATCCGAGGTCGATGACGGGGACGTTTTCACACTGGGAAACCTCGGAGAGACGAGGACGGTCGGATTCGGGCCGGACGTAACTTTCCGGTAAGTTATTGTGCTTCACACCGGAGGAGAGCACCATGGCATTCATTAAGGTTGTGGTGGTGAGGACGGCGATAAACTAAACGAAAAGATAGTTTTGTTTAAGGAGCTACAGCCTATAACAAGTCTATGTAAGTATCGACTTGTTTACAACGTTAGGTCTTTATATATAAAAATGTACAGAGTGGTACTTCTGTAATTTTGTTCCCGAAGTTATCATAGTAGCAGCTATTGAAACAGTTGTGAGGGCATGTGCAAATGAGGTCAATGAATATTGGGTTGAACCCTTGAGGTTGAGGCTAGGTTAGATCTAGAAGCCACTTATTATTTTTCTTGCACGTGTCCGTATATAGTTGGTTGGTGGTTTGTTGCCTGTCAAAAATTAAGTAGGTAAAATAATCTATTTTAACCATTTCTATTAAAATGAAATAAATGTGACAGAAAACGCGCAGCTCTCTCTTTCTCTGCTTTTAGGGTTTGAGTGCGTTTTGCGAAAAACCTTGAGTTTCCATAGCGTTTTCGAGCGATCAGGAAGGTGGAGGGTATGGTTTCGGGGACGGGGTTCATATGGGACCTTGTCTCTCGGAGCAGGGCAGCCGAGACTCGAGCTATAGCTCGGGCTTGGAGAAGGCGGAGGGGGAATCGTTTGGGGACGATCTCATGCTCTCGCCCGGTGTGATGACGGACAGGGAAGACGGCGAACAGGGGTTTCAGCCGGTGTTCTCGGTCGGGGGAAGGGAGGCGAGGGCGCCGGCACCGCCGATGCAACTTGCGACCCGACATCTGGAAGAAGATGGTTGGGTCGCGGGTGGACAGGTCCAGTTGGGGCCGGTCTGCCTTTGTCGCACTCCGGCAAGGGGCCCTCGGCCGAGAGGGTTGGGAAGCTGCACGGGGCGGCGGGGAGGAGTGATGGGTGGTGTCCGGAGTGGGGAAGGCGGTGATCGGTCTGGAGAGGGGGGAGATCTTGTTCCCAGACGATCGCCGGCCATGGGGAAGGACGACACCCCTTTTCAGCTTTCATCGGACACGGCAGCCACGCTGGAGGAGTCGCCGAAGGCGGTTGCTTAGAGAAGAAGGAAGGGTCAGGGGCTGGCGGCGGCTGACGTTGCTAGGGTTTTGGTGGACCGGGATGGGGAGCATGTGGGCCTGGGCCCGTCGCTATTTGGCAAAAAGAGGGCGGAGAGGGAGGAGGAACCTACTGAGGAAGAGTCATCGGCGTCGAATGTGGCGTCACCTACAGCGGCGGGGGGCTTCAAGCACCCTCGCCTCCAGGAATGAGTCCGGCAGGGGCCAGGGAGGGTTTGGTCGGCTGTACCTTCTCCCTGGTGTATAGGTGGCATTGGTATCACCAACAGCTGATGTGTTACTACCCTACCACTTCGGGGTCAGCATTCCCGCGTTCAGGAGCCCTACCATTATCAAGCAAGGGAGGACGACGCACGCTGACATACCGGGGGAGTAATTGGTCCACCGTTGTTTGTTTATCCTCTGATCTGCTCGGTCAGTCTCTTTTGGTTGGGGTATACTGTATCGGTATCCACGGATGCTACAACAGTCCCACATCCCCGACCGCAATTATGATACAGAGCACATTTAAGTTTTATGCACTTGTCTTTCCAATTATTCTAGCTTGGATTATGTACGGTGATCTCCCTCTGCGGGGTCACCGAGTTATTTTACAATAATGAATACCTCCATTTCCTTTCAAAAAAAAAAATTAAAATGAAATAAGGAATATTGTTTTTTTTTATCCTTTTATGGGAGGAACCTTTACTTCATTTTTAATATTTGAATGGTATTTATTATATTATGGAACATATCGGAACATATTTTTTTATTTTGAAACGATGATGTTATATTTATTATTTGAAATGGTTTAGAATATAATCAAGTGCATCCGTAATAAGGAATACAGACCACAACTGAACAAGTACAGAACGGACTTTCATAACCAATTAATGGGTTACTCCGTTCGTTGTCTTACAAATATACTCAAGTTTAACATCCTCGAGAGCAAAGAGTTTGGATCGACATTCATCAATGATTCGACCCATAGGGGAGAAAAGAGGTGTACTCCCCTTGAGCAGGTGCATTATTACTGTGCATCGCTACGTAATAGTACTTTTGACCGATTATGTGTTCGGACCCACTGGAGAGCTTGCATAATTGTCTGTGATTCTGCGAATTCAGCCCCAAGGTGGCCTGACATTATGCCATTTCGGTCTTCCAGAACAACACCTTGGTTCGATCTACAGATCCAACTCCAACCCATCTGACCTGTATCAGCGAAGGTAGCTCCATCCACATTGATCGTTGACCATGACACCGTGGGTGGTTGCCAACCCCTTTGTTTGATCAAATTAGGTGTAACAAGCTTCAACCGTTACATCTGAGCTTCAGTCCAGCTATGTTGGTGACTTTGGACTGTGGCAATAATATTTGGAGGCTCCGTTTGGGTGTGTTCCCATATAAGTTCATTACGTACTTTCCAAATCTCCCATACCGTCATTGTTATTCTGCTCTTGGTAGCCATGTTCGGTACTACCATTATAAGTGTGAGCCGGTATCAAGAGTATAATGAGGGAGGATCGAGACCTATAAATTAGATAGAGCCCAAACCATTTCGCAAAAGATCAATGCATGAGAAGGTGTGATGTTGTCTCACGGTCCTCTTGACATAACGGGAAGATCTCCAGAATTAGTTCATGTTTTGTCGGGAGATTAGCCGCTACCTGAAGAATACCCGATAGGGCCCTCCATAAAAAGATCTTAATGCGGGGATGTATATCCATACCCCACAAGCCTGTCCAAACTATAACTCCCCCCTGCAGAGTGCCATCTTCCAGTTTCTCGAGATAAAGCCTTGTATCCCCCCTTGCATGTGTAAAACCCCCGCACATTGTGTGTCCAATACCATTTATCAGTATGGTTGGGTCTCGGTGGGGGTACCTGCAATATTTCTTCAACTATCCCCTAAGGGAAATTCTGGTGCAACTTGGCTTCATTCCACTAAGCCCCCTGATTTGTAATAAGGTCGGACAACATCATATCTGGTGTGACAGCCGAATAATGGGGAAATTCCCAAGCAGCCACGTGTGCCCTCAACTGAGGTAGAACTCCCATCCTCAATGGTCCAGCGTAAACCCTGCTAGAGCAAAGGTTGAATCCAATCGTGTTGTCGTTTCTTCTACGTCGGAGGTTGAAATAGAGACTAAGGTCGTCGTCGTTTCTGCTACGCCTGAGGCCAGAACAAGGACTGAGTTATTTCTCCATAACCTTCCATATATGGAACAATTTCTGAGTGGGTTCGAAATACGCTAGGATCCTTTGGGTAAATTGTTTTGGTCTCCGCTCTTAAGAGATCGACCCAGAAAGTTTTTTTTTGGGGGTTTCGTCGAGTTCAGGACCATGGAATCCGTCTTACAGGTCAATGGGTTTAAGTATAATGAGTATGTGTTATTCGTTGCTCTTGCTTGTCCTGGAAAAGGTAGAATATGGTCGTTTATTCTGCAACCAAAGTACTTTGTTCAGAAGATTGAAACAAAACATGTCGGTGGTGGAGCATACGAAGGATTTGGTGCGGGTGAGATCGAATTCTTCTTTGTTTTCTTCCTAGCTGTTCGAGGCGCCGTGTTTGCTAGGGTCCTAGAGATCTATCAATGTAGTTTCAATGGTTTTTCCAAAACCTTCGTTGTCGTTCCTGGTTGCAGGGAGGATTGTCAATATCCAGCTCGTACGGGAGTATCTGTATTTGAACAACCGTCACCTGTGATTGTTCCAATCCCTAATCGTGATTTACATGTTTGGTCGGATTTGGGGTTTGGATTATACGATCTAGCTTTGATTTCTCCAGTGGCAAAAGATCGTGTGCGTTTGGTCTTGAGGCCTAGTTGGACTTGATGGATCCAATCCATCAGTTGGAGGATCCTCTAGTGAATTTGGGTTATCAAGCAGTCATCATATCATATGGTGCTATAGTGTTCTATGCTTCTCGATCTCGCAGAGTTGAGCGATTTTGTTGAAGGTGAGTACAAGGGAATTGTGTCATGTTCTCAAGTGTTACCTATCTCGATGGACCCCGTAGTAATCCCTGGGTTGAGTAACTCTCTCGAGTGTGTTGTTTCGACGGAATTGACCTTTCCAAATGGGGAACATGGGTGCCCTTGGAAGGATTCCGTCCTTAAATCCTCGACTGTTAATTGTCGAATTACTAAGAAACACACATCTTTTTGTACTGTGACTTACTCTTCCAAGATTACTACTTGGTGTATGAGTCGAGAACGTGTTGTCAAAGCAGCACTTTCGGCTACGGATCTCAAGGCTTCCCAAGACCTTCGGGCTTTCAAAGAGAAGGTTTATAACGGTGGAGGTTGATCTCGGTTTTCTTGGGAGTTTTTTTGTTTGATTATTCGTTTCTTGCCCAAAAAGCAGAATCTAGGTCAAGTAAGTCACAGAATACCAAAAAAGTAAGCAGAGTAAGAAGGGGAAGACATTGTTTCAAGCACCTTTTAGGAGTTGATTTGTAATTGTGGCCTGGTCCTTTGACCCCTTAACGCTTTCTATTTCGAAAAAATTATCTTTTTTTAATAAACTTGCGAGCTGATAAAAAAACAACGTCAAAATTAATCATGATCCTCCAAACAACTTAATACCATGTCTTCTAGAGCATTTTTTGTGACGTTATCTTGAAGATCCCTCTCCATATGATCTATCGACACGAGAGTTAGAGTAAAAGTGTCGCACTTAAAAATTTTTATCAGTGCTTTATACAATGCTCAAACTCAATCTGGGTCAGGGCGAAAATACAATTATATTGCAAGAACAAATGGTAACAGAACTGTATGGATGGGAGAGAAACAAAACCAAAAATGTGTGGAGAGTGTTGAATCAAAGAGAAAATCAAATCTGTAATATTCGTATTTATACTTATTTTTAGGAACTTGTTCTCAATATAAAATATCCTAAATTCTCTTTGTGTAGTTTGATAATTTCGAATCAATCGACGATGTGACATTCTTTTATAGGTTGTTTTGGATAGCAATAGGAGGCCGGGCTCTTAATGTCACTATAGTTGATGAGTTCAACACCTCGACTAAGTCTTTTGTGGGGCACAAAATCGACTAGCGTTTTACAATGCAGGACATCTACTTTGGAGCGACTTACCGTCGAAAAAGACCCCAAAAAATAAATATAGTAGGTGCCCACGGGCACAAACACATCCATTCATGAATTTTAGCAGCCTAAGAAAGACAAGGAATCGAGTGTAAGGAGATAAAAAGGCGGTGAGAAACAAATCAGGGCACTGGCCATGTCCTATCGGCCAAGGGTAAGGGTGGCACCGACATTTCATAGAGCCACAATTTGACGCCCTAATTTCTTCCATGTGCAAATTTATGCGACTGCAAAAATTCCAGTGTATTACGCTTCACACAACACCTTGCCTTTTCAATTTTATCATCTACTCATCATTGTGTGGTCCAAACTGTACCTTATCAACATTGCTACACATTACTGTCATCTTTGTTGATAGAATAGTTCACGGACAAAAAAATCACCATCCGTGTGATATGTGATCATGATTTTACATCATTACTTGGATATGAGACATTTTAGCATACACGTAAAATTAGACAAAACATAAATATATAGTACGGGAAAATAAGAAGGAAATATGAGAGACATTTTATTTGAACTCGTACTGCAGTGGCCCGCACGTGACTTTTGCGTACACTACTGGCTGACAAGTTAATCAATTTTTATGTCTACGTTTAATTTTATATTACTTCGCGTAATGGTTGTTCGTTAGAGGATAGAAAACGACGTCAGACTACTTACGTCAGCGCGATGAGTCACGCGCTCATTTTAATGGACAGGCTCTACGCCTATGAGGCTACGGTGGGTAAGGTTCAACTTCCAAGGACCTCGTTCATCCTCGCTAGACACATCAAATCGCATATCGTGGTATTAATAGAACAATTGGTTCCAAAACGTATGGTTTCTTTTCAAAATGTTTTTTATTTTTTTTGTTATGGGGGTCTGTGGTCATTAATCTTGTCCCCTTCTCCTCCGCTCTTACCACTTCTCCAACATAACTAGTAGTAAAACCCAATCAAAAATGCCCTCTGACCTTTATTGTCTCTCGCCTATTAAATTACCGTTTATTTTCGGTCCGTCTAGTAAGTGGGGGACTATAGATCCTATTAAAGAATCTCAAAGTCATCACCAAGTACTGTCACAAACTCCTGCATGAAATGGTGTACGTCCACGATAATAACCTGTCAATTGTGGTGGATTCCCGCAGCCTACCTCCACGCAAGCAGTCTGCTAAAGGCGACGAGATCAAATATGCTCTACAATGGATCCTGTTTGATCTGCCAGTGCGATATGGAACCCGGGGACCCATTAGGGCATGACCGTTGTCCTTTATCCCGCCTCATCTCTATCACCAAGGGGTCAACACCACATTTGAACCCAAGAGAGAACAGGAAACCAATCGCCTAAATTGGTACAGGGAAAAACTCCAACCTACAATCGCGCTCACATCGGACCGCTGGTCTCGATCCAATGAACCCTACACATGGACAAGGGTCCACCACCATGTGCGGATCCTATCCTACCCGCTCCACCCTACCCCACACAAGTTGAACCCTAATCGATTCCCGAGAAGGCCTGAAATATTGTTGAGAGTTCGTCTAGCGATGGACATATGCACATAAGGGATCCCGTTGATCAGCACAACAAGGATCCCCACTATTACCCATCCCCTCTTGGGTCAACCGCCTCTCCAACCCCTACCCACCAGACCTCGGAGCCCCGTTGATACTTCTCCTCCCCGGGGTCGGATGAATCCGACACCCACATCCACAACAACAAGAACTCCACGGATAATTTTGAGGATGTAAACCGCGATGGGGATGTAGCGAGGTACATTGGTTTGCCTCGCGGGTCACCATGAATCAACCAAGGGCTCATGGATACCACTGAGTTTGAGGAGCCACATTCTGTCCTTTGTGAATTAGTACTCTTTTGATTCCCAACCTCCTCCTTTTCTTGGCATACTCCTTGATCGACTGATACGACATAAGAGGTTTGTTCAAGTCGAGAAGGGGAAAGCCTCGTGGATATGCAGTGCTAAGCACGATTTTAAAAAGTAAGGAATAACTCCATGAAATAACGGTTCTTTGACTTTCATTTTCACATTCTACTATTCTGACTTATTTTTTCACATTCTAACACAATTTGTAAAAATTGACGTTAGTAGAATGTAAAAAAAATAAGTAACCATACATTTAGGATGTGAAAAAATAAGTTAGAATAATAGAGTGTGAAAATGAAAGTCGAAGAACCATTATTTCCTCGATTTATCCCAATAAGGAACCACCCCTAGTATTTCTCTGGTCTTTACTGGATACTTAGTTATACGATTAGTGTTTCAATAGTCACCAAAATTGTATCTCATCCTGCTTGTTCAATTCCAATTTTGTACGTTCCTTAATCCTATGACGACCTTTTAATCTTTATATTAATAAAAGTTTCGTCCATATGCTCTAAAATAATATATTTTACCTATCATTTCACATTATGACATTGGTTTTCATAAATCAGTAAAACCTAGTATAGAAATGACGAAATTCATCTAATTTTATGGATGCATTTGTTTGAATACTCGAGCCACGAAAATGTATTCGTAGAACCATAAATTTTTGAGAGTTTATACAACGAAGGGTCGACCATAATTAAAATTTTCAAGTGAGGAAAAGGCGAGGGCTAAAATTGACGTTAACCTGTACCTTTACGTTAGGTTATAATTTTTTTTTGAAAACTCACAGAAAGGTGAAGCATAGTTAGTACGTGAGGAAGTATATTACTCCTTAATTTTATTAGCAAGAGTTAAATATCGAAACTTATTCTTAAGTATTGGTCACGAACACTACAATACCTAACGTTTCAAAATGACAAATACACTACCTTAAGTATTGGTCACACATTTTTTTTAGTAAAAATGGACGGAATATTACATTCTGTTAGTCATATGACCTCAAGTGTCGTATAATGGATGGTAAAATGACATTTTTCCCTTTACGTATTTGACCTTCATGCATTTTATAAGGAACAATAACGAAGGTGCAATGATAATGTTCCTTATAAACTATATATATGTCAAATAATTAAGGAAAAACGTCATTTTATCATCCATTATACGATACTTGATCCTATTGTCATCTGCTTGGTCCATGTCTTTTCTGATGTACTTCTTTTTACACTGCGATCATGTTTGTACCTCTCGCTCAAAAAGAGGATGGACTATCTGTTCCATACCCGATACTCCAACTTGCTCCACCATAGGCCCATTTTTGTCTTAAATAGAACTATCTAATTGGAAAAAGGACATTTATTTTTCTCCTTCAGTTGGGTGTAGGGCTATAAACACACATGAGCCTAATTCTGAGCAGCCCAATAAGCCCAGTTACTTTGAGATCGGACTCATAGAAGTCCAACTGTTCAACACGTAAGGGCCTGTAGAAGTCCAATTGTTCGTAACAGACGGTCCGTGGACTTGGTCGCGCGAAGTGTGCTATTAGTCGTCAAAGCTTGTGACGATTTATAGCACTCGGTTCAGGACTTGACTCGGTAAGTGCAACGATGTCGTATCGTTGAATACAGTTCCACTTACCGTTCTTACAGTCCACAAGTCACGGCTCCACTCCACCTACCTTCTCTCGCAACGACCATTCAATTTTCCTGGAAAATTCAACGACTTCCCCAAATAATAAACCCTAAGCCCTCTTTCAATTTTCCCTGAAAACAAACACTCCCTCACTCTCCCGCTTTTACGAGGAAGAAACAAAAATGGAGAATTCGACCCGAGAATCGCACCCCCGATCCGAGAACTCCGTTACCTATGAGTCACCGTACCCAGTCTACGCCATGGCCATCTCCTCCGCCCCCTCCCGCCACAACCACCGCCGAATCGCCGTCGGGAGCTTCATCGAAGACTACAACAACCGCGTCGACGTCCTCTCCTTCGACTCCGACGCGCTCTCCGTCAAGACCCACCCTTCGCTCTCCTTCGAGCACCCCTACCCTCCGACGAAGCTCATGTTCCACCCCAACGCCCCCTCCACGCTCGGCAAGTCCTCCGATCTCCTCGCCTCCTCCGGCGACTACCTCCGCCTCTGGGAGGTCCGCGATTCCTCGATCGAGCCCGTCTCGGTGCTCAACAACAGCAAGACCAGCGAGTTCTGCGCCCCGTTGACCTCCTTCGATTGGAACGAGATCGAGCCCAAGCGAATCGGGACCTCCAGCATCGACACGACCTGCACGATCTGGGATATCGAGAAGGGCGTGGTGGAGACCCAGCTGATCGCTCACGACAAGGAGGTCTACGACATGGCCTGGGGCGAGGCTAGGGTTTTCGCTTCCGTTTCCGCTGATGGGTCTGTGAGGATCTTCGATTTGAGGGACAAGGAGCACTCCACGATCATATACGAAAGCCCTCAGCCGGACACGCCCCTGCTCAGGCTGGCTTGGAACAAGCAGGATTTGAGGTATATGGCCACCATTTTGATGGACAGCAATAAAGTTGTGATTTTGGATATCCGGTCGCCCACCATGCCCGTGGCGGAGCTGGAGAGGCACAATGCCAGTGTCAATGCCATATCTTGGGCTCCACAGAGTTGCAGACACATTTGTTCCGCCGGAGATGATATGCAGGCTCTCATTTGGGAGCTGCCCACTGTTGCTGGGTCTAATGGGATTGATCCGATGTCCATGTACTCTGCTGGATCGGAGATTAACCAATTGCAGTGGTCAGCTGCTCTGCCTGATTGGATCGCGGTTGCATTTTCTAACAAAATGCAGCTTTTGAAGGTTTGATACACTTCACATTTGTGACTGTATCAAATTGTCTCTTTTCTTGTTTAGATAGGTCTTATGTTTCACATTACTGTACTAGTTGTAATACCCATGTTAACCCAATGCAGCCTTTGATGTGTGAATAATCTCTGTATCCAGATTTATGCTTGTTTTGTTCTAAATTTGGTTACTTCAGAGGCCTTGTTAGATTACTGGTTCTGTGCAATCATTTATTCATCATTCTGCATCACGTACAAAACTAAAAGAATATGATTTTGAGATATGTTCTGTATAAACCAGCAGTGTATGATTTTGTTCATAACACATTCACATGCTAATTATACAAGAAATGCTAAAACTAACTGCAGCTAGTCCTTGGTCAAAGGATAAAAATACATAAAAGATATGTGCTATAACAAAATTTGAGTACTACACAATGCTATGTATGCATTTCTGGTCAGCATCGGAGTCCAAGGTGATTGATTTTCTGGGCACTATTGTTAGCATCTTCGGACTTCATTGTACATTCATTCAGGTACATCTTCTATGACCATTGAAATCTTGAGTTCATCTTCCATAATGTGGGAGGATGATTAACTAACTGTCTAGTGAGTTTGCAAGTTGGTTCTCTGATTCTGCAGGTGGACCATCAGATTGCACTTGCCGAACAAACTGTCCTTTTACTCTGGGCCGCTGTTCTGCAAGTTTCTTTCTGCTCTCATACCGAACCTGTGGACAATATCACTTCCTTGGTAAGAAAATTTTCTATTCACAAGGAACAATAGCAGCTCTCACATTCCTAGTATTGACTACACATTGCTACTATAATCCAATATGAAGAAAATAGGATCCCGTATGGTTTCTAAAGAGGTTGTGATGATGAGAATAGTTTTATACCTTCTTCTCGAAACATCTATCTTTGCGCTTCAAACGGAACTTGGTTAGAGCCGCTTCTCTTTGGAGAGATCTATTAGAGTTTCCACCCTGGGAGGATAAACCTTCCTCATTCTTGTTCTCCCCAGCAGTTCTTGCAGCTGCAGCAGCAACCTGGTCAGGATTGCTGTTGCTACCCGAAATGCTTCCATACCCAATGCTGTTGAGATGACTCGTTGCTCCATTACAGAAACTGCTACTTCCACTCTGATCTGTGGGAATAGAAACATGTCTACAGTCTTCGGAAAACTCCATGCCACGCTCATGATTGTGATTGGTGCTATTGTTGACATTTTGACCGTGCTTAGTAAAGAGATGCTCTGAATTCACTTGAATGACGTATCCCTGATGGTTTGCTGAGCTTGGACTAGGAGATGGTGATGGAAGTGATTGTGTACAAAATATTGAAGGAAGGGCAGGACCATAATTGGAGGATATGTTGTTATATTTCACCTCTCTTATTGCAACCGGGACAGGAAATACTCTCTGTTGAGATCTTGAAAGTGGAACATCAGATTGTTCAGACAGGTCAGTTGCCAGAGATAGGGTATTATGTTGGGAAGTTAAAATGGGACTACAGGTTTCAGCTCCACTTTCGTTCTCTCTGATACGGTCACAGGTTTGTGTTGCAGGTAGATGTTTCAGTGGCTTGCTAGCGTACCTGAGTATATAAAATTTTGAATTCATCAGGAAAATGGAACTACTAAGACACATAACCTTTACTTTTATTACAAATATGATCAGAAACGAATAATTACCGAGAGAAAGCAGAGGCATCAGAATGCTTGATCATATGCCTTTTTTCAGTGACCTGGTTCTCAAACTCAAAGGTACTAGAATGAGATCTTTTCAAGGATAGATCCAACTTTGGAGAAGAATCAATCTTGATTGCACTTGAAGTATTTTTGTAGCTACAGCTTTGATAATTGTTAAATGCTCCAATAAGGTCAATGGCTTCTCTACCAGAGTTGACAAGTTCATCGTTGTTGTCACTAGCCTCACTTGCAATATTAGCATCCCTTCCTTGACTTTCTGACTCTGTGTTCTTGCTAGGAGCAGTATTAGCATGCTTATAAGAACCCTCAGCTGCTCCTGGAATAGCTTCACTTTCTTCCTCAACTCTTTCTGTATTTCTCTGCACTGAACCTGTGTAACTGCTTGAATCATTACAAGCGTCATTGTTTTCAAAGGTGCATTCGACCTTTCTCTCTGCCTCGCTCTCCATCTGGGCTTGGTTTGCACCAGAACTTACCTGCTACAAAAATCGGAAGGATATCAATACCCAGTTGCAGTTATAAATAGAGATCAGAGAACAAGATGGAGTTTTTTTTCTTCTTACAGATTGTCTTCTCCAAACATGTTGCCACAAATTTCTAAGCTCATTTCTCCTGATAGGCTTCACGAGATAATCAGCAGTGCCTCTCAACATGCAGTTGTAAACTGTACTAACTGAATCCTGTGAAGACATCACTGCATAATCATAGAGGAAAGACGTTATAATCCATCCAAAGGATGATCATTAAGAAGTTGTAATTTGTCATATGATATCGTACTTATGACGGGAATGTTTTTGCAAATATCATGCTCCATGATTAGGGTAAGAAGAGCACATCCAGATATTGAGGGCAAGTCCACTTCTGTCAATATAAGGTCTATTTCATTTGGCCTAGCCTTCAGTATTTCCCATGCCTTCAAGCCATCAGCAACAGATGCAACTGTTCAAACAAATAATTTAAAACTATTCTTATTAGTTACAAGAGTCATGCATCTAAAGATTACAAGTCCTCAGCAAATCTCAATAGGCCTAAACAAGTAACATGAGCAACAACAAATTTTAATGGAGATGTTAATATGCTAAATCCAAAAAGATTCATACAAAACCATTTCCTACAGATGTCCATAAAGTGTGATCTCACTTACAATTCCACTACAGAGTACACCAAACTTAGAATTACATGTTCTTACAATGTTAACTACACATACAAGGGAACTTATAACATCAAATCCTAATTACTTCTGAAAATTAAAGCATCTAAAAGCTAAAAATAGAAGAAGACCACCCCAATTGGCTTTGAAGCTTAAATTCTTAACTATATGCAAATTCAAAAAACAAGATTAAGTTGTACCAAAGCAATGCCCAAATCTTCAACTCAACAAAACCATACATGAACAAAACAAAACCCATTTCACATCAAAAACGAAAACCCAACAAAACCCAGATACCCAATCGATCAAAAAATGCACAAATCAACCAAACGACCACTCAGATCAAATTCGAAGTAAGAACCCAATTCACCCTCAGACTCGACAAAACCATACAAATCCCAAAAAAACAACAAAAACGCACCTCTGTAGCTACATTTCCTGAGAAGCACAGAGATAATCTGCCTGGTCGAATCATCAGCTTCCACCAGCAAAACCCTCAGCGACATCCTCGGCAAAAACCTCTCCCACTTCACCACAGAACTAGACCCACCTTCCCTCGTCTCCTCCACCGCCATATTGCTCAGACCCATCTCTTCTCCACTCAACACAGCCTCTCCCATGTCTTCTCTCGAGCCTCTTCGGTTTCGGTAGGCAAAAAATCAGAGCTCACCCTTTCAAACAAAAACTCTTTTTTTCTGATAAAAGATCCTAAAAATATCTTTTAAACCAGAAACTCACGACTTCTGTAAATCTCGTTCTTAATCGAACGGTCCTCTTTTCGAAACTGACGAAGATCTGACGGTCCCAAATAACGGCGACCAATAAATATCTAGAGAGAACTGCTGCCTGTGGGACCCGGGAGTGCCACGAGGGCGAGAAGCGGGGGAGGATCAGAAGGCCAATAGCCATTGGGTGGTTGTGTGGTGGATACGAAGACAGGATATTTATGTGTGGGGCCAGGATGGGCCCACGTGGAAATTTAGGATTGGAACAACTTGCTTGATTGATGCGCTAGATATTTCTGGCGTGAGTGCTGCTTTATGAGGGAGATATTTAATTTTTTATTTACATAAATTTCATGGGTGCTGTGTGGACACGTGGAGGTGTAATGGAGAAGGACTCATTGTGTGGTTTAGAGTTTTATAATGCTATCTGTTTTCACTTTCGGTGTGCTCTATTATTTATGGATTTTAATATTGGGATATCTAATTAATATTGTACAAATATATGTTATTTATATGTGTATTATTACATGTTAAAAAAGTGAAAAGAAACTATCAAAAAAACAAATGAAAACGTTTTTAAATTGAGTACCAAGTCAGGCCAATCAACAGAAGAAGCGTGTTAGGTTTAATCAAATGAAAACTTTGACCCAACTTAAGTTTTTTTTATAATGTTTATTGAATTACATAAATAAGGGTCCTTATTTTTGTACGTGTGGCTCTCTGAGTATATTTTTTTTATCAAATATCGTGGATTAGGTCTAAACCTCGTACTTATATGTTTTGGGAAATTTCAATAAATATGCTTCATAGTATGTCATATTTTTTAAATATGCTTCTATAGTTTATAATTTGAAATCTATGCCTTATATGATTTTCAAGACTAAAATATCCTTGTTATAATTTTTTTTAAAAACCATTTTTTTTAATTTCATTCCACATTCTTCTTTCTTTGAGTTTACGCTTTTTTTCTGCCCACCAAAACCACTTCAAAGGTCATCCCTTGTTTTGTCGATAAACAAACCCTAATATAAAGTTCAGTATTGGAATCTCTAAACTCCATATCATGTTAAATTAAGTATGGGCATGGATATTCATTTGACAATTGACATCAAAACTTGAGTAAATTAACATGCTTTTCTTTCAACCTTTTATTCCAATTAGTGTTATTTATGAATGGAGAAAAAGGATATCCTTGATGAGTACTTGACTCTCTAAGTCTGACTAAACTACGGAGAAAAAGGAGTTCACTATAAATGGTTTAAATTGCCTTATTAGCGATGAGATGGGTGATTTGAAGAAGGGGCGTACTCGTAGAAGTTACGGAGCATGTAAATGTAAGACGAACCGAGACAAACATGTGAGTAGATTCTGTAAGTCCAGCGAGCCAGAGCTTCGGCGAAATAGATTCTTGTCAACCAACTTGCGACGCTACCAGGAGTCTGATATACTTCAACAGGGCGTCTACGACCTTGAGGCTTTACTGTTGCACCGCCTCCACACAGGCCATCAGGGTATGGATGAGTTGAACTCAGATTTCTTCCTCTTAATCTTCTTGCAGGAACCATTGGAGTTCAACAACCCATTCACAAAAATAAATCGAGACGTGAACTTTGATTTTTGATTTTTCAGACTAAAGGTGTAGCCTTGGAAACTATGAAGGGTTGCGAGAAGGTCTGGGCAGATCACCTCTGAAAATTACACAATTTCGACCAAATATTCCACAAAACAACCGAAGCTAGTTTGGCCCATGTTTTCTCGCCTTTTTGGGACTTGGGGATGACCATAGAATCATTCATGGATGCAACAATTTGAATAAAATGCATGTTTCTTCTAGCTCTAATGTCAAATGATCGTTTCTATACTCTTATTTAAGTGATCATGACATGGAGTCTGGAGAATACAATAATGAGCATTAGATCATGGTTTGTTCATCCGAGAGAAAAAAAAAGATAACTTTTGATGTGGTTTTGGTGGGTAGAGAGAAATACAAAATAAAAAAAATGAATATCCATGTCTATATTTAATTGAACATAATATGGAGTCTAGAGATTCCAGTACTGAACCTTATATTATGGTTTGTTCATCGACAGAAAAAAGGAAGACCTTTGAAGTAGTTTTGGTGGGCTGAGAAAAAAACGTAAACTCTAAAAAAGAATAGCGTAGAATGAGATAAAAAAAAAGTTTTTTTAAAATTATAACAAGGGTATTTTAGTCTTGAAAATCATAAAAAGCATAGATTTCAAATTATAAAGTATAGAGGCATAGAGGAGAAATCTAATAGAAACCCCTCTTATCCTAAAAACTGTGTGAACCAATCCTAGCCACACACCCTTTAGATCCAACATTCACCATAATGCCACATCATCACCCCAATTCCACCATAACTCACGCCAATTTCTTCCTAACTCACACAAGCAAGGGCATAATTGTAATAGCATGGTGCCATGTGGACAAGTGTCCATTTTTTTGTTCAACAATTCATTAATTTAATCATTCCAGCTTCGTTTCAACTCCGATTAGCTTCAAACTTGCGCCAATATTTTTCTTTTTCCAAGGGCTTTAAATCAAGATCAGTCATGAATATATTTTGAGCCACGAAATTAAAATTTTATATTGGGGTGATAAAAACAATGTTTAGTGTTGATAAATCTTCACTAATAATTTTTTTATATCGGGGTATCAAACTAGTGCTAAGTAGTGTTTAGTGTTGATAAAACTAGTGCTTAGTGTTCATAAAAAAACATGTGATGATGTGATAAAAATCATGTTCGATTTTGGAAAATGAGGTGATAAAACTAGTGTTCAGTGTTGATAAATCTAGTGTATAGTGTTGATAAACCCAGTGTATAGTGTTGATAAAAATTACCCAGACTTAAATTTTTTTAAAAATCAGCCCCGAAATAAGGGTGATAACCTAGAGTTTAGTGTTGATAAAAAAAACATGTGATGGGATGATAAAAACACATGTAATTTAATGATAAACATAGTGTTTAGTGTTGATAAAACTAGTGCTTAATGTTCATAAAAAACATGTGATGATGTGATAAAAATCATGTTCGATTTTGGAAAATGAGGTGATAAAACTAGTGTTAAGTGTTGATAAACCCAGTGTATAGTGTTTATAAACCCAGTGTATAGTGTTGATAAAAATTACCCAGACTTAACTTTTTTTTTAAATCAGCCCCGAAATAAGGGTGATGACCTAGAGTTTAGTGTTGATAAAAAAACATGTGATGGGATGATAAAAACACATGTAATTTAATGATAAACATAGTGTTTAGTGTTGATAAAACTAGTGCTTAGTGTTCATAAAAAAACATGTGATGATGTGATAAAAATCATGTTCGATTTTGAAAAAAGTGGTGATAAAACTAGTGTTTAGTGTTGATAAACCCAGTGTATAGTGTTGATAAACTCAGTGTATAGTGTTGATAAAAATTACCCAGACTTAACTTTTTTTAAAATCAGCCCCGAAATAAGAGTGATAACCTAGAGTTTAGTGTTGATAAAAAAAATGTGATGAGATGATAAAAACACATGTAATTTAATGATAAACATAGTGTTTAGTGTTAGTGTTCATAAAAAAACATGTGATGATGTGATAAAAATCATGTTCGATTTTGGAAAATGAGGTGATAAATCCAGTGTATAGTGTTGATAAATCCAGTGTATAGTGTTGATAAACCCAGTGTATAGTGTTGATAAAAATTACCCAGACTTAACTTTTTTTAAAAAATCAACCCCGAAAATAATTTTTTTTTTGTGCTTCAAAATATATTCATGACTGATCTTGATAGAAAGCCCTTGAAAAAACAAAACTAATGGCGCAAGTTTGAAGCCAATCGGAGTTCAAACGAAGCGGGAAAAATTAAATTAGTGAATTGGTAAAAAAAAATATATGATAGTTTTACTAAAAAGCCCTTACTACTTAATAAAAAGTGCTGTTTTTTTGCAGTCAACAAGTCAACACATCAATTGCATCTCATCCATCCATTCTTAAAATGAATGGCTTCGATTGGTTCACACGGTTTTTACGTTAAGGAGTGGTTTCTATTTGATTTATTCTCTAGAGGCATATTTAAAAAATATTACCTATTATGAAGCATATTTATCGAAATTTCCCTATGTTTTTAACATTTTATTTAATAACTTTTATGCTTGTTATTGTTGGACGGCTATTATGCAATTCAATACTTATCCATTTCAGGAGTGAGAAAAAAAATGAGTTTTTTTTAATTATTGTTATAAGAAAATATCTTGAATGTAAATTTTGTAATCAATGACTTGAACTGGAGATTAATATTATGTTTTCTCTTTTTTTTTAACGTTACCTAATCAGACCAGGAAGTTTTCATCTTTCTTTAAAGGTAAAAACTTTGATTTTGCAAACATCGTCGCCCACTTCATTCTCTTCCCCATGCATGCCTCCATCGATCTCAAGCCACTGCCCATTAATCCTGCCATGGTTTCCGATTAGCCACCAACGCCAAGGACTACTACACCAACTCCGATCCAACCATCTCCCCTATTTTTGTCGGATATGAACTTCTCATCGATGATTCTCGATTTGGACATGGTACAATCGGGGGTTCTACCATCGCCGGTTACTCCCCGCGTTCACATCACTACAAGGGGACAGCCGGTGGAGATTGTGCATGCAGCGCCGCAGCCTCGTCGAGCCGAGAAAGCTCCCTGGCCGGCTCTGCGTCTGCCCCACGCTGAAGTGGGCCGGGCAACGTCGCGTCCCC
Source organism: Erodium maritimum (assembly GCA_963921825.1). Classification (NCBI taxonomy): domain Eukaryota; kingdom Viridiplantae; phylum Streptophyta; class Magnoliopsida; order Geraniales; family Geraniaceae; genus Erodium; species Erodium maritimum. Next base: position 150,430,399 of record OY997588.1, read on the forward strand.
GAGGGAATCCAGAGATCTGTTCCATCATGCATCCGCTAAGGGACGAGGAGGAAGTTCAAGAGCCACAGGTGGAGGTGTCACAGCCTCCTTCGGAGCAATGAGAGTACCCGACGGGGGTGGGAGGGCTCCAACATGGCTTATACCCACAGATCCGGGACTACCGGTACTGAGAATTCTCGGGAAAGCCACAACAAGAGCACTATTTTGAGGCTTGCTTTATGCTTTTTCTTACTTTAGTTTGGGTTGGTTAGTTTTTTTCGATTATTGGACTTTTACTTTTCTGTCTCGTACCTTAGAAATGCTGGTAAGGGAATGTCTTAAGTTAGTTACTGCGATCCAAAACAGTATTTTTCTACGGGTCCAAGAGCGCCGAATTGGCTACGGGCAACCATGACATATATTTGAAACCTAGGGCTTTTACGCCCTACTTTGTTTGGTTTACATTTTGCATTAATGCATTTCCATAGTTTACTCGTTTAAAAAAAAGAGATTAATATTACCGGTAACTAACTAATGGATCATATCATTTTTTAAGAGATAATCTTCTATACATTACTAAACTTGTCAGAAATTTTCCAATGGAATAGAAACCTTTGATAGATGAAAAAAATTAAACACATTTAAGAGTATTGTGAGCAAAATGCAGACCACGAACTAATACGTGACAAGTAGGATTATCTGGCTAGCTAAATTAAAAGCTTGATTTGCTGATCGTTTATATATTCGAGTTTTGTATCATCAAGGACATAATAACTAAAGACCCAACTTGAAAATATATCAACGCAACGCTCAAACCACCTACCACGTATCCCGTAACATAGTGATATCCTGAAAACTAACTAGCGCACCAGTCGTCAAATAGTATTTGGAGTTTAATCCGAGTTATCCTACTCAAGAGAGCAATTGGACAGACACTTTAATTAGTTAATCCGTTTGTCAAGCTATTTCTCAAAATATGTTTGGTTTTGTTTCAAAAATAATGATTCGATGCAATTATGAAATAATGTTAATAAATCGCAATAAAAACACAATATCATAGTGGTTTGTAAATCAGAGATGTAAGACAATCTATGACATTAGTGAGGTTCGAATAGGATGAACAACTTATCGGGATTCGGTCTACATTTGCAACTAGTATTATATAAAGGGCAACATGAATTCTCTTTCGTTGGTCCTAACCATCTCTCGATCGCATTAGGACTCTATCATACTCTGACCACCTAATTATATGTAATCTACGTGTAAAAAGGTATCAAGCATTAAGGTTTACGAATTCCTCTAACTTTCGGGATCTAATCCTATAGTCATCGCACTCATGTGAATTTAACTATATTCAAGTCTAGATTTAAATCCGGGTTATTTAATATTATTTCCTCACATTAATCTCATTTCTCAATTTTTTGTTAATACAATTAAATCATACATCACGTGATCAAGGCGACAAAGCATTAAGGGCGAAATTAAATAAATATTATCCTAGATTCTAGTTTGACAAATGTGTTGAAAGTTGATCCAAATTCAAGCTATTTTGTGGCTTGGTTACCAAGCAACTAATTTAGGGAATTGTCTTGGCTTGATTAGCAAGTAATCAATTTAGGGAATTTATGCCCTGTTTCCCAAACGTCTGATCAAGAGAGATTTACTTGATGACTGCAACATGAGTAAGTTGGAGTTTTGTGAGCATTGCATTTTTGGTAAGCATAAGAGAGTAAAATTCAATGCTTCCGTTCATACGACTAAAGGGATATTAGATTATGTGCATGCTGATGTTTGGGGACCTTCCCGTAAAACTTCTCTTGGTGGTGCAAATTACATGCTTACTATTATTGATGATTACTCTAGAAAAGTATGGCCTTATTTTCTAAAACATAAATCTGATGTGTTTGATACTTTTAAAAAGTGGAGAGTTATGGTGGAGAAGCAAACCGAGAAGAAGGTAAAAGTGCTCCGTACTGACAATGGCATGGAGTTTTGTTTAAATGATTTTGACAACTATTGTAGCAACGAAGGCATTGTAAGGCACCACACCATCTCGTCCACACCTCAACAGAATGGTGTGGCTGAGCGCATGAACCGAACCATCATCTCTAAAGCTCGGTGCATGCTTTCTAATGCTCGTATGAGCAGACGTTTTTGGGTTAAAGCAGCCTCCACTGTCTGCTACTTAATAAACAGGTCACCAAACATTCCACTTGATAAGAAAACTCTCATTGAGGTATGGTCTGGTTCACCTTCTGATTATTCACTATTGAGAGTTTTTGGTTGCACTGCTTATGTACACGTTGATAATGGAAAGTTAGAGCATAGAGCTGTCAAGTGTGTGTTTCTTGGTTATGACTCAGGAGTAAAGGCATATAAGTTATGGAATCCTGAAACTAAAAGAATTTTGTCGAGCAGAAATGTTGTTTTTAATGAGGCTGTCATGTTCAATGATAGTTCCTCTATAGATGCCCCTGATGTTCTTAATGGTACTAATTTTTCTGATGATGAGCAACAGAGGATAAACATGCAGGTGGAGCACCTGGGCGAAAAAGTAAATGAGGTTATTGAAAATAACGAAAATGATGACATTGGTGTTCAGCTTACACCACCTGTTTTGCAGCAAACAAATAACTCTATTGGTGTTGATAACCCGAGGAGAAACAAAGGTCCTCACCCTCGTTTAATTGAACAATGTTACGTTGTTCATTATGCTTTGAGTTGTGTTCTGATAAAAAAAAATGCTTTGAGTTGTGTTGAACAGGTGGAGCATGATTATGATAGTCTTGGTGATATGATGAAGCCAGTTCCTATTGCTAAGTTTGAGCTTTGCTCAAGCTTAGTTGATATAACTATTTAGCCCTAGTGGCTGTTTGGCGCCGAAAGTATATTTTCTCTTTGTTCGTTCAGGGAGATGTCTACCGCTTCATGCTACAAGGGGAATTTGTCTCAAGATGGAGTTTGTTGAAAGTTGATCTAAAATCAAGTTATTTTGTGGCTTGGTTACCAAGCAACTAATTTAGGGAATTATCTTGGCTTAATTAACCAGTAATCAATTTAGGGAATTTATGCCCTGTTTCCCAAACTGGGTCTTAATTGTGTAGATATTTTTATTTCCCTATTTTGTATGAAGTATCTATACACCACTCCTATAAAATACCACATGTAAGCTGCCATGAGGGATAAGTTGAATCAGTGTAAATCTCCGGCGTTGTGTAAACATTCTCCCTATAGTGAAGTTTTGCTGGTTGGCGCCCGTGGTTTTTTCCTCTCCGTTATTTGGAGGGGTTTTTCCACGTTATATCGTTGTGTTCTCCGTTTTTGGTTTTGATCTCTATTTCGTTTTATTGCCTATCGTTTTATAACAAAATGCATAACTTGAACACGTTAAGTTAATTCATAGTATTGTTCCCCTAGTCCTAAATCAATGGATTTTAGTTCATGATATTCAAATACGAACACAAAACGAATATCAAATAAACAATACCCATAATAAACGATAATTGTGATACAAAGACCAGTTAAGATGGAAACAATGAAGAAAATCGAAGATGACTTTTTGGTTCGTCTCTCAATCTCCAAAATCTCCCCTAAGCTCTCAAACCAGTGTGTTTTCTCTCTGAACTTCGTGATACCCACTCCAATGCTCTAATTTCCTATTTATATATCGATAAAAATTTATAGTAATTGATTAAATTTGACTAGAAAAATATTGTTCTACGCGTCGTACGACCTTTCGTACACCGTATGAAGTGGAGTACGCTACCTACTCTGTTCATACCCCGTACGAAATGGAATACAGTCCCTAATCCATCCACGCGCCGTATGAAATGGAGTACGGTCTTTACTCTAGCCATACGCCATATGAAAGTCTGTATGGCTAGAGATCGATTTTTCAGTTGCTCTCTGCCTCGTTTGTATGCCCAACACACGTCAAATGCACCGATTATGGGTCATACCCCAGCCCATACGCCGTATGAAAGGTGGTACGACATCTCGCTTGGCGAATTTGCGATTTTTGCTCTTTTACGCTCCAAGATCCTGGTTCTTGTGGATAGAGATCGATTGCACCAAAGTAGAGCAACACACATCAAAATGAATAATCTCAAAACTGAAAAGCTCAAGAATATGCACTAAAAACATAAAGAATAAATTCATTTTACATTCACATCACATAGTAAAAGTGAAAGTCGAAATCCTTATTGTACCTTACTAAGGCAATAAAGTCTTCAAAAAAAGCCTTGTTTTGTACAATGATAAAGAATGCTAGAGACTTGACATTTTGATCTTGAAGGCTGATGAAATAGGACGGTTAGCGGAGGATGAAACAAGTAGTTGATTGCCAAAAACGATTAGGTAGGAACACCCCTTTCACCGGACATGTTTCGGAAACTCATTGATCCTAGAGAAACTGCTTGATAGACCTCGAATGTTGATTAGTGACACAAAATCAAGGAAAAACATATATACCAGACTATGTTTGAAACGCCTCCTATCGTCACCCTATTTCACCACTAGACGTGCACTCATGCACCTCCACCGACAAAAGTTGCAATAAAACAAGCCATACTCCGTGAGACACCAAACAGAACATGCATGATGAGGGTCCCTCGCGAAGTAGTGACTTGATAGAGAGAAATACCAAATAATAGCAGATAAATGGTAAACATCAGAATAAATTCTTCCACGCATGTACAAACCTAATAGGAAACCAACAATCAGAGTAAATCGTGAAACACAATGCACACACGATTTTAGCGTGGAAAATCTTCTCAAGACGAGAAGTAAAAACCACGGTACCCTCTAGGCCTCTTAATCATACACTATCAATAATAACGGGTACAACGTCTCTCTAGACGAACTATAGGAATACACAATATCTCAACACAAATTAGTGTTGGAACTAGCAGCAAAGCACAAGAAAGAAAAAGATAAATCTCGCTAACTTGGTGGCACAACTTGCAGCTCGTGTATCTGAAAAACGAACCGTCGAAATCCAAATTCCATTGTTCACTTTGAAGACCTATATGTGGAGAACATTCACTCCAAAAATCAGTTCCGTAGGACTTTGGATTAACCTCCGATCGACTCTTAAAAATGACCGGTAAGACAGAATTTCTGCAAAAAGAATCAGCACTTCTTCTCTTTTTGCTTCTCTTTCAACAATGGTGGCTCCTCTCACTCCTGAATCTGATTTAAAATGCTACATAGTACTAAAAAACTTAGAATATCTATTTAGACTTAAGTGATCACAAATGAGCCTTGGGTTTTTTCCATTTAATAAAACCAAGCCCAACATGACTCTTCCTATTTCTATTATATCTGCGACCTCCATTGTTCCCGAACTACTAGTTGTTCCTTTTTCTCTGATACAGGGCATACCTTCTCTAACCATAGGCCTTTTCCAACTGAACCCAACCATCGATAATATCATGTCACGCACAAAAACTAGAGGGAGGAGTTGCGCCGCCAAAACCAGAGAGAGAACTATCCAACTAGGTACTGCATGGACTTTTTTTCTTGAAAAGTAGCCGACTCTTTGTTGTTGAAATTCAAACAGTTCCCATTACAATCAAATAAGGGGAAAAAAATTATGGGTATACTAATGCTCTAGACTCATAGAAACAAATCAACTTTGGAGCGTAGAAAACAATAAACCACATAAACACAAGAGCGAGCACAAGTAACTAGAGAGCCAGTGATACCGTTTGCTTGAAACCTGCAACTGGTGTAATGGGGCGTTCTTATATTGTTGACCTATCGTCTTGATTCGCCGAGATCATGTGTGATGACCTATCCAATTGAGGAACTTGTTTGAGATGTGGTGAGGATAACTAGAGAGCCTGTATTTGCCTGAAACCTGCAATTGGTGTAATGGGTCGTTCTTATATTGTTGACTCATCGTCTTGATTTGCCGAGAACATGTGTGATGACCTATCCAATTGAGGATCTTAAGTCACCTTATTGCCACCCAAAAGCCCCTCTGGCCACGGTAGATCAGTCAAAGTACGACACATATTTTCCGCCAACACTTGACCATGTCGGCCCTAGATCAAGGGAACAATGGGAGTACACTCCATAGGAACAGAAGAGGCAACAGAGCGAGAGGAGGAGATAGAGGTTGAGGAAGTAGAGTCGTCACTAACGACGATGATTAGGTTTGTGAGTTATCTTGCAGAGTCGGAGAAAGTTTCAGCAAATGATGAAATGCTCAGAGGTCTTGCATAGACTTATTAGAGAACATCAGATCCCTAAGTTTTATTTAGTTCTCTCATCCAACATTTGTATTTAATTTTTTGCTCTTTAAAACATTTTAATAATAACTGAAAAAAATGTTTCTGCAATAATGAATCTTGGCTCCATTATCTTGGCATGCAACATTTTTCCATGATTCTGTTCCTCCAAAAGCTCTAGAACATGGAAATACATGAATTGATACTTTGATTTCTTGTTATGAACATTCCATAGTTCCATGATGCAAGGTCCCCCCTCATATGTATGGAGTTGTAGTTCATACGCAACAATGTATTTTGGTATTCTCAACTATTTCATCCACTCAGTATAGTTAAGCTAAATCTGAACAACAATAAAGATTACTAGAATCCTACAACCAAAGCATAAACCTTTACTATAGTGTACTAAATTGCATTGATTGGCTAAATCACTTACTGCAACTCAATCACACCCAAAAATTATCTCATTCATCGAAACAAAACTACACAACTCAAGTAAGTAGTGCCACTTCAAAAAAAAACAATTTAGAAACACTAACACGACCAAGATTTGAAAATAAAGGAACTATCACCCTATCAATCATACAGAACAACTATAGTGGATCCTCCTTGTGAATGATTCAAAATAGTACATGCTTATGAATCAGTCCAAAATTACTCACTCTTTTGCAATGAAAATTTAACAAGCTTGCACATTTATGAACAAACTTTTGGGTTTGTTCGCTTTCTGCTATTCTTATTTCCACGACATTAAGGGGGCTTGCTCAAGTCGCCCAGGTTGAAGAGCTCTAAAACACATTGCTCAGTTTGATCCAGTTGTCAATACTACAGTCGCGTGCAGATGTTCTTAGTTGTTCATTGGAATTTGAAAGAGGAAATAATGAAATGCATACTACAACTAGATAATTAGTGTAGTATCATGATGGCAAAATATGATTGTTCAATTGCAAAAAATAAATAAGATTCAGTTGCTTAATATGTAGAGATGGATGGTTAATAACAAAAACAATAGCATAGCAAAACCCTGGACTCATAAAATCATCTGAAAAGTACTCAATTTTCACATCACTACCCTCTCTTTCATAGTACGATGTAAGTTTTGAAAGATTAAAGTACCACCAAAACAGACCAGTATAAATAAGGTGTAACTCTCTAGGTGCAATTAACCATGCTAACAATTATCATGCTAAAAAGTAATTAATGAGCAACTCTAAATCGAACATATTGGAAGTATACAGGTATTGCCAAATGAACCAAATGCAATCCACTTAAAACCAAACACATATCCAACATTTAGCACAATCATTTGGGATCTGCACATTTGACCAGCCATAGTAATCCATGTATAAATAGCAATGTTTACAGAGACATAATTCAATTCTCAAACTATAATATGTTAACTACAACACCGAAATAATGTTGAACAATAATATGAGTGTTTCTCTTCGCTCATACAAAGATTCAACAAAATTAGAGGATGTATGGAATATAACAATGCAAAACTTGAAAATATAAAAACCAGACAAAATACATCCAAACAAACCATTTCATTAAATTTCTCAAACAAAATTCACCAATGATTGCTAACAATTATAAAATCCTGAACCATAAAAATGAAGTTGAACAACAGTTATAGAATCACAATACTTGATGGAAAGGCCTAATCGAACAAACTGAAACCCATATCATCATCACTCTCCTCCTTGGGCTCCTCCTGCATTTCAACATTCACGCACAATTGTTTATAGAAAATCAACACACAATTATGTGGTCCAGCAAGAGTTTCAGGTAACAATTTGTCAGTCATTCACTTATCACATTAGACAAGTTCTCCAGCAACAAATTTTAAAGCTAAGCACTAACAAAACTAAATGTTCTAATGATTTCATCATGACAATTCACCAACATATGAAAATAAACTCAATTACATTTTACAGACAAACATACCTTCTTCTCCTCAACAGCAGGAGCAGCGGCGGCAGCAGCGCCTCCGGCAGCAGGTGCAGCGGCAGCAACAGCTGCACCGCCGCCACCAGCGCCAACATTCATGATGAGATCATCAATGTTCCTCTTCTCTGCGAGCTTGGCGAAGAGGCTCGGCCAGTAGGACTCAACAGAAATGTTAGCTGCCTTCACCAAGGTTGCAATCTTCTCCGCCTGAATATAAATTGTGACACGATTCTCAAGAAACAATCCAAAGAACGATTCAAGGACAGGGAAGCAGAATACGGAGATAGACACTTACAGTGACGGCGATTCCGTCGTCGTGGAGAATCATGGTGGCATAGGAGCAAGCGAGCTCTCCGGCAGACATGGTTGCAGATCTCGATCTGCGGAACAATGAAGAATCATCAGAAACAATAACCATATATACAGATAAGTAAAAAATCAACCATGGAGGAAACAGGGACGAACCTGGGTTAACGACGGCGACGGAGAGACGATAGAAGCTGATAAACTTTGTGGGCTAGGGTTTTTGTGAGATGGAGACAATTTATATACACGAGAGAACTAGGGTTTGGTAAGAAAGATGGGAGATACTGATCTTATGGGCTTTTGTATTTTTGGATCACTGATTGTCCCCTATCTAGTTAGGTCCATTTGAGGCCCAACGATAACAAGCGAATGATCCGTTGAATCCAATTAATAGGATGATAACCTCCATTTTTCTGATAGAAATTTCACAACTTGTTAATTACTTTTATTAATGATAGGGTTACGTAATATTGTTCATTTGTTTGAATGAGAAAATGTAGTAGGAGCCCTAGTCTAGCTATTTTAGTATGTGTCTTAGTGGATGCTTTATTGTCTTCTCCTTCCATCCCACCTCTGGTTACGCGAACCCTTTTTTCTGACAATACGATTGACGTACGGTTAACCGGTGTCGGTTTCCCCATCAAGTCCACCCACGGGTTTCTCTCAAACAGATTGTAGAAGGAAGCCCTACAAAATGGTTGTGACCTCGCTCCGTCGATACTAACCTCTCTTACAAACCGCTCTTTGCTTATACCGAGGCTAATCAATCCAAGATCGCCACCGTCCTTGGTCTCTTAGGCATCTCTAGTCCTGCACCTTCGTCCATTGCATAGTATCACCCACCCTCGCCCTCTATGTAAATTTGTCCAACCACCTCCTGAAAAGTCCTTTCCGATGGTTTGTACACCAACTAGGGATATCAAAACCCCACTGGTGGAGGGTGCCCGTTCCATTGGAGGCGGATGGGCCCAGACCATGTTGCCTAAGGAGGCTTGGCTGGTGACACCTCGGAAAACGACAATTCGTCGTCGCGGGGAGATATGGTGGTGTAGGGTCTCCCGGCGATCCGGTCGCAGCCTCTTGTCCCCCCCCCCCCCACCCCCAAACCGGTTAGAAACATGGGTCTCGTCGCTCGATTGCCTTATATCTCCCATTTTACGGAGTGGCGGTTCATCGTCCTATGACTCCGAGGACTCTGACTCTGTTGTGGCATGAGGGGTGGGGATCCTATATACTGACGCCTCTCGATTGAGGGTCCACCAATGATCGGGCTCGAAGTCATGGCTGATCATGCATCCGCTTCTAGAGGATAGACGGGCTACATGGGGACGTCCTAGGACCAAAGAAGCCACCATCCACTACAAGCTTGTCATTGTGTCCGGTTCCACGACTAGTGTCTGTTGTTCTACCTAAACTAAGAGAATCGGTTTGGACGTCTACCCCAACCCGGGTCTCCCGACATGTAAAACGAGAACCACTGGTTCTCCAAGATTAGAAAGTAGTCCCGTCGGGATCCATGAGGGCCTTTTTCAATTTGTTGCGTTAGAGGACTGGCATCCTACCCTATAATAAGGCCCCTCCATCATATCACGTGATCCCTCCCCACACCACGCGCGTCTCCAGAATTGTATAGATCTCGTTTGTCGGATCCACAAGTTTCCAAACGATGATGGGTAACGTGAGGTCGGGCCGGATATGGTTTTTTTTGTCAAGTTTAGGTAGTCGTCTTGAGTCTTATTGTCTGAGTCTTAACTCCTTATTTTTCGCTTTTGTTTGGTCTAGTTGTTTCATTGTAATGTCTAAGTGCTTGTTCACTCACAAACTCGTTTATACCTCATGTCTCTTTGAAGGATTAGTTGTAGCTAGTCTACGGACGTACTACTCTCCACTCATTCCTCGTTTTGTTTAATGGCTCCATATTAATAAAAATCATCTCTCTCTAAAAAAAATAGGGGTAAGTAATAAAATTATACCTAGTAAGAGATTAAAAAATTAACTCGTCTTGATCTTTGTTCCCATGTACATTTTTGGTAGAAGTTGAAATCTTATTATGTGGTCATTTTTTGCAGTTGTCCCTCAATTCCATTGATCCTCATAGTAATATATGATATATTTTCCTTCCGAAATTGGGGAAATAAATAATATGTTATAATATAATTATAATTGGATTTTCAACTATCAGTGTTAACCTTTAGTTGAGTTGGTCCTATAATATGACATTAGAGCTTGATCCCTCAAGGACATGGGTTCAAACCCTACTCTTTACAAAAAATATTAATTTCTTCTTGATTTATCAAACTTTTCCATAATGGGTCAGCCTTTTTTTTTCTTGATATACTTATCTCTCCTTCTAAATAATTCACATCCAAACTCGTAAACAGACTTGTCTGTGAAGACGCGTGTTAGAATATAACTATAATTTGACCTTCAACTATCAACTTGAATTTTTAGTTGAATTGATCCTCTAATCACCATGAATGACGAAATAATAACATATACCATCCTTAGTCCATCAGACAAAACTCAAATTAAAATTACAGATAAACACATACTACCATTCATTAAAAAAATTAAATGACCAAAATGAAACGACAAAAGGAAAGAGGAGTTATAGTCATCGACATTTTAGAGATGACGTTTTGTAAACGCGACGAGTTAAGCGACGTTTTCCACCCGATTAATATTATTGTTGCTAGAAAGTGTCACACCAAATTTTTTGGCATAATAAGCCACTTTCATCATATCTTCTTGACTGTCATCCTTTCTAATTGCATCTCCCGATCAATATAGATCCCCGATCGCTGCACTCGTCGATCATTGTTATTGCGTCCCACCTTCCTGTTCGTCATTCTTCCACGGCCCGACCAATCAGATATGGACCTTTGGATCATGCCACGAGGGAAACCAACTGCCTTTACCACTTACGCTAACTGCTCTCATAGGAGATATCATACTTCTACCCTAGAGATCAACAAGCCAAGACGGAATCTCGACTCCTACCACCGCGATGGAAAGGCAATGCGGAGGAAGAAAACGACCCCGTCTTCCAGTGGATCTCACATGATGTTATCGTGGGCACAAGGAATCAAGGTCCCATTAGGGCACAACCACTGACCTCGATCCTACCCCACCCTTATCGTACACTCTCTGGTGTCGGTCCTTGCCCTAGGCACATCCAGACAATCATGCGCCCTGACGGATATCGAGAGGGGGAACTTGTATATCGATCACATCCCGCCTCAGACCGTCGGTCCCAATGAAGCGAGCCTTCCCAGTAGAGGTTGATCCATCAACACAAACAATTCTTTTTTTAACCGATCAATGCAGGACCGAACGGACAAGGCCCTAGCCACTTACCGTGGGTGACGGGCATGATGCTGCAGATCTGAGTTGTGGTGGACACCCGCCCTTGCATGGATCATATGTGTGATGAGGGAAACCATGCTTAAGACATTCGGAGGTATGAGAATCGCCGACCCGAGCCTATCTCCGCGATACACCTAGGGTACGGAGAGAGGAACCCCGCTGGTATCCCTCCCCTCCTGGTGAAGATGATTCCACCCCTTACCCACCGGCTAGAGGAGCCCCGTTGGTACTTCTCCTCTTCAGGGACGGAAGGATCCGATACCCCACCAAAGGCAGTCTGGAATCCACGAGCACCGCCAAAAAAAGATGGCCATGATGGGGAAGGAGTGAGGCACGGTGAGATGCCTCGCGAGTTTCCATGAGTCACCCATAGCACCTTGGGGTGTCTATGAGGAGCCACACCCCGACCTATGTGAATCATATACCTTTTGATTTTCAATTTTCTCCTTTCTTTAGCATACTTCTTGATCGACTATTACGACATAACAATATCAGTCAAATCGATACGAGTAAATTTCCACGGATTCACAGGGCTCAACATAGTTGGAATATGTAACCACCCATAGTATCTCCCTAGGTCTAATTGGGTATTTAGGTATAAGATCAGTGTTTTGGCCGTCATCGAAACTGTATCTTATGCTGTTAGTTTATTTTCATTCTTGTACGGTCTTTACGGTTCTTTTATTTCCATACCAATAAAAAAAATCGTCCGTGTGGTAAAAAAACCGCCGAGCCGGGTCAAAACTGACCCGCAAGAGGGCTAGATCCAAGCCCAAACCCGGTTCTGACCCGTGATCCGCCCCGATCCGAGACCCAAACCCGCGCTCTGAGCATCCGCATCAAGGGGCAGAAACCCTGAACCCTGAGGTTGAACCCTCTGTTGACTGGGCACGGTCCAGCCCCCTGCCCCCTTAAACAAAGTGTGCTCCACATCAAAGGGGCAAGTATCAGGAGCATGCTTTTTAAAAATGTTGATCGTGTAATTAATTAAGCTTTTAACTGAATCTGCTAACGTTATTTTTAAATCAACAACTAATAAATAAAATAGAAATAAAATTCATAAATAGAAATAAAAGTTCATTAATAAAATACAAATTAAAAAAGTACATAACTAAAAAAAATACATAACGTTAAACCAAGGAATTATCAGTCGTCCGAATCGACGGAGTTTTAAGTCCCTCCCGACCGATTCCATATGTCCTCCATAAGGTGGTGACAAAGTCGATTTATCCCAGTTTCGAACGCGCCTTGACATTTTTATTTTAACAAATCAATTTTTAAATCAGATTTTTATTCTTAAAAATCATATTTATATTTTAAAAATAAATTTATACTAATTAATACTAATTTCCATTTATACTAATTAATACTAATTATACTAACTTAATACTAATACTAATTATACTAACTTAATTAAACTATCTTCAAATAAAAACTTAATTAAACTAACTTAATTATACTTGTGAAGATCGCTTCGGTAAAAAGAGTTAATTGATTTAACTTAATTCGATCGGAACGTCGAGGTTGAGTTTTGGGTCGGTTTTTGGTAACGACGGGGTTGAAATTCTGTTTAATTTTTAATTCGTAAAAAAAAGGTTTAGGGTCGGACCGGGTCGGACCAGACCCGACCAGTACAACCCGGCCGAGCAGGCCCGCCTGAATCCAGCTACCCTTTCATTTTAAGCTTGGGCCGTGTCACGCCCCAAATCCGGTATTGACCGGACCCGTGACGTGACTTAGTGAAAATAAATAAAACAATTTAAAAGTAACGAATATCTGATAAGGAATAAATGATATAAAACAACGAGAGTTTCAAATCCTGAGTCTTAGCTCAGTATAATACAATAACTCAAAAAGCGAAGTACGTCTCTACGAATTATAAATTAACCCCGGGCCTCCGCTAACTTCCAGCTCTGCGTAACACTCTAGTCCAAAGTATATATATCTGCTGTAGAAAAACACGGTAAGGGGTGAGCTTGATGCTCAGTAGGGAAGGCCCCGAAAATCACCTCAAACAGATTACCAAAAAACTATTCTACAAGTTTAAGTCACATCAAATAATTAAAACAACGATACGACACTTAAGCCAATTTAAAGACCAAACCCCCTTTTGAACCTGACGTTTCCTAGTCCAACCATACTAACTTCAACTCAACACCATCCAATCGACTAAGGTACAACGATAAGGTTACAATCCAGTACGACACCCAATTACGTTTCTAAACTAACTTTTAAACGATTAAAAAGAGAAAGCGACAACGAAGACAAATAATCCCACTTAAACCAACTTCACTTGACCCAACCACAAACTATCCCGAGATTCCACATCCAAGCCCCTTCACAACCAACTTACGGACAACCACAAATACGACACTCTAACTTACACGGAAGCTACACCCATGAATTCACCATCAAACAATCAAATCAAGTCATTCACAGTTACACACACCTCATAACAAGGAAACACCCATAGCCACAAACTCAGCAACACTCATTCAATCCAAACATTATCGAAACACTCAATTCGTAACCCATGCACGGTCTCGGGAGCAACCCGCTCGGCCCTACGTAGCCGTACGCAACTTTCCCCTAGCACACAGTTAGAAGAGGCGGTCGACCTTATCAGAGAACACAACTCTTCGAGTAACACATCGCGTAACACAACATTTTACCAACTTATGGAAGGTAGGAAATCGCCTCTTCGCGCAACACATCGCGGACCCAGCGTTTTACCGACACACAGTCTCTTCGCGCAACACATCGCGTAACACAACGTTTTACCGACACACGGTCTCTTCGCGCAACACATCGCGTCTTTCTCGGGTAACCACAGTAACACAGTCACAAACACAATCACACAATCACACACTCACAGGTAACCACAGTATTACGACCACAATCACGATCACACTCACATATGGCACACTTGCCCAAAACATAGCAACACCTGCGTCACCTAATATCACCTATCATGCTTCTCAATTTACCAAACATAGCAACACATGCTTCACCGAATAACGCATACCATACTTCTCAATTTACCAAACATAGCAACACATGTTTCACCGAATATCACAGTCATGTCGGTCTATCACTCACCCGACCATATCACAACCAATGATTCACATCGTAACAATCACCCACTTACCATCACTTACCGTCACCACACTCAACGTGGCAAACCCCATCGGCTTAACCGGTATCCCCAAACATTCCCAATCCAATATATCATGAAACCAGGAAATAACACTCGGATCACTATCATGTATTCTCTACTCGTTTTCGTGTTTATCTTTTATTAACCGTTCAGACAGCACAACATAGCAATCCGCAAACAGCAATCAATCCCACAGGCACGACATGGCCTGATTCTACCAGCACAACAAGTTCCCAAGACAGAATCGTAAATGTTCACAGTTGATACGTCTACGCTAGTGGTTCACATCCTATATGCATACTAGTTGTTTATCCGGTTATTAGGTTTCCCTATATGCATTATAGTAAACCGTAATAAAGCGAGTTCGAGGTATTCCCTACCTTTTGAAGACCCGCAGCTGCGTCTCCTAGCTGCTGACGTCCTAGCCCCACCGGTCTTCTCCGTGCTCGGGGTAACGTCCTGGTTTAACACAAAAGGGACGTATCAGTCCCGGTCCAACCCGTAACGGTCCTCAAATTTGATAATTAAATCTGGTAGTTCGTTTTGTCCAAATGTCCTTTAAGAGTCCAATTCGTTGTCCAAACGTCCAGGTAATTAATCTGATTTTAAGTCAAGTTGTTAATAAATTTATTATTTAATCATGTCCTGACCCGGCCCGACCCAAGTCCGACCCGGATCCAGGACCAAGCCCGGTCCAGACTCAGAACCCGAACCTGACCTGGATCCGGTCCAAACCCGACCCGGACCCGAGTCTGATCCGGTTCCAGCCCGAATCCAGGCCCGTCCTTAGACCTGGGCCTGGCCCAAGTCTCATTCTGGCCCGGTCTGACTCCGGCCCACATAGTCCGGCCCAACTCGTCCTTGACCCAAATCGTCCTTGGCCCAGCTCGTGGTTCAGGTGATGACATCGAGGCTTCAACGGCGGTAGGGTTCCGACTGAGGTTCCGGCGACGACGACGGCGGCGGGACTCGAGGGGGAAGGCGATGGTGGTTCTTGACGGCGTGGGAAGGGTGCCAGAGCGCGGGAAGAGACGGAGGCGTCATTTCTGGGCTTCTCAGCTCCGGATTTGACGACAGTGTCGTCGCACCGGCGAGGGAAGACGGATCTGGACCCCGTGGCTCCGGTGACACCTCTCCAGCCGAGAACGACCAAAGCGAACTCGCGTGGGTACAGATCTGACTAAGAGGGAGGACGAGGGAGTTGGAAAGGGTCGGACAGAGACTCACCGTCTCTGGTTCGTGCGATTCCGACGACGTGGAGCTCGAGAATTCGACGGCGGTGTGGGTTTCGTTGAATCAAGGAAGAACACGGCGAAGCAGAGATGGGGTTCTGGTCTTTTCTGGGTTTCGGAGGACGAAGTAGACGAGGGGATGGAAGCAGAAGAGGGAAGATGAGGACGGCGAGGTCGGGGAGTGGTCGGAGAGGTCGGGTTCGGGCGGTTGACGGCGAGGTTCGAGAGAGAAGACGAGAGAAGGGTTCTGGCCTGGGGAAACGTGCGCGAGAATGGGAGGAGAAGAGGCGCTAGCGTGGTTTTGTAGTTAGGGTTTCAGAAGGGTTGGGCCGGTCATACTGGGTCGCGCGCGTGAGTGGGCCTTGCCTTGACTCGGCCCAAGTCCGGTTGAGCTGACCCAGTAAAACAAATACCTCCCCCTTTTTTTGTTTTATTTCCTTTTTGATTTCTTTTCTTTCTTTTTTTGATATCGAATTCGAAAAATAAAACTTGTTCCCAACCTCGACGTTACTATTTAATAATTTAAATACTAAATTTCCCCGGTCTTTACAGGTCGTGCCACCCAGGCCCGTCTAAGGCCCAAGACGCTCCGACCCAATCCTTAAATACCCTAAGGTTAGGGTTTCGTCGTCAGATCCCCTCCCTCGCGAGCAACCCTCCTCTCTCTCCCCTTCGCTTCTCTCACACGGCCGCCCGCCCCACGTTCTTCTCTCCCTCTCCCGTTCTCTTCTCAGTCCAGTACACCTCGCGTCGTCCCCATCGCCGGCCCCGTCTCCCTCTCCGTCCAGCCCCGACCGCCACCACCCCCCTTCCTCTTCTCCCGACCCTTCTATCACCAAGTACTCGCCGCCTCTGCCTTCTACACGCCCTAGCTCCGTCGCACCTCCCCTCCACGCTCGGGCATCGCCGGAACCGAGCCCCTCAAACCCGAACCTCACCCTTCCTCTCTGTCTTCCTCACCGGCGCGTGACCGAGCTTCCGTCGCCGTTTCCCCCACCGGAGAGCTCAGCTGAGCCACAACCACCGCACATCCGTCGAGATGCTCACCGGTCTCGTCCGGATCTGAGACGTTTCCCGCCGCGCTCCACAGTTCTCACGGCCGCAACCAGCCCTCCCGTCATATTTTCCCTACGATAAGGCCTCAAACGGCGTTGTCCTTGCCGGTGACCGGCCGTAAGGCAGAACCGAAACCCTTCTTCCTTCTTCCCTTCTTGTTTCCTAATCTTCTGGATCTGTGTAGTATGGAAGCAAGGTTATTTGTGGATCTGAGATTCGTTGAGACTGTTTTTCTATTTTGGGTTTGATTCTGGAATTTTGTGGAACAAACAGAAATGAAATGAAGCCTAAGCCGAGTATTAATCAATGGAGAGTTTCAAAATCAGATTGGGAAGAGAAAATTTGATTGAAACGAAAAACAGTTTTAAAGGAAAAAGGGAAAAGAAATCTGTTTTGAGATTAAAAGGAAATTAAAATAAAACTGGTTTTGTGTTTAACTAAAAACGGTTTAAACCTGGTTTGTGGAACGAGTTAGATCCGGTTGTGGACTATTGAATGAACCAGAACCCCGGGATCGAATAAATTGAACGGAAAACGGACTTAGAAATGGAACAAAGTGGAACGCTGAATCGGTGGCTCGGAAATCGTGCAACGAAACTCGTACCTCGTAAATCGTGCCACGAAACCCGTACCTCGAAACTCATGCATGGGGATCAGTGTATTGGGAATCGTACCTCGGGAAACGTGCAACGGGTTCTGTGCACGGGGCTCGAGTGCTCGAACTCAATTCATCGTATAATCCCGCTTTTAGCCCGTTCGAGTTTAAAAGACTTTCGTTGAACTTAAATCGAAACCGTCGTAACGTTTATTTCGACCTTGGAAACGTTTTTGAGTTTGGCTTTCGTTTTGTTTTAGAGTCCGGCTTCGATCGAAGAGAAGACCGGAGGTAGCGAGCCAGGACGTCAGCAGCTAGGAGGCGTAGCGGTTTTTCTTCGGTTGAGGTAGGGAAAGTAGCGAATACCGGTTTAATTACGGAAAGTTACTAGTATGCATGCTAGGAAATAATAAAACCGGAAAGATCGTAGTTTGGCATGTAGGTTGTGAACAACTAGCGTAGACGTATGAACTGTGAACATTTAAGTTTTCTGTCTTAGGAATTGTCGTGCTGGTAGATTAGGGCCATGTCGTGCCCGTAAGATTGTTTGTTGTGTGCTTCTGTTAGTGTGCTTTGTGTTGTTTGAACGGATAATAAATAACAAACATGAAAACGAGTAGGATTGAACTAGTGATGCATGTCGATGACCTGTGTGGCTTTTTCCTGTTTAGTTGATATGTTGAACTGTGGGCTGGTTGAGGATTTTATACCGGTTAAGCCGGTGGGGTTATCACGTTGAACGTGGGGTCGGTAAGTGATGGTAAGTACGTGACGGTTTGAGTGTGCTTAAGAGTTCAATAAGATTATTACTCGGTGTTGCATGATTGTGATTGTGTGTGGGCATGTGTGCCGTGTTTGTTGTAATGAGAACCCTTGTGTGTGATATGACCGGGTGAGTGATAGACCGGCTGTGTGCTATGTTGTGATGGTCCGGTCGGTATACCGAGACTAGCTTGGGCGTTGTGCTGTGTGTTTTATCCTTGTTGTGTGTTCTGAGAAAGGACGTAACCAGAGTGATACTTGCACCGTGGGATAGTTCCGGTGTAGTGTATCGAGGCCAAGGATGGCGTATTTTTGATACCCGAGTCTCTGTGACGGGAAGAATATGGCTCTGATTCTACGTGACAGAAAGACGTCCGACTGAGGGATTTCTGGCTTGGGATGTACCCCGATTCTACGTGACGGGAAGGTGTCGGGACCGAGGCTTCGTGTTACGGTACGACATAAATGGCTGTGTGCATTCAGTGGTGTTGGAAACTACTGTACGGGATATGTGTTTGTTCTGCTGTGTGTTCTATGCTTGTTGATTGGTTGTGTGCTCTGTTTTAAGTGTGGTTTGGTCTTGGGTTGAGGATTGTGGGTACGAATTCCGTTGGAAATGGTTGTACTAAAATTGTTGATTGGGCCTGAGGGGCTTGCTAGGACCTACGGGTCGAGTGGTTGGACCTACGGGTCGCGTTTTACCCCGATGATCTATGGTCCTTTTGGAACATTTCCGGGACCTCTGATGAGGTGCGTTCTTAGGTAATGTTTCCGGTCGCCCCGATGCATGTGTCTCCTCTGGACCGATGGGCTATCCGAGATGATACGATGATTTGATGGGATGTTACGATGGTAATTCGGGAACTGTAGTACGAGACGTGTTTTGGTTACTTTGGGGTGTGATACGTTTGCGGTTCGGTTGATGTTTTACGTTGGGAAAGTGGTCGTTAAGTGTGGTGTAAGTTTGGTCGTGAACCCCCTTTTGACAGTTAATTATGCTGTACTAGTATGCCCTAATTAGACGGTTACTCGTGGTGGTGAGCCCTTGTTCATTGCTTTAAGTACTTTCTCTACTGAGCGTAAGCTCACCCCTTACTTTGTTGTGTTTCAGGTGTTAAGCGGGATTTGTGCTAGCAGGACATAACTGAGCTTGGGAGCTGGCGAGGTCTTGTCTAGTAGGTCGAACTGTTGACTCTTTTTATTCGAATTTATGAAATTTCGTTTTATTACTTTCGCTTTATTTAATTAATATTTTGGTTTACGTCTCGAGTCCGGTCAAAACCGGATTTGGGGCGTGACAATACTATTTTTTTTTCCCGACCGGACCAGGTGTCACCACCGGAGTGGCCAGCTCTGAGGCCAAGAGGCGCGAGGCTGCAAAAGGCCCCGCGCTCTGCCCCCGAACCCCATCTCTTCTTCTCCTCCCCCGCGCCCTCAAGCCTCGCACTCCCCTCTACCCACATCGCGCCGGAGCCGAACCCCCAAGCTCACCCCCCCCCCCCCCCCCCCCCCCCCCCTTCATCTACCCCGCCGATACAGATGCTCTGACACGCGTGAGTCACGCAGCGTGACACGACTGTTCTTTGCTACTTTGTGTTTTGTTCATTTTGGGCTCAGTTGATTACAAACAAGGGCGGAACTAGGTAATGATTAAGGTGTTCCATGAAACACCCTAAACATACCAGAATCTGGTTAGTGGTTAAAGGCTAATCAATATTTACAAGAGATTTGGTGTTCGATCCCTTACTGGAAAGCTGGAACACCCTGTTTTTTTCCTCAATTACCATTTGGGCTTTGGGTTTCATTTTCTCAATTACAATTTGAGCTTTGGGCTTCATTAATACTAAACTGAGAGACCCAAGAGAACACACGCTAACTAAACCAAGGGAATACGCGAACGAAGAACAAGATAACGACAACTCGGTTTGGGCTTCATAAGCCAGCCCAAAACCTGTATTGTTCTTTATACTAAACTAACAGATCACGAGAACGAATAGCAGCACAAAAAAAAAAATCGGTTCTACTTCTGCCTCTTTCTTCCTGCGACTCTGCAACCATTCTGTATTTTTTTTCTCATCCAGGCATCAAACTTTCTAGTCTTCGGCAGCAAATAAAGGCAAGCTCCTGATTCCCATGCGATTTTAATGATTGTTGAGATTTGAAATTCAGACCTAAAAATTTGCTGACCTAAATTTGTTGCCATTTTTTATAATTACTTCTTTCTTTTTATCTATTTTTTTTGTGGAAAAAAATGGCCGCATGGACCATTAAGTATGGGTAGTGTTGGAAAAAAATTGTTGTTGTTTTCTAAAGGAAGTCGTTAGTCTCTGGTAATGGTATAAGATTTTGTTTATGTATCCATATAAAATGACTGATATTTTAGAAATTTTAACCAAGTCATAGGCATTGCGAACTGTGAGGTGTTCTCTATTCTCAGTGTTACTAGGTTTATGATTAACCTTAATGTAGAGAAATAAGTGTTTAGCCCAATCGATAAACGAGATATTATTAAACAATTTCAAGGAATGTGTAAACGGAGAATAGAAACATTATGATTAGATTTTGATATCTATATTTAAATTGTAATTCGAAATGTTAGTATATATAATAGTCATATATTTTGATACCGTTGATTTTTTTTGTACGTTTATAAATTGTGGATGGCTATATCGAAAAAAATTTTAATTTTAATTTTAATCTTTTTCCGATATATTTGATAATTATGAGCGGAACACCCTGAAATATTTTTCTGGTTCCGTCCCTGATTACAAAACAAATATTTGGGCCTTTGACTCATATTGGGCCTCAGCATAAACAACATACAACCCAAAAACACAAAACCCCTTTCTTCATTTTTGCAGCCGTGCTCTCTGCAACCTCCCGACGCTAAACCCAAGCAGCAAATACAAGGTCAAGCTTCACCGGCTCCAAAACCGGTAGGACTCAAAATTTTCTTACTAAATTATCCACCAAATTTCTTTTTCTGTAATTAGACTGAGTTTTGAACTTTACTTCATGTATAGAGAAATCCGCTCTGTGTCACAACCATATTGCTTCTCAGTGCTGCATGATTGTTGTTTATCCTTACATTCTCAACCTTGGTTTGTAAGTCCAATTTCATGTTTTGGGTATTTAATGATTCACTTGTTTTTAGTACCAATATAAATCCACTCACTTATGGTAATGGTTTAAATGATTCCAGAACCCCACCTCATACCCGCTTCGTTGCCAGTTAATCGATATAAAAAGATAAAATTTGTCTCAATTCTAGAACTTTTGTTACACTTGTATCAAATAGACATGGACTCAGAGATCAAAGGTTCTAGAGAGAGTATGTGACCTCTCTCCGTAAAACCCTAGAACTCTCTACCCGTCGCTTGCTGCACTCTCTTCTCTTTTTTCCGTCAATGGCTTTTTTGGTCTCCTTGATCACGAAGGTTGTTGGCGGTGGCCATCCCCCTTTTCGTTTATCCTTCGATCGCAACGCTCCATCTTCCTTTCTTTCCGCTCCTTTTCGGTGAAACTCAGTGATGTGCTCTTCGATCTAACCATAGGACGTCTGTGTGGATCGATGTGGATCTGATAGATTCCACCTAGCTCGTGCTGATAGGGGTCCTCCGCTGTTCTTCTCCTTTACACGGTGTCGAAGCATGTCGATTCGGGTCGTGGGACGCCTTTCATCACTATCTACGGTGGTGATTGTCGCGAATCTGACCGCCCTCACTGTGCTGAAGGTTGCACCTTCGGCGTAGCTGTGGTGGTGAGTTTCTCCTCAGGGCAGGTGAATGTTTCAGATCCGGTCGTGGGTCAAGTTTTTTTCTTCGTGGAGGATCCTTGCTGGTTTGATTTCTTCGCTGCTAGGAGGATTTTCGCTCACCCTCGGTTGCTCCGCCCTTTAGATCGGGATTCAGATTTGGGGCTTCTTCAGAACGGGCTTTGCTTTGCGAGATCGGAGGTAAGGTCTTCCCCTTTCCTCCTTTCTTTGTTTGGGATATCTTCTCTTCAACCTTTCCTCCAATTTTCGATTGTTCTTCCATTCTTCCCGTATGTTTCGTGTTACGGGCTCGCCGGTTAAGAGGTGTTGGCCGTCGACGATTCTTTGCGGCATCTTGCCTCTAGAAGCCTCTCTGTATATTGGTTTGGCTAGTAGGGTTCTAGTGGGGTTCTACCGGTGTAAGTCTCAGCCGTCTGTGGTGCTGGCCATCGACAATTGAGCAGCGAGTCGATTTTATCCTGATAAAGTTAGGGGTTGGGTTGTTCTTGGGATGCTGGTTGCAACTTTTGTTAAAGCTTAATGGTGGGTAAATCTGGGTACGCTAGACCCAGTTTTCTTGTGCTTAAAGGTGGTTAAATCCGGTTTCAGGTCTTAATTTTCTAGTTGTTTTTCAGGTTGTAGTTCTTGGTTCTTCTGGTTGTATTTACTGGTTTTTTTATGATTGTTTCTGGTTGTATTTTCTTTGGTGTTCCTTCATCCTCGGTGTGAGGCTTCTTGAGATTCCTCTGCGGAATGCTCTTCTGTTATATCAGTTTCACTCATTCTGTTTTTTATTTCAAAGAGCCGGTGTTTTAATATATACATTATTGATAAAAAAGAAGAAGATAAACATGGACTCACTCTTTCCACTTAAATATGATAACTTATTTAAATGACTTAAATCAGATGAGACATATTATATGGTAAATCTAACCAAGTCTAAATCAAGGTGAACCATTTTGGATGGAATTAAGCAAAGCTTTAATGTGTATATATATTTGAAATTAAAGAAACATAATACAAATTCTCCGGAAATTAGATGTGAAACAAAAGCAGGACCAAATTTCCTCCAAGCTACAGACATTTTCTCCTCCACAGCTACTTTAGTAAGGTTGTCTGCAACACCATTAGCAACCCTTTTGACCCATGATAAATTTACAGCAGTAACATCCTCAACAAGCTGCCCATAAACACCTGAGATCAACATGTTCCTGCAAGCTGAAACCACATACTTAGAGTGCACCTCAATATCATAGACATGCAAGTTGAGATCTCTGCACAACTTGACGGCTGACGCCATGGTTGAGAGCTATTAATTCTACCCCGTCCGGTTGAAACGGACCTTCAAGGTAAAACATGCAACCCACGATCGACTCACCTCCCCAATCACGGATAATGACCCCTACACCCATGTCATGATCTCTTACCCTGACATTTGTGTTCATCTTTAGATGTCCAATCTTTGGTGGTCTCTACCGTAAAAGGCTACCGAGGGGGACGGGTCAAAGCACAAGTATGATGATACCCTTCTAACCACTCTTTACACGTGAATTTTGAAAGAAACGAATATTTTTATAACGTCTAATTAAATCTGACATAAATACCTAAGTTCAATTCAAATTAAAAGTTTAAAACCCACTTCCTCAAAAAATAAAAACAAAAAGTTTAAAACCCACCTTACAGATTATCACTTTTATTGAGTACATTGAAAAGTCAAACTTGCTTAAACCTTCTGAAAATTCTTCCAAAAAAGTGTAATGGTCAAATACAAGGTTGACCCTTTTCATTTTTTATTTGCCCGAAATAAGAAGATAAATAATAAAGTTTGTTTTTTTCATTTTTTTTATTTGCTCGAAATAAGAAGATAATAAAGTTGGTTCCTTTCTCGTTCCAAGGGGATTCGAACTAGGGTTTCAGGTCAGCAACAAAACCAGTACTGATCTCGTTTTGATCTATCAGGATCTTCCTCCATATCTACAACTTCCCTCCAAAAACAAAAGCCCAACCCAAGCAGAGACCAACAACTCCATCTACTACCAAATTGCTCAGTTCCTTCGTCCAGAGCTTCTCTGCAGGTTTCAGCTATGGCGTCGCGTTTCCAAGCAGTGATGTTGGTGGCATCGCCTCTGTACCCCAATGCCATCGCCTGGTCCGACGAAAACTTGATCGCCGTCGCCTCCGGCCACCTCGTCACCATAGTGGTAAGTCCCCTTCTGCTCTTCTCCTTTTTTGGTTCCTTGAAGAGAAATTTCAATTTCGAGCTCTGTCGCTGAAGATACTGCTATGAAAACCCAATTGGTTGATTTCTAAATGTTTTGAACATTTTTGTACAGAACCCAGCAATGCATTTTGGTCCTAGAGGCATTATCACTCTCCCAGCCACTGAATCTTTTCCAATTGGAGTGATTAAAAGAGAAGGTATGCAAGTTTTAGTTTTTTTAAAAGGCTACATCTTTTAATTACTATTTTTCAAATTGGTCATTGTGGAGCATTTGCAGTACCCGAGTGGACAAAAGGACAGATCTTTAAGTTTGTGCTTGTTGGATATCTTGATATCAGTTTTGCTTTTGAGTGCGGATGTGGTTTTAGGTTATGGGTTCATGACAGATTGTTGCATTTAGAGTCATAAATATGAGTTTCCTTTAATTTATATGGTGTACTGAGCTTTTAGGGTTCTTAACGGCGATCAAATTGTTTATATATTCACAATGGGTGTATCTGAATGGTTGCAGATTTATTGTCTGGCTGCATGTTGCCCACTGCTTTGTCACGAGACCGTCGTCCATACGCTCGATCTGTTTCATGGTCTCCTCTTGGGATGGCTTCTAACTCGGGGTACAAACTCTGTTTAGTTGATGTTTTTGCTTCTATTCGACTCTCGTTGTAATTAACCTTTTTTTATAGGTATATAAAACATCATATTGAATTTGATTGCATTATAACATATGACAGTGCAGGTGTTTGCTTGCTGTTTGCTCCACCGGAGGATGTGTGAAGCTTTATCGCCCACCATTCCATGATTTTTGTGCTGAGTGGATAGAGGTGTGGATCATAACTTGTAACTTCATTGTTGTGTTTTTTTGTATGGATTTTGGCCATGACTTTCTTTTTCTGGTATTTTTGAAGGTTATTGATATATCTGCAAGACTCTTTGATTATCTCACGAGTGTCAACTTTGATGAGCTGAATTTCCGCTCCCCTGAAATTTCAGCTGTGAGTGATTTTATCAATCTTTTTTCTGGTTTGTCTCATTCATCAGTAAATTATGGTCAATATCCAAGTTCATCCTAATACTTTCTAATTGTTTATTGCATCAGGCTGTTCCACTTTCTAAATACAAACCAAAACGACCCCAGAAGATGCAAAAAAGCTGCTCACTCCCACTGATATCTTCTGATCAATTTGCTTTGCGAAATGCAATGTTATCATCACTTGTTGTTTCGTGGTCACCACCACTGAATGACTCGTCGAGGCGATGCTCCCTGCTTGCAGTGGGAGCAAAGTCTGGTAACATTTCATTTTGGAGAATCCATACACCACAGTGCTACTCTATTGAGCACAGTAAGGTGCCTACCGCTGCAACACTAGTTGGGATCCTACAAGCACACAACTCTTGGGTCACTGCAGTAGGTTGGGTTGTGATTGCTTCTGATTCTTCAAATCCTCGAATTATATTGTCTACTGGGAGTTGTGATGGAAGGTGAGTTAGGTATGCTGGTCTCATACTCTATTTCTCTACAATGACATTTGGATAATGAATCAAAAGAGATGTTTTTTGGTATTCTTTTCCACCCTGGATGCTGGTTAACTGAATTTAAACCATTCGTTCAAACACTAAACAGGTTCTTTGTAGCCTTCTAAGTTTCTAGGATGAGAAGTTTATTTACTGAATTTGGACCCCTTCTGAAGCTCATTGCATTCAGTTTTTCTCCTTTTCTTTCTCAGTGTAAAGATATGGGAATGCACTGAAGATTTAGTGGAGTCAATAGAAGTAAATCGAGCTCCGTTTTCTCTATTGAAGGAGGTAACCATTTTTTTTATGCACAAGTACTTACGCGGGCGTATTGTGTTATTTTGGTTGATTGGCGTGATACAATTTTTGAATTTATTAACAGGTTATACCTGTCAATATGAGTCCAGTCTCAGTGCTTTCCTCTGTTGTGCCAGTCCAGTCAGCACACAAGTTGCTCTTAGCAGCTGGCAAAGGATCTGGCTCATTCGAAGCATGGATTTTTGATTTATCCAGCAACAAATTTGATCGAATTGGTTCTTATGATGTTCATGAAAATGTTGTAAGTGTCTCTTTGCGTCTATGTTCATTGATCCCGACTTTGTATGAGAGATGACTATTATATTGTTTTTGTATGTCTATGTTCATTGATGTGCTTGAGATCATCAGATTACAGGTTTATCTTGGACTTCAAATGGATATTGTTTGTACAGCTGCAGCCAGGTATGAAGTGAAGAATGCTTTATTGCATGTATAAGTCATTCCATTGTTTTTAGGGGAAATTCCATAAAACTACCTTTATAAATTGCCACGAACAGATATCCTTTGAAAAAATATGAACTTTAAACTACCTATTGTTTGCAAAAATGTACATAGTTGGATTTCTGTTAGTTTTAAAACAAAATGACCATCTTACCCCTGGACCTTTTGAAAATGATGATGAATAATTAAAATAAAATTTTATTTTTCATTTGAAGGTCAATTCTGTCCTTTTAAATAAAATAAAATTATTTTTCGTTTCAAGGGCAATATTGTCATTTTAAAATAATTGCATCCAATTTAACATGATATTCTTGCATTCCCATCCACTTTAACGGATTTTTTTCTGTAAGTGTACACTGTTTGAAACAAAGGGTAGCTTAAAGTTCACATTTTTTTCATATGGTAATTTTACATTCGTGGGCAGTTCATTAAGGTAGTTTTAAGGAATTCCTCCTTGATTTTAACTTTGTACATAACCATAGCAATAAGTGACTTTCTCATAAATGATGCTAGGATAATTTTGTGCGAAGCTGGATCTTACAGGGAACATCTCTTCTTGAAGTTCCAATTCCTTCACAAATTCCCGGTCTGCAAGGTGCAAAAGTATGATAGCAACAATTCGGTCTCGTTTCCTTTAAATTTATCTTCTATTTTTGTGAAATTCATTTTTTTTTTGCAGCTGCCAGATTCATTTCTTTCTTGTTTTGGTGTTGCTATATCGCCCGCAAATCTAGTGGTTGCTATGGTATTGATATTTTCCTCAATTATAGTTCTGCTTTAGTATTGATCATTATATGCATGTAACATGTTCAACAAGAGTCTAGAAAAGGGCGCATTTTTCAAAAGGGATCATTATATGCATTGATCATTATGAGCATTTTTCTTCCCGTAGACAACAAGAATTCCTCATTATAATTATCTTGAGATGCACATTGAAGATGACCTTAACTGTATCTGTAGTCAAAACCAAAAGTCTCCCTCTATTTAAACAAGTGCTAATTGAAACAAAGGATAATTACAAAACAGTACCCTTTGCAAATCATAGCCCTCTTCTTTGATAATGGCAAAAAAGTGCCACAAACTTGTATTTTTGTTGCATTTTGTATCAGTTTCTTTCAGATTGACACTTTCATCCTTAAAACTTTAAATTTTAAAAACAGTAAGTAAAAAACTAAAATCTAGAATTTTCATCTCCCTTAATTTTCTTTTCTTTGTATGATACAGAGGAAGAAAATTAAGGGAGATGAAGATTCTGAATTTTTGCTTCTTACTTATCGTTTTAAAAATTTAAAATATCAATCGTCACTTAGAAACAAACTGAAAATACAAGTTCTTGGCACTTTTTTGCCATTATCAAAGAGGAGGGCTATGATTTGCAAAAAAAAAAATGAATAGCACAAAGTACTTTTTCGCAATTATCCCTTGAAACAAATACGCGTCCAGATTCCAATTTAGTGTGTTAATGATATGTCTTCATAGTATGATATTTCAACTGTCCAACTGAAAAGTAGAAAGTTTTGAATCACGCAATAAAAGTTCAACTTTTCGGTGTAGGCTACAATCCTGTCACTATTTTGTTCTCTCCGGATAAGCATTGAATACTTCAAAACTGTTGGACCAGTTGCTCAGCTTGTAGTATGTAAAAATTTGGAGTTCATATAATATGTGAAATATTGTATGAGAGAATATTAAAAAGGGAGCTAGTGGATATTACAGAATATGTTGGTTTATTGGATATACATTGCCTTTCTTTTCTTCCCTCAATTATTATTTAGCTTTGCATTGTTCATTTTTGTAGGTTCGCAGTTTTAATATTGATCTATTGCATCCAATGTACCAAGCACGGTAAGATTATTTTTCTTAGGTAAAATTCATTCTATGATCTACAATAGGTGTTATGTGATCTAAACAATGTTTGGAAACATGTTCAGGGCCCACAAAGCTGCTGTTGAGTTCTTCCACATTGGTGGGCAACAAGTTGATACTCTGCTGAACACTTCCCCAGAGTCTAGTATTGAAGCTTTTCCTCATCTATTAGACAAGGAATTTGTTTACTGGGAGTCAAATATACTGTGGTCTTTAAAACAGTATGAACATCCGGATAAGCCTCTGGTCATTTGGGATATCATAACGGCATTATCAGCTTTTAAACAATCTGCTCCTAAATACGTGGAACGTATACTTGTCAAGTGGCTCTTGACCTCGTACGTACGATCCCATGTGGGCCATTCTATGGGAAAGGTTTTATCACATGTTTCTAAAAGCATTTCAAAGATATCTTCCCGCAAATTGCACATATTGAATGTGATTTGTAGACGTGTGGTATTATTGAAGTTGAAGGCTGATGAAATCAGAATCAACGGTGAAGTACAGAATTTGGGATCATGTGATTCTGAAGAGGAAGAACTAACTTTGTGGATAGAGTTACTTCTGAGAAGTGAAAGAGAACTCCGTGAAAGGCTTGTGGCTTTTACTTTCTCTGCTTTTGCGAGCCTCGTGTCTCATTCAGGGACAGGTTCATCTCAAATTGGGTATTGGTATCCTTTTGCAGTAGCTCAGATGGAGTGTTGGGCTGCACTTAATCATGATTCTATACATGATAAACTCAAGGTCTTAGTGTCAGAAGTCAGAACACGAGAAGAGAGGTACTCCTTGATACTCTTTTTTATGTGCCTTAGATTCTTATCAGGGTTAATTGCAGATAACTATTGTGTACTACACGTCTTGTGTACATTATTATCCCCAACAAACCTTCAAAAATTACATATAGCTCCTTTTCGCTAAAAATGAAGAAAATACCCTTGATCCTAATCTCAAAAAATACATTTTTCATCTTTTTAAATAGTTTTATCTTTTGAAGAGTTTGTTTACATCTATTCAAAATGTTTTTGGTAGTTATGAAGTCTATAGAAACTAGGGTCAAGGGCATTTTTGTCATTTTTGACGAAAAAGAGCTATCCGGAATCTTTTGTAAGTTTAGATAGCAGTAAATAACATTTTAAAGTTGAGGATAATTATGTGCAAAAGACATGTGATTAACCCTGCTCTTAACTTTCCAAAACTATACGAAAATGATGAATTGATGTGTAAATTTTCCAAACTAGCAGGCATGAGTCCAAAGATTATGCAGCTGAAGAGCATTGCAACTACTGTTCTGCACCAGTTCAATTCGAGTCTCCAGAGGTAGCTTTTTGCCAAGGAGTGAATGGAGTTGGGCAGAACCATAAGCTAGCACGGTGTTCCGTTTCAATGCAGGTTTGCCCGAGTACACCGCTATGGCTATGCATCTGTTGCCATAGAAGGGCTTCAAAGCTGGCTCCTGAGTCTCTCTTCACCATGCCTAGATATCCCTTAGACCTTCAATATTCAGCGGAGTCTTACGTAGAAATAGTTCCAAAACCTTTGTGCCCCTTTTGCGGGGTTCTGCTACAGAGATCACAGCCAGACTTCCTACTCTCTGCATCACCGGTGTAGGAGAATTATGTATTAGTTTAATCTTTCCGGGGAAAATGTTGTAACTTTCCCGGGAAAATGTTGTAACTTTCCCGGGAAAATGTACTAGCGGATATCTGTAATTCTGTATATGCTGCAACTTTCTATGTACTGTCAGTGAAATGTTTTCTTGTATGAATAACTCTCAACATGTATTATATTATATATTCTTTTGCGTTTACTGTTTGGATAAATTATTCTCTTGACTGGAAAAGAGGATGCTGTCTGAAAAAGTAGGGAATCTTATTTTGATGGCAAATATCTTATTTTCTTTTCATTGGCTGATTTAATAGGTGCACCTAACATTAACAAATGCAAGTTTGATTCTCAATGAGTCATGTGTTGTGTTCAACCAATTATTTGGTTACTGATTTTTGGTCAGAGAATGACTTTTATTTATATATATATTTTTTCTGGTCACTACTAAAAAATCAATACAAATTATTCTGACTCTTATTCAGTTCTAATTCTCAAAACTAAAATAATGTCGTTTGGATGGACTAATTCATCTTTGTTCTCACAATTTTTTTTGCACTGTTCTTTTTTTTTTTTGAAGAATGAAGCACTGTTCTCAAATTCTTAACAGTTCCTGAATAGCAAATAATCTCATCCGTATGGTTGCAATATTCACAAAATCATACCAGTGATGATTTATTGGATCTAAAAACTGATTTTTTTTAAACCAAAGTTTATTTGTTAATAATTATTATTGACTGTTTATTGTTCAATTCAAAATTATTATTTATGTATTTAATATCTGATCTCCATTTACACATAAAACGGACTTGGAATATAATCATCGCATCTAAGTGATTAACTGCTTGGACTGAGTAAGTTTCAGTAATAGTTATGAAATTGTAGCTCTAAAACGCTTTATTCGTCAAAAACGGAAGATCCGAAGAAAAACTATTTTCGAAATTCACTTTCTCTCTCCAGAGATTTGTAACTCATGTTCTTTTCAGTTTTAATTTCAGCAAATCTTTTTTTTTTATTGAGAAACAAATAAGCTGGCTGAGACAAACAGAAGAGAATATAAGCATTTTCTTTTTAAAATAAAAGAGCTGTGCAGTGTGTTGCTCAATTTCCTCGTCAATTTGCACGGTAGTTTCGCTATTTTGTTGCCTTGCTCTTAACGATCCAGGAATGGGATCATCATTCTAGATAAGGCAGGTATGTTTTTTTCGCTAAAAGATTTGCATTTCTGTTCTGGGTCTTCTTCAAAATCTGAACCTTTTCATTGGACTGTTCGATTACAATAAATTTTCTCAGGAAAAAAGAGAGCTTTTTATTTTTCTGTGATCGATTTCAATCATGGCGGTCGCTGAGAATGTCGGACCCAAAACCGATTCATCGGCTCAGAATTTCGACGGCACTACTGTAGTGCCATCGGAGTCCAACGAGCCGAAAGATCTCGAGAAATCGAAACCCAGAAGTGATACTGATGTGGTGGTGGTAGGTGGAGAGACCAACCATGACGATCAGTTTTCGAATGAGGGGATTTCAGTGAAAACTGTGTCAGTGGCTCAGACCAATGGTGTGGCTCATGGAACCCACAAGGGAAATGGGTTCGAGAGCAATGAGCTGCCGAGCTCTGGTGGGTTCGAGGCCAATCACAGATCTATTGGGGGTGGTGACAGTTTCAAGCAGGACATGAGTGATCTGGAGGAGCTCCTGTCCAAGCTGAATCCTATGGCTGAAGAATTTGTGCCTCCTTGCCTTGCCAACAACAACAATCATGGGGCCTTTATGGCTAATGGGTTTGTGTATCCTAACAATTTTGTAGTTCAGACTAATTTTGGAATCGACAATGGACATACCGGTAGAAAGGTGTGTGTGATCCTTATTGCTTCATTTTAGTGTTTTGTTATTGTTCTGTTTGGTTGCTGAGAAAACAAAAAGGAAGCAAATTTGGAACTCTCTGATGCATTAGTACTTAGATTGTGTTTTTGTTTGTTTAGAAGAAGAACAATTACAGTCAGTCTAAGCGGAGGATGAACAGCCGGACAAGTATGGCACAGCGAGAGGAGGTGATTAAAAAGACGGTATATGTATCTGACATTGATCAACAGGTGATGACTTCACATACACAGTTAATGATTTCACGTCAACAAATGTTTTGTTTACTGTTTTTGGTTTATTTGTGCACTAAAAGTCTTGGGTTTCTGTTATTTTGGCGTACCATTTCACATATAGGTTACTGAAGAGCAGCTTGCGGCTCTCTTCAACAGCTGCGGACAGGTAAGCTTTGTTGTTTTGGCTCAAATAATTATTGAAGACATGAATTGTTCTTATTGGGTGTATCTCTCTGTGATCAAGGTTGTTGACTGTCGCATATGTGGCGATCCTAACTCAGTGCTCCGCTTTGCTTTTGTTGAGTTCACCAATGAAGGTAGTGAGAGTTGGATTCGTGTGTTTATTTGGAGCTATGAATATTGTGTTGTTATCTTGTTATGGACATAATATGCTTACAGAAGGAGCAAGAGATGCTTTGAGTCTTGCTGGGACTATGCTTGGCTATTACCCTGTCAGAGTGCTTCCTTCGAAAACTGCAATAGCCCCAGTTAACCCAACATTTTTGCCTAGGGTAATGACTCCACTTGATATACTCCTTTATCTCTATAAGTAGAACAAACTCTGTGAAAAACTTGAAGCTATACTATGGTTTCATTGATCATACATTTCTTTTCTTTAGGATGAAGTTGAACGTGAGATGTGCACGAGAACCATTTATTGTACTAATATTGATAAGAAGGTAGTATTGGATTTTCTCTTTTGTTACTCTAGGTTGTAAAAGAAAATTCAACCTTTTAAGCTGTTATTTATACCGATTTCACTTGATGCAGGTTACTCAAGCAGATGTCAAACTTTTCTTTGAATCAGTTTGTGGAGAGGTTTGTAATACATCTCGCAGTTATCATAGCGACATATTTACTTTGTTTCTTGTCTTATGGAACATCTGTGTTGTTGTAGGTTCTTCGCCTGAGGCTTCTTGGAGACTATCATCATTCAACTCGCATTGCATTTGTTGAGTTTGTTATGGTAAATACTCTTCAGCCCTTCACCTCTATTTGGTGATTGATTTCATGTTGGTTGTTTTATATTCTATTTTTCAATTCTCCAATATAACTTGAAGCAAACTTCTCTACATTATGACCTCTTTATGACCTACACTACAACTCGCTCTCTTCTATCCTTGTCATGTTGCGCTCTACTGTAGATTTTGGATTACAATTGAAATTATTTTGAAATCTTAGTTGTATATGAGTGCTTACACTTGTTGCGTTGCTTATTTTCATGTACTCCATATGGAATATGGTTGATTTGAGTGTAATAAATTAAGATAAGAAGGGCTAATTTAAGATTGTAATAGATTCGAGTCCTCGAATACGCTCTCACTTCCAAAGAAGTGTCCACATGCCTTAAAATGGGTTTTAAGTATCTTAGTGAGGAGAATATGGGAACATCTATTCAGTCCAAACTTCATGTAACTTTGTTTCATACAAGTGATTGATTAGCTACCAATTGTTTTGTATATTTGTTCTGTTTGTGCATTGGTGGTTGATACAAACATGTCTGAAATTCTAATTACATGAAACAGCTTTTTAGATTGTATTGCTGATGCATTCTTAATGACTGATGAGCGCTCTAAACCATGTGTTGCAGGCTGAAAGTGCAATTGCTGCTCTAAACTGTAGCGGGGTAGTTCTCGGAGCTTTGCCTATAAGGTTGGTTTGTTCGGATATGCACTGTCACTGTTTCACAATTCTCATTCTTCACTCTCCTTCCCGTTAACTTTGTTTTTTCTTGTGCAGGGTAAGCCCGTCAAAGACGCCTGTGCGCCCTCGTGCTCCTCGCCCTGCAACTCTCTCGCATGTTTAATCTAAGTTATGGCTAATAGATAGATATATAATTATATATACGTAGGTGTCTTTTGGAGTTTGTTCTGCTACTTGTCTTCTTTCTTCTGCATATCAGCCCTGTCTTGGCTTCCCCCATCTGGGATGATCGTTGGCTGTTTGTTTTTAACTTTGTAGAGTCCGATGGGATTTTGAGGATATTAATATGTCTTGAGTTTATGTTAATGTTGTGCATTCTTCGGAATACTTATGTTTATGCTGTTATTTTCAAATTGTTAAAAATAAATGAAAATGACAAAAAAATTCTTAAAGACAGGTTCCACTCGAGCATTATTTGGTTGATGAACATGTTTGTAGTTGGTGGTATTTGACCGATTCAGGGTTTTTTTTTTTAAAGTGCAATCTGGTATTATATTAATAAATCGTTTGACAGGGCATCTCGGAATTCTTGTGGAATCTCTGTGATCTGCCAATCAATGGTACACCAAACAGTTATTTATATGTGAGAATATGAATAAATTACATCAATGGCACAAATATTCCGATTCAGGTTTAATATGTGAGAATATGATTAAATTACAACAGTTATTTATTTATTTTTTAATTGGTGGGGTCATGTGGCCGAATCCGATAGACTGGTCAAAATCACCATTAATATATTTAGGTCGAGTGCAGAATATATTCGGAAGATTTCTCGACACACGCTTTTAAACCCTCCGATTAGACGATACAATAGATCCTGATTTATGGAATCGGCACGTTTTTTTTTCCAGTTTTTGAGGTCAATTCCCGTCATGAATACTTTCAAGGCTTGCAGTTTTCTACAGACAAAGATCTTTGTCTTGTGATATTGTCTTAAGATGTGATGGTGACACTATAGTGGAGGACCTATTATGGGCCAAGTAAGGCTGCTAAAAAAGAAGTATATTTGTAAGAGATAAAAAAACATTGAGCACTTGCTGAGACTGAAGCTTCCCAAACATTTCATCCCAATAATGCACCACCACTTGCCTCCTCAATTTACCCAAGTGGGTCACTAAAATGGATCTTCTTGGGTTCATACTCAACCAACACAATGGAAAAAAAAAGGTAGCAAATTATAAGGATGTTCCACAAAAAAACAATGCAATACATGTCACTAAACATGACCTAAACCACACAAACATGTCAACATCACCTGTCATTAATGCAAGAGTTGGGTACAGAAATGAACTCTTAACCAAATCACTTTCTAATAGGCCCTTATTAAACATCACCTCTCCATTTTCCACTACTAATGAGTAAATTAAGAGGTACTTAATACAAGTACATAAGACCCATTTCACCATTAGAGTCCTACCACACCCACCTAAACCCAATTGTAGAAAAAGACTCCTATAAAAACGTGTATATTTATTTTAGAATTACGGGTCTTCTTTTTAGTCTCGAACATTCAGTATTTGAATTTTTTACGTCAGTTTAGTTTTCAAAATTTTAATAACTTATGAAAATGATGTATAATTAACATATGTAACTATTTGATTAATGGTTAATATTATTTTATTTAGTCTTAAAAAAGCTTTAAAAACTAAGAAGATAAAACAAGAAAGACAGAAAAATATCACATCCCACTTAGCAAATTGTACAAATATCAACCAATTCTCTTTACCATCCCCACCCTATCAAATCAATTTGTGCACATTTTAGTTGGCTTTGGGGTCACCAACTTGTGTCCAAATGAGTCTCTACATCATACAACTAAATATTATCATATCCAAAAAAAACATATTTTAAAGCTGACTCAACTCTTGTTTTATGTGTGTTGACAACTTAATCTCTTCTCTAACAAAAAGAAGGGGAAAAAAAATCATTCTTTACCTCTTCCACTACTCAATACTCACCGTCATTTTTATTATTTAAAACATTATAAATATACACATTCCTGACCTCTGTTTCTTCGTAAA
This sequence comes from Erodium maritimum, assembly GCA_963921825.1. Classification (NCBI taxonomy): domain Eukaryota; kingdom Viridiplantae; phylum Streptophyta; class Magnoliopsida; order Geraniales; family Geraniaceae; genus Erodium; species Erodium maritimum. The sequence continues at coordinate 150,466,573 of OY997588.1, forward strand.
TCTATCTCCATTTCTGTGATCGGAAGCAAAATGGGCAATTGCTTCGTCACGATCTGCAAAACTCCTTGTTACAGATCTGTTTTGCGGGTTGTGAAAATCGACGGCAAGGTACTAGAATTCAAGAGAGCGATCCTGGTTAAGGATGTTCCGGTGAGTTTGTCCGGGTACGGGATCGGAGAGTCGAGGAAAGCGAGGGAGGTTCTGGACGGTGAGTCGGAGCTGAGGTTGGGGAGAGTTTACTACGTTGTTCCTTGGAAAACAGAGGAGGTACGAGGTGGGTCTATGAAGAAGAGGATTAAGGTGGTTATAACGAAGCAGCAGCTGAAGGATTTGTTGTCGGAGAAGATATCGGTGGAGGAGGTGATCGATAAGGGTCTGGTCTCGCCGGGGAGTTGGAAGCCCAGGCTGGAGTCGATCCCGGAGATGGGTTTTGCTTAGGTTTGTGATTAAACTAACTAAGGTTGTAACATATACATATGACTAGAAACGATGAACAGAGAGATGAGATTATGTAAAAAGGAAGATAATGTGGCTGCTGGGATTCGAGCCCAGGTCTCTACGGCCACAACGTAGAATTCTTACCACTAAACTACAGCCACATCTTGTTATGTTAGATCCAAAATTTAAATGAATATGATTGATATAGGCATATGCATAATCTGCTGGTTCATTCGATCACTAGTGCATAGGCTCATAAGTCATACCGAATTCCACAGCTTTCTGATAACGGGGCATTTGGTATTTGAAATGATAAAAGGTTAGGACAACTTTCTGCTGGTCCACAGTGAAGGTCGGATTCTATACGTCGATTAGAGTAGATTTAAGATCGGATTCAATGTTGTCCTATAATAGAGGTCGATTGGAGTAGATTTAAGATCGGATTCAATATTGTCTTATAATAGAGGTCGGATTAAGATCGGAATCAATGTTGTCCTATAATAGAGGTTGGATTCGACAGTCGTTTCTCACACATGGTCGAAGAATAATCGCTTAGAGAAGAAAGAGAAGTTGCAGAGAGAGATAGAGAGAGAAGTTGTGGAATCTACACCGAAACGTAGCTTTTGCCCTTTTCTGACTCTTCTTCTCATGAGGCAAAGTTGAGATCAATGCCAAACACAGACACCTTTTTCCCGTGTACAAAAAATCATTCCATGGCCAATGAAGTATATCTAAATGCTTCCTCGATTTCAAAAACAAAGGAGTAGTAAAATAGACACATGCATTGCAAGATATTAGTAAGGCATGAACTGCAATCTATATTCATCACCCATTTTGGCAAATCATTTTCCACATTCATTGTTAGATACCAAACAATTCCAGTTTTTTTTTCTTTCTAAACAGCAGATAGGATGGGATGGAGAATAATAAAAGGACAAAGAAATTGGAGATTCCTGTCGCATCATTTGCAAAACCCCTGTCAAAATGCTTGCTTGCTTCCCGGTGTCCAGTCAAAATCCAAAACATTACCTGCTCAACCAAACCAGATTTTACAAACTCGCACTAGGTGATTAAATGGCAAAAGGGTAAAATACTCAACAATAGCAGGCCTGTTCTCCAAATATATATGATACTATTCTTTAACAGCAAGAAAGTGCAGAACTCCTAGTCTAGTCTTATCAAAAGTAAACAGACTAACCGGATGTCTTACCGAAAGTAAACAGACTATCTTCTTGAAGTTGATGCAGCTCCAGTTGTCCTGCCAAACAATGAGTTTGTTTCAACAAGATTTTCTTCAGTGGTAAAGCACAACGACTGAATACATTTTTAAGGTTAAAAGGCTATACCTGCCCGGTTGTTTCCCAATAAAGCCTGAGTTAGGTTTCACATTTGTTGAACCCTTCATTTGACTGTTACTGAAACTAGACCTATTAGGATTCACTCCATTTGACTGGCCAGGCCTAGTTTCGAGGCCATTCTGATCTGGATGATCTTTAGACTTGCTCAGAAAGTTTATATTTTGGGAACCTCCGGGAATAACACCGTTAGGATGATGCTGATTCTGGGAGGATGCCAAGAGCTGGGCAGGGTTATCAGTTGCATTATATGGAACCTTTTTTAGTCGGTGTGACTGTGCCATGGGAGTAACAGCAACAGAAGGCATAAAGGGAGAGTGTGGAGCTGATGCTGCAGCTGCTGCAGCAACCTTAGCAACAGCAGCTGTAGCTGCTATCATTTCTTGTGCACCTCCCCGGAGCTGAATGAAGTCACCCTCAATCACAAATAACTGATATCACAAAATTAAGGTTCTCAGTTAAAGCTCTTAACAGCATACACATACTCAAATGAACGGGAAGATGCTATAAAGATCTAATTTACTTACTTCAGGATGACTTGCCACAAAATCCTCTAGCTTTCCGTACTTCTTCCTATAATCATGCCAATGTAAAGGTGCAAGCATCTTTCCCACCCTATTTGGTAACTGCATAAGACAGGTAATATCCATTAACAAATAGCCACAAGTCTAATATGAAATCTTAAGTAGTTTCAATTACAACTAACCGTTGAGCTGATTCGAACTCTACCACCAGGTGGAATTGTGCGAACTACGCAGGCCAACAATGATCTTTCATCAAGAAGCATAGCCTCTGAAACCTTGCCTGCCGTAAATGAATTATCCTGTCCTGCCTGGACATATGGTTCCAACAAAATTGCACCAGATACATTCTTATCTGTTGTTTCGCCATGAGAAACTGAATGGGCAGCAATAGTGGGAGATGATATATTCACCCCAGAACTTGGTTGCTCTACAGTCAAACCATCAGCCTCTAGTCCATGACTAGCTATCGGATTCTTGTGCTCCTGGACAAGTTCAATTTGAAATAACTTTTAGCAATATGCAATCAAGCTGCTCTAGAGATTATGAAAGCAGGCGAAAGAACAGTAAAAAAGGATGATTAGACCATTGAGGAACAAAGAAGATGAAAAACCTTTGTTTCATTATTCTGTTCATGAGGATTCAATCTTAAGGCAGCATGAAACTGAGAAGAAATTTGCTCTAAGCTCTGCTCAGGCTGAGGAGCAGCCAAGTAACTTCTATCGGTTGACTCGAGAGCCTGAAAAGTAGTATGGTAAGGCTTGGAAGTCCAACATAAGATCTAAAACACTAAATATGTAAGTGCAAGAGTAATAGTCCATAAAACCTGATGCTCATCAGTAGATGATTGAATGACAGAGTTGGAGGTCGTTCCTTGGCTGATATGAGCATCTATATATTCTGAATTAACAGCCTGTCTATTAACAGGCATCTCATATTCATAATTTGCATCTGATCTCAATATGTTTTGATCAGTCTGGGTTGGAGGAATTTGATTATGTGCAGACAACTGTGATCCCTCAGGCATAGCCTGATATGAAATTAAAAGTTACAGATTGAATAGCAAAGTGAAGCTAAAAAAAAATTTCATCTGTCAATACCTGTTGGTTCTGCCACGGCTGGAGAGATGATATTGCAGGCACTGATTGGAAATGCCCAACCTGGGACTGGGGAACATGTGATGGCACAGAATGTGGAACCCCCTGTTGATGCATGACAAATGGATGCAGAGCAGGTACCTGCCCAGGTGGGAGGTATCCAGGAACTCCAAGTAGGGATGGTGGAGCAAGTGTCGTACCAGCAACAAGTTCAGCCTATAAATGAGCACAATAAAACATGTCAGGGATATAGTTAAGTGCAATTTGTCTATGTTCACTTATCATGTATTAATGTTTTAAAAATATAGTAAACATTACAATGCACAAGTATATGCACAAGGCTTGCAATAGCCGTTGTTCATTCTATTCATTCATATTTAAAAGATCAGAACTGACTATGCAATACCTAGACTGCAATGCAATCATCTACCATCAAACCTACAATAAATTTCTGAAACACTCTAAGCCTACATAAATCACCAAGTAGCAGGACTTTCATAGACAATTTTTCCAATTCAGGCATCAAATACCAAAGAACCTTGGATCATCCCATAACTGATATTCAGTCATTATTTGAATGTAGAAGCTTTGAGTTAGATGTACATATGGATGGCACACACAATACTTAGTGTTTTATGAAGGATGAATGTTCTCATGCTTCCTTAGTCCTTACAAAACATTTGATCAAATAGTTAAGACCAACTTAATATTCGTACATGCTATTCATGGTAAGTGAAGCATTGAAAGACAGCCTCCCATATCAAAGACAAGACAAAATAGGTCATATTATGTGATCAATTAAGTTAACATTCCTTCAACAATAGAAGTAGGTACTTCAACCTGAGTTGATGGATTGCCAGCTGAAGCATAAGATTGAACATTATCTGAATTCCCATTTGGAAGGACGCCAGAACTTCTATTCAACATGACACCACTATTTTCATCTACGTGGGTTCCACTGTTTTGTCCAATTTGAGATACATCCTTCGAATCTGTTTGTTCCTTTCGTGATTCTTCATTATAAGTTCCACTTCTCTCTCTTGCATCAGCCAGCTCAAGATGAAGTTGTCGCACTGTGTGGACATAGTGTCCCTCCATCTCAGCAAACTAAGAACGATAACCAAATTAGTAAGGAAGCGTATATATATATCAAATGAAAACGAGCATTCAAGCATAAAGATAATAGGGAAATGAATAAAGAGTGCAAAACCAAACATAAAATAAACCATGTCGTAGTGCTTTTAGCATAGCTGACACCAAAGACATCATTTGAAAGAATAATACACACAGACACACTTGATTTGTTTAATTTCCCTCTGGAGAGTGCACTGTACTGATAAATATACAGATATAAGGATGTCTACTGATGAAATTTTAGGTACAAATAATTCCCTCCTCCATTATTAACACTTCCTCATGATTTTCAAGATCATGTAGGTAAATTTTGAAGAGAAAAAGAGAAACCAAAGACTTATGCACCTGTCTCTGCCAAACATGCCAGAGCTGATTATATTGTTCAGTACGGTCTCTCAATTCAGCTTGTAGTGAGTTAGACTGGAAGACATCTATCTCTTGAACACGTGCAATCCAAGCTTGGGCCTCCCTCAGCTGATCATCCTTGTAAAGGATGGTTCCTTGAGCTACTCTGTGCTGAAAGGCAAGAATAATATTATAGCACTGCCCCCTAACATGGTATACGTTAAATAATCCGGACATAAGCACAAAAAAATCAATCAAAGCATGTTCAACGTAAGTATAATGCAGAAACAGAAGTGTCATATACTCATATACCACCATCATAAAAATGTACACAAACCTCCTCCTGCAGCTCAATAAGCTGCCTTTCTTTTTCTTGAATATGTTCTTGGAGCTCATGTAGTTGTTTTATATGTTGGGTTCTCTCAACTTCAGAATGATCTCTTTCTCTTCTGAAAAGGTAAGCACGGGGACTTTAAATTGTTTGAGTCTAAACAAAACCACCCAGCATATGCCAAACGGTTTGCTTAAAAGACATGTGTAATACAATGAAGTTTCAGATGTACATGGAAACATAAGAGTACTCATTCAGACCATCCCATATCATAAGTGAAGATAGAAAAATCTTGTGCGACCAACTTAGGCGAGTGTTTATCAACGTCGAAATTAAAACCATAAAAACAGAACTTATTAAGACAGTAACGAGTTGACTAAAACACATACCTGAAGGTTGCCAATTCTTCATTCTGTTCTCTGAGAAGGTCCTCTTTAGCCCAAGCCTGCAATAGTTATGTATAATGGTATAACAATCAATAAATTATTCTCAAAAGCACTTCTTCTGAAAGAAGACATTAAAAGAATGTCAGAATAAAAGAGCACTGAACCGCTTCATTGTCTAATTTAATTGCTTGGAACTCTCTATCTTTCTCTTCCATTCTCCTTTCGAGCTCGTGTATAGCTTGTTCTCTTTCATGAAGTTGCTCCTAATCAACCAAAGGAACCTTGAGTTTAGAGCATAGCAAAAGCAGAAATTGAAAGAGTGAAATTTTTTACGTGGTGATTGATGTTTATTGGACATTAATAACATTATGAAAAGTTGAAGAAAAAGACCAGGGCACAATCTAATTGCAAGAACTTCACACAAAAAGGATTTATCTCTGAAATAAGTAATGCTCATAAAATACTTTAAGTTTACACGCGCACACGCATAAAAGAAGTCCAATCCTTCAAAATATACATGGATCATACATCCATTATAACGATACAGACTTTTTAATATGCACTAATATGACTATTGAATTTAAAATATTACCTGGAGCCTATTAGCAGCATTAGCATGTTCTTTCAGTTGCACATTGAAGTTGTTCTGCATTTCCATAATCTCTGATCTCACAATAACCTGAGCCCTGAGCTCAATCTCCATTTGTTGAAGCTCCTCTCTTTGTGTAGCAACAGCATGGAGTCGCTGCTGCAAAAATTCATGGTCTAAACGTCTATCGAAATCACCATCAAGAGGTTCTCTTCCCTGCTGCACCTCAATGAACAGTAAAATATACTCACCGTTAATGAGCCCTCGTGATAAAATCAAGTTCTCAGATTATGTAACTACTAACCTCGTATATAGCTCTCTCATCTGTTTGTCCTAACTTAGATCTCTCCAAGTCCTGCATTTTAGAGGCATCCCAGATAATCAAAAGTTTGAATATAAAGAAGCAAAATATAAATACACACCAAGACCAAAAGAAGCATTCAAAGCTGTAGATGATTGAATTATTCCTATCTACCTGGTTGTTGAGACAATGCAGGTAGCAGCGAGATACTCAGAATCAAATGTCAAGTTTTTTCAAAGTTACGGATACAGCTGAACAGAAATATAATACTTCAGCCATCCTTTGGACCTGTTGCCTCACCCTTTGTTTGCATAGGCTTAAATGTGTCATAGCACTTAATTTCTACTTATTGGAGCCTGCTCTAGTTAAAGTGAGTAGTTGACCAATATGATGCCAATCAGAAAGGCCTCCAGATTTTGCATCATAATTAAAGTAATCAGACTAAATAACATGCTGTTTACTTTCTTTTTCCATATTGCTAAATCTTTTTTTTTTTGTAAAAAAGGTAACTTTCCAGTTAGTTTCATCATCAAGTGGCACCAATCTTCCATGCAGTGACAACATTTGTGAAAACCCATCAAACAACAATCCAAGTTAGGCTTTCATATAACCCAAAAGCATCAGAGAACAAATCATAGTCCATATAAATCAATCCGAAGTAAATTCCTGAACAAGCCATAAATCTACGGACAATCAATTTTCGATTCCTCAGAAAGGCAAAACAAAACCAATGTTATTACTTCGAGTAAGAAAATGGCACTAAATTAACTACCTCGTCACCGGCGCTTCTGGTCTGGTTATGCTCCGCGACGGCACGCCACTCCCTCCTGGACGACGATGAGGAGGACATCGGGAGAGAAGCGCCGCGAGCGTTGGCTCCCGCGGCCGATACGTCCATTGAATCAGCAGCTCCGACACTGCTCACCCCTAATCAATCTCTCTGTAACCTAGATTTGGAGGAGATAAAAGCAGAAATGGAACCGAAAAAACCCTAGAATTGCAGAAATTTACGGTAAGGTGGAGCACTCGGGTCCCGACGATTGACGAAACGAAGCTGACTCGGAAATGGGAGAGGAGAAACGATGGCTGATGCGCAGACTTGGCGGTGGTGGTGGTGGTGGTGGGGTTTTGGAGGGGCTAGATTGTAAATAGTGAACAAATCAGGGGAGAGAAATAATTGGGTGCGAGAAATTTTGTCACCACGCAGGCTCCCGCCATTTATAGGGCTTGTGCTCATCGATGAGGTAGACCCAGTCGAACTCGGTAGCGCGTGGACACACGTGTAGCCCGAGTCTTCTTTGTTTCGGGTCAAATTTGGGTCAAGTGTAAAAGAGATGGTCATTTTTAACCAAACAAATCATTGGGATAAATATTCTATTTTCTAACCAAAAATAAAAAATATTGGGAATAACTCCATAAAATATTTCCATCCAATCTAAAATCTTCTGCAATGAAGGTTTATGTGCGTCAAATAAAGACGTCGATTCGAAACTATTTTGGGAATAAAGCTTGAAACATATGATTATGTCGACTTGGTCGTGAAGAAAACCGATAGATTCTTCGACCGTTTGTTTGGGTCTAAACCACGATTCTCCTATGGAGAATCGCCACGTGTCCCAAATAATTTAAATATACTTTCGGCCCATTTATTCCCACGAATCGGGCCTACTTTTTTTTTTACTTTTCATCCAATTAGACTGAGATTAGACCTAATCAGCCTTATCTCATTGTCGATGATCGGTAAGAAGGGTTATAGTAGTTTATTATATTATTTTAGTATAAATATACACTCAAGATGTAAGATTTGAAAAATAGAAGCGAGGCATCTTCCTCCTGATATTAAAGTTGTATCTTTTTGTCCTCTTTTTCAGATTTCATCATGTTCGTCTCCTATCGTTCTATCTTATTTAATATTTCCTTCCTCATCTCTTATAACGATTGATCTTCAGATTCTCTTCTGGAATTTTTATGGTAAAAGATCAAAGGCGTTTTGTTATTCCATTATCATCTTCGGTAGCTTTGTCTTGGTCCCACGCCTCCCTCATGTTGTACAGATCACCAATTTTATAGGGAGGACGGGAACAGCTCCAACGACAAGAGAGAATCGGATATGATCGCTATGTGTCATGGGTCCAAATGGGAGGACGTGATGTTGTTGAGCAAACACGTCCCGTTCTATTAGGATTTGACAGGGTCCGATCATTCTCTTTATCCCCTCCTCATGCAACTCCTCGATTACATGAAGTACTCATCTCCTTCCCCCACGGGTTCCTACCAAAGGACCAAGATGTAGTTTAGGCAAAATTAGTCAGACTTGAGTTGGGAAAAACGACATATGACCATCCTCACGAGAATAGGATTAGGTCCCTTATTTTATCACTTGAATTAGTCGGATATCTCTATTACAAAGTAAACATCTCGGGCATATATGAAACTATGCATGCCCTTTTTTCTTTGTTTTACCATATGATATAATATTATGAATTTCTTCCCTGCTAAGAAAACAAGGTTTGAGTGGTTAACTGAAGTTTTTTAAAATGATATAAGGTTATTTTCATCTCATTATCCTAACTATTTGGGTTTTTTCATCTCACTACCCTAACAATTTTGTGTGGCACCTCACTACCTTAGAATGCATTTTTTCCACTTTCATACCCGCCGTCAATTTTCCATTCATTTTTTATGAAAACAATTAAAAAGTCCATAATACCCCTCACTAACAATAAAATTTTCAAAAGCATGTCATTTTTTTTCAAATTTTCTTTTAAAAAATCAGTTTTTAATGTCACAAAAATGCATGCTAGGGTAGTGAGGTGCCATAAAAACTGCATTTTAGGGTAGTGAGGTGCCACAAAAAATAGTTAGGGTATAAAAGTGGGAAAATGCATTATAGGGTAGTGAGGTGCCACAAAAAATAGTTAGGGGTAATGAGATGAAAAAAACCACATAGTTAGGGTAGTGATGTGAAAATAACCCAATGATATATCTTAATTATATGGGTGAGTGACGATTTGCTTAGACGTTTTGAACATGTTTCACTCTCAAGTTAGTTTTTCGATCTAGATATTGAGGGGAAACGACTTGTTTATTTCCAAAACATATATCATTCATAAACTATGAAGAAGAAATTCACATATGCGATACAACTTAAGTAAGTTATACACAAGATTTAAGTAATATCGAATTTCATTAAAAACGTGGCTAAATTTTGTTTTTTTAACTGAGAAAGACATATTAATACTTAATTTCAATCATACAAAAAATTGAAATTGAGATCTACGTTATGGATTGTCGCTCCTTATACCTGGTAGGGAGCTCCAATTTTTTGGTTCTCTTTGAATAGTTTTACGCTCTCTTTTTTCATTCACCCCTACATAACTAAGTTTTTTTTTTATCAGAAATGCAAATATATAAATTGAACCTCTCACGAGGTGAAAGAGATTACAGAAAAGTCTACTACAGACTTCAAAAGCCCCAAAACAGAGTGGGCACCAAAATACCAACAACTTGATCCAAGAAGTAACAACCCACGAGAACCTCTGAAGATCATCAACTAGAACTAACATAATTACGAAGAAACAACTCAGAAGAAAAATGAAACAAGCCACACAACTAAAAATTACAACTCAAGGTCTGAAACCCAAATATGACTAACATGAAGCACATTAACAATATTTTGAGAGGTCTAGCGAACCCAAGTATGTCAACCATTAAGCGCAAAGAGGGGCAAGCTTTTTACTGTAACAACCAATCAACCAGAGCAATCTAAATCCTAATTTTGTTGGAACTGGCCGACTCTTTACTTAATAGGACTATTATCCCTCAATAGAGAGAGAGAGGCATCAACTATTACGCCGGTGGCTAACACCACTATCGGTAAAAGCAAATCCAGTAGAAATTCACTGGAACCCATTAATCTAACAAACTCGAATGACTGTCTATAAGAACGAATTAAAAATACTGTAAACCCTCGCCTGCGGTCAGCACCTTGAACTGACAAGCTCGAGCCACACCTTGCTCGAGAAGAAGAGAGGACCACACACCAAGACTTGAAAGAGGATAGAGGGAGAAGAAGAACCGAACAAAGAAAGAGAAGAAACTACATACCTCACTTGGAGCAGACAATAAGCCCGAATTCAGGCTTGTACCCTCACTCTGCCCACCGTTACCAGGATCAGTAACCCATTCCGACCAGTACCGAGGAATGGCCCAAAAAGGGGGGGGGGGGTATTGGTATTTCTATCAAGCAAGAGGGAGGTTGAGTATAGAGTCAAATATGTCCCCCAAAAGCACCAAAGAACAAGCTCTGAAGCGCGACATCGAAGAAAACAAGGTCCGGATGATGGGGGTGCACTGGAAGCCGTAGATCTAAATCATATCAGATCAGATCTACCATCAAAGCAGCAAGGAGAAAGGCATTCAGCAACACGAACGGGAGAAACCTACCAGAATCGCGTTGATCCACCTCGAAAAAGAGGAGAACGACGTCCCATGATCGATTTGATAAAGTCTCCACTGTCTAGGAAGAGAGTTGGACACCAAATGTTACTGAAGAGAAAACAACTTTTGAGAAGAAAGGAGGGGGGGAAAGAAGAGGCGAACGGGGGGGGGGGGACAACGTCAACTGGCTCATCGGGAGGATGCATAGTCTAATTGAGCCAATTTAGTCCTTGGATACAATGCTGCTTAGGTCGTCACTCTTGGGCTTCAATATTCTACTACAGCACAGTCCAGAGTCCATTTTTGCTTTTTCGGATCATCGGGTTCACTCGACCCTACTCCACTGTCTTCAGCCGATGTATCGGTTGCCTCGGCCGCTATCGCAACATTCTCCTGTCACACCTTAAAAACACTTCGGTGAAGGAGTATTTTTCAATTTAGTAGTTGTCCCACGATGTATGGATCTTTTATTTTTTTTTCTTTGCAGTTATTTCAATTGTTAGTTGTCTATCCTAGATGACCTGTTTTGAGAATGTACCTCCAAAGATTTTTTATAATTAATATATTACTCTCGTTATCTGCTAAAAAATTCATGATTTTAGTCAATAATTTTGTTGCAGCAAATTTCAGAATAAACAAATATGGTAACTATAAAAAATTGAAGTTACAAAAAGAGCACAAATGAGTGAAGTAGTGAACGATGAATTGATGAACTGTCCTCTTTGCGGGCCTTTCATTTGGGCTAAAATGAACTGATGGGCCTCATGATCCAAACACATGACTCACCCTCGATCCTCATATTTGTTCACTAGTTTGTCCTCTTGGGCCTCACCCTTTCATCCGTAATGTATCATCTAGAAGCCCGGGAAGAGTGTCAATTTCAACCTCTGGAACTCTGCAATATTTACTGGAAAATAGAGTAACGTATAAATTTAAAAATAAAAATTTATTATAATATGAAAGTTTCATATATCTTATTGTTTCATGGGAATAATACTTTCTTCACTCGTGATCATGAACATGACAAAATAGCAACTGTTTAAGAACCAAATTGATAAAGACTTCTGAGGTGTTCCATTAGTGGCATGTTTTCTGTACAACCTTATCTCTTTCCATCTTTAAATGGAAAGATTGACTTCGAACTTAAAGTCAAAGCAACACGAAACCCACGAGGATAATGTGGGCGTTTTAATGTTAGTGGAAACTATAACAGGTTGGTCCTCCTAGTTTGAAGCTATCATTTGTTGCATTTTACTTCATGATTTTTGTAGCCAGTTTGAACATTTGATTGTTCTCCGTTAAAAGTTTGATTATTTTTTTCTGTCAGTTAGGTATCTCGTTTTTTTAAAACGAGTAATAAGGAAAGTACATTATTATAAGATGTAAACCATACAAAGTATGACTTAAAGTCATGGGTTCTAGAATATCGTTCGGGTTGACCGTAGTTTACCCGACTCACTTGAACCAGTAGAAAAAGTCTACTTCAATTCGTAGACACTACCTCAAGACATCCTCTTACCCACATTTTAAACAAATAGAACAGGAAACTAAATGTCCAAACATCCGAAAGAAAAACAAACTCCAACTTAAAACAATAATACTCATAAAGCATTAAGAGAAAAAGTGTTATGCATGCGGCTTTCCCGAGACTTCCCAACATCGACTATCCCGGGTCTGTGGGGATAGGTCCTTGTAGAACCTTCCCACCCCCGCCGGGTCTCCTCATTGCTCCGAAGGAGACTGTGAAGCCTCTGCTCCTGCAACCCTCCCCGTGAGGGAAAACCGATAGCGACCATCAACGACAGTAGGGGTAGCCTCCACGGAGATCTTCGGTATATCTGCTTCGTCCTCCGAATCCGGCACCAAAATACACTTCCCACCACTGAAATAGATGGGTTTTGAGGAGCCCTTGTTGGATTTGCCACAACCAGTGCCGAGCAGTTCGGGGTGGGATGGAGGAGACCCTCGACGCCCCTCGGGGTCTCGACGTAGCCCGTCCGGACTCTGCATGTGGTAGGCGAAGGACTGGCCAGGTCGGCACCTGAGCTTCCACGATGGGACGGGGTCGGGAAACTTCATGCATGTTTCCCGGTGCAGTCCCAATCGATTGGGGATGGTCACACAGCGTCGTGGGCGGCGAGAAAGCCCTGAAAACTCATCGGATCTAGGGAGAAATGAGCCAAAGAAAAATTTCATGTCCGATAAAAAAGAGAGGGAGGTTTTGGTTGTGACTGGTGTAGTGGTATCCGGTACAATAAACTGTAGAGTAACCATAAAATCTAGTGGTGAGAGGTAGAGGAACATAGTTGTGGCGTCAAAAAAGAAAAGAAGAAGAAGAAACGACCGGATTTTTGCAACCATAAAAAAATCTGCGCGACCCTAATTGATTATGTATCTCGAAATTAATAATAGGTTCAAATTTTCTTGTCCAACAAATAGATGGAAGAATTAAAGACGTTTTTTTTAAACGGGAAAGAGGTAGTTGTATTACGAAATCATATCATGATTACAAGGAGGGACATAACAGTCCCGGATACCAGCTTTTTGTCCCAACCGGTCGTAGCCCGTCGAGCGCACATGGTTCCATACATATAGTCCGCTTTGATTCACAGATCCGAACTCAGGAGTTCCTCGATCCAACGTTACAAAAAATACAAAACCAAAGTCCTAAACTTATTGAGCCAAAAAATTATTTGACCTAAAACAGTGAAACCTTCTAGAGAATCAAACTTTAGTGCGGATTCCCCGAGACCTCCTTGCTGCAAAAGATTGTTCGGGGTTGAGAGTTCCGATTTTGGGTGCCTGTGAAATAGGTCCCAAACTACCATCCCTCCTCCCGGATCCCAGATCCATCTAGGGAGCAGGCCCATGCCGGCGAGGGGAGACCCTGGGGCGGTAGGCCGCTGTAGATGGAAGGCGGCACGTGGAGCCCGTCTTCCGGAGAACGGCAGGGGGGCCACGGTGGCTACTGGCTCGAAGGCGGGGCCGTTCCGGTGATGCAGAAGCGGTAGCGTGAGACGAGGGAGAGACCGTGACACAAATTGAACGATGGGCGGCGACCTGTGAGGGTAGACCGACTGCAAAAAAAGTAACACCCATAAATAGGTAGAATGGACCCTGGTGGTTAGGGTAGAGTGGACTTTGATGATTAGAGTAGACGAGCGTTTTGAGTTAGGAGCTTCAAGAGGTTCCATGGTGGAGAAGGGGGGGGGGGGAGGAGGCTCCGCAGAGAGCGCAACCCCTAGGTTTCGCTTTTGATGAAGAATTAAAGACTTATTAGTTATTACATTATATTATAAATTTTGTTCTTACTCACTACAAATATAGTTTTTTTAAAAAGGTATTATAAATATTATTGATCTTCTAGTTTCATCAATAATCGAGTTGGATGAATGTACTTTTCTTTTGTTTATCAGAGAGAAATATAATTCAGACATGTGATTTCAATGAGATGTGAGATGTGAAAATATATTCACCAGCAAATTAACCCATGTGAACAAGTTGGATGAATATTGGTTTTATATTTATGTAACCTCTATATTTCATAAAAGGTCAACACGACAAAAATTACCTCGTTGTCAATTTTATTATCACGTACACACCAACTAAAAGGTTAATAAGTCGTATTTAAATTAATGGACGAAAAACACATTTTTCCACTGGAAAATGAAGATGGGTAAAATCGGTTTTTGTGGTTTCTTAAATTGGGATAATAAATTTTACATCTGTTTTATATGGCTAAACAACACGTGCTAATCATGCGCATGCACGAATAGCTTCCCGAAGAAGCAAGAGAATCGATCCACATAAACGGGACAGAAGAAAATGCACAAGTTGGTTGCAGGCTCTATGGTTATGTGGCTGTCATGACTTAAGACAGTTTCTCATTTATATTGACCAATATTTCTGTTCAATACTTATCCATGTCCCGAATAATCAAATGGCCGTAGCCAAACACAATCGAGTACCAACCGTGTCCTATACGTACTCTCCCCCTCTAAGAAAAGCCAACAACTGATTCATGTGTTCACATTAAACCATCAAACAAAAATTTAACTTCGATTCTAAGTTTACAAACAAATATGCAAAACACAGATCTGAACAAGGAGAAAGAAATCAAGCAATTGTCAACTGAAATTGTCATCATCGTCTATTGCAAACCCAACAACATAGGAAGAACAGAAAAAAAAACATGAATTAACCTTAATCATTACATAATCGGAAAGACGAATCTCTGTTTCAGACCCTGAAACATAAGACATGGCGGCAGTGGAGGTCCTGGTCGATCAAGCCTTGAACATTGCGAAACTCGTCGACATGACAAGGAATAGTGATGGGTCCTTGGTGGTCGAACCCAGACTCCTCCTCGGCCTCCTTGAGCAGCTCCATGAACAATGGGTGGTTGATGTACCAGAGAGGTATCACAAACCTCTGCTGCTCCTCCTCCTCGTGGCCCACCTTCACTGCAAAACACCCTTTTGGGACATCTCTCAAATCCTCGTGATCTTGGTCATGGTGATGGGGGTGGAGATTTGGGAAGTGGATGTGGAAATTGACATGGTGGAGGTGCTCCTTGTTGATTAAACCAAAACCCATTTCAGCAAACACAGAAAGAACAAACCTTGACGAACCAATTTTAATGGGTATCGATCGAAAAGCCAAAAAGGTGGTTCCTTTGGGGGATTTTGAAAATTTTAAGGTTACGATGAAGAGAAAGGCCAAGGATCGGAGGAAGAGATAGCGAGAGTGAAGAGGTTGAGGGCAGCGTCTGTTAAGGACCTTGGAATGTTGCTCATGATATTTCTGGTTTCTCGAGGACAAATAACATCAAAAGAATCGAGATCGAGGTTTACAACTGTGAAGTTTCTGAGGATTTGTGGGATGGAGATGGGTATTTATAGTCCTGTCGGATGGGCCGGTCTTGTCTTTCTAGTGGTTTCTTTACTTACACTCAAAACCTAAACGGTGTGGGTTTGGGCTGAAACTGTGTCGGACTCGGGAAGGTTTGTGTGTGCTGTGATCGTTGCCGTGCAGGGGTGGGTTTGGAGTTGACTCACGCGCTTGCACGCGCCAACTTGATATTTTGTGAGATTTCTATTAATTAATTAGGTGATTTTTAAATATACAATTCAATATCTTATATGTAATGAGAAAATATTCGTGTAAACATAAAAGGTCACAAAATAAATTTTTGCCAGAAATACAAACAATTGAGTATGGCGTGTAAATTAATCATGCCATATTATAAATTTGTTTATTTAATATGAATATTCGCAGACTCTCCCTTCTAGGATTGATAGTGTTTTTACGATTCTGTGGCAGCGGTGGAGGCACAATCCTTCTCCCCATTGCTCAAGCGACTGCGCCGAAAAGATCAAGGCCGTGACTGGTGTTGCAGCTCTCACTCTAGAGTGCACAAGTTTTCTGTACCTGTTCAGAGCCCCCGGAGATCGAAGGAGCTTGAGAAGGGGCGGAGGAAGTTTTCGGGGTTCTCTCCATTCTGGCGATGGAACAAGGCTCCCCCATGACTTATCGGGTGCGAGGAGGTCAGCGGGTACATGGTCCCCTCCTAGGGAAGCCACAAGATCCGACTGAGGAAGGAGGCCGGTAGTTTCAAGTATGTCGGGGATGGCGAACTCCAACATTACTCCTAAGGGTGTATGGGGGTACTCATCACGAGATGGTCTCAAAGCCCGGGCCAGAGTTTTGGAAAAAATTTAGGACAACTGTGGTGGCCGGAAGTTGGGAAGGCGTCGGGTGGCGACAGGTCCTGCTAGAGCTTCGAGCACGTGGTCTCTGGGGATGGGCCTGTATCTATCTTTACTGGGCCGCGACCCATGGCCACCACAAACAACCTCTTATCCCGCCAACAGTGGAGAGGGGTTGGTAGGCCTACCCGAGTCGGTTCGGGTGCGGGAGGCACCAAGGAAGGAAACCGGGTGGGGTGGGACCCATCTGATACTCCGATTTTCATAAGAACAAGAGGGAAGCTAGTTGTAGTGGCGCCTACTCGATCAGAGGGAACATCACATACATTAACAGGGGGCTCCAAGTACCCTCGCCTCGCGGAATGAGTCCGAAGTGGTCCGGAGGGGGTCGGTCGGTTGTACCGCCCCTCTGGACGTAAGGTGGCAGCGGTTCCACCAAAAGACGACACAATCCTTCCCTACCAGCTCAGAGGTCTGCAGTCCCGCGTTTAGGAGCCCTGCCACTATCAGTTAAGGGGGGACGATACACACTGACACCCTGGGGGAATACCCAGTCCACCACCACAAACTTTTACACTGGGCATGCTCGGCCCGTGAAACCCAATTTGGAGCCGTTATATCGGTGATCGTCAGTCGCTGTCGTAATACCATCCTCCAAACACCTCCTGAATTTACTAAAGCACTTTTATTTTATGTTCTGCTGTTCGTTTCAATTGCACTGTTTACTATTTCAGTGTTTGCCTTGATAAACACTTTTAATTAATAATATTACCTCGTATTTCTTCATAAAAAAAGTTTATTTATTTTCATACCATCTAAGTTTTCAGTGTTATCAATTCAGGTGTGCCTATTAGTTATTTGAATTGATTCTCACTATATTAAATTTCATTTACGTCTTTGCAGTATTTCATTGAAGTTGGTAAATAATTTGGTGGTTTATCAATAATAATAAAATTATAAATAACATTTTCTCTCTTAATTTGGACTAATTAAACTAAGTTAAAGTTCTTTTGACCGGAGATATAGAGTTGTTTTATATCAAACAAAATCTTATGGTATAAATAGTTATATACATTATGCATATTATTATAAAATCGCATTATGTTCCCAAGGAGACATCCCATCAGTTAAGGCTCAAGCTCTATATTAGAAGTGTTGAGTTCGACTTAATGTGAACAAATAAGTATCTTTATTAAAGGTTTATGTACATTTATTGATGTACGGTGTGATGTGTCCCGATGGAGTCACTCTAACGAGTCTAGAATATGTATTTCTTTCATTTTTCATGTGCATTCAGACATGTGATTATCTCTCGATTGATGAATAAGCTTTGACATTCACTTCCAATTTTTATCGAAAAAGTTATTAATTAGTTATAGAATGTACAAGTTGCACACTCATTTCTGAAGGAATAAAGTCAAATGATTTTGAAGCACCCGAATAAGTCGCGGTGGCACTAGAAAAAATGGAAAAGGTCAAGCCGCCAAATCAACAATTACAATTGCTCCTTTGCTTTGTCAGTTGTCTCATTCAAATAAAACATGTTTTAAATGTATTTTACATTAGTAGAAGGGTAAAACACAAAAAGAGAGTAAGACACGTGTGCAGTGAAATGGTACCAGCTGTTCCACGCAACATCCGTGTCTGACAGTGACGGACACATAAGTCCTGGTCACTTACACGTCAGTATTGTCCGAAGAGCCAATCACTGTATCTGTCCTAAAATACCCTCTCCATTTTGGTAATGTAGAGCCCAGATCCATAACATTCACTTGGGATCGTTGGGCTGATCCAGGCCCACTTCCTTTACGGTTCCGTTCATTGGCCTGTTTTGTGTCAGGTTATTGAACACTGATTTTGAAGCACAAGGGAGGGAGCTCAAAATTACCGTCCTGCCATTGTCGCACTCGCACACATTACATTCATTTTCGGACAATCCAAACATGACCTAGCATTATTCTTCGATTTTCCAGATCCCAGGATCAAGCTCCACACAATTTTTCACTTATCATGAAACTCTCCACTTCATATATACAAAACATGTAATTAAATTATTATAATTTTTACAATATTAATTATTTTATTTACAAAGGGAAATTTCATAAAATATGCCTCATAATGGTATAAATTTGTTTTCTATGCTAGTATAGTTCAAAATTTGAAAAATATGCTTTTCAATTAGTTTAGGACAATAATACCCTCATTCTAATTTAAACAAGATAATTCATATTTTATTAATTCATTTAAATCTATTTTCAAAATAAATATTCACTTCTTAAATAAAATATTTTTTTAAAATTTAAAATTTATTAAAATTATATTTTATTTTCTTAAAAATCAAATTATTTTGACAAATATTTTTAAAAAGATAATTCAACGATGATGTTTCAAACAAAAATATTATACTTCATTATTTTTTTCAAGTTTTATTAATTATTAAATTCCTATTTAAATTTATATTTTTTAAATCGGATTATTTTGAAAAATATAATATGAAAGATAATTCAATTTTATAAACTTTTGAAAAATAATTTCGATTTTATAATAAAATATATTTTATATAATTTTATTAGTAATTCGTAGTTTATTTTCTAAAATTTAATTTGAAAAATAAAATATTATTTTCATAATTAATAAAATATATTATAAATTTAATTATCTTTAAAAGTTATTTATCAACGTAATCTGTTTTTTGTATAAAAAGAAATTAAGATTTGATTTTAATAATTAATAATATAGAATAATATTTTTTATATAAAAAATATTCTTTCCCTATATATATTCGTATATTAGAAAAAAATATTTTGTTAATATTAGTAATTATAAAAATCAGATTTGAATTTATTTTAAAAACAGAATACTCTGATAATAATTTTAGAAAGATATTTAAATTTATAATATATTGTATTAATTATGAAAATCAGATTTTAATTTATTTTTCAAATTATATTAAAAGTAAAATATGAATTTAGTAATTAATAAAATTTATTTTTGTAAAAATACATTTTGTTCAATTTTATTAGTTACTACATTCATATTTTATTAATTATGAAAATCTGGTTTGAATTTATTTTTATAAAACTTAATTATCTTTCAAATTATATTTGTCAAAATAATCCGATTTAAAAATTTATAAATTAAAATAAAAATTTAATAATTAATAAAACCGGAAAAAAAATAATGAAGTATAATATATTTTTTTGAAAAATTATCGTTGAATTTTATTTTTTAAAATATTTATCGAAATAATTTGATTTTTAAGAAAATAAAATACAATTTTAATAATTTATAACTTTTAAAAAATATTTTATTTAAAAACTGAATATTTATTTTGAAAATATATTTAAATGAATTAATAAACTATGAATTATCTTGTTTAAATTAGAATGAGGGTATTATTGTCCTAAAACAATTGAAAAGCATATTTTTCAAATTTTGAACTATACTAGCATAAAAAACAAATTTATACCATTATGAGGCATATTTTATGAAATTTCCCTTTACAAATTAGCCGACTTAGGTTAGTCTGACGATGAAGAGTTTTTTCACACTCACATTAGATACATACACTTCTCAGGCTAGGATTTCCCTAGTTTTGTTTTAAATAAATGTCATAAAAAGGGTAATCTCACATTTAGGTTTTCATCAACCACATTAGCCATAAAACATGAACAACCCTACCTCCTCTTCTTCCTCTGGCTGGCATCAAAATGTGCATTTCTCATTAATTTGATCGAAACTACAAGTTTGTGCGATCACCTTTGCAGTGGTAGTCGATTATATGAAAACTAAATTAGTTTTCATACTATTCTCGTTACGATTACAAAGATTCCACACGTACCAAACATCTGTGGTTCTTAAATAGTCCATGACTGATATTCTGATGAAGGGTATCACTGTCACGGTGTCGCCTAAACATATTATTGATATAAATAACATTTTTAATTATCCAAACACAAGTAGACAGTTTGGCCGAGTGGTCTAAGGCGCCAGATTTAGGCTCTGGTCCGAAAGGGCGTGGGTTCAAATCCCACAGCTGTCACATTTTTTGTTTCATTTACATTTTGCACTTCTACTCATCATGAAGCTATGAAGCTGGGTTATAAAGATTGAGTACCTAAACTTTCAACATCATTACAAGATAGCTTTTGTTTTGGTTACACTTATACCCTTTTGATTTTTGATATTCCCTCACCTTTTCTTTTTCAAACTCCGAGTATTGTAACCGGACAATCAAGGATGACAAAACTCCTCGATTTTGTTAGGAATTTGATACTCAAGATCTGATGGGGATCGAACAGGACGGGAAGGAACGTGCATGCCTCATCTCGGTATAGTATATAGTTACATATTGCAATATATTTATGTAACAAGATTGAAATTTCTTCACATGGTATTATGCATATTTTGATTTTAAGATGATAATGTTTCAAATCTCAACTAAGCTTACTCTAAAGTTTGTAAAGAATATTGAATGTATAAATGAAAAGTAAACCGTAAACCAATTGTGGTAAAATTGTCAAAAATGGGAAGCGAGACGGGAACCACAACAGGAAAAGAATCACGAAACCCAATTAGAACACAAGGCAGAGGACCAGGGCAGGACGCTAACAGGGAAAAGAATCACTAAACCCAAATGGAACACCACAACATTAGCAGGGAAAAGGATCACGTAAACCAAATGGAACACAAGGCAGAGTGTTAATTTGTTTAGTGGAAATGTAGAAAAAAACTTGTACATTGGATTGATTCTTAGATTACAATAAGAGTAATAAAATTTGTTGATCAAAAAATAAATAAAGGAGTATTTATACACGAGAGGTAACTACAATGTCAAAGAAGACGAAAGGTTTATGTGTTATGTTGTGAGTTATTCTTAAGATTGGCGGTGTTGTAATGAGAAAAGTTAACGAAGACAGAGAGTTGGGGTTCACAGTCAAGATGACAACTTCATGTTTTACAACACTGAAGACCAGGGCTTGATGAGGATAAAAAAACCCGCCTTGTTGCCGTCTCTAATTCTACTTCCCATGAGTGAAATACCAACAAAAAAGACAGGCTAAGTGGCATCTTTAAAATGTATTTAATTTATCAAAGTGGCAATGCATTTGACATAATGATTAGTGGTTGGATGCGATGTAACATGAACCAAAAAATATGTTACAGACATGTAGAGTAATCTGAATAATGTCTTATCAAGCTGATTAGGACATGACCATAATCCTACTTCTAGTATCAAGTGAGTAACTATATATTCCAATGACCTCTATGATTCTGGTGTAAACACACTCCCCATTAGAGAAATGAAACACCAGTACTAACAAAGATAACCCAAAAGAAGCAAACATAATAGTAGAAAAGCAGCTTTGTTTATCCATTCGAAATAAAGTAACTCCGATGCCAAGAGTAAATCCTCAATCAAACAATTCCATAACAAACTTAAATACTCTGAAAAGTTAAAACTAAATTTCCAAATAGCCTCCAAGCCAGATGCATCGGGCCTGCCACAATCCTGAAAGCTTCAACAGAGAGACAACTTCCCAATACATCGAGCTGATCAGACAACATCTACTTGATCTTCTTCTTCGGCCTCAACTGCATTGCAAATAAAGAACATAGATAAAACATTCATATAAAACAGGAGAGTCCAACTAAGAAGCTTTTAGCTACTGAGGAATTGAAAATCACCTGGTTGCTGTGACCACACTTCTTCTTCCTGCAGTTGACAGCACGGGGGTGGAGGCGTGCATAGCATCTGCGAGAAACAAGACCATCAATATGCATACGAAACTTGGATAACATCGCACATTTTCTCAGTTTGATAAGAAGAATTGATAACTTACTTGCGGCAGATGGTCTTGTCCTGGTTATACTTCCTGGCCAACGCCATCAGAGATGGTTCAATGATTCCACCACGAAGCCTTAGAACCAAGTGCAAGGTAGATTCTGCACATATATCAATCAGTATACTCAGATAACCAGAACTTAAAGCATTATAAGCACTATGCAGAAACAAGTCACAAAGCTAATCTAACAGTCAAAATATAGGAACCAAAGCAACATTTCAAGTCATTCCCATGAATGAAATTGAAAGAAACTAACGTTCCTGACAATACGGGTAAATCTTAAACATAAAACAGGAGTCATCTACAGGAGTCATAACCCAAAAGATATAAATTTCAAACAAGGCTCTTGAGGAGGAACAATTAAATTCCCCAGCTAACAACCATTAAATTCAACATTTTACAGCTTAGTTCTGGGGAGATAAACAATGATTTATATGAACATCAAGGAATCATATAAGTAATCTCTAATTAACACATATAAGAATAACCAAGCACAAATATTTTCATTTAAATTACAGGAACACAAGCTTTAGAATCTAGAAATGAAAATATCTAATCCATTTCAATTTAAATAAGCTCCTTAATAAACACTAAAACATCTTAAACAGTACACAACTAAACCTGATGAAATGGAAACTACCAAAATTTCTGGATAAACTAAAACAACAAATACAATTCAGAAACAAAAATCTGACCTTTCTGGATGTTGTAGTCAGCGAGAGTGCGTCCATCCTCAAGCTGCTTCCCGGCAAAGATCAGCCTCTGCTGGTCCGGAGGAATTCCTGAAAAAACCACACGATAAACGGTCGATTAATATTACGACAACAACCAACGAAAAAATCGAAAATGAAGTGAAATTGATCCGAGGAAATGGAGATACGCACCTTCCTTGTCCTGGATCTTGGCCTTGACATTGTCGATGGTGTCGCTGGACTCGACCTCGAGGGTGATGGTCTTCCCAGTCAAGGTTTTCACGAAGATCTGCATGTTTGCCGAATGATAATCTTCATTTCAGGTTCTCAGGTCTCCTATATATGCCGCTTCGGATCCTAGGGTTTCGCTGGTCTTTTGGGCTTCTGTTTGGTTACACGGATACGCTATTCTAGCCTCTTCTTCCTCTTTTAATAAAAAAAAAATATGAAATTCCACACACGTGCAAAGCAACATAGTACATAAACATCGTTTGAACTGTTTTAGTTGTATTGGGAGGATGTACGTGAAATATGGTCCTTCTCAGAAAAAGTCCATGAATCTCTATTCGCTAGTTTTTGACCCTGTAAAAACGAAATCGGAAAAAATAAAAATGACCCACTCAATTAGTCAGGTCCATAATCGAGAGAGGGGTCGAGCAGGGTGCGGTGGTGGAGGCCAGGGAGACGGACGCGACAACGGCGGAGGCTTTAGAGACGGAGAAGGTCGATCAGAAGACGGCGGTGATTGCAGAGGCGGATGGGGTGCAGTCACCGGAGGTCGAGGAATTGGCGAAGGATTTTGGCGAGATAGATCGCCGCCCAGAGATAAATTTCGGCGACGAGAGAGCCATGTTTGGAGTTATCACTCAAGCGGTTGTATATGCTCTCAATAGCATTTTCATCCACAGAAACAATACACCACAAAAGACAATGCAAGACCCACTTGTTATCGAGTTCGAAAGAGTAGTAGTCTGTTTGGCATGTTAGGGATATTGGATAATCAGGTCAAACGCGTTTAGCTTATGAGGTTGAAAAGTCAGGCGCAAGATCATTAACCAACTTTTCAAAATGGGCCTTCACCGTCATCTGAAAGCCCACAAAGTGACTGGCCTCATTTCATGTCACGCCCCAAATCCGGTTTTGACCGGACTCGAGACGTGAACTAAAACAATAATAATTTTAAATCGAAATAAAGATAACAAGTCTCGAATTCATAATTTTAAAACTTTTAACAATGCCACGAGTCACAGCTCAGTAAAAACAACGGTAAAATAATTCAACAGCTAACAGTACGTCTCTAGACTATCTAGCCTAGGACCCTCGTAAGCTCCCAAGCATCGAGCATCCGGATAGTACACTTCCCGCTTAGAACCTGAAAAACAACAGAGTAAGGGGTGAGCTTTCGCTCAGTAGGAAAAGTAGTTAAAGTTATAAGCAAGCGCTCACCACCACGGGTAACCGTCCAATTAGGGCACACTAGTACAACACACAACTAATTTCCAACGGAACACGTAACCACAATCCTCAACTCACGACCAAACCACACTTACAAACACAATCACCCAAACATCATGAACAACAACCAGCACACCAATTAACAAGTCATCGAACAGAAAGTAAACTGTAAAAGTGCAACACGTCCCGTACCTCAGTCCCCTACTCGGTCGGCTGTCCACAGCCCGACTCCATCATATCGTACCGGAACACACAATGTCGGCCTAGATATCTTCCCGGCAAACACACGGGGCACGATCTCAATATGTCATACCGGAATCTCCATCGGCCTAGACATCTTTCCCGGTACTCCTTCGGGCAAAGAACAGATAACACAACTTCCCCGGTACTCCTTCGGGCAAAGCGCTGATCACGTAACCGTCGGCCTAGATATCCCACATCGGACTACCCCCTCGATGTAGGTGTCATACCGGAACCACTATCCGGGGGACCGCACATACTTGAGACCACTCATCGGCCTAGGTACTACCCTACACCGGCGTACCCCCTCGGTCGTAGGTACCATACCGGAAACAACTCCTCGGAACACACATCGAGATAATATTACACTAAAACACGGCTTACCAAGCCCAACAATCGTACCACAACACATCACGTCGGTCTATCACTCACCCGACCATATCACATCCAAGGGTTCACATCAACACAAGCACGACACACTCGCCCATACATAGCAACAACATGCTCAGCGGATATACTAAATCTTGTCTATTAACTGACCGACACTTAGTCACACATCATGCATATCAAATAAAGAACAGACAATTCAATCAGCACACAACCTACGGCTCGACATGGCCAATCTACCAGCACGGCAATTTCCCAAGTATTGAAAGCGGCTCACTCGTGAATCACATCCTACATGTTACCAAGACTCGTCCGGTTATTTTATCCGATATAAACATTCAACCCAATTTTATTAATCATAGCATGCATACTACTAACTTTCCGCAATTAAACCGGTATCCGCTACTTTCTCGACCTCAAGACGAACCGACAACTACGTCTCATAGCTGCTGACGTCCTGGCTCGCTACCTCCGGTCTTCTCTTCGATCGAAGCCGGACTCTAAATTACACGGAAATTCATAAATAAATAACGGTTCCAAGTTTAATTTAAAAGTCACGACAGTCCAATTTAACCTCAGCAGTTGCCCTTTTAAACTCGAACGGGCTAAAAGCGGGATTACGGCGAATCGGGTTCGAGCACTCGAGCTCCGAGCATAGAACCTGATGCACGTTTTTCGAGGCATGGTTCCCGATGCACGGTTCCCGATGCGTGAATTTTGAGGCACATGTTTCGAGGTACGATTCCCGGGGCACAGATCCCGGGGCACGGGTTTTGAGCACGAATCCCGAGATGCCCGATTCGGTGTTTCCACTTTTAATTCCCGTTCCAAGTCCGATTAATAGCCCGTTTCGTTCGTCCAGGTTCCAAATCCGTTCAACAGTTCCTAAACCGTCTTAATTCCAAACTGAATTTAACCCTTTTTTGAATCCTTTTCAATTTTATATCAGATTTAGTCCCTTTTGAATCATTTTCAATTTTCATTTTAAAACCCTTTTATTTAAAACTGATTTTCCTTTTTATTTCTCTTAATTTAATTTCTTTACTTTTTTGTTCTTCCTCGGTCAACCAGATCCAGAAAGATCTCGAAAACAAAAAGAGAAGGAAGGAGAAAGGAATCGGTTTTGAAACCCGCCGAGGTCTCACGGTGCGAAGCTCACTGTGGGGGAAAAGACGACGGTGGTTGGCGGCGATTACGGTCGTGGCGCGGCGGAACACGGCGGAAACACCTCGACGGAGATCTGGACGGTGCGGCTTCAGACTGAACGGAGAGGACGAGAGGGAGGTCGGGGACGGGGTACCGACTACGGGCTCAGGGGGGGGGGGAAGAGGGCGGCGGGACAGATCTGAGAGAGGGAGGGACTCGGCGACGGGGATAAGGAGATGGTGGTGGCGTGGTCGGAAATGAGAAAGGGAGAGAGAGCACGCAGAAAGGGTGAGGTCGGGAGAGTGAGGCGGCCGGCGAGCTCGTCTGAGACGATGAAAGGGCGATCGTGCGTGAGGGAAGAGGGAGGAGAGAGGTTTGGGGGAGAGAGGCTGCGCGAGAATTGAAGAGAGAGGAGCGTTCTGACGCTGAACCCTAAAAATTGGGGTATTTATCGAGCGGGCCTGGTAACGCAAACGGGTTTCAAGGAACTATTGGGCTTCACGGCCCAAGCGAGGAGGACGTCTGATTCGAGCAGGCCTGACCTGGTCTGCTGGTCGGGCCTAGCCCGGTTCAGCTCTTTTTTTAACGAATTAAAATTTTAAACAGAAATTCAACCTCGTCGTTACAAAAAAAAAACGACCCAAATTTCCACCTCGATGTTCCGATCGAACAAAACAAAAAAACTTAATCCGTTTTAAACCGGAGCGGTCTTCACATTTCATCTCTACCCTTTGGTGCTTCCTTCTTCAGCTGATTTCTTAGTTACTGAAGGAGCGAATCAGCACCATCAAAAACACTCGAACGGAATTGCGGTCCATAGTCTGTCTCGATTGGGACGACACATCGATTCAAAGCCTAGACATTGGGAGAGCCTTCGAACTGTGGGAGGACCCTCTTCGACGATTCTTGCAAAAGATCGAATTTTTCAGATATTTTTTGTCTCAACATACACAACCCAATGTATCCGTTTTATGCATCATTTTGGTTCAACAAGATTTCATTTTATATCTGTTTAGCGTTTGCCTAATCGAATTAGGGTTTAATTTGGGCGTCAAAATGTTAATTTGTTATTGTATCGTCTCGTTTTAGGCTGCAAATGTAAATATCGGCTCTGTGAAGACAAGATACTGATTTGTGCGTTATGGGTTTTCTTTGTTGCTGATGTTTTTCATACATGGCATGTGAAAAGAGAGGTTCTTCATCAAAATTCAAGTTCATTTTTTTATATTAGGATTTTTTTGTGGCTTAACATTGTTTTATCCATTTGTGTATTTGAGTTTCTCTGAAACCTTGAAATTCTAATTTTTCTAGTCAGCAAGAATCATCTGGTTGACTAATTAACTTAATTTGATGTGCTTGTCTGGGTTCAATAGATATGTATTGATGTGTGTTCAAGGGAGGAACAAAGAAGGTAAAAAAAAAATACCTTGAATATATGAGAACCTACCATGATGGTATAAGGTTCATGAATGTTTACCTGATAACTTGAGAACCTGTGTTTTTATCCCAGCTTAAACATCTTGAATTTTAATATATTTTTTGTATCTGGTTTGTCATAAGTTTGGGCTTGGCCCAATCCGTTTATAATCAGTCCCTTTCGCCTCTTCTCTTTTTTCTGCGCGATAGGCTTCGAACAGCAGGCAGCCGCCACTCCCTTCGCCGGCAGCAAGCAAGTCTTCTTCATCAACTCAATTACTCAAGGTAAGATCTTAATTCTCATCACTATTTTTGTTGATTCTTCTTGAATTGAAATTCAGACCTAAAATTTACAAACCTAAATTAGTTGGATGGTAACAAGAGAAGATTAAGGGTTTGTTTGGAGTAGCTGGTTTAGGAGGAGGAGTGCTGTAGTTCGGGGCTGGTTTTTTGGTGATTCAGAGTTGAAGTTGTTGATGGCCTTTTAGTAGTGTTGAGTTGTTATTTTGTTGTGTTTGTTGCTGATTGAATTTGTGTTGTCATTGCGTGTGGATGCTGAATTTTAGGGCTCATGATTTGTAAGGGTTTGCAAAATATTACATTGTGGTATTTATCAATTTTTTGCTTTGTTGATTAAAAAAGGTAGTCAAATTAAGACCATGGAGGTAAAGAGGGGTAAATTAAGGTTCTGAGAATATGAATTAGTGTGAGGCCATAAACATTATAATTTCATTTATATCAATGTGTTCTATTATAATTTATAATATATCTTTTATGTGGATTTTTGCAATGCCAGTTTATTAAGAATATGATCATGTGAGAGGTGTCTTTTGATATTCATTGTTTTTAATATGTCATGGAATGCTTATACTGAGTTAATGTGTAAAGTTCTATTTTTACTTTATCAAGTTTAAAGTAATATATTTAATATGAACTTCTTAAATTTAATTAAGTTTATTTAAATTGTAGGATGCCAAAGTTTTTTCCGTCTATACCAAGATTCATGGAACCAAATGCTTCTATTCTTGACTCAATTTCAACAATTCAAGAAGCCTATATTTTAGAATCGTTGTTTTTTTTATTAATTATCGATGGCTACCACTAAAAAAAATTCCTGGTTCCGCCCGTGCTTCAGCGTAGCTATATTAAGCCTTCAAGCTGGCTTTTTCCATCAATCTATGTTCATTATTGTGTTGTGAGAACTCATGAGATGTTAATACCATGGAGATGTAGGATCGTAAGTCAGTGATCAAGTGCCTGAGTGCAAGTTTCTTGCATTTTTTGAGGATTTCCTTGAATTTTCTTAACCTTAACTCTCACGGGTTTGCTCCAGCCTCCAAGTATTGGTGAATGTTGATGGGTCTTGTGACGAACATGAAAATGGGAAATAGAATGCAACTCTTCGTCTTTCTTGCACTCTAGGTTGTAAATCTCTTATAACTCGGTTAAATTACGTAGTTGAATTAATGGTTAAGGTTAGCTCTCCAGTAATTGCTCTAAGAGCTCTTCACAGCTTTTATACATAGTCATAGCCGTAGCGCACAGGACAAATGGTCCGAGTACACTGGTTTTCTTTTGATATCTTCTTTAGAACGTAGTCATAGTTTCACCCAGCCACCCTTAATTATGCCTTTCTCAATCTACTAGACTACTACCCAAAAGTTAAAAAAAATGACAATTCCCAAAGTTTATTAGCCTCATTTTACCCAATTCTGTCAAAATTTGGGTGTGAAATGAAAAATACCCTCATGTGAAAAATAAGGATATTTTCATCATTTGACCATCATAATATGACGGAATTGGGGTAAATTAGACTAAAAAAATACAGGGGGTTGTCGAGAACTTTATAAATTTAGGGGTAGTTTATTGAGAAAGGTGCATACTTAAGGGTAGCTGAGTGAGATTATCCCTTAATATTATTTCCTGGTATTTGTTCTTGCAAGGAAGCAACACACTGATATTCTGTCTCACATACATCTAACTTTCTCTCTTTTTTATGACCCATATTGTTATTATATAGATCTTTCTTATAGTATCCTTAAATTACTTATTGAGTCTTGCTTTGATCTTAGATTAGCCTGAAATGAAGAAAGGGTTGCATCCCCAAAGGAAATGGATATCCTATGTAACTCAGAGTGGGAGATTGATGCACGTTATGATGACCAAAATACACAATGCCGGG
This sequence comes from Erodium maritimum, assembly GCA_963921825.1. Lineage (NCBI taxonomy): Eukaryota > Viridiplantae > Streptophyta > Magnoliopsida > Geraniales > Geraniaceae > Erodium > Erodium maritimum. The sequence goes on from OY997588.1 coordinate 150,496,582, forward strand.
AAAGTTTATCACTTCAGAGCAAGACGCCAGATGGCCGCTAGTGTTGGGCAGATTGCCAAGTTCAAACGCCGATATGGTCAAGAGAATGCCGAAAATTCTGAAAATAAAAAATAGATTTTTATCGACTGAGAAAGCTAGGTACTATGTTGTCTTAAAACTACATTGATTCTTCTGTTCTGTGAGTTGTTGAATTTAGAACCTCAGCCAAGAAATTCAATACAACCGGGGAGTTGTCATTGCAGGCAGCTAAGTTGTAGCAACTTAATTTGTTGATCTGCGTATTTTCTTGTTCGTTTAGATATCGATTGGTTAGTCTTGCGCATTTTCTTTTTATCTTGACAGATAGACAAGGAGATTGCTCCATGTGTTCTGATTCCTTATTTTAATAAATGGTGAAAATGCCTTCCATTAAATTTGAAAATGTGTTTTAGGGATAGTTGCAAAAAAATTCCCAATGTATTCACTTTTTTTGTTAATTGCAGCCCTATTTTTTGATAATGGTTAAAAAATGTCATGAACTTGTTTGTTGTTGCACCTTTTAATTGTTTGTTGTGGCATGTATGTCGTGAACGAATCAGCTAATTTGAAACAAAAGTATAAATTGAATTGACATGAAGTCGCGGTGGAATCAATACAATTGTTTGAAAATGTGAATTTAAAAAATGCTCTTTGAAAGCCAACCATCAGAAATATGATAGTCGAATTTTCTGGTGTTGCCATTAAAAGTGTTGATTTTCTTTATTCTGTACAATGAAAAGAGTAGCAAAATAAGAAAACTTCAATATTCCTTGTCAATCCTTTTAAAAGGTCCATTTAAATTTATGGATGTAACTATGATAAAACATGGTTATTTTTCTCATGAATATAAAAAACACGGATTTTATTATTTTTATAACGATTCCATTACATTTTTTTGTGCATGGTTTCACGTAATTACACGGTAGGTTTAATGCCGTTAGTAAAAAATAGAGACTTCGATAACGTGTTCCTAATAAACGAGTACTTATACAATGTGTTTTTCCAAATTAAAATTATCCAGAAGGTTACAATAATGTTTATCCCTTATCAATCATGAAGCGTTAATCTTTGTACTTAAATGCTGGTTCTTCAGAATTTAAATAGAGAATCCTAAAAGATATATTTCCGCTTTAATCCTCTTCTAAATTAGTCGTAACCCTAAAAAAATCCTCCGTATTAGTGCTAAAAACTTCTCTATCTGGCCTAGCGCCGCCTAAGGTCATGACAGCCATGACTATTGTCATGATTTCGGCCATGTCTCCTCTCCTCATACTCACACTCTGTAGGTTTGCTTTCAACGACAATTTTGTTTGGATGAAGCTCACAAACCGTTATTCCCCCGTGCCTTTCCCCATGAACTCTACTAGGGTTTTTCCTGCTATGGCTCCCTTCGAGCCGCCTCTAGCCACCACGATGTTGCTTCCCTCCCTCCACCAACGACATGTCTCCCGATCCTGTTCGCCCCCCACTCTGCAACTCCGATGGTTTTCGTCAGACTCACCTCGGCATCGATTGACCTCACCACCTCGGAACGGTATTGAACTCGCTATATAAGCATGAAGGAAGGGGGGGGGGGGGTTGGAAGATAGAACTTGAAGTCCTACTAAAGGTAGTGTCTAAACGCTGCATATGGGGGCAAAGCGACCAAACTTGAACTGTATCAGTTGTATCGGGAGGATATACGTGAAACAGGGTCCCTCCCAGAAAAAGTCCCTGAATCTCTACTCGCTAGCTTATAACCCTGCAAAAAGGAAATCAGATAAAATAAAAACGACTCACTCAATTAACCAGATCCATAATCGAGAGATGGGTCGAGGAGGGTGCGGTGGTGGAGGCTAGGGAGACGGACGCGATAGCGACGACGACTTTAGAGACGGAGAAGGTCGATTAGAAGACGACGGAGATTGCAGAGGAGGATGGGGTGCAGTCACCGGAGGTTGAAGAATTGTCGAAGGATTTTGGCGAGGGAGATCGCCGCCCAGAGATAAATTTCTCCCCAATCCGATTCGAGAGGAATTGAAAAGTTGAGAAGAACGCCATGGTAACGGAGTAGAGGAGTCGGAATGACGTCGGAAGGACCGTAATTGATTAGGCTAGGATGGCTCGCAAGGAGGCAGTACCAAAACCCTGACAGAGCTCTCTGTCATCCCTTTTCTACGTCTTCATTTGTACGAGTTAAGTTCTTAATCATAGGGATAATTATAGATACTTACACCTATAATTGTACATATAGAAAAATTAAATTTGGAATATAAAAAACCAATTATATTTATTTCCATTATGTGTATAATGTTTCATTAAACAAAATTCTTGAAAAAATCAAAATCCTATTAATCTCCTTGTATCTTATCACTCCAATTAACGCCCAAGGTGTTCGACCTGACATGATGATGCATCTTTTTCCGAACACAGACATCGATTAAAAAATTTCATAAGAAATGTCCTAAGATTAGAGAACAATAGATAAATATGATGCCAAATCGCTCCCACGTTGAATATGATGATAATAATGTTGTAATAACACAAACACAAATAACAAAACTCCCACTTAAAACAGACCATATCATCTTTGAGCACAACCAAGACACATACGCTCAATGGAGAGACAGTTCTCTTCCTTTAACTGAAACCAAACTAATTTCAGACAACATTTTCACCCTACAAATGGGGGAGAAAAAATGTCTACTCTTTCTTTGTGTACTGTCGGACTGCAAAGGCCAAGCCCAAAATCATGAGAGGCACCAGAAACTGTAAGATCTTGATGACAAACTCGGGGGTCTTGTCGGGGTTGTAATGGGCTTGATTCGGTGGAATGTAAGTCCGCTTCAAGGGAACGGTGGATGCATCAATTTCACCAATGTAGTACTTTTCCATCATGTCTCTAGCAGAGTCACTGTGTCCCACATCTTCAAAATCATTGGTTGCATCTTTGCCTGAAACACCACATTCAATATAAACTCAGTCACTTCATGTTGCAGAAGATGAATTAGAAGTGGGCATAAGTATCATATCCTTACCGGTTGCAGATAGCAAAACCTCATCACCACCGGGATGATCTTCCATAAACGGTGTTACATCATAGACCTGAAATTATTGGACACGATCATTATGAAAAAGCTCTAGGTATCAATTGTCAGATGACGGGGGCTACAGATCGAGAAATCAAACATTAGTGGACATTAATGTATCAACAAACAAATACTAAGAGATTCAAAATTATGGCAACATATCGAGATCAAAGTTAATTTCTAAACAGAATAACTCCATTTAAAGCTACAAATTAATGGAATAATTTTTCTTGATAGTGAATTCTATAATAATCATGTGTGGGTAGACACTAGACACTGATTGAACCAGAACATGCAAATTTAGCACATTTTAATGAAAGTTATAACTTCAATGCCACCAAATAGTTGGTGCTTTTGGCTTCCATCAATAGAAAAGGCAAGGTTATCCAAGCATAGTCGTCATGTTATTTCCGTTAGGTTCACAATTTTGGTACATCAAATGCTAATATAGCTAAAGAAGTGTAAAACTTTTCGCTAATGGCTTCATGACATTGCCAACTATGCTAACACTAATGTCAATAGTTGAGACACTCAAATGCCCATCCATGTACAACAATTTTAGCTTCCTTTCTGTTAACATTGAGAAAGATCATCCGATTTACATTTACAATGCACATTGCATGGCTATGTCATGTAATCCCCACTCAAGCACTCTAATATCTCAGCATCAGAAACCAATACACTATTCAATTTCAGCCTAAAATCATGTACCAAAAAAATAATCATCAAAATTTCATCTTCTAATTTGCTCTCTCCTTCTCAACAGGTAAATATAGCATATGCAATCAACAATTTGAACCCAATCCAAACTCCATCCTCGACTTTGCTTTCCATTTTCAACAGGCAAATATAACATATAGGGTTAAATGTAAAAACCTACCTTAAAGTATTTGTCACTATTGGCCACGTACTGAACAAAATTTATTCCAATATTTTGACACTTTTCAATTCATAAAGGCATGTAAATGATATGTGACCAATTCATAAAGGCATGTAAATGATCCGTGACCAAAACTTAGGGTACCTGGTTTTACACTTTTAAACATTGGGTAGTTTACTGTTCATGACCAATACTTTGGGGGTATGTTTTTTACATTAAACCTTAACATATATATGCAATCAACAATTTGAAGCAAGCAACAAGAGAGAAAAACCAAGCACAGAGATGATACCCTAATTCTCCAATACAACAAAACACTTGAGACAACACAGAACTCAAACTACACAGATTGAACAGTTTCTCAGCATCCAAACAGATGAGTAATCAATCACATCCAAACTCAAATTACAAATATCGAAAAGTTACTCAGCATCCAAACAGATGATTAACCAATCACAACCAAACTCAAATTACACAAAAAATAAATGGTGGGTAGGTATCAAATCCGAGAAAGATCTAACCTTTCCAGAGATTATCAGCCAACAATCCTTGGTCTTATCGTGAGCTGAAACCTCTTCAAATGTGTGTACTTTTGGATATGATGCCATTTCTCAAGTGCTGACAAAAACCCATGAAAAATTAGAGCTCAAACAACAGATTTTCTTTACCCAGAAAGCAATTGAAAGAAGAATCAAACCAACAAAGCAGAGGAAGTATGTAGATTTTAAGCTTACCCAAAGAGAGAGAGAGAGAGAGAGAGAGAGAGAGAGAGGGCTTGTTGACTAGCTGATCTCTCTTTCTTCTTTCTCGTTCTTGTCAAAAAATGCAACATATTATATTTCCAGATCTCTGTAAGTTTCCAAAACTGACATTGAAGTTCGTGGGAAATTGCGAGGAACAAGGTTAGGTGGGGGTTGTCGAGTGGGGGTAATCATGGAATTTAGAATATTTTGATAAATTATATGCCCATCTACATTGCTCCAAAATCATTACTCGGGAAAACTGCGACCAAGTATTTTTCATATATAACTATTGTCTTCTTTTTAGAATGGTTGTATCTAATTATCAAAAAAAAAATGGTTGTATCTAAATATTTTAAAAAACATATGTACTATTATGACGTTAGCAAATTTAAATTTTCTGCAAATGAATTTTTTTCGTGATTTTGATTAAATAGAATAATTTAATACGTCTATATATAATGGTTTGATTTATGCATTTGGACGTGTTGTATTGTATCAACAAACTCAAATGATAATATATTGCTCTTTTTCCTCTTTCAAAAAATAATTGCTCTTTTTCCTTTACATGATTTTTACCGATTAGTCGATCATGAACCACCCTGTTAGGATGAAAAAATGCACCCATCTATCTTTATTTGAACATTTTTTGTTTGTGTTTTTATTAACACAGTTAGGTCAACTATAACAAATCTATAGTTTAGGTTGGGTGCACGAAGTATCTTTTATTTATTTTTTAATAAAAAGATTCATTGATAAATTTGATAGACCGGCAACACAAATAGAGTAATGTTAGCGTGAAATTTATAGGTTGTTTTCGTCAGCGAGATGAATAGCTCTCGAACAGGACGACGCAACGCTTAGATAAACAATAGCTATCAGGTCGACCTTCCTCATCGACTCTCCAAAAAGATATGTTTTTTTATAAGCTCAAAAAAATTTATTAGAAAAAAGATTAGATTCAAGAAGGATCTAATTGAACACAACCATAACAAAGGAGCTCTCAGAAGGACATACGGGAACAAAACCCGAACAAAATAGAACTGTAAGTCCAAAATAAATTAATCCTCATCAGAGACCCATTCTTCACCTTCCGACATCAGATTCAGATCATCGAAGGCCTTTGCTTGAGTAGGCTGGGCTAGTTTAGAACAAGCTTGCGCTAACTGCTTCGAAACATCAACCGAATTAGCAATTCTCGCACGGTCCAAGGAGCGAGTTGTTGGTTTTGGTTTGATTGTAACAATATAAAAATCTGTTAAATGTTTAGGAAGCCGGCTCTGACGTTTCGGTTTAAGAAGAGCTTCCTTCCACGCACTACCCAACATCGCTGAGGAAACATTAGACTGCTTCGTACCCACCATAGGTGCCCCACTCGATTGAGTAGGCAGATCCAAAAAGATATGTTGATAGAAAGATCCGACCGGGCACGCTACCAAAAACAGCAACCACCTCTACCGGAGATCCAAAATTCCGGCAGAAGGGACATACATAAAACAGACAAAACACAAACAAACATAAGCGACAATTACGAGCATTAAGAAACCGCGACCAGCCTCCGGTGTCTGAGGATAAAATCAGAGCGAGAGGGGAATGTGGGCGGCGAGAACAGGTGCAGATCTGATCCGTTTGAGGTGGGTGCAAGGGACTAACCGGATGAGCTTCATATACAGGAGCACAACTAAGTGGCTCGGACTACAGAGCTCCAACGAGAAGTGGGATCCGATCTGACCGTCTGGTTGGATAAGCATGACAGGGAGGCCCGACCAAAGGAACTTGGGTCGTCGATGTCGAGAGCTTACGTCGGAAGGAGGAACATGCTGCTGGCCTTCGTTGTCGTCGGGAGGAGAGCCTAGAGGAGGGGCGCTTCTGGCCGGAGGAAGACATGGGTAGCAAATCTGGCCAGAGCAGAGATGCGGAGGGGGAGGGATGGCAACGCGGCTTAGTGGTCCTCGAAATCTCTCTCCTATCTTCACCGCCAAGCTAACTTAAGTTGATAAATCCTAAGATTTTCTGATCCAAGAAATAGAAAGGCTCGATACGATGCTGGGTTGGGCTCCATGATCGGCGCAAATCCTAATTGTCTTCATATTCTATAATCCCACATTTTAAAGTACCATTTTACAACTTTTAAAACTTATTTTAATTTTAGCTAAACTATCCAGTTGGTATGTACCAAATAAAAAATCATCGAATACAAAAATAGCAACCTCAACATGAGGTTGTCACGTTCTGTTCCAATTGATTAATCCCACAAACCAATGTTTTGGATCTCTAAATCTACCGTCGGCGAATCCTCCGAAGCTCGTTCCTATCTTCATCGTCTTCAGAACTGAACTAGTAAATTTTTCTACACCTCCGAGAAGTTAGGAAAATTTGGAGCTTGATAGAGATCTTCGTAAAGCTCCAGCAAAAATGGCCTCTTTTTGTTGACGTGACGGAAATGAAACTACCGGAACTCTCACCGGAGAATCCTTCCTTCACCTCTTAAACCACCAGACCTGCAACAAGACCAACGATGAAGTGTATTTATTTTATTAAATGATATATTGGGATTAGTTCAAATTGAAGAAACATTTTGATTGTATTTTTTTTGTCCATTGAAATTGTTAGAATATAATAATAGTTTAATTGAATTGATCTTTTGATACAACATTAAAGTTTAATTTCTCATGGAACGGGGTTTAAATCCAACTGACTACAAAAAATTATAATTTCTTCTCTATTTATCAAATTTACTAAAAATAAACAAGCTCTTATCACTCCTCTCAATAGACTCATCTTCTCTTTTAAATAATTTCTCTCAAACGGGTTGATAAAATAGCGGCCGACCATAATTCTATCGTTCTCATCATCTTACGCCGGTATCACACCGGAAACCCTCTATATCGGTTTTCCCGGCGCCCAATAATACATCAATCTCTGTTTGTTATTCAGTAATCAATTCAATTCATCCAATTGAATTAGTAATCACTTAATTTCATTTCCAAAAGGAAGAACAATCCATCATATTCGATCAGAAACTGAAATTGAACTGGTGAGCTATATATATTCATACACATCCATCAAGACCAAGTAGTAGAGCCATTTTCACAGAGCTCAACTAACTCTCATCACATTCACAGTTTGTTCTGCTCTCTACAGTCTATATTGAGCCTTCGGCACAGTCCCACAACAACAGCTTCTATATATTTTTATTCAGTAAAAAAACAAGAGCCTATATCATTTTAACTTGTTCTACATATAACCAACTCAACTCTACAGGCTTGGCAAGAAGTTCATACAGATCGGAGGCCTAACCTTAAACAACGCCAGCACCGACGACGGGAGGATCCACAACCCGTCCCCACATATCAGCCCCGACGCCACCGCTGGAACCATCAGCCTCGCCTTCCTGGCATCGATCTTGTGCCATACGAACACAACCAAGCTCCCCATACACATGTCTATGGCAAAGTAAGCCCCGACCAGGAACGGCACAGCCATTGCCATAGGGAGCGGCACCCACCTCCCGATCCTATCGGGCGATAGGTCTCTCAACAAGTTTGCCCCAATGGCAAACCCGAAGAACCCGTAGCATAACTGCAGGCAATGCTGAGGGAGGGCAGAGAAGCCCTGCACCCCGAGGATCGCCATGTTTCGGTATATTATAGCGTAGGGCGCTTTGTATTGGCCTTCCGGGTTTCCCACGTCGAAAGCCTTGTAGAAGAGGAAGAACGTGAGGGGCGCTACTACGCAGCCTATGGCAGTCCCGATGGCCTGGCTCAGGAGCATTGACCTCGGAGAGGTCAAGGTCAGATGGCCCGTCTTGAAGTCGTGCATCAGGTCTGACGAGATGGAGACTATGGACTTGATCAGACCGCACCCGACCAGCCCTGCCACGACCCCTGAGTCGTTTCCTGATAGGGCCGCGAGGACGAAGAGGGCTACTTTGCCGTAGTTGTAAGCCATGTTCATGTCGGTCAGGCCTGCCCCGTAGGCGTTGCAGAAGCTCAACGACGGGGCAATGATGTAGGCGACGAGCACGTAGTACCATTTGAGGTCTGGGAACATGAGTGGGATCACGATTATGGAGACTATGGAGAAGAAGATGTACCCTACACAGGCTAGCCATATGGGGATGTTCTCTCGTAGGAACAACTCGTTTCTCTGATTTGCATCTGGATCCTTATCATCCAGCTCGGCCAAATCTGCATCACAGAACCGATACAAGTTTGTAACCAATTCAAAAGTACCTAAATTGAATCAAATCATGGTACTATAACAATAAGAATGTAGCTCACTTGTTCTGAGGTTCTTGTCATTGACTTTGGCATGGATGTTCCTGGCTGTGCAAAACAGGATCTTGAGGAAATTGTAGAGGCCGTCTCCTAGAATGAGAGCAATAGAGATAAACACCTTGTAACCGTTAAGGCTCTTCATGCTGCTTTCGGATAGATTGGCCGGGAACCACTCCCCTTTGAGCCCTTTTATGAGCGGCCACATGACTCCCCAAGAGAGCACGGCGCCAAGAAGCAGAGACAGGTTCACGAGGTGAGAGCAAATCATTCCTGCTCCTATGTAAGTCATGCTGAAATCGAAGTAGAATCTGAAAAAAAATCGATTTCTCGGGTTAGTGAACAGAAAGCTCAATCATGAAAGGAAACAGAGATGATGGTATGGTCACGGTCACGCACGAGTTTCTCCAAGCTTTTAAACCGAATGTAGGGAACTGAGAGAATCCGCACTGGTCTCCACCTGAATAGAACCATTGAAAGAAAGCCCAGAAGAAGCTGAATGAGAAGAACTTTGCAAACCCATGAACTTGCTTCCTACAAGAATCAACTTAGCCGGTTAAATTTTCTATCACAGAAATGTTAGTGAGTTGACATGAACAGAGATGATCAAAATGTATGATTACTTGGCCATCTTGTCTCCTTTGGGAGTATGAAACCCGTTAATCAAAACCGCAGTTGCAGTTCCACTTGGATAAGCTAGTTTGTAGTCTATTATCATTATCTGCAGAAACAAAACAACATGAATGAACATTTCAACCCAACTTCACAGCACCAGAATCACATGAACAATCCGTAAAATTAACTTTACAATTACTCTAAAGGGTAACAGTAAGTAACACCCTGTTCTACTTGGTTATTCATCCAAAACACACTCAAAGGTGAGTTTTATATTACGAATCGCCGAATAGGTGAGAGTTATCAATAACACTGTCACCTCTCGTTATTCATCGAAAACCCACTAAAAAGATAGTTTTTTTTTATGCATAAACAAAACAACATGGATGAACATTTCAACCCAACTTCACAGCACCAGAATCACATGAACAATCTATGGATAGATCACTAAAATTAACTTTACAATTACTCTAAAGGGTAACAGTAAGTAACACACTGTTCTACTTGGTTATTCATCCAAAACACACTCAAAAGTGAGTTTTTTTTTTATTACGAATCACCGAATAGGTGAGGAAAAACCCACTAAAAAGATAGTTTTTTTTTATAATTACGAATAGACTGTAAACATTCTCGATGAAACCATCACCTATTCAACAGTGTTCCTGATAAAACCATCATCTATTCCGTACTAATATTGACTGATAACCTTTCCTAAAACTCAAAGGATTATAGAACAAACCAAGAGCTACAAAAAGGAAAAAAAAGGTACCTTTCTGAGAGGTACCAAAGCCAAAAGGCCAACAAAACAGCTGACAAAGAGAAAGCCAACCATCCAACCAATATGAGGCTCTTTTGTGCTCCCAGGAGTGTTGCCTTGAGTGTCAACCCCAGCTTGCTCATACGTCCTATGGTTCAAACCCAACAGATACGACCCAAAACCACCTGCAAATTCCACAACCAATCAGTACAAATACACGAAAAAAGCTACCAACAAACAAGACCAAGACGGAAAGCTCTATAGTTGATACCTCCAACAGCAATGCTATAGCAAGCAACAGCACAAGTCTGAATTACAGTGTTCTCTTGTCTAGTAAACGGAGCAGAGACAATCCCAGCCTTGTGGAGCAGCTTAGTCCATGACCTGATGAACACGAAGGCCAAGAGAGCCGCAGAGACATTGAGGTTAGGGACAAGCCCTGTGGTGAGATTGAGCTTCATTACAATCACACTATAGATTATCCCAATTGCTACACTGGCAATGAGTCCCCGAATCGTAATTTGCCTCGTCCATGGAGCTATCCTCTTCACAACTTCAGTCTCCTCCCTCACCTCCCCCAGATCCCTCCTCTCAGAGCCCTCAATCTCTCTCTCTCCCTCCATGTCCTTGTTCACAATCTCAACACATTCTTCTCTGCCCATCATAAAACACTATAGTTAAGTATACACTTCAATACAATCAGACCCCACAACAAAATCAAATTAATGAAACCACAGATACCCAGAAACGAATCTGGCACTCTCACCTCCTTGGAACCAGAAAGTTTCGATCTTTTTCAATACAATATTGATGAGGTCAAACAAAAACCCCCAAAAATGAATCTGCCTCCTCTGTTTTTATTTTCTGGGTTTGCTTCTGGTTTCAGTATTAAAACCCAGATCAACTCAATCGGGTCTATCAATAGAATAGTCCTCACAGCCATTAAATACAAATAATAGATTCATTGAAGCAAAGCAACCTCCATGAAACTACACCAAAAATTACCAAAAAACCCATCACTGAGAAAGAAAAACAAAAGATCTGTACTGCAAAAAGACGAAAAAGAAAATGCAGTACAAAACGCCACATGGGGACAAATTTGATTTTGCAGTACAGAGAATTAATTTCGTTACCTTAAGCAGCTCCATCCATTTTTTTCTTCTTCTCCGGCGTTGACTTCAAAAAGTCATTATTGGTGGGTTTCAGTGAACCGATTTTAATCAACTAAGTTTGACAAAATTTCCCCTTTCTATTCAGCCAACTAGACCCGAATCAAAGCTTGGAAGAGCAAAAATGGCGATGAAATTGTGTCGAGACAATGACTACAAGCCAAATGAGTGGGTCCCGCTCACCGTGTTCGGTCCTGATCCAACGGCTTGTGTGTGTTTACGCGAAGAGGTTTGTGATCGGCGCCGTCCATGTCAGTATCAAGCGGCACGTGGCACGGACAATGTGTCTGGTATAATCGGATCAGTTCATAATTGATCGCTGTCTTAAAAAGGACGAATGCGATTCAATTTGAGTGGTGAATAGAAATGGATAGTACTAGCGTGTATACGAGAGGACAGTACACGCACCGAATTTAGAATATACAGTTGATGTACGTCATTCCAAATTCCTTTTAGATGATGATCAGAGATCAGATCAGACCACCTGGATAGTTTAGGCCTCACGTCAAAGATTCCCATTAAAAATTAATATATCATTGATTAAAAAAGTATATGCACATTTTGCCTCAAATAATATTGAGTATTCATTTTTATATAATTTATTAAAAAAAATTCTTTCCCGTAAAAGATAACTTTGACAAAATAATAAACTCGGAGTGTGATGAACTTTATGAGAAAAACAAAACTTTTTGTGATAATGACAAAGTATATTTAATAATTTGGAACTACATTAATGAAATATTATCTTTAAAAATCAACCGATCAATATGCACGGTAGATGATACTGGGTGGATATATTTTCAAAAATAATAATTAGGGTAATTTTCACCTCAATACATTAACTACTAATTTTTTTCACCTCAATACCTAACTATTTTTAGTGGCACCTCAATACCCTAGAATGCATTTTTTTCACTTTAGTACCTACCGTCAACTTTCCATCCATTTTTCATCCAAGACACTTAAAAGGTCCAAAATACATCTCACTAACATTCAAATTTTCAAAAACAAGTCATTGGTTTTCAAAATTTCTTTTAAAAAATCAATTTTTAATGTCACAAAAATGCGTTCTATGGTAGTGAGGTGCCACAAAAAATGCATTCCAGGGTATGAAAGTGAAAAAAAAAATACATTCTAAAATAGTGAGGTGCCACAAAAAAAGAAATTAGGATATGAAAATGAAAAAAAATGCATTCTAGGATATTGAGGAAAAAAGTTAATAATTAAGGTATTGGGGTGAAAATTACCCCCAAAAATTAAGAACGCGATTTAGGATCCTATAGGCTATATCTATAATATTAAATTTCTGGAGGGGTAAAACTGACCTTTTAGAATCTGAATATTATATCCTTCGTAGCTGACCTGACTGGTGCTTGTTGAAAAAATTATAGTTGGGTTTTAAACTTAAATACTAAAAAATGAGATGAATTGATGAGCATGTGCGGTAAGAGCCCATCCTGTATGCCCACTAACGATTTCGATAGAAAATATGAAGTAGGCCCATTACGAAACGCAAGAGTCCACTGCATGTTTTAAAGTAGATTTTGATACAAAATCATTTCTTGAGTGTGTCATTAAAATTTGTGACCTTAAGCAGAGGTGTCGGTGCCTCACCATATATTTTTATCAACGATACAGTATATTTTTGTTATCAACAAGTTTTTTTTTTAATAAAAATTCAACGGCTTCAAAGTGAAGCCGAAAGATAAGGATCGAAATCCTCAATACAATCGAGAGAACAGGCTGTACGCACTACCTCATAACAACTACTCAATAAGGGGTGAACAATTTAAACCAAACAACAACACAAGTCTTAGAACCCATATTTGCCTAACTTAAGGAACAACTAAAACAAGACTATTGAATTCTTTCTAGTCATACAACGCTCTTCAAAATAAACCTCTCAGAGGTTACCTTCGAAACCTAGCAGGTTCCAGCCGTCGTCACCCTCATCTCCCCTCTCCGACCATTGTCGCCGGCCTTCCTCTGCCTCTCCATCGTAACCGGCTTCTCCCCAACCAACGGCGCCCAGTCACGCTCGTCCACAGCGCTCGTGACTCGTCTCCGACTGCGGTGTCGGGACAACCTTTCTCCTTCACCTCCTCCGTGACCAGTTCCGCTTCCCCGATGACGGATCACCCTCCCCCTCGCTGTGCTGAGTCGGAAATGACCAACTTCGGCCAGATCCGATCGCATGCAGAGGTCGCCCGTGGCCTCGGGACCTCCGTACTGCACCAGGCTCGCAACGCCATCGAGTTTCCGCCGCTGTCTGCCCCGGCATATCCACCCCCTCGTCAACAGCCACCCAAGACGACGGATCCGAAGGACAAGCCGGGCTCGTCCTCGCCAGATCCGACGACCCTCTCGGGCCTGACCTCGCCCACCGAGCCGCCCCAGATCGTTAGCGGTGTGACTGACCCGGCGGGACTCTGTCCGTCCTACCCCGGCCTGTCATCAACGCCGAGGGAGGTCTACCGGGACAGGATCACTCTCCCCCGACCAGTCCACTCTCCAACGAATATCCATCGCCCTCTTTCGTCCGAGCGGGGACGAACTGCTACCCCCATCAATCCGAGGGTGGGCCGGCCATCAGGGACAACTTTGGAGGCTCAGACACCTCGCATCTCCCCGATCCCGGACTGGGAAGACGAGTATGAGGAACTGGTGGTCTCGGACGAGGGGATCCCATTGTTTACCTCGGGATCATATGAATTCTCCTTGGCAGCAAGGGTTGCAGGGGACGGATCGCACACTCAGCACATCGTCTGCGGGATGATGCTGAAGAAATGGAAGGTTACGGGGATTCGTGTTGAATTCCTGACCCCCAACGTCACGGGTTATCACTTCCTATCCGCACGAACTATGGAAGATATCCGCCACAGGGGTCCCTGGAGCTTTAAGGGCTTCCCCCTCCTCTTTGAACCGCTCCGGCGATTCGAGCGGCCGGAAGACATCAGCTTCAATCATGTGGAACTTGGGGTCAGGGCATTGAATGTCCCAGGAGGAGCGAGGAATTCCTACATTCGAGGCCTTCTGGCGATCAGTATAGGCACCCAAATCCTATCGGCCCCTATCCCAACGGTCCGACGGGAGGACATGTATCTCTAGATGCGAGTTCGTATGGAGCTGTCCCGACCACTGCGGCGGAGAACCGAACTCCGTTTCTCAGGTACTGATTCCTCCACTGTGATTGACCTATAATATGAGAGGGTGGTGGACTTTTGTCGCAGGTGTGGTATGTTGACACACAAGCTACTGAACTGTCAGACGCTGCTCCAAGGGATTGGTCGGGAGGAGGTCCGCTATGATAGGTCTATCCTGGTCCCCCGGGACTTGGATGTAGACCAGCTGATCCAAAGGGTTTGGGAGACACCTCTCCCAGCTTCACACCCGACGATCACCTACCTCCTAAGCGACCTCACTCTGAACCCTATGATCCGTTCTAGGGATATAACTATGGAGGCTGAGTCGTCCAATGCAGGCAGTCCGAAGCCTGACCTTCTGGCTAAGGTTAACCCGGAAGGGTTGACCACTATCTTACAGGGGGATGGCCGTGGATAACCCTACCCGCCTCCTAAGTCCACAAAGCCTGACCTTCTGGCTAACATCCACTCTACCGATGGTCCCGTGACCGAAGTTCCTCCTGGATTCAATGCGATGATGAGGAAGGAAGAAGAGCCAGAGCCACGGGGCTACCCAGCGGATCTTCAGGGGAGTCTAGGCAAAGGAGGCCCCAGCAGAGGCAAAGGGAATAAGACCATCCTGAAGACCAGAAGTGGATCGCAGTATGCTCGCCCACCGGAGACCAAGAAGCGTAAGGGGGACCTGAATACCCACCAGCAGCCCTAGGAGCTGCTATTTCGGGGGGTGGGGGGGTGTCCAAGCCGATGGAGCGGAGGTCCAGAGGCCTCCGATGGAGGAATGATCGGCCCCAGCAGGGGTGGGAGGCGTCGCCACCAGCCTATACCCACAGACCCGGGACAGCCAATGTTGGGAGGTCCCGGGCAGCCTGCACTATCAGCACCAGTCACTTTATTTTACTGCTATTTCTGTTATGTTTTTTGGGACTATGTTTTTTCTGTTGGTTTTGGACATTGCTTTATTTCCCCCCGTTATGTTGAAACGGCGGTAGGGGGTTATCTTGAGTTGTTTCCCACAAGTTCAAGTGGGCTAAAATTATGGGTCCATGAGCGCCGGGCTTGCTACGGTCGGCCCGGACAAACATCTGGAACCCGAGGCGGTCACGCCTCATCTTGTCTGATTGCCAGTTGGCATTAATGAAATATTCGGTTACCCGTTTCAAAAAAAACAAGACTATTGAAACAGAGAACCAACAAACTACCACACCTAACAAGAGGTGTAACAACTAAAGCAATATCCAAACAGAACAAAGTACATAACCAAAGCACGTCCAAGTCTAGAAACTCAGATATACCAACCATGAAGATCAACGAGGGCTCACTGAAGTTAGACAAGCCAACCAGTCTCCACCCTAACAAAAGAAGTAAAGCCACCATCCCAAACCCTAACCCTACCGGACCCAAAAAAATCCTAGCTATTGACTCCTCCAAAAAGGGGAGGCCAATGGTTGGTGGCCAGCACCACAATTAACCATAATCCGACGACGACAAAGCCCCCACCGGAGAAAGCAAATCCCCAATAACCTTGATCAAGACTTACACCGGAGATCCGAAGATCAACCGTCACCGCAGGACAACACCATGAACGATGATGTCCTGGACCCGATTGAGTCCAAAACAGTGAATAACAGTTAGGAAATACTAGGAATTAAAGGATAATTGGAATCCGAAAGAGAAGAGTGGAAATAATCACCAAAAACGAAGCCGTGAACTGGGGATCAACTCCAAACAGAGGCCAAACAACCCAAACAATTCCAACCGATCAACCATCGACGGAACCCGAACCAAGCGCTGCACCGCACACGACGAGGTAACGAAGAGGGGAGCAAACGATCCACGTGTTGGGTCTCGATGGAGGGTATGAACACATACTTGCAGCGGAAATAACTCGAGACCATGCCATAGAACATTAGCAAATATTAGATACACAAGAGAATAAACAATATGGATGTCTCCTTACCAATTCGTTCAAGAACACCAAAGAAACGATGATCGGCTTGAGTCTCCAAGACGCATACGTATCCAATTGGAATCAAAGCCACGTAGTTCTTCTTTAGATGACTCAAGAACACAACAAGAGGGAGGAAAAATGCCAAACCCGAAATTGTAGGGTGAGAGGGAGAGAAGTTGTGTTTTTCTTCTTGTCTTGTGATTTGTTGTAGGAAAAAGATGACTTAAACCATCAACAACCATCAAGGACAAGTAAGGTGTGAAGCATGGTGTGAAGTAAGACAAGTATGGTGCTAAGTATGGCAAGACAAGATGGGTTAGGTGGTGAATCACCAACACCTTAATCCTTGTCTTTCTTACTTAGTACTAATTAATCAAGACTTGATTAATTAGTTCCATGGGCCTTGGTTGCATGGGCCTTTCATGGGCCTCTTGGAACATGGCCCATGGTCATTCCCAACGAGGTCCCGTGACGTGCTCATCGCCTCCAAGCCTTCCATACCGGAAATGTCCAACATTATCCGACGCGATCAATCCCAAGACTCCAAGCCTTGTATTGATCCGTAATGTCCTATTCACTTACGGGCACATGACCCAAAACCCAGTTTTGGTCATGTCCCGAGACAACTCTCTTTTGGCCATTCTCCATAAATGTGTCAATGATTTTCATCCTTCGGTGTGACCCTTAGGTTTATGCATGTCGATAGATCAACGTAATATCCCATTTTACTTGATCCTATATAAGTGGCAACTAACGAGACTTTAGTATTGCCTGACACCACATAGCGAATCGAACCAATCGATTCTAACATTTCCGTCGTCCATGCCATTATCCTTTTATCTCCGATATCCTGATTGAGATAAGGCATAGAGCCTTCATCCTTATTATTCTCAATCACTGTTCCTTGATATGTGAGATGACTGAATATATGATACCCAGTATCATGTGCATGACCATGCTATTCTTTCAGTCACTCTCGATCAAGCGGCCGAGAACCGATATCTTTCTCATACCTCAGTATGAGGGATAAATCCCTTAGCCGTCTTTCGTGTCACTCATGTAGCCCGTCCCCAAGCCAATCCTGGCCGTTATGGAAGCCCTGTTACGGACAACGTTAGGCTCAGGTCAAACTTAGTTGTTGACTACATAACGCTCACAAAGACTCCTTGGTCTAAGGATACATGACAAGCTACAACACTGAATATGTTCATGACTCAATCTATGGCACATATTCAGGGCGGGCCGTCCAATATCATGTCCCACATGATATCTATGATCAGACTCCGGAATCCCATTCCAATGACTAACAGAACGTAAGCCATGAAGAGCCATCTTTCATACTAGTCACTTCTAGTGAAGCTTTATTGACTAGGGACCCATCGAGTGTGATCCATCTCGATCTATGGCTCTATTCGCATGGTGGGCATAGATCAGAAAACACATCGATATATTACTCCAACACATAAGTAATATAAAACCGCTTTAATTTTATTGCTAATGATGATATATACATTTGGACATTTATGATTGAACTACTGGCACTAAGACTAACACCACGAGCTCAGAGATTTAGTACCGTGAAACTGCGACACCTGAGACGGCGAGTAAAGCCGGAGACAAAAGGCGGCTGATCTGACATGAGAGGGACTGAACGTGCCGTCAACGGAAGCTGAAAACACCGACCACAGGGAAGATCTACGGCCATCAATGAGGTTGAAGAGCGTCTCACTTCAGACATGTTCTAAGGCGTCCTCGAGCTTGAGTTAAACGCGCGTTGAGCTAAAAGAACATGCCGGCGACCAACGAGGGCATAGATCTGAAGCCATCAACTCCAACGAAGAAGATGAAAAGCTTCCCACACACAGATAAACAAACCAAGGTCGCGCGAAGTCGTGAAGAGAGGGGGAGAAAGGAAGAAAAAGAGGAAAAGGTAAAGCAAACAAGGATTAAAGGAAGAGAGGGCTAGAGCCGTCGTCGATCATCCAGCCACCATGGCCAGATGATCAGCGACAGCCTCAAACTTCCAGATCTATGGTTTTCAAACGAAAGGGGCGAGAGCGTTTTTTGGGAAAGAGAGTTACACAGATACTCGAGAACGATACAATATATTAAATGTATGTTTTTCGAAATATAGAAAATCAGACTAAATAAGTGATGTCATAAGAAAAATCAATACATGATGTAGCAAGTGTACAAAAACCTCATACAGAAGGAGAATTAGAGTCTAACAAATGACTACTCATAATATAACCTTGAAGTAAACTATGAGCTACAAAAGATCGTATACTAGGATTTAACAAACATGAAGAACGAAGAAGCTAATATAATACAAAAAACCTAGAATCTTAGTTTAGTAATTATGAAGCCCCGAACAATGGTCTGAATGCCTAAGATCCAAAAAAGACCAAAAGAGAAAGGTACCTTGCCCCCGAAGCAGTCTAACAACCACCTGAACCACGAGCCACACACCTATCGGACAATGTGCACATCGAGCCACGTAAGCAGACACCTCGAAACCTCGCAACAGAGGCCCTACCACGCACGATGACCTCCGACCACCATCACGCTTCACCGTGGTCGGGAATACCACCCATCAGACGGGAAAATTAAAAAACTCGACTCTTTGTTACCAGATAGGTTACCCACCTCCACTGAGAGGTGACCCCAAAGGGGAGGAACCGGTGTCAACATGACACCAAGCGAGTTAAAGAACCTAAAAACAGTCCCTAACCCTAAAAACCCCCAAAACGGACTTAAGTGTCGTCGACCAACACTAGAAACGACCAGTCTGATAACTCCGATACCTAGAGACAAAAAGGAGTTAAAGGGGTAAAAACATACAGAGTAGAGGCGATGAACCAGGAGAAACTACAATAAAACCAATCGCCACGAAACAAAGGACGAAGTTGAAATCCCCACCCATAAGCCCCCAACCCTTCGAACCGAGGCCAAACAATGGACAAACCCCTTTCTGGAGGCCAACACGCTCCAATGAGACTCAGAACACTAACAAATCCGAGAAGAGGAGAGGAAAAAGAGGACTTGGGGCAGGTGACACCAACGCGCCATCAACGGAAGCCCAAGAAAATGGCTTGAGCAGATCCACAACCATCAACAACAAGACATAAGTTGAAAAGCTTCCCACTCCAGATTTGATTCGAGACGCCCTCAGGGTTGGAGACAATATCGCGACGAACATCTGAAACCCTGAAGAAGATCATAGAGCAAATCATGAGGCAGACTAGACCAGATATGCGTCAATCTGCACTAGGGGAAGTGGAGAAAAAACGTCTCACTCGATATCTGAAAAAACTACTGTTGATGACGATGAAAAGAGTCATCGCAGCTTCGTCGAAGGAGAGAAGTGAACGGGGAAAAAGAAATTGATTTGAAGGAGGAAGGGAGAGAACCACCGATGACTCACATAAACGAAGCTATGAAAGCCACTATCGACGACATCAGAAATAAAATATGGAATCTTTAAAGTTAGAGTTGGGAAGATACTACAAAGAACTGGAATTTTACCAGAGTACAGGTGGATTGATCCAAATGAACTATCTTTATAACCCATCTAAAAGAAAAAAAAAAGATTGTTTCTGGCACGACAAGAAAAATGAATGCGGCCATAGGTGGATAATCATCTTGATCACGATTGAAATAAGTTCTTTTAAGTGTAATGTACGCCATAGTCCATCTTTTAAGTGTAATTACTAATTAGAAACTTAACTTCAAGATTATGGTGATTGGACTAGTTACTCTAGAATGGATTTTAAAAATAGTCTCTGTTAAAATAGTCTCTGTTTGAAACGCCGCAACTAACCTTTATTTTTGTAAGATTATATTTTTACCTTAATGAATGAGTAACAATAAAACTGAAAATTCTTGTAAAAAAATTCAACTTAGATATTAGTTTACAAAAAAACTTATCATTTTTTTTTTGAGGAAAAAAAACTTATCATTTTAAAGCTGGTTTAGCAACTACCTTGAGCCACAGTCCCTTTTTGATGCAATGGACAGATAAGTCCCTAAGGGTTCTTGTGATGGGCTTTACAATATTGGGCCATTGGTTTCTACGGCCTGGGAGCTTTTGGTCATCTTCCTACGAGCGTTTTGATTCTTCCCCCGAATCAGGCTTCTGACGTCATAATTTTCAGCTTCACATCCACGACTGAGAGAATTACAGCTCTCTATCGCCTCCAACTTCGTTTCGATCGATCGGTATTGTTCTTCTCTGCAGATCGATGAGCACAGCTTTACTCGATTCGCTGTTGTAGGGATAGGGTTTAGTCCCGATCACTTTGATCCCCTATCTCTATGCAGATGCTTCTTCGGCTTCATCGTTGAGGTTGGTACTGTCAGCTCTCCGATATTCGATTCTCTTAATGTTCCTTTTTCTGTTGAATATGTTCTGAGGTTTTTTAATTTTTGTAGCGACTGCTTTGAATCTGAATGTGAATTTTGCTGGTTCAGTAAAAGTTTCAAGAATTGGAATTGAGGAGTGATTACTCACAGCATGGTAAGCTATATAGTCTGTGGTATTTTATTTAGTTCTAGAGATCAGTTATTGTAATGTCGAAGGAATGGCGATGTTAATTTTTTTTGGACATTTTGTTTTTTATTTTTGCGTACAGAATTACATTATCGGAGCTTTCAAGCCATCTTGTACCATTTCAATCACATTTTCTGATGGAAAAACTCGAAAGCAGGTACTATTTTTTTTCTGTGTTTTGTAGGGTACTGTGATTTCACCTGTAATATGTAGCTTATGTTGGGCTTGATTTCATTTGATTGAGTGGAAAGTTGAAAATCATCTGGTGAAGTCTATATGATTGTTGTCTGGTGCCTTTGTTGATTCCTTAGGTCCCATTGAAGAAGGAGTCAGGTCAAACAGTATTGGTCCCACTTTTCCAAAGTCAGGAAAATATTTCTGGGAAGGTATCTTTTCTTAGAGAAGAGCTCTAAATGTTTACTTTTAAACATCACACAGATAGAATTTGTAAATGGCCATGGTTTACAACCCTCTTACTTAGAAAATCTTTCTTGATGGCATCATTTTCAGATTTCTATAGAACCTATTCAAGGGAAGAAGGTTGAGCACAACGGCGTGAAAGTAGAGCTCCTTGGTCAGATAGGTATGTGCTTGTTGTGTTATCGATGAGTTCCTTGTGGTACATTACTGTTTGTGAATGGAGATGAAAAGGAAAGAAGCTTAGCAAATGATAATGTAGTAATCATGTAGCTTTCGCAAAGTTTTGAGAGGTTAAAGCTGATGCCAAGACGACAAATTATATCCATATTAGAATCCACAGTGTCCTAGTACTCTTATTTTTTCATCTTCAGCATTGCCTGACCTTGAGTCGGTGAGCTGGTTATTTGCTTGGTCACCCCAAATCCCCACCCGTTTGTTATTTGGTTACCCTCAAATGTGTTATGCGGTACGTAGAGATAGGTAACCAAGGGTTTCCATAAGTTCAGTAATCATAGTTGTGCATCCGAACTTGTAGGTTCTTTTATTTTTCCAATTATGGTCATTCCATGTATGTTCAAGACTAAACTTGATATTTGGATTGCCATTGTGGTTGGGTAGATATCGTCTAAGTATTATTGTCTGTTGATTTTCAATAGGAATATTTAGATTCCTCTCCTCAGATCAACTCATAGGGTGGCAGAACGGCTTTTTTGCCTAGCTTCCTGCTAAGCATGTTGCTCTTTTAAGATCACACTGTTCCAATCCTAGGATGCTCTCATTTGGTAGCTGACAACATAACTTGGGCCTTATCTGTTACGGGCCTTATGGACCGTAATGGGATGGGATAAGCCCACCCCAATTGGAGTAAGTCGCGCGCGCAAGAGGGAATAGAGGCAGAGTCGGCTGGTTAATATTTCCTTTTTAATTGTTTTATTAAAATACAATTGTATTAGGTTTTGGAATTAATTAGGTTTCCTTTTATTATTGCTTGGTAGTCAAGTTGTATTAGGATTTGGGTAAGTAGCAAATTAAGGTAGGATTTGTGTTTTAGGCAACCTCTCTGGCTATATATACCAGAGAGGTATTATTGAATAAATCAGACTTGAGAATTAATAAAATACTTTGGTCTCTCCTACGAGGTCCTCGAGTTCCCTCGATAATCATGAGCTTGTATCAAAAGGTCTTCGGGTTCCCTTCTAACGAGCCCTATCCTATCCCATAACGCGATCGATCACGCATGGTCATAACATTATCTTATTTCACATCATTTTCGTCTTGACTGGATTTTAAAATAGTTTCTGAAAGGTTTCCCACACATAGGTCCTCCTTTCAAATATGCGGGGATGCCTAATTACAATGTCTAGAAATCTGGTTTACTTTCTACAAATATTTGTAATCAACCAGCCTAATCTTGTAGGTATAACTTTTACCTTTAGTTTACATATGCGCTCCTGCACGTCCAAGATATGCAAGCCATCAGACTTAAATACTGTGACATCTTCACCAATTTTGTACTTCACAGGAAGTCTTTATGTTAGTACCTTGCAAAATTTGTGTCTGAGACTTTGATTACTGGTGTTCTACTAGTATCTGGGTTTGTTTTTGAAATGATTTCTGTTGTTGGTCATAGAAAAATCTAACCATCTGCGATCTTGAAATTTGCAGCCATTTTTACATCTATTCTCTTGATTAAGTCATATGCTGTTGCTTTCCCAATTGCTAGACTTCAGTTTCTAGCATTATTTTCCTTCCTATATGCGTGTGTCTTATTTAGTTACATTTGACTTCACAGAGATGTACTTTGACAGAGGCAACTTTTATGACTTCACTTCCCTTGGTGAGTAGTCTCTCCTGCTGAGTTATGCTACCCAATAACTGTACTCTTCATCTTTTATTTGTTTTGTTTTCATCTGATCAATCATATGATATAAGTTCATTGTTTTATCTCAACTTTAATGCTTTGTTTTCAGTACGTGAACTGGATGTTCTTGGAGAACTGTATGAGAAGAAAACATATCCCTTTGAGTTTTCTACTGTCGAAATGCCATATGAGACATACAGTGGGGTTAATGTGAGACTTAGGTAAGATATTTGATCAAAACTATAAAGCCTTCATGTGACTATGTATATCTATTTGGTAATCTTCTTACAGCAATTTGTGGGTGTGTTTTCTATCATTAGTTGTTTGTTTGGTATTTGACCAAGAATGGTGAGTGATATTTTAGGCTGCCTTTTGTTGATGTTAATCTATTAAGGGTTTTAAAACCTTCCATTGCTCTTATTGACTTATAATTGAGGGCTAGAATATTTAACACTCCATTATGATGAAGCTTGTAGATTGACATAGTTGCTTGTAATGTAGATACTTCAACTGTCTTTCAGTCTGTCTTTCAGTCTGCCTTTTGTCAGTCAATTGATGGCTGGTTTCACCTGAGTGTTAAACCTCATTGATTGAATACCTTTTTGACACTGGTTATGTTACTTTGTTCATTTTCCATTGAGAGTTCTTGTCATAATCTTTGCAAATATTCCTCTTTCAGGTATGTACTCAAAGTGACAGTCAGTCGTGGTTATGGCAGTAGCATAATTGAAAACCAGGACTTTTTGGTAACCTCTTAGCTTCTCTCTTTGCAGTTTGCTATAGGGTGCTACTTGCAAATTTACCTTGCTGTCGTGTACACAATACAATCATGGGAGCTAGCTACTAGTCCTTTATGAACATCTTTATTCTAATTCAATTGAATTAATATAAGCTATGACAAATGGAAATTATGTTCCCGCCACCTCTCCATCCTTTTTGTCACGCTCTTATGTTAAATTTCAATGCACTCAGTATTTTCCAAGAATAGATCTTCATGCATCTCGAAACCTAAGAGAATTTGTATGACACAATAACGGCTATTTTGTTTTATCAGCAATTCATAACCTAATTCCTAATCTAATTGGATGTACCAAAGTTTGAACTCAAGACCTCTCACCTTACCACTTGGCCAAGTTAATATGGTACCTATTTATCTTGCTTAGATTGTCTTTAGATGTGGCCTCAATTCTGGGTTCACAAGTATATTCAATTTCCTTTCAAAACTCGACTTTCCTTTTGAGCTCTGCAGTATCTGCTGCTCTATGTGGGATATAATAACGGGCCAGTAGTATATTTTGATGACTGAAACCTTGTTTGAATATCCATGAAGTTGATTGTATTAATTATGTTTAGAGTAAAGTGCATGTGAGACGTACACAAACACATTCCCATGTGGTTTAATTGTCTGAGAATTTTATTAGTTCTTGTTAATTCTAGAATTTTGGGGTAAGCTTGACCGTGTTCAACAATTTGTTTCTTTTGATAGTATTTCTCATTTTCTTCATTTGATTATGCATATCAGGTCCGCAACTATACTCCATCTCCTTCAATCAACAACAGCATCAAGGTAGTGTAGTGCCAATGTGTTGTAAATAAACATAGCTGGGCCTTATGTGGATTTCATTTATATGCACTGTGAATTCAGTAACAATAGATAAGAAAACCCTTTTCCCTGCAATAACATAAGTCTAGTTGTGTGCAACAAGTGTGATGAAATACATTGTCGCAACAGCTAATCTCATCATAATTGTTTTCCCCTTCATTCTTAATGCCTCTGCAGATGGAGGTCGGAATTGAAGATTGTCTACACATTGAGTTTGAGTACAATAAGAGCAAGTAAGTTGGATATTATTTGAATAGAGTGCCTAGACACTAACTACAACTTGATTAGGATGCTAAAGCTTTGTTGTCTTACTTTGGAAGTGGACATCTTTGCTGCTGCTTAGTGCTTAAGTTGGGGCTCAATATGTGCAGGTATCACCTTAAAGATGTTATTATTGGCAAGATATATTTTCTGCTTGTGAGAATCAAGATAAAAAATATGGATCTGGAGATCAGGCGCCGAGAATCAACGGGGTCAGGAGCCAACACCCATGTTGAGACAGAGACACTAGCTAAGTATGAACTGATGGATGGCGCTCCAGTCAGGGGTATGCTTAGAATCATTTCTAGTTGTCATTATTCTAATCAGTCATGCATGGATCAACACACCTCATCTTATATTGAAAACCCAATGATACATTTGACTTGAACCAATGCTTGGTGTATACAGGTGAATCAATTCCAATCAGGCTGTTTCTAAGTCCATACGAGCTGACCCCAACACACTGCAACATCAACAACAAATTCAGTGTGAAATATTACTTGAACCTTGTGTTAGTTGATGAAGAAGACCGTCGGTATTTCAAGCAACAGGAGATCACGATATACAGGCTCAAGGAAAACTAGTAAAAACATGCATACACATGCTCAATGATATTGCCTTCCCACTGAGTAGAACAAAAGGGAAAGAGAGATGAGTTGTGTTGTCATATCTTGTAAAAAGCTTTGAAGTTTTGAAATTGTGTTACTGTAGCAGAATCATCCAATGTGTAATGAGAGTGGGTGTTGGGCCCATATATGAACACATAAAGTGTTTCTAGAGATCATTTAAAATGAAAGTTTGGGTGGAGAAAATATGAACAAGAGCTGTTCTTGGTGATTGAAGTAAGAACTGTCATGTTTCCAGAGATATTCATGTGTTCTGGTTACTACAGGTCATGGAGAAATATTTAGTTTCTGGAGGTGTGTGGGCCATGACATTGTGGATGTTTTATCCTCCCCAGAATCTAAATTTGAAGGGCTTTAGAGGATCTCTTGCCATTTGGAGGGTTAGCAAAGACACAGGTTTCTCCCCCAGAATATCAACTCTGTTGACTTCAATTGTGAGTGCTTTTTAATGTGACAAATTTAACTAAAAAATCCACAATTTGATCAAGTAGTAGAATAAAACTTAAATTATGACGTTAGAATATAAAAAGAAAAATTATTTTGTTTGGTATTTTTTTGTTTGATTAAATTTTTTATAATCTAATATACATGTTATCATAATGTTAGATACAAATAAGTGACCAATTGATGTATATATGGATAAGTATTAAAATGTGTCAAGAGGATAAAAGTATAGATATCAAAGTTCAATTTCATTTTACTCAGGGACTAAGTAGAAATTACAAAAACAATGACTAGCGTATTAGTTAAAATATATAATGTTATGATCATCCATAAAAAGACTTGAAAATAAACTTTTTGATTTCCTAATCCCTTTCTTTTGACTCCCATCTAAAAATTTAAAAATTATGGAGTAAGTTTAGTTCATCCGAAAACCATATTTCGTTTGTGTTCATCAACCGGTATTTAATAACTTTAAATAAATAACAATTTCATCACTTTAATCTTATATTCTTATTTATTCAACAAAAACTCTTAAACATGTTTTGGGATTTATGGATTACTACTTTATTTCGTTGTTTGTTTGTTTCATAAATCTCCTACATTTTTTAAACAATGACAAGAATAATAACTTGCATTATTTTTATAATACAATATTTATTCTTCTTCTCATTATTCATATAAAATAACGAACTAAATAAAAATGAAAATGAATCTATACAATATCTAGATAAGGTGGAGACGGAAACAAGTTAATATCTAAGATTTTCGTGATTAGTCAAATACTAGGTACTTCATTGTTGTCGGTAGACTCGGTATTATTGCTTCACTCTCTTAAAATAAGAATGTATTTTTCTGGTTCATCATCGGATCAGATCCGACGGTCCACAGACTACTAAAACGGACAGTACACTGTGCAGTGGCTAATTTGAGATATTTCGCACGACCTACCACCGACACTAAAAACGGAAATAAATGGGATCGGACAGCCCAAAACCCGCCACGTGTAAACCAAACACAGATACCGCGTTCGTCGCTATCTTGTACGGTCAGGCTCACTGAAACCCATCAGCTACGTATATATCTAGTGTGGAAGAGGTCTGTATCTGGAGAGCTAAAGCAGAGCAGGGAGCAAAAATGGAGGTCTTCTACTATTTGGTCTTCGGCGTCTTCGCTGCGGTTGTGGCGGCTCTTGAGCTCAGCAAGAACAGCAAGGACCGAATCAACACCTCCTCCGCTTTCTCTTCCTTCAAGAACAATTACCTCCTCGTTTACTCCCTCATGATGGGTACGATTACTAAATCGTTGAGATCTCTGCCTCTCCTTTTATCGCTTCAGATCTATCTGGTTTCTATGCTTCTGAAATGTTTGCCATTTTGAGTGTGGTTGTGGATTCGGATGTGATCTTATCGATTTTGTTGTTGGTTTCTAAGCTTTGACAATGAATTGGATCTACCCATTTGATAGATCCGTATTTTGTTTCGTTGGTTTGAATTTGAGTATTGAGTGCTGTGTTGAGATTATAGTGGATAAGGAATTGGGGTACTTTGGATCTACATTGCATATTGAGAGTTCTATTTGGATTATGCTTTAAAACATCACAAAGGCTTGCTAAGATCTAGTAAAAAAAAATAGGTATAATATTGTCTAAAATCTTTTGTGCTGCTTAAGTGTGCCTCTAATGTTTTATCTGATGGATGGTTGTTTATGTGGTTATAGCTGGGGACTGGCTGCAGGGTCCTTATGTCTATTTCCTTTACAGTCAGTATGGCTATGGGAAAGGGGAGATTGGGCAGCTCTTTATTGCTGGTTTTGGGTCCTCCATGTTGTTTGGGACTATAGTGGGTTCTCTGGCCGATAAACAGTGAGAACTTCCTCTTTTCTTTCTTTACTAACCAAACATCTTTTGTTAAGAAATGTGAGTGACGCCTTTTGCATTCAGGGGCCGAAAGAGGGCGTGTGCGACTTATTGCATCACTTACATACTGAGCTGCATCACCAAGCATTCCCCTCAGTACAAAGTATTGATGTTGGGTCGGATTTTGGGAGGCATTGCCACCTCTCTCCTATTTTCAGCATTTGAATCATGGCTAGTGGCTGAACACAATAAGGTGATGAATCACTTCTCTTCCCTTGGTTGGAAAATGTTGTTGGATTCTAATAAATGTTTGTTTGGGATGAATATATGGACTTGTGATGTGAGAACTGTATAATGCTTTCCAAATCTACTCTATCAGAATATTTTGTGTTTGTATGTGATTGTCTGCCCCATTTGAGCCTTCTAAGTATTTCAGTTCGCCTATTTTCTGTTACTAGAAAAGTAATTGAATTCAGTGATATGGGGGTATGTTAATATTAGGAAAACAAGATTTTTCAGATCTGATGATGCAAACGAATTTTTATTTTTCATGTGGATATCTTAAAATGGCTGGGGCAACTATATACTACTTTCAGGATTCAAACACCCATATTAATGGAAAGTCATTTGAACCTAATATCATTTTCTTGTTCAATGGAGTTGAGTTCGTTAGTAGGGTTTTGCAGTGTATACGTATCCTTGCATCTATATTTGCACACAAATGGACAATTGATGGATGAAATTTGGTTTCTAACTCAATTATGTGTCGTTCATATTATCAAAACATGCAGAGGGGCTTTGAACAACAATGGTTGTCAATCACATTCTCAAAGGCAGTATTTCTCGGTAATGGTCTTGTGGCTATTGTGGCTGGGTTGTTTGGAAATCTACTCGTCGATACCTTTTCTCTAGGGCCCGTTGCTCCCTTTGATGCTGCTTCATGCTTTTTAGCTATTGGCCTGGCCATTATTTTATCTTCATGGACTGAAAACTATGGAGACCCGTCAGAAAGTAAAGACTTACTAACTCAATTCAGAGGTGCTGCCATGGCCATTGCTTCTGGTACGTTCATTTTCCTTTTGAAACTTAATGGTTTCATGAGTTCTGAAAACTTTGCGTGACTTGTCGTACAACCCAATTGTTTTCCCTTAACTATTCATCTTCTGTTTTGCTTCCTTTAATAGTATCCTCCATGTTCTTTAGATGAGAAGATTGCTCTGCTGGGTGCAATACAGTCTCTGTTTGAAGGTTCTATGTATACCTTTGTTTTCCTCTGGACTCCTGCTTTGAGCCCAAACGGTGAAGACATCCCCCATGGTTTCATCTTTGCGACTTTCATGGTGTCTTCAATGATGGGAAGCTCTCTTGCATCTCGACTCATGGCTCGCGTCTCAAATAGAGTAGAGAGTTACATGCAGATTGTTTTTGCAGTCTCTGCCACCTCTCTTTTGCTCCCCATCTTGACCACTGTATGTCAGAAACTTCAATTTACCTTCTTTTCCTCCAATGCATATTCTTCTGGTAATGTCTGACTTTTCTTCTGGTATCAAGCAGTTCTTGGTAACACCCTCCCAGGAGACAGGTGGAAGCCTCTCATTTTCAGGTTATCTCCAGCTTCTTGGCTTCTGTGCTTTTGAGGCTTGTGTAGGAATTTTCTGGCCATCTATCATGAAGATGAGATCCCAGTACATTCCTGAGGAGTCCAGAAGCACCATCATGAACTTCTTCCGCATTCCTCTCAACATATTCGTGTGCATGGTGCTATACAATGTAAGTACATCACTCGAGGCCCTGGAGATGTTGTTTACTGAGCCTGACCCCTAAACCAATGCTCTGCTCATGCTTACTTAACCAACTCGAGCTTGTGACTTACTAGACCTTTTGGTTTCATTGTGAAGGTTGATGCGTTTGCTATCACTACCATGTTCGGGATGTGCTCGTTTTTCCTCTTCCTGGCATGTTTCTTGCAACACCGGCTCATGCTGGTTGTGGACAGAACAAGTAAGCTAATTTATGTTGCATATTATTAGATACAATAGTGTGATATGTAACTCAAGATGAACCAGTCTGTTTGTAACTCATCCCTTACCATTTGTGCTTACCTTTGACATTGTTTTGCTAACAGAGACACAGAAGGAGACTGAAGCTGAGCCACTAAACATCTAAGCTCCAGTGCTTGGCAACAGAGTGGTTACCATGTAAGAGATTTAAAGGAACACAGTGATCTGCCCAGCTAAGTGAAGGACTAGCAAGAGAAGACATAAACATGAAACTTGAACTTTCATGGTTAAGTTTTATTTTTATTTGGGTAGTCACATTAAGTGCCATTTATTTATTTCTGTAGAAATTATTCTAGGAAATTATGTCAACAAGTCAATCATTGTAATTCCAATGTTATATTATACATTATTATTATCATATGAAATTGATTTCTTTTTTTTATTGATGCCGTCCAAGTAATTGTACAGGGCAAAGGTCAAGAAATATTCAATAACTAGGATAACATTTTAAAATTAGGGTTAATTACTAAAGACTACATTGGTTTACTTGTGAAAAATTATGTTATGAATTGTTTATATTTTAAATTATATTATGTATTGTTTAAAACTACATTTATATACTATCCATTTGTGAAAAACTACATTAAATATAGTTTTTTTTTCATCAATTAACCTTTTTAAATACATAATCAAGCTTGGGATTTAAATTTCCTACGTGATAAAATGTTGCTATCCACTGATGCCTTTTGGGCAAAAGCTTAATGCTAGTGTTAATGGAGGACAGATTATTTACAGCAACAGGTAATTAACTACATAATATTTCTAGGCAGCCACGGGGCATCCCTCAGAAACCATGCCTTTAGCAGTGGGACAAGCAGCCAAGGGACAACCTTCTACATCGTTTCCCCACCAGGTCAGAGCTACATTGTTCGATTGCAACGTCAGGAACAGCAAAATCGTCATGAACGCAGTCCCGGCGTCAAGCCCGCCGGAGAGAACGTAATTGTACCGGTTCCACCACTGCGGCCTGTACCTGAAGACAACAAACCCGGAGAGGAACCCGAGAATGATCCAGCTGGTGAAGTTCACGGCACTGGCCGGAGGCATCATCGCCGTGGACCCCAACAGCACCGGCATGTGGATGAGCCGGATCCAGCTCTGCCCCGGGAACGACTTATGCGCAACCCACACAACCAGAGGCGCCACCGCACCTCCCAGGAAGAACCAGTTCACGTTACCGTACTCACCGAGGTCACCGAACATTCTACGGGGACCCACCAGCCCCCATATGACAGAGGCGTCGAAGAACACTCTGTCCATCGGGCACTGCCACGGGCTGTCCTTCGGGAGCAGGTCAGTGTCGCAGATGTGCGGGACTGCTCCCATCATCCACCAAGCTGCTATTGTGTATACCAGAGAAGCTGTCAACGTCCCGACAACCTGAAGTGCAACATAATTATTCGTTAGAATATAGCCATAATTGATTCTCTATCTCTCCTTAATGGGCACACCTCTCTTCTAAATATTTCATATCCAAACCCGTAAACATATTTGTTTGTGAGAACTCGTGTTAAATATAACTATAATTGGATATTCAACTATCAATTTGAACTTTCAGTTGAATTGATCCTCTAAAAATCATGTCATTTAAGGATCTTGTTTCATGGATGTGTGCAAGTTTAAGACGGGAACAGAACCTACCTGTGCAATGAACATGAGTCTTGGTGGAATTTTCATGTAGTGTCCGAGCTTGAAATCAGCAAGAAAGGTTAAGCCTTGAGACATGCTGATGTATCCGTACACCTTGAAGCACATATTGGCAACGGGTCTCTCCGGATACATGTACCCAATTATGTACTCTGTGATCACATTCAACCCGGGTTGCTGTTTTGAAACAGGCAAGAGTCAATACTAGAGAAGTTTAAGGTAACATCAAAACATTATGGTACCGATACCATGTTATGATCAGTACCTGGTTTGTAGTTGCAGTGATGACACCAATTGGGAGGGTGAAGAAGACGGCTATGGCGCAAGCTAGTAACACGCCCCACCAAGGCAATTGAAGCGATTCGTTATAGTACTCACAAGTGAAGAGTATAAGAGCAATGTTGAGCACCAGAATGACAAGAAACCACCATGTGGGCACTGATTTGTATCTCCTCATGAGTTTCATATGGATGTCCACTTTACTTTTCCCTCCAAAAGCTCTTCTGCTTTGCTTCCACATTTCACTGCACATAGGCATAGCAGTCAGAGAAGATATAGAAACTAACCCACGAAAGAGAGAGAGAGAGAGAGAGAGAGAGAGAGAGAGAGAGAGAGATTGAGTGAGTGTTGTTTTAATTACCTTCCATTGAAGAGGAGAACATGGACAAGAGTAGCAGAGAGTGTAGCAAATCCAAGGCCATAAGTCATGGCAAAGAAGGTGCTGAGATGTATAGGCCCTTTCTCTGCATAGGCAGTCCTATCGAGCTGAAACCGCGAGTCTATGATGCTCGAAATGTTATATCTTGAACCACTTGACATGAAAATATGGTTGGAGTATATGGGGAAGGTCTTGGCATTGTAAACATCGAACCAGTAGCTGATGGGTGTCATGACATACATTACAAGGGCAAATCCAACAGCAACATTGGCAGTTGCAAACCAAGGACTTGCTAATGGAGATCCGAGGTATGAGGAGATTGTGGCCCAGTCAATCCCAATGGTACCAATCCCAAGCCCTTCCAAGCCTGAGCCTAACTGATTGGCTATTACAGACTTTGGAGCAATCCAACAGACCCAAGCCAAAGATGTTAGCATGGTGAAAAGGTACCCAGGTATGACATAGTAAGCAAAGCTGCAGATCAATACTAGGAGGAAGAATTGGGTACGGCTCAATCCTCCTTTCGGTCGTTTTTCCTTGTCATGTAGAGCCCTAAACAGGAGTGAGTTTCACATCAGATTGAAAAGTTTCACTCTACAATTATTAATCAACACAACATATTCGTGAATTTATTGTTGAGTGAAACTTACTGGAATAATGAGACTTGTACCAGATTACTCGGCCACCACATTTCAGATGGTTCAACCAGATATCTCCTAAAGATTCCAGCCCATCCGAAGCCTAAAACCTAACATTCAATCAAGAACAGATACAAACTTCAGTGCAGAAAAAGTGATATAAAACCCAACACCCCTCTACTGAACCAGTGCACTTTTATTTTCCAAACTACTACTAAAGAACAAAAGTATCAGTTATGGAGTTTTATCATTTAAGATATGCATATAAAGCAACAAATGAACAAATCTATAGAGTTCTCAAATAGTTTTATTTATTTATGTAAAATATGAACATAAAGGGACAAAATGAGAAATATCCCAATAATAAGTATGAACTTTAATGCAACCTAAATGAGAAAAAGCCGAACCTGTGTGGTGATCATGAGAATCAAGGCAGGAAGAAAAGTGAGCTTCCTCTTGTACAGGAGCTTAACAGCAGTCAAGATATGAGTAGCATAAACAGTGCCAGCACCAGAGTTTGCAAAAATGGTGATCAACACATGCTCCTTGATATTGAAAGGGCCAGGGTTCATCGAGAACTCCCATTTAGAGCCCTCGAAGAAGGGTCTAGTGGGAAGTGTCTTGGCCATCAAGTGACCAATAGGCACCACAGCAATCTGAGCAGAAATGGAGCTGATAGACATTGGCTGAGTCCTGTACCAGAAGAACTGGTTTATGAAAGACAGAAGAACACAAGTAACAAGACCCAGAACCCATGTCCTGAATGTGAGCACAGGCAAGGTGGGATCATCAGTTTTGGGCACCGTCATGTCCACTTGCTTGATCGGACAGTCCTCATCACCATCGATCTCAGGCTTGGAGGTCTCAGACATGGTTTGTTGTTGAAACTGTGCACAAAAAGAAACAACCCTCTCAGTCTCAGATGTGCTGTGTAAGAGATACAGCTACAAAGCAAAAACACAACTTACAGAAGCAGATCCAGTTGAGATTCAAAAATATTCAGTGGGATATCAAAGTCTTGATAATACTAAAGACAAAAAGATTGTTTGTTTTTCAGACATGAATAAAAAATCAATTAATCAACTGTCACCGCTGAAGAGTTAGCTGGCAAAAAGAAAGAAATTCCAAAACAACACCACACTATTTATTTCTCCAACTTCAGCTCACAAGTTGCGTCATGATCTTTAATACTACCAATTTGCCTTTTAGAAATTTATAACAAGTTGCACAAAGAGTGACCATTGCCTTACTACCATACAAGTTGCCTCATAATCTTTAATACTACCCTACTATTTAGATAGGCTCACTGACTTCTGGCCCAGTTAGGTCAAACTGGGCCTCTTCATAACTCATATGCACCCAACAAAAGTGACCTTGACTACTGTTTTGGACATTAACAGAGACCAGCGGGAGTCAGCTATTTCGGTGCCGATGTTCAAAGGTCAACCAGCTGGAGCTGTTCTTGTGTTCACTCATCCGCCTACTGTCCGTGCAAGCCACTGCCTAAGATGATTGAAAATATAATAACAATGACAAAATTCAAAATGATTGAAGCAAAAGTTATCCAAAACTAAATTGTCTAAATCGAACAAAATATATTTAATAATCTTGATTTTCAATTAAAATTAGTCATGAGATAGAAAAAAGCTCTCTTTCACACTTTCAGTCACTAAATAACCTCAATACACAAAATTCATGAGCTAATAACATGGTAAGCAAATTATTTAAAACTAAACAATCTTACAAAAGACATTAAACAAACAATTGAAATCACGATGTCATAAATTTAATTACATGATAACTGACAGAAGGATCAATCATGGAATATTCAACAACTACCCCACCTAGAAATGCATTTATGATAGGCGGAAGAAAATCATGAGTAGCATTGTTGTAGAACATAATGTAACCATACATAGCTCAATCAATGTGTGGTTTGATAGAGACTCCACAACCATACTTGCACAGTTTGAAAAATGAAGTGATACCTACTAGAGATCACGTCGACGTCAAATCATTGAATTAACGGAAAAAACCTAACAAAATGTACACTTCAGATACCATTACGAATTACGCATCAAACAATATAACAATCGGATATAGTTGTTGGATCTAATCTTTTGGCTGGACCGCATATATGTCCAACAAAATATTGTGCAACGAAGTAGAGGACATAAATGCTGTGAAGGTAAATTCTATTGCTACTTAGTAAAAAAGTGCAACTTCATGGCATTAGTTACAAGCACTTGCATGAAACAAACTTTTGTTTATCCTAAAAGCATATACATACCTTTGTGTATCATTTCACCGCCCAACATATCTTCCAGCCATGTGAAAATCAAGAGTTTTAGCAGCTTGTAAGGATACGATATTTTCTCTGAAAAGCTACCCGAGCAAACCAGATCTACGCTATGTCAGAATCGGATCTCTCCTGAGGTTTGATGTAGAACATCAAATTAGAAACTAACGTAGACTTCATTACTTGGGTGTACATGTGAATGCAACAAATTTGTCTTGGAGCCGAAGTAAAGTAACGCAATCAAAGTAAGGTAACTTTATATTTAACCTCACCTTGTATTGCTTCCATTGCAGCGGCCGTATGTGCAGGGCTTACAAAATCAACAAAAGAAAAGCACAGGAGGATCTCCACCAGGCTGCATGGCGTCTCGGTAAGTAAATCAGTTTTATACTAAGTACCACATTGAAATTTGTGGTTAGAGAAAACTCAACTTACATGTTTTGATTCGTTGATTACAAGTCTCACTACTTTACAAACAACAAGGTGAATTCAATCCATTTAGCCCCAATAGTTTCAGTATCTCTAATTACTCGGATGGCTACTATACCGTCACCATGAGAATAATAACTGAACAGCTCATGACCACTATTCTTCGAACCGTCAAGTGCTTAAGTGCCCCCTTACTTCTACATAAGTAAGGTCAATTGCTAACTTTACTTCGTACTCAATTTGCCAATCTAAAAAAAAAGATAGGAGATAATGGTATTTATTCAACTGTAGTACAACCTATTTATATAGTATTAAACTAACTCTACTACTAATAATAGGAGATAATCTTGAAGCTGAACAGCAAAATATTGCTCCTTATCTCCATTATCTCCACTAACTAACATCACTAACCCGTGAGACTCTCAACACTAACTACTCTCACTCTTTTATCAGCACATTGTACTATATACAAACTATTTTTAATACCAAAACATAATTATTGTAAAATACTATAACAATAATAATATTGACCCAAACATA
Source organism: Erodium maritimum (assembly GCA_963921825.1). Lineage (NCBI taxonomy): Eukaryota > Viridiplantae > Streptophyta > Magnoliopsida > Geraniales > Geraniaceae > Erodium > Erodium maritimum. The sequence continues at coordinate 150,533,087 of OY997588.1, forward strand.
ATAAGATTATACCCAACACCTGATCCACTACATTCAATGTAAGGAGCCAACAACATGGATCCGAAAGAAGATTCGTAAATTGGATCACATGATTCTACCAGGCTCCTAAACCTGCTCTAAATCCAGCTACTCTACTGAAAGGAGCTATGAACATGAACATCATCCCAAATTCAGAGAGCAATACAAATGAGAGATTCAATCCAAAAGTTAACACTATATTGATATGCATCAAATTACGCAGAAACAATAAATGGAAGCGTCCATTCCCAGAACCCTAAGACCATCAGGAAAGAAAAAAAACTTGTCAGGGCGAGGGCGTTTACCGGCGGCGGAGGAGCTTGGTGCCGTGCGCATCTCCCATAGCTCTGGATCTGACTGAGAAGCTTTCACGTCGAAGAAAGACTAAAGCAAATGAAGCTGAGATGTGAAGAAGATCCACTGATTCGGTTTGTGCAGCAGAGATTTGGGCGGGTATTGTTCCCGCTATTTATTTTGAACTTCTTTAGACCGTCCACAATGGAGGTGAATTAACGGATCGATTATTGTAAAAAAAAAAAGGTCGTTGAATTCGTAGATTTTATCATGGAGGGTCAGGTTCGATGGGTCATCTATACGTGTAAGGAGAAAATTCGTTAAACGATGAAAGAAGAAAGCAAAAAAAAAAGAATCGGAGGGAGGAGTGAGAGAGAAAATCAACGTCAATAAATTTGCAGACTAAGAGGACGTTGAATCGTCTAAAAATATAAAAAAAATTAGAGCCAAAACGGGCTCTCGGTGGCGCGGGGGTTCAGTAAATGGGAGGTGGAGCGGTGGCGTGGATCCGGTCTCGGGCTTGAGGGTGGCGGTGAAGGTGTTCCCGTCATCACTCTGCGGAAAAGGCGTTAACGATAGCAGTGGTGGAATACATTGTGGAGGCAACAAGAGTAATTGAGCGGTGCTTCGTTCCACAACTGTTGTTCGTTTGGATGCAGAGTGTACAGATACCGTAAGGACCTGGTTTTCAATCAGCGACAGGAGGTACCTGCCTGCTGTTAGTACTCGGACGATCTTTGATCCGATGCGAATCTCGAGCACTGACTTAGAGGGCCCTGCGGGGTCCAATGGATTGACAGTCCAGCCGGCGAAGGGTGAAACGCACCTTCACCTCGATTAATGAGGAGTTCGTGGTCCAGTGAGTGGTCTACCGATAATACCGTCTCACTGAACGTAGGGTGGCATCGGTTCCACCAAGTATCGGCGTGACATTCCCCTTCTAGATCGAGAACCAACAATTTTACGTTTTTAAAGGTCTTTATTATCATCAGAGGGGGAACGACGTCAGCTGGTTTATCTGGATGATGTATAGTACAATTGAGTCATTCCAGTCCCTGCTTACAGGATTGTCCAGATTGTCACTTTCGGGTTTTAGCGACTGTTTTGGTGGTCTCGACCGCTAACATAGTATTCTCCTTGATCACATTCTAGAGTCTTGGTCTCAATCATCTGGAAAAGGGTCCGCTCTGACCTAGCTTTCCGTTTACATTTGTTGTCCCTGCTTCTTTGGACGTTAACGTAACATCACCTTCTAGACAGGCGAATGAAGTATTTCGGTCCATAAGCTTTGATTTTACCGTATGTCTTCTTCGCCTCATATTGTTAAGACTTGTTTTTTCATAATGTTAGTTTTCTTATGATTTATAATATATATAGTCAGTCTCGTATTCCTCTCCCCAAAAAATAACTTAGTCCATGGATTATTGTTTTCTTTTATTGTCCTTTTGATCTCAACGGATTATATCACATTCGTGATTATACTCTATCTGGATAAATTATGATAACAATTTCAAAGGATCGTCACATATAAGCAAACCCCATAAAACGCCACATAGTCAAATAAAAACAATAGAATTAGAGAATGCTGACTGAACAAATATCAGCATTGGTGTAAAAAAACTACAATTTTGGAGTACCTAAACATATAAAATTTACTTTTAACAAACAAAAATATGCAAACTTTTCTTCTCTTTTTTTACAAAATTGAAGATAAGTTCAAGGTCTATACAATAGCTCTCCCACCCTCACTGATAAATCAATACATATCAAGAGACTCAATGACTCTTCCAGCTTGAATGTGCAAAGCCCTCAGTCTCTGCTCTGGATCCAATGTTGACCCAAACTGACTTGCAGCCCATATCAATGACGCTGACTTCTCGCCCAGAAATCGCCTCACGTCTTCATGTATTGTTGCCATGGGAGCCCTCTCTCTTCCATTCACATGCCCAATTAGCAGCAACAAAAACTCGGCACATTTCAACCTAATGAAATCATAACAAAACTGTTATCTTAAGAGAAAGTACTGAATCAACAGAAATAGGTTCATCCTACATCAATCCTGACCCTATTATTTGATATCTATGATGATTAAGGGGCATAAGTGTCTACACCTAAGACTAGCTTCTTTGTAACAGAATCAGAAGAAATGTGAAAAAGGGAGTGATAGAGATGGTGGCAATTATAAGGTACAAGGTATTGATTGCTAAACTTGCAGGTTCAGTCCAGAGTAAGTCATGACAGCCACACATTGCAGGGGATTGCTTATAAGCTATAAATGTGAGTGCTATACTTTTAGTACTTATGCATGTTCATATTACGTGAGTAACAGCCAGCCAAAATGAAAAATAGGCATTCAAAAATACTTTACCTTAGATTCTCATCCACTTGTTTATCTCTTATCAGCTCAGCGACTTCCTCAATCCCATTACATGACTCAAAGTCCTGGTAAATGATTAGATCAAATACAGACATGTTTTATGTAACAAGAACCATATTTTTCTCATCGATGATGCAGTGACAAAGGTTAGGTGACCATGAGCATCATTTGTTCATTTATAATTTTACATATGAAGTGAACTTTCCTCTAATAATGATAATCATTTTTCCCTTTTACATATTGGAGAGAAACGGGGTCAGGGGAATCTTTCCAGTCGATATTCCTAGCTCACCACCGTGTTACATTTTCTAGGACAATGTTGTTCCAAGTATTTCCCTGGATGTAAAATCAAATCCTAAGGGTATGCGAGTAAGGAAAAGAGGACTAAGATCTGAGGAGCTTACATGACGAATTTTAACACCAACCTGAAGTACCCGGAAATAGAAAATTGTATGTATCTTACAGAGTATTCTCAGGTGTTCTTGGTTCCAAAGGAACTAAGGCTGTTAGTGATGGCTACATATGTCCTGTTAATTCGTTTGCTTGGAAGTCTGAAGAATCAGATTTTGATTTTGTGTTGTGATCTTATTCATTTAAATTCTACTATTAAACCATCAGCTTAAGTACTGGCATGTGGATTTAGATGTGATCACGCTGAAACATCATCACAAAAGGTGGAGAACATACATTTTTCAATGCAATAAAAAGTAATTACACTTGATCATTAATTTAAGCATGCATGTCAAATAGATATGCTACATTAACAACTAATAAGTATACATACCATTTGATTAGGTGACGAATCTAACATGATTGAAATTAAAGCATCTAAGCATGCACCTTGCTCGAGTGCTCCTCGGGTAGATAATATGTTCATCAAAACCTGCATAATGTCAAACTGTTTTCAATCTATTATCGAAAAACAAAAACTTGACATACTTGGTGGCCAAATTCCATGCAACTAATTCTATGAGTCAAGCCAAAAGTTTTATTTTGTACGATGAAACCAACAAAATCAGCAGATATCACGAGACAGGAAAAATATTGGCAGTGGGGATAAGATTCTTTTTTAGTTCAATTTTCTTGAAGTGTTCAGAGGAAACAAAAGTTACGCAGACAACTTGGCTACCTCGATTGCCTTGTGTTTATGGGCCAATACAGTGCTCTCTGTGTGGAGTAAGCAACAACCTTCCAAAACCCGAAGAGCAAGTGCAACTTCAGCATCCGTCGATGGACTAGTTAACTTCATAGGTTCTACACTGAGTATTTGGTCCAGTTTTGCTACTCTATCATCCTCTGGTTCTTTGAATGAATTTTCAAACAAAACTGGAACAACTGTTACATGCCAGATCCCAACATCAACAAATTCCCAAATAGCACATAAGATCTGCCCAAGTAAAAGCAATACTTGTACAAAACAACCCTCAAGAATCATATTAACTACTACATTCCTGTATGATTGTTAATATAGAACATGTCAAGAAAAAGGTACCGTAATTTGTGTCTAGTGTTATAAGTTGGGACTTCCCAATCCAAAAAATGTATCTGCTAAAGATGAATTGAATAAAGGCTTGGAACGGATTCATGATGGAACTGAAATGATTTTAACCAAGTAATTAAACGACTAACAATGAGTTGAAGTAAAGCAAATAAACACATTCCCAGCATCAAAAATGAAAGAATTGAATTTAGTTCCTTCAAATTTGAAGCTTCCAATAGAGCACTCAAATTCAATCCATTACTAATTAATCCCCAAATTAAACCATGTGGATGGCAATTCTAAACTCCATTTCTACATTTCCTCGAGTTAGCAAGCAACCGAACGCTAGATGCCAAATTCGAACTCAGAAATTTAATCAGCAAAAACAATTTCCATAGGTCAATGAGTAATTTTCTTCCTCATATTTTCTCGGAAACCAAACAACCAACAAAATAATCAAGGAAGAAACTAGAAAAAATGGCAACCTTGGAACTCGGGCTTTGATTGGCTTCGACAGAAGAGCTGAATCGTTTCGTCGGACTCGGCCACGGATCGGAGCGACTTGAGGATGGAGCGGAGGCCATTGACTCGGAGGAATGAGAACTCGGCGCTAGCGTCTCTGAGACCGGTGCGGAGGGCGAGAGTGATCTCCCTATAAAGTCTCTGCTCGTTAAGGGAAAAGGCGAGCTCCTCCACCACCGTCAACGGCCGTTGTTGGTCGGAATCCGAAGACCTCTTCGCTACTCCTTCGCTCCATAGAGCTTTCTTCAGATTCATCTCGGCTTCTCCTCTCTCTCTCTCTTCCCTACGACTGTATTATTTCTCTGGTTATTGATCTAATTTCGTAAATATCCAAACATTTTGGGCCATTTCACCATTTTAGGTAACTCCATACGATGTCGCATCGTTGTTTGAGCTTAAGACCTGTCGTTCATTTGATTATGCTATTTTAATTAAAATGTAGATCATCAAATATCATTTTTAAACGGTTTTCTTCAATTCATGTCAGAATAAACTTCAGGAATAGTGGAAAATATTGTCATCTTTGCAGAGGGTTGAGAGCTCACTCAACCCTAGACGTCCCATGATATCGCTGTCATGCAAATTCATGTTTTTGGCCTTCTCTATTGCACCGCTAACATCTTGGATAACTAGCGTTCTTACCTCCGCACCCTACGAGGCATGTGTACGATATTAACATGCATTCATGCACTCTAACAAGATATAAGTTGAGACATGGTGGTTGTTTGGATTTTATCTTTTTGTTTCTGTACTTGTATAATTGAGACAAATCCTTCTCAATTTAAACGAGGTTATCACACTCATCTTTGTTATAAAGTCGGTGAAACCTCAATGGCTTGTCAAAAATGCTCGTTCTGTGCATGTCTTCTTATAGTCGATTATACTCATTTTTTTTAAAAGTAGCATGACATTTCTTTTTGTAATTTTCCATAAATTATGAAATGAAAATTGATGGATAAATGGGAACAATTTGGATGACCAAAGTAAGTCAAAACAAAATAAATATAAGGACACAATCATAATAATTATTTGATATTCCAAGCACTAAACAGTAACGAAATCGAACTCTAAGCTTTCCTCTCTTTTATCTTCATTTGAAGACATAATCACATTCCTTTTATCTCCATTTGAATAAGAAGACCAAGTTATAATTTTCTCAACTTTTATTTCATTTGAACAAAAAACATGACATTCTCATTCCTATTTCCATTCTGAAACTAAAAACTCATCAGCATAAGTTGAAAAGAGTGCATTTTACATGAAGCTAAAATGATTATCATCTTCAAAACCTAGTCGCTCAACTTGCAGACGTCCATGAACTTCTGGACTGCATTGTGGTATTGAGTTCCCTGCAACAATAATAACATAAACTCAGCAAAGATAGGATGCAATTCTCAGAACAGACCGTTAATGTAAATGTAACTTGGAATCAGATATTTAGCATGAACCGTGCTACCTCCCAGTAAAGTTGGTTGCAGTCCTGGCATTGCCAAAACTCCAAATTCTTGTTAAACAAACAGTTTGGGATCTTTTGGAAACCTTTTGCCGCTTCCACAGCTTCTTCTGTAGTTAAGGGCTTTTGTATGAACATTCCATTGCACTTTGTGCACCTTGACATCAGCTGACCCTCACTGATTTTCAGTTCAAAAGTCTGAATCACCTGCAGGGAAAGAAGGTTTGACATTAACCTCTATAATCCATTTCATCACTTTGTTCATCATATCAAGATAAGAAAGCTTAGGTTTCAGTCTCAATAACACCATAGCATGAATTATAGACAAATACAATGGAAAACGTTATTTACATACCCACTTTGACTTTTTGCTATCAAAAACACCCCCCTAAAGGTGAGGGATTATGAATAACACACTGTCACCTTTCGTATCAATAAAAAACACTAGGATTTACACAGAAAAGGTGATGGTTTTATCAAGAACACACTATCACCTTTCTCATTTATCAGTGGTTTTTGGGGACAAAATGACCCAAATCCGGGTGTTTTTGATGATAAACGAAAGGTGACAGCGTGCTACTGATAATACCTCACCTTTACATTGTGTATGTATTGTATGTTAGAAACCAAGGTCAAAGGGGGGTGTTAATGAAGTTACCCCAAATACAATAAACATCAACTCCAATTTCATTGGTTTTCGTAACTTGTTGTATCATTGATCACGAAATTCCATGATTACAATTATTAGGATATATATCATTTGTTTGATCAAATATAAGAAACAAAAATATACAGGCAGTTGAATTTTCATCCTTTTTGGTGCATCATCACATCAATCTCCTTAGGAAATGGCATCATACATACCTCAAGTAGCTGTTCGTTTTTTAGGAGACTCTTTACCCTATATATTTGATTTTTAATCAAATAATCGTGTCTGAACAGCTTGACATCTCGAGTAAGGATGACTCTATTCTCTCTGTATGCTTGATCTACTAATTCCCTAACATGATTTGCAACAATAAAAAAGACAAACAGTTGTGTAAGAAGGAGAAACCTTACAATGCGAAAAGAACAAGAATAACAACGGATACTAACACTTTGAATGTAAACACAAAAGAACATTGAAGTTTAAATCAGTCACAAGTAAAATACCTTGATTCCGGCTTTCTTGAATGTGGAACTGCAGCATCTATGCCAACACATCTCAAATGTTTAGCCAAGCCCTCAACCTGAGTAATAATTTATTAACTTCACACTAATTATATGATAAACAGTCAATTCAAATTCTACACTAATTGCAGGAACAAAATGATTCCTATGTAGAGAGATGGATAGAGGATTGTACCATCACATCACATAAGAACTTCGGGCATCCATCACCCCCGAGGGACATATCCCATGGAGGTAAGCCTTGCCAGCTATAGGAACTATCTGATAGCTTTTGCTTGCAAACCAAACCCACTGACGATCGTTTTCTACCCTTCCTTTTTGAGGTTTTGGGTATTTTATCAGATTCTTTCAACACAATTTTTTCAACATATCTTCTTACAACCTTCAAGAGGGATTCTTCCATAGGCCCAGTGTTTCTACATGATGACTTCGAAACTTCTCTCACCATAGTTAATGTTAGAGAAAGATTACAAGCAACAGTAGATTTCACGATATCTAATGCTTTACAAACTTTGATACTTAATATGTTATTGCATATCTCATCCTCTTCAAGCACCTCTTTCAACCCAAGTTTTACAGGGCACAGGCTCACTTCAGTCTTGCTAAGTCCCGCATCCCCTGCAATAACCAACCGAACAAATGTTGAAAACTTACAGGATTCTACAGAAACGTATTATCTACGTAACAAAGATAACTATGCTATCTGTTTCATGGTTCAATTGTTTTTTTTTATTCGGACCCAACAGAGATGAAGTTTGAAGAGACTTTACAAATTTACATGTTAAAATTACTGGAATGGGAAGCTGCAAGAATGAAGAAGATGGCATCATAGGACATGCAGAACAAACATGCATATGACACACATTCCCAAGGAGATTGAACTTACAGTTACAAAGTTCCAACGCATTGTCACTTAAAAGAGAAACTTAAGCTCCCGACATCTTATTATCAATACTAACATGTTTAGAACACACAACAAGGAACATGGCAAGCATATTGTAAAATTTGAAGCAGCCCATACCTTCTTTCACAACCTTGGCATGGAATACGAAAAATAATTCGAGCAAGCAGTGCGCATCCATAGCTGCATAAGTTTTCTGGTCCTCCGAAAGAGGGCGATGCGACCAGTCGCTACATTGAAGTTCCTGACAAAGATATGAGTTACATTAAAAACACTTCATGGTGACAAAGTATATTATACATCGAAATTGAAAACACTAAATACATAACTATTAACGACTACCACCTTCTTGAAATAAGCTGAAAGACCAAACCTTTGAAAGAGAAAAGCCTAAAAGTTCTTGGCAGATAGTTGAGAGGCTCTTGATTTCCTTTGGAAACTTCTTTCCAGGTTGCTTATGTTGGAGATGATAGTATATGCTTGCAATATCCAGAAAGGGTTCCAACTATATTCATCAAGGAGAGGTCACTTACACATTATGACAAGAAATACTACAAATTGAAAGAACAATCAAAAGGACAAAAGCCATAGCTTTTAGGATTGGCAATACCATTGTACCCAGGAAACATAATTGCAACCAAAGCAATTGAAAGGAACAATTGTTGAGTGATTCTGGAGTTAATAACTTCTAATATTTCTATGCATACAACTTTCTGTTTGGACTGTGAGGAAAAATAGAAGTGGAAGAAATCCCAAAATTTACTTCCTTTCCCCACATTTTCTCAGCAACCAAACAGACCCAAGCTGCAAATTCGAAACTTACCCTGTCGAACCCGGGATCGCAGCCAGCTGAGGAAAATGTAGAGGACAAGTAGACCAAGTCCTGCTTAAACCGAAACCCTAGTTTCAGAATATCGGGCGAAACGAACACGTCCCTGAGCAGCTCCCACACCGAAGGGAGAGGAATGGAGAGCAAATCGAGCAGGAACACGACCGACTCGTCCGGTTCAGTGGCGGTCCGGCAGGCGAGTTGGAGGAGCGAGACGGTGGGGAAGGAGGATTGTTGGGTGCGTGTTGGCTTCCACTCGGCGTCGAGTCCGATGACTGAAGAACGAGTCAGGGCCCGAGTCAGGAGATTGAACTCGGGAGAGTCGGTTGACGAGACCGTGTGAATTTTCATTTTCGGTAACCAGTTTGTGTCGGAAATCGGAACTCGTTGAAAAAGGACTCGTGCCGTTTTGGGCTCCAAACATATTGGGCCTTGAGCCGGGCTCAAGACCGAAACAGTTAAATCATTAATGGGCCGGAAAGAACTGGCCTTGAATTGAATGTGAGGCGGTCCAAGGACTGCCACCGCCTCATGAAGCCAGTCACCACCGCCCCTCGGCGGCTGAGCCAGCAACTGGGCCCCACCAAATTATTTTTGACGTCACCGATGGGTCCATCTACTGAAATGCGACGAACATCGCGAGTGATACCGGCGGCGATAAGTGAAAAGAAGGCGGCGCTCAATGAATTTGAACAGAATTGAAACAAACAAACAAAAAACACAAAATTCATAGCATACCGAATCAGGAAAATTCAAACAATACCATTCGGTAACACAACTTTCTCATCGATTTCCGATTAACGAAAAAAAATACATCCATTGCCCTCGGACCCAAAGATCGCAAATCATCAACGAAATCGGATCCGGAATCAGACGGGGAGGCGATCGACGGCGTTGGGGACGTCAATCGAGGTGTTGTGGTTGAGGTTGGCTTGAGCGAACATGAGAGGCCTGTCGAAGGCCTCGTCGTCGTCGTCAGGGTCGTCGTCGGTGGAGAGGTAGATGCAGGCGAATCTCTCGAGGGAGGCGAAGAACGCCGACGCCACGCTCATCCCCACCCACGTCGCCACTCCTTGTATCTTCTCGCGAGCCATCTGAATCTCCATTTACGTGTTGGTTCTATTCGATTTGTATTTCAGAGATCGGTAATGGGATCGGTAGAGAGAGAGAGACGTACGAGCTGAGCGGAAACACTTTTTTTTTCTCTTTTCCTTTATGAAACGAAGATTATTAACGTGAACAAAGTTAAAGGTCTTATCTTATGGGTCTGCTTCTCTCTGTTGTATTTCAAACTACCACGCTCTCTAACAAAACTTGGAAGCTAAAAGTCAACCCTAACGTTGTCTTCTTTCTAAAGCTCATCATGGGAGTCCTCGTCGTCGGCATCTCCTCCGGCGGCTCCTGGTCCGCCGGACCTCTGATAAACGGCAGCGATGATCGGATTGCACACTGCCTCCACTTCCTTGAGCTTCTCCTCGTACTCCTCTTTCTCGGCGTTCTGGTTATCGTCCAGCCACTCCATGGCCTCTTTCACTGCAGCCTCCACCTTGCCCTTCTCGTCACCCTCCAGCTTGTCCGCGAGCTTGTCTTTATCGTTGACTTGGCTCTTCATGTTGTACACATACGTCTCAAGTGCGTTCCTGGCATCAATCCTCTCCTTCACCTTCTTGTCTTCCTCGGCAAACTCCTCAGCCTCTCGGACCATCCTTTCGATTTCCTCCTGGCTCAGACGACCCTTGTCATTTGTGATTGTGATTTTCTCGGACTTCCCTGAGGCCTTGTCCTCTGCCTTGACGTTCAGAATACCGTTGGCATCAACCTCAAATGTTACTTCAATTTGTGGAGTCCCCCTGTCATAAAAATAGTTGTAGTTAGCAAGGAGAGAGCGAGAGAGCTTTGAAACCTGAACAAGTACCTTGGAGCTGGAGGAATGCCGGATAAATCAAACTTCCCAAGATTTCTGCAGTCCTTTGTGAGACTCCTTTCACCTTCAAAGACCTGTAGAGCACCATCATTTCACATTAGAGCGGCTAAGTATAACCAGAAAGTTCTTTGGACAAACAAATTAGATTCACTAATATACCTGAATAGAAACTACAGTTTGCTGATCTTGGTAAGTGGTGAAGACTTGGGATTTCTTGGTTGGGATAACGGTGTTCCTGGGAATCAACTTAGTCATCACTCCGCCAACAGTTTCAATACCAAGGGTAAGAGGTGCAACATCCAAGAGGAGGATATCTGAGTTAAAATCAGTGATCTTAGAGTCTAATAATGGAATTTACTGAACCCGTTTCATCAATTTGTTGAGAGAGAGAATTACCTTTGGTTTCGTCGCCTCCCTCTCCACTCAAGATGCCTCCTTGTACAGCAGCACCATAAGCAACAGCCTCATCTGGATTCACACCTTTGTTGGGTTCCTTTCCATCAAAGTAATCCTTGAGAAGCTGCTGAACCTTGGGAATCCTGGTGCTTCCACCCACAAGGACCAGTTCATCAATTTGGTTCTTCTCCAGCCCTGCATCTTGCATGGCTTTCTTAACAGGTCCCATGGTCTTCCTGAACAGATCATTGTTCAACTCTTCGAATCTTGCTCGGGTAAGTGGTTCGGAGAAATCCAAACCATCATAGATAGATTCGATCTCCACACGAACTTGGTGCTGGCTACTCAAGGCTCTCTTGGCACGCTCACATTCCCTCCTGAGCTTTCCAAGAGCTCTGTTGTCCTTGCTGATGTCCTTCCCATGCTTCTTCTTGATCAACTTAATAAAGTAGTCCATGATTCTGTGATCAAAATCCTCGCCTATAAATGCAACAAACAGATAGTCATATTTTGTTCTTCTATTTTGCAAATAATATAGTTGTCAACCCTCCAGAATCATGAATGTTTATGTATATACAAAATGTTTCTAACCTCCAAGATGAGTGTCTCCATTGGTGGAAAGAACCTCAAAAACACCATTATCAATAGTCAAGATACTGACATCGAAGGTCCCACCACCAAGGTCGAAGACAAGGATGTTCTTTTCACCACCCTTCTTGTCCAAACCATAGGCAATGGCTGCTGCGGTCGGTTCATTAATGATTCTAGCAACATTCATTCCGGCAATAACTCCAGCATCCTTGGTAGCCTGCCTCTGGGCATCATTGAAGTAAGCTGTAGAAATAGAGCAGTTCTGGGTCAATGATTTGATGTATGATTCATATTATATATGTATTCAGGAAAAATAAAATTGACCTTACCTGGAACAGTAACGACGGCGTCTTTAATTTTCTTTCCAAGGAAAGCTTCAGCAGTTTCCTTCATCTTTAAAAGGATCATTGCACTAACCTCCTCAGGGCTGAACACCTTTGTTTCCCCATCCTTAAGCTTGACTTGTATGTAAGGCTTTCCTTCCTTGTTCACAATCTTATACGGAACAAGCTTCATGTCCTTCTGAACTTCCTTGTCTTCAAACCTACAAAAAATCACATGTTACGTTTTTCTATTGATTTTCATTGTCATCTGCATAACAACAAATAGAAACAAATATACGATGGTGTAGCAGATTTACTTCCTCCCGATGAGTCTCTTCACATCAAAGACAGTCTTCTCAGCATTCCCAGCTGCCTGATTCTTAGCAGCCTCTCCAATCAATCTCTCACTGTCAGTGAATGCAACCCATGATGGGGTAATACGGTTACCTTGATCATTGGCTATGATTTCAACATGCCCATTTTTGTAAACACCGACACAAGAATAGGTTGTCCCCAGGTCTATCCCAATGACTGTTCCCAACTTGATAGCTTCCTCCTTAGCATTAGTAAATGCAAATAAACATCCTGTTAGCAAATCCAATTACACATTGTTAGAATGAGGTCAGATAGCCATTAATACACGAACAGAGCATAAGCATAGCATGTTTTTGCTTAGTGTGATCCTAAAAGTGAAAAATTATTTTCCTGTTTATACTCATGGCCATGTTGGAATCCAAAATTGAACTTGCAAATCAGTACCATTTCCTATAATTTGTAAACTGGATCATACATTAATCTACAATATAATCAGCACTAGACAATCTAATCTACAAATTTGGCATGCAATCAGAGCACACATCACCTCATCTCTCTGAATCACACCAGAGATAGAAAAATAACAATAGCATTCCACTATTCAGCACACCATTGATCATCCATTTCCAATATGATGACCGCAATTCATTCAGATATGATAGTATTAACAAAAAAATGTAAAATAATTCTCTCATTATTGTTCTTCTTCATATGCAATCTGATAATCAAAATCAAACTCCAAGCAGTCAGGAACAATAATCCAGATAGAACAACGAAATCAGATCCAAGCTTCATTCAACCATAAAGTTAACCACAAATTATCAATCTCAAACACAGCACCTACGGCGAAACGAACAATGCGCATACAATTATCGTACATAATCTCACGATCAGAAATGAAGACGAAACGAACACTCACCGATCAAGACGATGCCGAGTAGCATCGCGGACGAGCGTCGTCGAAACGCACCCTCCATTGTCGTCGTCAATCTCTTACTGTTGCGTCTTCTTCTTCGGTGGTGGGGAGATTTGGATTCGAGTATATCGAAGTCGAGTGAGGGTTTTGTAGTGTAAAATGCCAGCAGTGAGCCCATAACTGTAGCGTTTTCGTGCTCAGAGTTTCGCTCGCTGAGCGTGTCATCGGGTGATGCGTGGACCATGTTGTTGCGTGGATCTGCTGGTTCTAGCCAATCAGAAACCGTCTCCGCGTTGGAATCGTCTCCACCGTCGATTTCCTGATGCTGGGACTAGCTTCAGATTACCTTGCAAGTTCGACACGTGTTCAGTAATTTCACAAACAAAACGACGACGCTTCTCGCTTCCTTCTCTGCTCTTAAAATAAAACTAGGGTTTTAGCTAAATACGGCCTCAGAGACCACCCAGAGCTCTTGCAGTTGTCTTCCCTCCACTCTCCGGTACTCTCTCCCTCTCTCGCTCCTCCCTCGCCTGAATAATTTTTTATTTATTTATTTACGATTTTGATGGTATGTTCTTGTATTTCCCATGGATTTGATTTCTAGGGTTTGGTCATTTTTTTTTTCATTTGGGGATTTTGTGGTGGCTAGATTTATCTGTTTGGTCGCTGCGAAAATGCAGAACATGATTTTTGTTGCATAGATGGTAATCTTATTTAATTTAGCATAACCTGTTCACAGAGATTTCACATAATCCATGTTTTTCTGGCTTTTGATGTATATTTTCATTGTGTTTTAACTTTATCCGAACTGAAAATTTGTCTACTGTCTCAAATACTAGACCCTGCTTTAAAGCTGAAGCTTAAAAGGTTCACCATTTGGTTGGTTTATCACTATTTATTTTTATGTATGTGTGTATGTACTTGAAGCTACTCATATGATGATATATTTTTGTTCAATCTTATTGCCCACATCTTCAGGTGATGCTTGCACTATTAATATCGGATTAATGGGTATATGTTATGAGCTGACATAGACCTTCAATTGATATGGGTTGTTCGTTGATGGTGCAACAATAACATGATTAGGAATTGCCGTGAAAAAAAAACGTAAATTTGCTCTGATGAAGTTTTGATTTGATCTCGGTGGACAGATTAAGCAAAACTAAGCAGCCAAAATGCAAAACGATGAGGGTCAAAATATGGATCTCTACATCCCAAGGAAATGGTATGCTATCTGTTTTGTGGTAATTTTTAATGACTTATATGAGGTTAGTGCTGTTTTTGCATGGGTGATCTGATATGTGGTATATTGTGTCTGCATAGCTCGGCCACAAACAGGCTGATCACTTCAAAGGATCATGCTTCTGTGCAGCTTAACATTGGCCATGTGGATGAGAATGGCATTTACACTGGTCAATTCACCACCTTTGCTCTCTGCGGTTTTGTCCGTGCCCAGGTACTTGCTCTTGCAAAACCAATCTTACTTTTAGGTTAAAATCACATTTATAGTTATTGATCTCTCTCTGCTGTATTAATCTCACTAAGATGGAAGGTATTAAGAACAAGTAAGACATGTGGATGTCATTATAGATCATTTTGGCTACATAACTCAGTGCTAGAAACAACTTACATAGGAGGAAACTTGAAAGAAAACCAAATACACTTGCCTTTTTTGGAGCTCCTTATGTTGGTCTGCAGTCATCAAGGAATGGGTTCTTATAATTAGTAAACCACATGAATTACGAGTTAATCTATTTTGTATGATCTATTATTTCTAATCAATGGTTAGTGCTCACACTGAGTTTTACAAGCAAAAGTTAATTTGGTGGTCATATGTTGCAGGGCGATGCTGACAGTGCTGTGGATAGACTTTGGCAGAAGAAGCGAGTTGAAGCTCGTCAGTAACTTCAGCTGCAATAGTCTTGGGTTTCAATAGCCTAAGCCATGTTTTGTTGGTTCAGATTGTGTTGCTTGATCAAATACTTATTGTGACTTTGCATTTTGAGTTGAATTTGCCTCTTTCTGTGGAGGTTTGACAATGGCTTATCGAAATTCTAGCGAAGTTAAGTTTTACTGTGAGAAATTTGTAATGCTTGGTTATGTCAATGCTTCTCCTCCTTAGAGCAACTACAATACTTTAGTCAGAAATGTTAGAATTCTTCATTTAAATCATCCTTGATCAGTATTGCAGTCCAATCCAAATATTCAGAATCAAAGAAAACATAATCAAAATTGCATATGTTTATTGTATTATTAGTTTTATCAAATAATATATACGAATTATTTATTTATCAGGTTATCATATTTAATAAGAAAAAATGTATATTAACATTTACTTTGAAACTAATCAATACATTTAATACACAAACTAATAAACACATGGCAATTGCCAATTAAGTAGTTATTTCTTCTCCCAATCAATTATGAAGCTGGCAAATTGGTAGGTATGAATTCATCCTGCCTTTGTAATGCTTATTGTTGAACAATATGGATCTTAATTATCGATTTGTATGAATTCATCGATAAAATTGACACGCACTGTAAATACTTTGATGGGTGCCCAAAGATTCATAAATGAACCTCGACAGGAACTCGGCATGAATCCACTCCCTATACTGCAGAGAATGCATGAGGTCACGATGGGCGGTACACACACAAGCGTGCATATATTTGTTGAAATTGTTGTGTTCTATAGTTGCACAAACACCATGGACTGTAGTTTCAAAATGTCTTATCATTACATATATGGTCCGAAAACGAGGAAGATATGTAACTTTTGGTGCCCTCCAAGAGACAAACAAAAAAAGAATATGTAAAATGACCACCTAGTGATAATCAGTGTATGCTATAATAACCATCATTGTGTAAAATTTGAGCCTTTTTATAAGCAAAACAAAAAAGTTAGGATCTGTTTATGAAATAACCGTGAATGTGTAAGCAAAAATATCATTTTGGTGATCCTTGGAAGTGCACATAGACCATCTTAAGAAAAATCAGACACAGATTCGACATCGATGGATTTACCCGACGCAAGAGATGATAGAAAAAAGCACTCTTTCACCTTGTTATCATCTATTCAACCATTTTTAGTCGTAAATTCAATTTTCATTGTGCTTGTTCTAATGGTACAGTTTTCTACTTTGAAGGGAGTTCAGAGAAGGTGCTCTCTGGCCTTCCATGACATGACTGCCACCAAGCATATCTCACAACAAAGCAGTGGAGGTAAAAGAGAAGGTTGAGAACTTTACTTCATGGCCATAAAAAAAATTTATGTGATAGATGTTGAAGAAAAGAAGATGAAAAAGCATGAAAAGGATTGGGGTTTATTGCAACATTGGAACTTAAACAGTATATGCCACTTTGAGCAGTGAGATCTGTGTTTGTTTGGTTTCAAATTGTTGTCAAGTGCTTAATGCTTATCTTCCCAATCCTCTTCTCGTCACTAAAACCTAATTCTCTCCCGATCATTCTCGATAAGCTTTTCATGTTCTTACGTCAGTGATGACTCTGACTGAGTTGTATTTTGTTCTATAAATAAATAAACGTCCACCCAAATAACTTAGCTGACAGTAATGAAGTTGCATTAACGAGGTTTGGGCTTTTTCAAGTTTTACGCGCTTAAAGGTTGGAAAATCCAAGTTGAAGACCGTCTTTTCTTTCGAGCGCTTTATGGTGGTAAAATCAGGGTTTTGACCTCTCTTGTTTTTTTAATTGTTTCTTGTCCTCTCTGGTTGTGTTTGAGTTTTAGTCCTTTAGGTTATGGTTTGATCCGTGTAGGATCGGTCATTGGTTGGATCCGTGTAGGATCGGTTGTTCTATGTGGGATCGGTGGTTTAGGTTGAGACTGAGATGTGTTCAGTCCTTCTTTGTTGGTTGTTTTTTGTGTGGCATGTAGGTTGGTCATTGTACTCCTCTTTTCTCTCAAAAGAGATTTCAATCTAAGTTTGCTTTGTCGATAAAAAAACGTGAAATTCGACAAACAAGCATGATGATGTCCCCGACAACCTTTGAACAATTGCCTAATAAGGAGTTATGGCAAGTTTTATTAGTCAATCACCTATAAACACCCATCATTACCAACATATTTGTCTCCTTGGGGATGATTAGCTTAACTTTTGGGCCTTAACCCATGATTAAGAATGTAGAGGGTTGTGTTGGGAGGTTTGTTCAAAGGGGGTGCACTTGTCTCCCCTTTAGCTAGTGCCTCACCAAAACCTTCTTCTGCTACTACAACACAACACAATCTAAGTATATTCTATTTCATATTCAACCTTTGTGGGCCATTCTCTCCATGTTTGTCTCTATCTATTGACTTTAGAGAGGATCATTAAAGCCTAAATATGAGGATCAAAAGAGCCTCCATTTTCTTAAGTGGGAGTTTTGTGTTTGTACCACGGAAAAAGAAGAATTGTCAAAGATCTAAGGGACAAGGTTGTGGAATTATAGCAATATCTCATCATTCCCATTAATGAATGCTGGTTTCGCTATCGTTTATCTATATCCGTTTCAGTTCGTCAAGTCATCTATTGGTTGTCCGCAAATTGAATTCAGCACCAATTTGAAAAGTCATTCCATTATAAAAATGTTTTTATTTCTATTGTTTTGACGAATTTCATCTTAATGTCTACCGTGGGGTTTCCTTAGTCTAAATCTCAACTGAAAAAATGAATTTATTGATTTATTTCATTCACACCGACCAATTGAGTTTCCTTAGTCTAAATCTCATGAATTTATCAATTTATTTCATTCACACCGACCAGTTGGGTTCTCTTCATCTAGATCTCAACTGAATAACCCAGTATATAAAATATGAATTTATCGATTTATTTCATTCACACCGACGTTTCACAATATCGAGAGGGTATGTTTAATTATGGAGGAGACATAGGAATCAAGTGCCCATCCACAATGCCATAGTTACTCAAAGATCATGTGAAGTATGAATACAAGAGGAGCAAAAGTGAGGATGACACCTGTTGGTCAAGAGAGAAGGTACAAACACCCACAAAACTCAAAAGAAGGCCACAACAAAAGCTCAAAATGGCTTGATAGTGCTTTGAGCCATGCAAAGGAGGGTTCTTTGCTTTGCTCACTACTCACATGCACAAAAACTGCAATGCCAACACCAAATTGTGCAGTTGACTTTGAGGGAGAGAAAGGCTAACAATGAATATGCATTTCAATTCTCATCATCATTTCCATGGCTATTGGGTGGGGCTCACCAGTTCTCTTCCCCCCCAACAGTACCATTTGTGTCACCCCAAAATCAACCATAAAAGGAGGACCCTCCTCTGCCAAGGACATCTCCCAGAAGAACAAGAATGGCTCTTAGGATCAAATTCAAGACTCTTCTACTTACCCTCTTGCTCCTCATTCCCTTATCTTCAGGTGAGCAAGCTCGATCACGATCCTAGTTACTTTATACGCCTTAATCTACTCATACTCAACTATTTTTTTCTCGTTCCCTTAGTTGAAGGCTTCAAGGATGGCACGAACCCTACACCCTCACTTCACAAGGTACATATAGTTTAGTTACTTATGGTTCAAATGGCACAGATATGATTTTATTTGTGCATGACACATTGTATCTGTTTGTGAAGGATGCGACACCAATGGGGATGAGGAAGCTTTTGAAGATGGTAGATGCTGTGTTGGATTATGATGATGCAGGAGCTAACCCTAAACATGACCCCAAGAGGAAGCCTGGCAGGAATTCATGAATATGCTGACTATTTCAGCTTCTACCATATTATATAACATTAATTAGTTCATCCTAAAGATTTTGATAACCTATGAGAATCGCCATATAGCTGGTACTAATACAGATTCTAATCGAGTTTATTATAGCAATAATTCCCATTTCCCTTGTCACAGGGTCTAGTTCTTGAAATATGAAATTCTTCAATGTATTTCAGATGATCCTTGTGTATCTATCTGTTGTTCCGCTACTTATTTATTCTATAAAAATGGAAATTAGAATGTATAAAACCATCCTTGTACAAGATATGATCTAGACTTCTAGTGAGGAATCAAACAAATGGTTGTGATTATAGAAGACACCAGGCCATATAATTTTCTATCTAGCAGTTCAAAAACCATATAAACTGATAAGAATTGTAAGCTTGATAAGAAAGTTCTACCTATGGACAGAAAAGTAACACATCTACTTCAGCATGAAAGTTATTATTGAGATAAATCTCACAAACATATGAGAGATTGATGAAAACCGGTTTCAGGACTTGAATTGGTACAAGTTGTTTATTGAGGAGAATTATTAACTTGTGCATGCTATTTCTTGCTGCTAACAGTTTAGAAAACACTAGCATCAGTGTCACAATACTGTCCTACTTGAGGAACAAACTTTACCTAAGAAAAACCCTTGCAGTAGAAAAGCTAGGAATTTCTTTTAGAATTCGCCTCAAGATGTCTCCAAGGATTGAGGGCATCTCTCTTTGCCTGAGCTTCTGGGGAATTCTCCCAAGCCCGCTTCTCCAACTCCAAAACAGTCACTTTGTCATCTACATGATATAGGAAAAGAGGAAAGCAACATTTTCAGCTAAGAAATATATAAAGACAAAATTTAACAGAATCATGAAGATGATACTTAATCCAATTAAAATTCTATGTTTGGGGTTCTGCATCTAAATAACTGAGATGATCGACTACTAAGAGACAACGACTGAAAGGATATAATTAGTAGATAAGAAAGTGAACGGATGAGATTGGAAGAAGAACAAAGACATAAACAAAGTGGCAACTCAATCCAAAGAAATGAAATGCAGAACAGCGGAAACCATGATAAGAGTGGATTTAGCAAAAAACAAGTATAAAGTTTGGAGGCAGACAACTTGGTTAACCACAGCTCAACACAATTCAAATCAGGGTTATTCAGTTAACCATAGCTTGACCAACTCAAAATGTTAATTCCACAATGCAATTGAAATAAAAAAATGGATATGACTGATTCTTGGTTTAACTATTTGTATTGCATCCCAACATGACAGGACATCAGAGAACATTGTATTAAGAGGTGAAACAAGTAAATCATACTGTCCAATTCTCTCTTGCGCTTAATCTAAAAGAGATTTGTTTCCGTTACTTATATACTCAAAGTTAAAGATCAAAATTCTCTAAGACCTAATTCCAGCATATACTTTGATGTAAATAGAAGAACTAAGCAAAAAAAGAACAATTATACCAAAACCCAAAAAAGTTTCAAACTCATTTCACCTAAGAATCATTACAGAGAACCACATAAACTCTATAAACACAATTGAAATCTCAAACACATAGTATCCAAAACTCATACTAATATGATAATCCAAACACTGCCATTAGAACAACACACAACCCAGTTCAAGAATTAGTAAGAGATGATAAAAGAAAAAACAAAGCTGAGAAAGTGAAATGGATGGTCCTCACACAGAAGCCAGTTTTGATCATGAAAAACTCCATGGAACCTCCAATCAAAGCTGACCCAAGTGAAATCTTCAGGTACCAATCCAGAAACTTCATTACTGGGGAAACAGAGACTCAATTCAATAACACCGATACATATACATAGAACAATATTCAGATCTGAAACTTAGAACAGTAAGAGATAAAAGGGCATACTATCGAGGAACGCCGGCGGATATGGCAGCACCTCCAGCGGCGTCGGACGACCCTCACCTGCAGCACTCGCTGCGTCTGGAGTCACGGGTTCAAGGAGACGCACCTCATCTCACGCTCCCGGATCAGCTACGCACAGGGAGCGGGTCATATGGGCGGGTCGTGGGCTCATTCTTGGGCCAGCTATATGAAGCCCAAAGGATCCGTTTCATGGATCTTTTCCCCACAACGTCTATTGCCGAATTTTTTGACAATTCCTCCTCAACTCGTCCAAATTCTGGTAATAAAATTTCCAGACTCTGGAGATTACATGTGATGATATTTTAATATCCGATGGAGAAAACCATAAGTTTTATTCGTGGAGATGCTCAATAGGAAAGTGTTCATGCATGACGTGGGATCAGTCAGGGGCGGAACGACCCTAAAGGCCTAAACAAACTAATAAGTGGTTTGGTGGTGAAAGTCCTCTTCTAATTCCTGTTTACCCGAGTTTGAATCCTGCCCCTGGTACACCATAAATTAACATGTTGTACCATTTGGTGAAGGATGGTCCACGTTTTTTGTTCTCGGCAAGATCTTCATTTACGACTGATGAATTTGTACTTTGGGTTAGTATTTGTTATCATTTCTGACAAAAAAGGAACAAGCTGCTCTTTGGGGGTTTGGGCACGTATGAAAACAAATAATACAACAAAGTGTTGAATGGTTAAATGTGTATAGACTTACTTTGGATTTGCTTCGTCGTAGTATGTCGGCTCCGAACCGAAATATTGTATCCAGGTAGAGTCCCCCATGGCAGGTTGTCTCAAAATGAATACAGATGTGAGCGTGAGACGTTATGATATGGAGATCGGGGTCATTATTCGAAATTGGGGAGCAACTATGGTAGCTGGGTGTGTGCACTTATTGGAGGGACGGTTTCAATTGGATAGAGCTGAGCTAATTGCTCTTCATCAAGGGCTCACTTTCTGTAACAACCGGAACTTGATGATTTCGGAGGTGGAAGTGGTCTCCCTCTCGGTTGTGTTTGCATGCCGGAGTGGAGAATTCTTAGAGACTTATGGGGAAGTTGTGGAAGCTATTTTTGATCTATTCTCTATTTTTCTCCTTTACTCAAATTCAGTAGGTCAAGAGAGATTTAAATGTTGTTGCTCATGAATTTGCCAAGATGGTTGTTGAAGAAAGATGTATTGTTATGCGAGGTTCTAATAGTCCTCCTTTTGTTACTAATCTTGTAGTTGTCGACTTTATCTAATAAAGTTGAATGTTATGTTTAAAAAAACAGTTGGACTGTTTACCATGGTTTTTTTTTTCAAAAAATTATTTATCCACATTGATTGGAGAAGAAAATAAACTATATTTAAAGTAAATTTTTTTATATATTTAACAATTTATTGACGGAACACCCTGAATTTTATTCTTGGTTCCGCCCCTGCTAGGTCAGGTAAGGACTCTCCTAAAGCTAAGCCCTCGTATCTGCACAATCCAAAACCTAATATGACTCTCACCATTTTTTTCGTTTTTGTTTCCACAACTCTGCCGGAAACTCCGTTACGCCCAACTCTGCCCAGTTGCGAACCGCTCCTGTCTCCGACGGAGAAGTAAGCTCTGCCCAGCCGCCAACAGCTCATGTCTCTGACGGAAAACTCAGCTCTGCCAAGTCGCCAACAACTCCTCTTTCCGGCGGAAAACTCAGCTATGGCAAGTCGCCAACCGCTCCTGTCTCGACGAGAAAAGGGTAACTCATTCTCTTCACTCCATTTCTTTTCAATAAGACGACGTCGATGTCGGTCTGTCACACAGATCGCCGCCCGGTTACCGTTGATCTTGATGGGCCAGGGCGTTGATCTGGCTAGGCCTACCCAAACCCAAATTTATCATTGAAAGCTAATCAGAACCACTAGATTGAAAGACATCCAATGGTTCAAATTTTTTTCAATTAAAATGGTATTAGAAAATTAAAAGGGCAAAATAGGAATTTCATTTAGTTTAGCCCCAAAACCGAAACCACCCACCTTGACCGTCCTCAATCATGGTCGGGAAAATCAACTCTGTTTAGCAAACTTTTTCTTCAAAAGAATCCCAACTTTTTTTATAATTCTCTATATGTTTAGCCAAACGAACAAAAAAACCTTTTTTATATATGTCTTATGTTATTGTATTGGCCCTATCAGTTGAGATAATATTGTTTTGCTTTTTTCATTTCTGCACTTATCCATGTTATGACTTCATTGACTTGACTTTCCCTCTTTTCAAAATCACGGAGCACTTGCATTTGCCTTATGTTTTTTCTGGATATCTCTGAAATTGGTCCAAACTAGTCTTAGATCTGAACTAACTAACTTGTTTTTTTTTCAGCATGTCTAGGTCGATTTGAGGGAATTTGGATTAAGGTCTCAGGAAGATTCAACAATCATGCTCTGTTGCTCAAGAAGCTTTAGGTGATGTGTGACCTCAGGCTCACCAAAGTCGACTGATTCAATCTGGTTCGGGACAAGCCCCGATTTTTATTGAATGTTGGAGCTGAGAACATCAAGGCAAACGGCGAATCGGTTTTGGACCTGCACAATTCCAGGGAGGATGCAGTCAAGTACTTGACATGTGCTTTTCCATAGAAGGGTGAGTGTGCTGGGGTTGCTGTTCTGCAAGCAACCGGAATGAAAAACACCCACATCATCTCTTTTCTGAATAAGAAGACCCGGTGGTGCACAAGTCCGAAAGATTTGCAGGAGAAAGTCAATGTGGTCACTGATATGGGGGCCATCAATCCTGAGGGATACTTGTTCTATCGTATTCTTGAAGGCAAGGTCGTCTCAAGCTTTAAGCGAGTTAAGCAACCGCTTAAGGCCTTAGATCGAAAAATCCTCATAAACTCAAGAAGCTTTAGGTGATGTGTGACCTCAGGCTCACCAAAGTCGACTGATTCAATATGGTTCGGGACAATCCCCGATTTTTATTGAATGTTGGAGATGAGAACATCAAGGCAAACGGCGAATCGGTTTTGGACCTGCACAATTCCAGGGAGGATGCAGTCAAGTACTTGACATGTGCTTTTCCATGGAAGGGTGAGTGCTGGCAGAGGCGGATCTTGAAATATAATTTAGGGTATGTCATCTACCATTTCTAAATGTGGTAAAATAAATAAATGGAAACTACACTCACATGCAAACTACGTGCAATGCAGATTTTAAAATAACCATAACTTTTTCATACGAACTCCGATTTAGGCCCATAAGATATCAAATCGAAGATATTTGAAAACTCTACGATTGTATATATCTTTTGGGGACTAGGGTATTCCATGACATACCCTATAACCCTCTAAATCCGCCCCTGAGTGCTAGGGTTACTGTTCTATAAGCAGCTAGAATGAAAAACACCCACATCCTCTCTTTTCTGAAGAAGAAGAACCGGTGGTGCACAAGTCCGAAAGATTTGCAGGAGAAAGTCAATGTGGTCACTGATATGGGGGACATCAATCCTGAGGGATACTTGTTTTATCGTATTCTTGAAGGCAGGGTCGTCTCAAGCTTTAAGCGAGTTAAGCAACCGCTTAAGGCCTCAGATCAAAAAATCCTCATAAAATTAAATAATAAACCGTTTAAGGCTTTGGTTCAAAAAAATACTCCCAAAAATTAAGGATTTGTTACTATTTAATCAGATATAATCAAACTAAAATATTAGACTTCTACTTTTGAAGTTAAATTTTATCACTAGTTGTGCTAATTTTGATCTTGATTCAATTTTTTTTTTAAGAAAAAAACAATTCGCATCTAAAATGAAGACAAACTTTCTTGATTGTTAAACGTTATAACAACTCTATGGATCTATTTTTGCAGTGAAACTCATCATTAAGGAAACAAAACATTCAAGTTTAATTTACCAGTGACTAGTGAACTAAAAATAAGGATCAAACAAAAGAATGGAACAAAAAAAGTGTAATATTTATATACACACTATAGTATTTGTTTGAAGCAAATTATCAACTTCATTACGAAAATGCTTAAACCAAAATAATATGACAAAGTAAGTTATCATGAGAAAGATCACATGAAGTTGTATTATATAGACTCTAGGAGAATGATTCACTCGTTGGAGATGGAGATGTTTCTCAACCGTTGACATGAAGATGTTTAATGGAGAGCAAATACCAGAGTATATGAACTTGAATGATGATTTATTTATGGTTCCTTAGTCCAAAATCAAAATGATCAATAAATATGAGTTTTTTTATAAGTGTCTTTAATCTTTAAAGAGCAACAACAATGAAATGAAGCTGGACATATATCATGAGGTAACTAGGAGAATGTGTTGGGTTTGTCCAAATTTGTTTTTTCCAGTTAAACGGTGGGTTTCAATAACGAATACCCTTAGTTCTTGAAAGTTCTCACCTACCTATTACATTGCGCCGTTATTCTAAGTTCTGACGGGTTTCTTACTTTTGGTTATACTTGATTGATCATAGTTAAAACTCATATTTAGTATTTAAAAATTATTTTAAGTGTGGAAATTTCTAGAAGATAATGAAAATTGCTAGCCATACACGACTTCACATATAATATAGATAATTTAGTGCGAATTATTATGAACCTATCACATCTGAACATGACATGAATATATCTTATTAAGGGATAAATGTGAATCCTTAAATATTTGGATTTTTGTATACAATTCTAGACATTAAATCTTATCCATCGAGGGTGTCTTGTTAGATACTAATATCCACCATCCATTTGAGATTTTATAGTGCTATAAATAGACGTTGAAGCTCATTTGCTTAATATCATCTAGTATAATGTTTTTATATGAGCAAGTTTACTTATTTTCCTATTATATTCTTTTATAAGAAAAAAAGTTATCGATCCAATTCTCGCTTTAAGCCCAAATAATTATTGGGCCGGCCCTACTTGAAGGCTTCGTCTCGGACACAGAGAAGACCCTCACTGAAAAGTAGTTGGCATATGAAGAATCATGAGGGATACTTGTTTTATCGTATTCTTGAAGGCTTCGTCTCGGGCACAGAGAAGACCCTCACTGAAAAGCAGTTGGCAATTGGCATATGAAGAATTTGGGTTGGATAAGAAGACTTTTTGGAGAGTGGCCACAACAAAAAACGCAGGGCTTGTAAGACCCGCTTCCGGTCGAACCGGTAACTCCGGAAGTCACTCGGGACTTTTCCGGAAACCAAACGAAATAGTCACTATCACGGTTGGCTTCAGGGGAGAAAACCCTTTCGTTTGAGTATAGTATTGGATAAAGTCAATTTTGGTTAAAACGAGACTTTATATCGACTAAAACTCCAATTTTAAAAGTGCTGGAATTTATATTGGAAATTTAAATGACCTAGGTGGACACATGTCCCTTTGTGGTTGAAGGAGAGAAAAAGGATAGTCAATGTCCCTTTTACCCTCCCAAAAGCTTCTACTTGGGTTTCTAGCTCAAGGGCTTTTGGTCTTTTCCTACATCTAGGTATTATATTGGATTGGAGAAGCAAAATCATTCCTATTTGCATTGTTGTAGCCGAAAATTGGAGAGGAAGAAAGGGAGAAGAGCTCCCATGGAAGCTTGAAGGAGAATCAAGGAAGAAGGAGCCTTTTGGAGTCATCCTCTAGCCTTCCACCCTCAAAAACACTAGCATCCTCTTCATCTTCACATTCTAGAGGTAATGGAACTCTCTACTCATCTTTTCTCTTCATCTATTTCCTTGGGTTTTGGGTGAAAAATGGTTAGATGATGTTGGGTTGAGTGGAAATGATGGGAGATGGTGTTGATGAAGAGCTTGGTGAAGTTTTTGTGGAGAAATCAATGGTGGTTGGAGATTTTGAAGTGGGTTTGATTTGATGAATCATTGGAAAACTTGTTTGTGTATTGATTCCTACCATGGGTAGAGGAGTATTGATGGATTTGAACTGTTTTGGGGGTTGGATTGGGGAAATTTCTGGGTTTGAAGGTGGATTTTCGGAGTTTTGGAGCTGGAGGTTGAAGAAGGGCGAATCTGTCCTGGTGCGTCACGGATCCGTGACGGATCCCGTGACGGGCGACGTCACGGCTCCGTGAGGGAGACCGTGACGGCACTCGTCACGGCTCCGTGACGGTGACCGTGAGGGTTGCCATCACGGATCCGTGACCAGGTCCTGACCCACCAGAGTGAGGGTTTCTTGGGGGTTTTTCGAAGTGTTTACACCTTGGTTTTGAGCTGAACTTTGGAAGGGTTTTGGGGGTCTTTCGTACTGTTTAAGTGTAGCCTAATTAGTGTCTCTTTGTGTCCAAGACTTTGGGGATCGAGCTAGAGGAGCAAGGATCACACCGAGACCCGAGGGAAGAGCGAAGTGGTGATCACCGGACTTCACCAAAGCATTGAAGAGGAGGACCTTGAGGTAGGGAAAGCCTTAACCTCTCGTTTACGATGCTTAGTATGCATGCTAGGTTAATAAAATTGGAAAAGGTCCTAGATATGCAAATAGGATGCGAATAACTAGCTTACTCGTCTTTCAATTACTAATAACCGGAGTGTCTAGTGGTGACCGATTAGGATGCCAATCACTAGTATAATCCGCTTTTAAATACTTGGGATATGATTGTCTGGTAGAGGAGCCTTGGCAAAGCCCTCGGATTAGTTGCTTGTTAGGATCACATGCTTGGTTGTTGATTGCTTAGTGGATAGGCTAAAGAGTCTAACGAAACTAGTAGAATTGCATGTGTGCATGCTCTTTTGAAGATTCTTATATGTGGTTGATTGTATTCGTACTTGCTCGTTGGTTGTATTCGATTGATTACTTGATTTACTTGAATGCTTGTTTGGAGCATCGAGTATGACTGGTTGTACCGTGCGGTGCAATCAGGTGATCGATGCCCCGGTGGTTCGAAACTGGTAAGTGAACGGTAAGTTGGAATTGTGTGATTGGTGTGCTATGTTTGCGTGATTCGGGTACTGCTTGTTGTGGTGAATTGGTGATGTGTGAGCCATGTGTGGCATTGAATTGGTGGTTGTTGAGCTTGTATCATGTCGTGTTTCGGTTGAGTGCGTTATTCAATTATTAACTGCTTATTATTAAATTGTCCAAGTGTATGCTCTCTATGGGAGTAATACATTTGGTTCCCGAGGACATAAAATCCCTTGGAGACGTTTCCGAGAAGTCCGATGATAAGCGCCCCGAAGGGTTGTTTCCGGTCGCCTCAATGTTATGCGTCTCCTCTGGATTTGAGGGAAAATCCGAGAGGACACATTATGTGGATCGGAGGGTGGAGACTTCATGTACCACGACATTGGTTGATTTACCTATTCCCTGTGTTTGTTAAGATATTTGTGGTTGACTTTATCCTTGATCTCGTTGAGTTGAAGGTCCACCTTGTTATGTGTTTTTCCTACTGAGCGTAAGCTCACCCCTGCGAGTTCTTTGTTGTGTCTACAGGTTTGATTGAGGAGTAGAGGCTTGGGAGCTTCTCGGTGTGGGTTCCGTAGAGACTTCATGTTTATTTCCTTTGTTTAAGAACCATTTTTGTAGAGACTTATTATTACACCCCATGAGGGTTACTTATACTTTATGCTGATTTTTATGGATTGAGGTACTTATTGGTGTTTTCAAGAACATATTTTGAATCATTATCTCGTGTATTTATGTTTTATTAAGTCATGCCTCGAGTCCGGACGATGAATCGGAGTTGGGGCGTGACAGGGCTTCTCACTCAATCGGTGGATAATATACGAAGCCGAATTACTTTCTTCAAGATGTGTGGGCTCGAACCTCTTGCCATCTCAGGGTACCCTAAAATCCTCTCACATAAAAAGTTGGAGGACTTGAAGCTCGGGTACTTTGTCTACTCGAAGCTCAACAAAAAAAAACAAAGGCTTCGTGATAAAAAAACAAAAGGACCCCGAAGAACTACCTACTCATTGTCCTCAATTACACAAAGAAAAAGTTTGAACAATGGATGAATCAGATTGCTGGGAAGGAGGAGGCATAGGGGATTCTGAAAGCTTACCAGATGAAATTTTCTCATAATTAGAACTAGTATTTCCAATTGTCTGTTTGTATGATGTTTTGGGAGTCCAAGTGTCTTGTTGTTTTGGGACACCCTACCTTTCCTGAAGGATTATTTGGGGAGTAAACAGCCAAAAGTGCAAGCACTACGACAAGATCTATCAGAACCATGTAAAATATCATCGAGGAGCAACTGATGCGCAAGCAATAAGTACAACAGAGCATGATTACAAACTCATATACGAGAGGTGTTTTGGTGGAACTCACTCAAAGATAAGCCAAAGTGGCGCATCTACATCGGGGCGATTTGAGTAGTTGCATTATCTTATATTCAAATGTCATTTTCCTTTGTTCGGAATAAAATTTGTGGTTTGTTTTGGGTTTCTTTTGAAAATTGTTAAATTTTAAAAAACAACTAACCATTAGCTAGTGGTTTACAACTGCACAGTTAGTGATAACAACTAGTAGCTTGACAAACAGAGAAAGTGAAAAATGTTCTAACAACTGACTAGCGATTTACCACTATGGATGTTCTTATAGAGAAATGATGTGGTTAGGTGTTAAAGGATAGACGAGGGAAATAAGATAGGTTCAATCATAGGGTAGGTAAGGGTAATACTGCTATATAATGAAAAAGGAGGGTCATGTGTACTGTGAATGACAATTTTTCGTCAAAAAATGAACGAAAACGACTAAAGTGAAAATAATAGTTTGTCAAGATAGCTGAAAAAAGGGTTTAGAATACTCATTTAAAAATAAAATTATTATAAAATGACAAGGGGAAATTTTCCATATAGAATACATCAACAGAAAATCATCCTATAATCAAGGATATTTTAAACAACGTGGAAAAGGCGAGAAACCAATTAGACTTTATGAAAGATAAAGTTGCTAATTCGTAATAGATAAACCGAATGATACATACTTTCATCAATATGTGTATTGAACACCATGACAAATAAAGAGATATGCATCAGAAACAAACTATAATTTTCTCATAAAATATTTTAACTATAAAACACTAATGTTGGGTAGATAATATTAGAGAATGAGATCATTCTGATATCAATCTGATATCAGACTGATATCAATCTGTTTGATTCTAATATCAATCTCATTGATATCAAACTGATAGCAGTCTCCTTGATTCTGATATCAATCTCATTGATTCATTATCTCCTACAAATGAGTTCCTTTATTGTAAATTATCTCCTAAAGATTATGTATCCAAATAGATGATTCTGTATTTACATTCTAATTGCATAAATACCCTACACATCAATGAAAGCATGTTGCAATTGTTCATCACTTTTCTATATGGTATCAGAGCTCTGATTGAATCACAACACATCTGCCTTTTCACCATGTCTATAGAAGCTCAAATCCTTACCATCTCCAACCCACAAAATCCAACTCAAACACTTCAACTTATCAACATACCCCATCAATTCATCATCAAATTGACCTCCACGAACTACATATCGTGGAAAATTCAGATTGAGGCAATTCTCATAGGGTATGATCTCCTTAAATATATAGACGGTTCTCATCCGTGTCAACCAAGCACCATCACAGAAAAAGAGGGTCAAGCATAAAACCCTGCATATCTCCCTTGGGTTCGACAAGACAAACTGTTGTTTGGCGCCCTTGTCGGCTTCATATCTCCACCTCTCAACCCCCTTGTTCAACAAGCAACCACCTCCAACGAAGCATGACAGATACTAGCTCACACTTATGCACGCACGACTCGTGGTCACATCAAACAAATCAAAGACCAAATCAAGTGAGCCACCAAGGGCTCCCAATCTGTCTTTAATTACCTACAGTACATCAAGTGCTGCACCGATCAATTGGCTGTTCTAGGGAAGTCAATGGACATTGAAGACGTCATCAACAAGATCTTTGAGGGACTCGACGACGACGACTATCGCCACATTGCACAAATTATGGAAGGGCGAGACACTCCAATCTCTTTTGATGAGCTCCATGAAAAACTCATCAACAATGAACTCTCTCTACAACATTCTCAAGGTGCGTCCCTGTCTCATCCAGCCACGACACATGCTAAAAGGTACTCAAATCCTCATGGCTCTTCATCCACACGAAACCAGCCTCCCTAGCTTGCCTCTAGGAGACAACCACCACATTGTGTCTCTCGACAGCAACAGCCCTCTCCCCATCAAGGAATGTCGCGCCAACAACGACCGTACCTTGGAAAATGTCAAGGATGTCGCCATCAAGGCCACACGGTCGCTCAATGTCCCTTGTTCCAACTTGTGCCAGCCTCGTCACACGGTGCTGCTCGTCACACGTCCGACGGTAGATATCAACGGCCACCACATGCCCACATTGCCACGACATCAGACGCCGAGACCCCAACCTGTCTCCTTGACAATGGTGCCTCTCATCATGTCACTGCGGACCTAGAAAACCTCTCACTTCATGCTCCATATGTTGGCTCTGACGGTATCGAAATCGGTGATGGTACTGGGTTACACATTTCCAAAACTGGTTCAACCTCTATTCACACACCTTCTCATACCTTTCAACTACATGATGTCTTATTAGTACCATCTATGAAACACAAACTCATATCTATATCCCAGTTTTGCAAAACAAATAGTACATCCATTGAGTTCTTACCCACTACTTTTATTGTGAATGATCTACTATCATGGACAACACTGGTGGAAGGAAAGCCTAAAGATGGTGTGTATGAAGTACCGGTTTCTTCAGTCTCCTCTCGTCCCTCCGCCTTTGCCAGTACCAAAGTGACTTCCTGTGACTGGCATCGTCGTCTAAGTCACCCATCCGAGTCCACTCAGCTTTATCTAATCTCTAAGTTTAATTTATCTTCTTTCCGTTCTTCGTTTTTACATTGCAAGGATTGTTCTTGTCATAAGAGTCACAAATAACCTTTTTTCTCAATCCTTTATTGTCTCTACTTCGCCTCTCCAAACAATCTACTATGATGTATGGACCTCGCCTCTCTACTCTATAGATAGTTTTAAATATTATGTCATCTTTGTGGACCACTTTACACATTACATCTGGCTCTATCCCCTTAAACAAAAATATGATGTTGCCAGTATTTTTCCGCGTTTTCGTGCCCTTGTTGAAAATCGCTTCCAAACCAAAATCATCACGCTCTACTCGGACAATGGGGGGATGGGACTAGCGAAATCCACATGTCTTGCGGCCTACTTGTCAACTCATGGCATCACTCACCTCACATCCCCTCCTTAAACTTCAGAGCATAATGGTTTCTCTGAGCGGCGACATCGTCGCATTGTTGAGACAAGTCTCTCCCTTCTCTCCAAAGCCTACATTCCACTCCAGTTCTGGTCGTATGCCTTCGTTACTGATGCTTATCTCATTAATCGTCTTCCCACACCCACTCTCCAAATGTCATCACCATATCACAAACTTTTTGGTCCTCTGCACAACTACACAAAGCTTCAAGCTTTTGGTTGTTTGTGTTATCCATGGCTTCGTCCTTACTCTCCTAATAAACTAGCCAGTCGCTCTACACTGTTGTCTTTATCGGTTACTCTCTCACTCAAAGTGCCTACTTGTGCTTTAATCCCTACACCCAAAAGCTCTTTGTCTCGCGTCATGTTCAATTTGTTGAGTCTGATTTTCCCATGTCAAAGGTCAACCCTCATCTTGCTCACCCCACTAAGCACTGTTACCACACTTGGTTCCCACCCTCCATTATTCTGTCGGCTTCATACACATCTCCTGGAAGTCCTTCCAGTCAGTCCCTGTCAGTTGAACCTGCACAATCCACACCCGCGACAAACCCAGAGACACTACCCTCAGTCCCGATCATCCCTCATACACCTCCAACACCGCCTACTCCCACAACCATTACCTCTCCTCCCATCACCATAGAGGCTCCCCTAATCCCGATGGTACTATCTGATCCTATCCCTGAGACATCTCCGTTGCCTCCCCACCACCACCCGACCAGGCTCCCCCATTAGTCCGCACCTCGCTTATCATTACCCGAGCACGAAACAACATTACTAAACCCATCACCAAACTCAGCCTCTCAGCCAAACTTTCCAGTAACATTGAACCTACTTGTGTAACTCAGGCCATCAAGGATGGAAGATGGCGGCAAGCTATGTCTGAGGAATTTGATGCCCTGGTTCGCAATGGGACTTGGGAACTGGTACCTCCCAATGGTGTGCACAATATCATTGGCTGCAAATGGATTTTTTGCATTAAGCGTTTGCCCGATGGTTCTATAGACATGTATAAGGCTCGGCTTGTGGAAAAGGGGTTCCATCAACGGAATGACGTAGACTTTCACGAGACCTTCAGTCCAATAGTGAAGCCATCTACGATTCGTCTAGTCCTGTCCCTCGTAGTGAGTCGAGGTTGGACTCTTCGCCAACTTGATATCAACAATGCCTTCCTCCAAGGCACCCTCACCGATGATGTCTACATGGTTCAACCTCAGGGATTTGTTGATGGGGACAATCTAAGCCATGTCTGCAAATTGCGTAAGGCCATATACAACCTCAAACAATCCCCTCAGGCGTGGTACAATGAACTCCGTTAGTTCCTTATTGACTCTCGTTTTGTGAACTCTGTTGCTGACACATCCTTGTTCACCTTCAACAACCAAGGTACATCAATATAATTGTTGGTCTCTGTTGACGACATCATCATCACATGTAACAACGTTGCAATAGTCACAAACTTCATCTCAGTTCTCGCTCGCCGATTCTCCCTCAAAGACCTCGGAAGTCTTCATTACTTCCTCGGGGTTGAGGTTGTTCCTCGACCTACTGGACTTCTTCTCTCACAGAGATGTTACATTGCTGACTTACTCGCTCGAACTAAGATGACTGATGCACGCCCAGCTTCTTCTCTTGTGTTTACATTGAGGGACATCCCTCAGTGATCCATCAGAATTCCGAACAATGTTTGGAAGCCTTCAGTACCTCTCGCTTACGCGTTCGGACATTGCGTATGTAGTCAACAAATTGTCCCAATATTTGCACTGTCCAACCATTGACCATTGGGAGGCTGTTAAGCGAGTGTTGCGTTATCTTTATGGCACATTTGACCATGGTATCATGCTACACAACCAGTCTCCTCTAACACTGCATGCTTACTCTTACACAAATTGGGCCGGTAACAAGGACAACTTCACCTCCACCAGCGAATATGTGGTTTACGTAGGCCGTAATCCGATCTCATGGAGCTCGAAAAAGCAACGCACCCTCGGTTCGCTCCTCTACAGAAGCTGAGTACCGGTCAATGGCCTCAATAGCGGCTGAGGTTCAATGGATCACGTCCCTTCTTCGTGAACTTGACCTCACCTCTACTCACCAACCGGTCATATATTGTGACAATGTCGGTGCCACAAGTCTTTGCTCCAACCCCGTCTTCCACTCTCGTATGAAACACGTGGCTCTCGACTTTCACTTTATTCGTGAACTAGTTCAAGATGGAACTCTAAGGGCCACACATGTCTCTTCAACAGATCAACTAGTCGATGCACTCACCAAGCCCCTACCCCGGACGCGCTTCCATGACTTGATCAACAAGATTGGAATTTCCTCCAAAAACTCCCTTGGGTAGGGGGTATATAAGAGAATGAGATCATTCTGATATCAATCTGATATTAGACTGATATCAATCTCATTATTATCAAACTGATAACAATCTTCTTGATTCTGATATCAATCTCATTGATTCATTATCTCCTACAAATCAATTCCTTTATTGTAAATTATCTCCTAAAGATTGTGTATCCAAATAGATGATTCAGTATTTAAATTGTAATTGTATAAATACCCTACACATCAATGAAAGTAGGATGCAATTGTTCATCACTTTTCTATATGAGCGACCGTGTGGCCTTGCTGGTGACATCCTTGACATTTTCCAAGGTACGGTCGTTGTTGGCACGGCATTCCTTGATGGAGCGAGGATTGCTGCTGTCGAGAGACATAGTGTGGTGATTGTCTCCGAGAGTCAACCTGGGGAGGCTGGTTTCGTGTGGACGAAGAGCCATGAGGATTTGAGTACCTTGTAACATGTGTCGTGGCTGGATGAGATAGGGAAGCACCTTGAAAATGTTGTAGAGAGAGTTCCCTGTTGATGAGTTTTTCATGGAGCTCATCAAAAGAGATTGGAGTGTCTTGCCCTTCCACAATTTGTGCAATGTGGGGATAGTCGTCGTCGAGTACCTCAAAGATCTTGTCGATGACGTCTTCATTGCCCATTGGCTTCCCTAGAGCAGCCAGTTGATCGGTGCGGCACTTGATGTATTGTAGGTAATCAGAGACGGATTGGGAGCCCTTGGTGGCTCGCTTGATCTGGTCTTTGATTTGTTTGATGTGACCACGAGTCGGGCGTGCATAAGTGTGAGCTAGTAGCTGTCATGCTTCGTTGGAGGTGGTCGCTTGTTGAACAAGGGGGGTGAGAGGTGGAGATATGGAGCCGACAAGGGCGCCAAACAATAGTTTGTCTTGTCGAACCCAAGGGAGATATGCAGGGTTTGATGCTTGACCCTCTTTTTCGGTGACGGTGCTTTGTGGACACATATGAGAACCGTCTATATATTTAAGGAGAACATACCATATGAGAATTGCCTCAATCTGAATTTTCCACGCTATGTAGTTCGTGGAGGTCAATTTAATGATGGATTGATGGGGTATGTTGATAAGTTGAAGTGTTTGAGTTGGATTTTGTGGGTTGGAGATGGTTAGGATTTGAGCTTCTATAGACATGGTGAAAAGGCTACGATGTTGTGATTCAATCAGAGCTCTGATACCATTTAGAAAAGTGATGAACAATTGCATACTGCTTTTATTTATGTGTAGGGTATTTATACAATTAGAATGCAAATACAGAATCATCTATTTGGATACATAATCTTTAGGAGATAATTTACAATAAAGGAATTGATTTGTAGAAGATAATGAATCAATGAGATTGATATCAGAATCAAGGAGATTGATATCAGTTTGATATCAAAGAGATTGATATCAAAATCAAAGAGATTGATATCATTCTCTAATATACCCCTACCCGAGTGAGTTTCTGGAGGAAAGTCCAATCTTGTTGATCAAGTCATGGAAGCGCGTCCAGGGTAGGGGCTTGGTGAGTGCATCAGCTAGTTGATCCGTTGAAGAGACATGCGTGACCCTTAGAGTTCCATCTTGAACTAGTTCACGAATGAAGTGAAAGTCGAGAGCCACATGTTTCATACGAGAGTGGAAGACGGGGTTGGAGCAAAGACTTGTGGCACCGACATTGTCAAAATATATGACCGGTTGGTGAGTAGAGGTGAGGTCAAGTTCACGAAGAAGGGACGTGATCCATTGAACCTCGGCCGGTGTTGAGGCCACTGACCGGTACTCAGCTTTCGTAGAGGAGCGAGCGACAATGCGTTGCTTTTTTGAGCTCCACGAGATCGGATTACAGCCTAGGTAAACCACACATGCGCTGCTGGAGGTGAAGTCGTCGTCGAGTCCCTCAAAGACCAGGGATACTATAGGTTAATTTTCATGTGATTGGGATACTATAGGTTGGAAAATAATTGAACCTCCAAATGTATAGTCTGAAACCTTAACAAGCGATATGATGAATTAATACGATTATGATTTTATGAAAATTAATGAGAGGAAAAGATAAAGGTTCTGAAAAGGAATAAGAAATAAAATATGCGATTAGTAAAAAAAAGTGTTGCGCCCCAAATCAAATGCGTATTTATCCAAACTCTCACTCCCCAAACCATTTTTGCCTCGACTCTCTCTGTCTGTCACCATTTCAACCCTGTTTCTCCCGATCATCATGGACTCTCGATCACCACACTCACAGATCCTCGTTGCATCCTGCTTGCTTGTCCTCCATGGCCTTGCCAACCAGATGGGGACCGCGGATCATGTCACAAGAAGAACCAATTGTCCTCACCAATTACCGTTGTCTGCTCCCACATGAGATGGCGTACTCCTACTTTGGGGATCGATAATCCATACCGGAACCCCGACTATTTTCGGTGCAACAGAGAGGCGATGTGAAGGAAGAAGACAACCTCGCCCTCCACTAGATCCCGCACGATATTGTTATGAATACGAGAACTCAAGATCCCATTCGGGCACGACCGGTGACCTCGATCCCACCCCTATCGCCGAGTATCTAGTACTAGATCTTGCCCTAGGCGCAACCGGGAATCCATGTGACTTAATGGGTCGCGGGAGGAGGAACCTGAACCGCAGTCACACCCCATCCAGGACTGCTGGTCCTGATCACACGAGCCTTCCTCGTGGAGGCTGATTCATCACCATGAACATGTCTTTTTTGAACCGATCAATGTAGGACCGGACGGACAAGGCCCCAACCGCTCACCGCGGATGATGGACACGATGCTACGGATGCGAGTTGTGATGAACACAAGGCCCCTGTATGGATCACATGAGAGATTAAGGCAACCAACCTCAAAACACCCGAGAGATATGGGGATTGCCAGACTGAGCCTATCCCCACAAATATACATAGGGTACAAATGGAGGAGCCCCACTTGTACCCCTTCTCCCCGGGACGGATGATTCCGGCCCCACTACCCACCGATTGGAGGAGCCCCGATTATACTTATCCTCCCCTGGGACGAAGGGATCCGATACCCTTATCCAAGATAGTTTGGACTCCACGAACAACGCCGAGGAAAATGGCCCCGATGGAATAGTAGTGGGGCGCAATGAGCTGTCTCGCGGATCGCCATGAGTCACTCAGGGCACCTTGGGTTGTCTATGAGGAGCCACACCCCCGATCTTTATGAATCAGATACCTTCTAATTCTCAACCTCCTCTTTTCTCTAATATATTCCTTGATCGATCACTATAACACAGCGGAATCAATCAAGTTGAAATAAGGAAAGTCCCATAAATTCATAATGCTAAACGCAGTTGGAATAAAAACCATTTCCTAACATCTCCCAGAATCTAACCAAATATTATTTAATTATAAAATGAATGTTTAGGCCGTCATGATATCTCATCCTAATTAATTTTTACCGTGTTTATTTCGACCGTGTGCCAAAAAAAGAAGAAGCGAATTTAAGGTATCAATTTGAAGTAGCTGTAAATCTATCTGTCCCACACATCTCTCACTCTGCAACTTCTCTAGTGCTCGTCGTAGATTCTCCATCTTCTAGGGTTTGTGAGCTTGGACTGGGAGCACATTTTCTTAAATTTTCCCGAGAAACTGTCAAAACACTTGAAGCGTCCAACGAAGAAATGGCTGAAACCCAACAAAAACCCTAACTCTGGATACAAATCGGAGAAGAGAGCAACCAGAGTCCAGACCTCGGGGAAAAGCACAAAACCTATTGACCTAACTGTGGATTGTTACTAAAGGGCCCTCTTCAAAACCTAAGCTTGTTTGGACCCAGAAATGGAGAGATCCAGATCCAAAAGGGGCTATTACTATGACCAAGACCATGAGACCGAAACTCAGGGGAGGCCCAAACAACGGTACAACAGCCACCACCAGTACTCGAATCCCAGCCGCCACCACCACCGCGGCGGAGGCGGCAGCGTCAGTCGACCGTCGAAGGCTCAGGACCCGCCCACCATGATAACCACCACTTACCGCATTTTGTGCCACGACCTCAAGGCCGGAGGGGTGGTCGGGAAGTCCGGTAGCATCATCAAGTCCATTAGACAACACACCGGTGCGTGGATCAATGTCCACGAGCTGGCTCCCGGCGACGAGGAGAGGATCATTGAAATTTCAGACACGCGCCGCCGTGACCCTGACGGCCGGATGCCCGTGTTCTCCCCCGCGCAGGAGGCGCTGTTTTTGATTCACGATAGGATACTGGAGAGTGAAGGTGGGTTTGCTTATGGTGGGGGTGATGAAGAAGAAGAGTTTGGGCTCAGAGGTAGTGGTGGGAACCGGGCGGTGACGAGGCTGGTGGTCTCCAGAATGAATGTTGGGTGCTTGCTGGGGAAGGGAGGGAAAATAATTGAGCAAATGAGGATGGAGACCAAGACTCAGATTAGGGTTCTTCCCAGGGACAACACTCTTCCTAGTTGTATCACCATGTCTGATGAAATTGTTCAGGTTTTGATACTCTCATTTACTGGAATATGTTACTCTGCATACCATGCCATTTCAAATCAATTGTGGGACTGTTTTGACAATCTTAGGTGTTTTTGTGTGGATCAAATTGAATGACACTGACATTATGGACTGTAACTACACTGATTATGACATGAACACGTGAAATGACACCGGACGGATAAATTGCATACCCTTGAACAACTACTTGATTATAGCCTGTCTAGTAGCATGCCAATTTTGCATAGCCAGTCGAAAGAGTAGAGGCAATGCCAACATGTCCAGCTTGTTTGAATGCAGCCTTTAACATATAGTACTTCGGACTTGAATAACAAATACCTTGTATATCTTGCTCTTGTATCAGGTCTGGTTGTGTTTCCTGATGGTTCTACTATGGCAATCATGGACACATTCTCATTTAGGGGATAGTTGGACTAAAGCTATGAACTTTAAGCTTTTAGAGTTTCTGTCTGGTTTTGTTTTATATCAATTCCATTGGTTTAGATGTTAGGCTGGTTTAAGATTGTATCCTATGTTGCATTACAGATCATGCAAGTGACTGGTTTTGCATGAAGCTGCTGCATGTTTTTGTATAATTTAGTGAGAGATTTCTACTTTGGATTTGATATATGGTATAAAATGTTTTAATCTGGCAGGTTGTAGGGGATATGAATGCAGTGAAGAAGGCTATAGCTGATATTTCATCCCGCTTGAGAGAGAGTCAGCATCGTGATCGCAGTCATCTACATGGACGACTCCAGTCACCAGCTGATGATGACTTTCTACCTCCTATGAACAGCACAGGACAACGTTTATCTCATGATGTACCTCCTCTTGAATCACGAGCTAGTTTAGGTAGTATGAGAAGTAGTAGCTATAATGCCCGTTCATCTGGTTATGCAGTTGAATCTAGATCAGCACCCATGGCTGATAATTCTCAACCCTTTTATGGCGAAGACCTTGTGTTCCGTATTCTTTGCCCAGCTACCAAGGTTGATAGTATTGTTGGAGAGCCAAATGGCATTATAGGGTTGCTTCGGAATGAAGTTGGTGTGGATGTAAGGGTTGCTGATCTTGTGGTTGGTTCAGATGAACAAATAGTCATAATTTCTTCTCAGGAGGTACTGAACATCTCTCCACATTTATAAACAAACATTTTAGCTGTCTATGGTAATCTTGCTGACATGTAATTTACTTTAGAAAGGTTATAACTAATTTTTTTTCTTCTGGTGAATGTATGTGCCTAGGGTCCAGATGATGAGCTGTTCCCAGCTCAAGAGGCTCTTCTTCACATCCAAACTCGCACCACTGATCTCATTCCAGATAAAGAGAACATTATAACCACCAGGTTACTTGTTTCTTCAAGTGAAATAAAATGTTTTGAAGGAAGAGATGGTACATTGTCAGATTTCAGGAGATTAGCAGGTGTAGACATACAAATCCTGCCAAGGGAAGAACTTCCTTTATGTGTAACCAGGAATGATGAGATTCTTCAGGTTCGTCAACCCTAGCTTCCAATCATTCACAAACTTTATTCATCATCATAACTTCAATGAAGCATGCGAGGGTTGAATTGCTGTTTAGTGTATATCATTTATTTGAGCTGTTGCACCCTGAAGAACACTATACTCCAGATGATAAGCTACTTTTCTATGTCTATGTGATGCATATATTGATTGCCAAAAACAGATAGTGGGAGGGATAAGAGCAGCCCGAGAGGCTCTTGTTGAGGTGACATCCAGGTTACGTGGTTACCTGTATGGAGAGTTCGGCCCAAGGGATGCGCCTCTGTCATCTTTTTCTGTATCGGGCCCCATGGAGATGACATCTCAGAACAACAGTACTCTAGCACCATCAGTTTTGCCAAAGGTCTGTGCTGTGCTATGCTTACATTTTGATATTTTTGTTGCTTATACTTTTTTATTTGTCAGCTTTATCATTTTTCTTCTTGAATACCGGTACACATTTAGTAATGCTGATTGAATCCTCTTTTATAGGCAACTGGAGTCCCTGGCAGTGAAATGGGAAAGCAAAATGAAAGTGATTGGCGCAATGAGGCACCAAGTAGGTTGAATAGGTAAGAATGAAATCCAATATGAAGAGTGTATATCTTTTGTTTTGATCAGCAATTATTTAACTGTATAAAGACATGGTTTCAAGAACCCACCCCTTATGTAGAAGGGAACGCTATATCGCAACTAAAATTGGAGAGAAAAGGCCTCATAAATACCGCTGCTAGGACTTGAACCCTGGTCTCATGGACCCTAGTTGAAGTGCTTGATAAGTTGGACATGCAAGTGTTGGACCACATGAAGAGTGTATATCTTATGGTTGGAGTACTCTATATTCACAATTTTTGTTCTTGTGCTTCTGCAAGAATTGCGATGCCTCTTGTGACAAGGAATATTCTCGAGGTCGTCTTGCCAGAATATGCAGTTCCCAAACTGGTTACAAAATCAAGAAACAAGCTTGCTCAAATAAGCGAGGTGAGCTTGGATTATTTGCCTATATATTGTTTCCATCATGGGGGGTTAAGTGGTATGTTTCTTGACCTACGCTTCATTGGGTGCAGTTGTCGGGAGCCAATGTTAAAGTTGTGGATGATAGACCAGAGGTCATACAACTATCGGGCACCCAGGAGCAGGTCGAAAGAGCCCAGAGCTTGCTGCAAGGATTCATTTTGAGCAGTAACTCTCTCTTTCTCTGAACACTTGATCATGTTTAAGGTTACAAATGATAGTGACACTGATCACTGTTTTATCTTGAAATTCAGTTCAAGAAGAATGAAAACTGCCCTTAGAAAAACAAGGTCGTTGGAACTTGGCGCCAGCTGCACGGAGGATACGGCACCTTCAGTTCTGGTAGGATATCCGAGCACCTGGTTGTATCGTCCTGGAGCTCAAGGTGCAATTTTATGTACAGTCTAAAGCGCCTCAGAGCATCAAGAATTCTTACCAGGCTAAGCCCCAAGAGAAGAATCGAACCTACGAGTTCCCCAGTGATAAGTTGGGTGCTTCAAGCAAGCATTCAACCGATGCAGAAATGAAAATATATCAAAAGCAAATGGAGTGATCCAATTCATTCGCAAAGAAAGATTCTTTGATCGAGAGTGTTCATGTGAAATGACACTTTTAACTACAATACTAGCTGATTTGAAAACAAACAAAAAAAAACTTCTCATGTTTTACAAATGGTTCGATCTTGAATAGTAAATTGGAATTCCAGTATTGATAGGTCTT
The DNA here is from genome assembly GCA_963921825.1 of Erodium maritimum. Taxonomy (NCBI): domain Eukaryota; kingdom Viridiplantae; phylum Streptophyta; class Magnoliopsida; order Geraniales; family Geraniaceae; genus Erodium; species Erodium maritimum. The sequence continues at coordinate 150,575,514 of OY997588.1, forward strand.
GTTTTGACATGATTTACTTATGGAATGATTTATTTGACCCGAATCAACTCTATATGTATGATTGAAATCTCAAAAAGTCAACCAAACGAGTGGGGACAAAAGTGTGGAGCTTTGACCAAAGATTACATTGGAACCATCAATCATCTATTATCCATTCAAACATAAAATAAAAATCTTATTATTTTGTATGGTTTAGATTATTTGAATTTGTTCTAGAAAAAACGAAATATAAAGTTACGTTCTAGAAAAAACGAATTTTAGTTACCTATATTTAATAAGAAAAGAATTCTGAGATGGTTATATTATAAATATAATTTTTTTTGAAAATTGGTTATAAATACAATTAGTTGAATATTAAACTATAATTCTTTACCGACTACGCGCCAGTCTAACTAACGAACCTCTTCTTCTTCTCCCAAAAACACGTTTTCAATTTGCTCCTCCTCTAGAATTCAAACCCACCAACAGATCTACCTATCCAATCCGGAGAACCAAACGATGCCGTTTTGTGACGTCGGAAACAATGGCGTTAAAATTTTCTACAGAACCTACGGTGGCGGTCCGACCAAAGTGCTCTTCATCATAGGTGCTCTCTCTCTGACCAATCTGGTTCGATTTTTCATCGATTTTATGTGCTGGGTTTTGGTTGAATTTTTCTGGGCTTTCGTTGAATTTTTCTGGGTTTTGGTGTCCGTTGAGCAGGATTGGCTGGGACGCACGATTCATGGGGTCCGCAGATTAAGGGCTTAACTGGTACGGACAGACCCAATGATGATGATGAAACGAAGGTAGTTGATTCCGATGATAAAACGAAGATAGTTGATCCTGATGGTGGTGAAACGAGGATAGCTGATGGAGATGACGATGGGATTGAGGTCTGTGCCTTCGACAATCGCGGTATGGGTCGGAGCTCAATACCCACCAAAAGATCTGAATATACGTGAGTTTTTCATTGTAAAAGTTGGGTTTTTGTTCTTGCCCTTTTAGTTTTGTGCAATTTGATTAATGTTAAAATGATTGTTTGGGACAGGACGAAAATAATGGCAAAAGATGCAATTGCATTGCTGGATCATTTGGGTTGGAGGAAAGCTCATGTTTTTGGCCATTCTATGGGTGGGTATTTTTATATTGAGATATTTACTTGCTTTTAGTTCTGTCTAGCTGGTAGGTTATGCTTGAAATGTTGTAGTTCATGTTCGTGTTAATGTAAGGGCAGATTTACTGTCATGAGAATCTGTTCGATTTTAGTCTAAGTTAAGCTGAAGTGCTAATGGAGAAGGAGTTTTAGTAATTTAGGTTTGTTTGGACTGTGGGCCTCTTACCTTCAACCAAATGCTGAACTTCAATTTAGTTCATTGGCGAAGGAGTTTTAGTAATTTGAGTTTGTCTACTTATGAGACTATGAGCTAGAGCTCAATAAACTGCAGGCTTCCCGCTGATTGGTTCTCACTCAATCCCCTCTCGTGTTTTCTATCAAACAGGAGCTATGATTGCTTGCAAATTGGCAGCAATGGTGCCCGATAGAGTTCTTTCTTTGGCTTTACTTAACGTGACGGGTGGTGGATTTCAATGTTTCCCAAAGGTAACTCACTTTTCAAATCATGAATCAATATGAAAATAAATGATTGCTATTCTTTTTGAATCAAGGATAGTGATACTTTACATCATGGTTATTTGGAGATATATATATATATATATATATATATAGATTTTCAAAAAGGGCCTTGATAAATGTGAAATTGTAATTATTGGTCACTGGCTGAAAACTGAATATGTTTCCAATCCTCCAACTGAACTGTTGTTATCTTTTCTTTGTTCTTGTAGTTTGACCGGCGAACAATATCAGTTGCTATCCGCTTCATGAAGGCAAAGACCCCTGAGCAAAGGGCTGATGTTGACTTGGACACTCACTACACAAAGGTAACATTTTTATTATACATGTGTTGGCTTGAACATTTCTCATATTCGGTTGAGTCAACTCATACAATTTCAATTTACACATGATCTGTAGGAATATCTTGATGAATATATTGGAAGTACCTCAAGACGAACAGTTTTATATCAAGTAAGAATTTCCCAGTTCATCTTTACTAACATTCTCTGAATGATACACATAAAGTACTACATTGAGTCTGCTTTAATAACCACCTGAATTGTAGATGGTATTTCCTAACTTGAAACATTTACTGGACAGGAATATGTAAAGGGTATATCAGCATCTGGGATGCAATCTAACTACGGGTTTGAAGGTCAAGTCAATGCATGCTGGACACACAAAGTGACACAAGCAGAAATTGAATCAATCTGCTCTGGTGGGTTTCTCGTATCAGTCATTCATGGAAGGTACATACCAATGCTTAGAAACTGCTACAAGTATTCTCGTTGTATTCATATATCTACAGAATGATAATGGTCGCTGTACGCAGAAAGTGAGTGGTGATTTGTTCTGTGGATGTTTTGCTCTTAAAAAGAGATTTTATAGACATGAACATATACTTCCCTGTTGTAGAAGTAGGAATATATTGCAAATGTATCTGATATATAGAAATGTGATGCAATACCTGATAAATATTCCATTGAGACTTGCATCTCCTTGATGCTGCTAATTGTGTGTATTTGATCGTGTAGGTACGATATCATTGCGCAAATAAACCATGCTAGGAAACTTGCAAAGAAGCTTCACCCTCTAGCTAGAATGGTAGATCTTCATGGAGGGCATCTAGTGAGCCATGAGAGACCTGAAGAGGTAATATGCATGTGATGAGTTTTAACGTGTGAGAATAACAGAAACTTTTATACCATAATGCTTCTACCATTCTAGATTCGTGATTTGGCATAATTCTGATTGTAAGTGGAAACGAAACCTGCATACTGATTTTCTTTTTCCTTCATAATGTAAGGTCAATCAAGCTCTTCTTGATTTGATCAAGGCTTCGGAAATGAAGATGAACCCACAAGACTGGACTAATTTACCCAAGGGAAGCCCCAGTAAGTGTCCAAGACATAAGATGGTTTATTTCTTTTGTGAGATCTCCTTGTCTGTATGATCCAATGCATACTACATTACATGCGTTCTATGCTAATATATACTAATTCTTTGTCAGGATGGATGAGCGCAACAGTAACATCTGGTGGAACAATTGGTCAGGAGGGGAGTGTCTCATTGCTCATGCATAACTTGATAGAAAAGATGTATCTCTTCCTACTGTATATACTCGGTCTCTTTGCAATGGCGTTTGAGTATCCAAGAAGGGCCTTGCGAAATCTAAAATTAGTTAGAGTTGGAGCTTCCCCGACATATACCTCCGCCCCAACAAGCTAGCAATATAGGCTACAAAACATATACAGTTTGTTTCTCAGCTTCATGGAGAGAGCTTATCAGTTTGCTGCTGTAACAAGGCACTCTGCTTTTTATACTGATGACACAGGATTGATCCCAACATGGGATTTGTCCATCAAACACTACATATTGGCTTAGGAGAACCAATTTCTTGTTGCAGAATAGCAGCATGAGGGGCTCCTCTAGCAGAAGAGACTGAGAGCTATGAACAGAAGTTTTTTTTTTTTTTTTTTTTTTTTTTTTGTATTTGACACAGAACCCACAACTTTGTAATGACTTCTACATCTTTATGGTGAACCATAGATGTGATTTTGGGAATTGTAATGCTCTAAATTCCAAGTGTTCTAACAATTGGCCTAGGCGGTCTTTTAGGCGTGAATTTTTAAAACACCAATCCGGTTTTAACAAAATGGACGGTTGTAGGCGGATTTATAAAAATCTTTGATATATATATATATGGGAGCTTTCGGGTACAAACCTTATTTCGGGTAAATACTCACATCTTAACTATTTATCTTATAAGATATTGATGTTGGTTGTATTGTTGTTTGACATTTTTCATTAAGTTATAATTATTAATTTTCAATTGTTTGTTGACATCTTATATTTTTGACATTATTTATTTTAATTTTTGTCTTTAGAAAATGAATGTACCAAATATATATTTATTTTATTCAAAATATTTATTATTATTTTTACCATACAATTCATATTTTGTTCATATATATAATAATGTATTTGTTAAAAATAAAATAAAATAAAATACAAACCCGATGGCGATTAACATCAGAATAATCTCCAACAAATCCTTGAAAGCTTTAACAACCCGACTAGCGCCTAAAGTTTTTAGAACCGTGCTAAATGCTCATGCAAAAACATTTATGAAATAAGCAATTTTTTCCAGGCTGAAGAAGGATCATTATAAATCTTTGAAAAGTTACACCAGCTCACATATACTGGTTTCAAATCTGTTAATACAGTTATATACAAGAGAGAGATAGAGAGAGAGAAGACATGCCTGGTTGGGTCCTCTTGGTGATGTTCTTCAGTTGATAGAACCCTTCAAAAGCTAGAGAAAGAGAGAGACTTGTGTTGTGCGAATGAAGAAAGCATCCATGGAGGCAATGGAGTGTAACTAATATAACAATGTTCATCACCCAATCAATCATAACAAATATACCTATGAATATTCCTCTCATTAGATTGCCTTTAGCTGTCAGGGGTATTTTTGTCATATCATCAGTATATAGTATGTACCTTCCAAATCCAAACTCTCGGAGTCAAGGTGAGAAGAAGGGAGTGTTTTGTAATTTAAGATCATGTCTGGGTCAGTTCAGGAATTTCAAAAAAAAGTTGTGAACCAAACTCATAAACCCTAGAAAGACACACACACCACTTGGAAACATTGAACCAACATCTGGAGAAGATCATATTCATGGCAGACTCAACCCACTGGGAATTCAGCTGGTACCCTTCTCTCTATTTCTCTCTGGGTATTTAAAGATATGGTTTTGATTTCGTTCTTTGTTCATCTAATTTGTTAAAAATGCGATCTTTACTGCTCCTGTGTGTCTACTTTGATGGAATGTCTGTCCTTGGATTGGTGTAACCTAGGAAGACATGTTTTTTTAGCTCTGTTTCAGAGGTTGTTGGATGTTCATATGCCTATTTCGCCCGAAAAGAGTACCATGTAGGATCGAGTTTGTTCCCTTTGGTGTTCTCCAAATTTGTAAATAGTTTGTGCTCTAAAAACATCCCCTTCCTTATGATTATGGTTGTATGTGGAATGTAGAATTAGAGAGTACAAGTTAGTATCTTCATAAACTTTTCGAGATATGACTGGTTGCGTATAGAGATTAGAATAGTGTATTGAATTTGAAAGCTATTTTTGCAAATCCCCTTCTGGATAAAGAGCTACTCCATGGGATTAGCCAACTGGAGGTTATTAGTCTAGGCGAATCTAACCAATTCGCCCAGTCTCCCACAACGTTGAAGGCCATTAGGTAGGAAAATCCGGACGAATAGCCACGTTTCGCGTGGCAATTGGCTACCAGGTGGGTGAACTGAGAGGGGTCAGGGTGATGAATCTTCCGCCCCAAGGTGGGAAATTAACCAAAAAACACCTTCTTTGCCAATTCGTCGGTTGAACTCGCTCCAATTCGTCCAACATTGCAGGTGCTCTGACTTTAGCTCCGTGAAGTTCTTCAGAATCCCATTAACAAGTAATTGGTGTTTCTGTAATCCTATTGGCGCCTCTAGCTGAGGCTCAAGCTTACTAGTTGAGGTTATTTTGGTAAAGGGTGTTTTAGCAAAGTGTGTTCCTTCCCTGTTCTTTTGTAGCCTCGAGCTCTTCAGGCAGCTACAAATTTGTTTGAAAACATTTTGTGTGGATTCTAAATCACCGTATGGAGTTTAAATAAGCAATTAAGCATGTATGGAACTCAGTACGCTCATGGAGTCAGATGTATGGTACTATGGTGTGTCTACATGCTACATATTATCAAGTACATACTTTTGTGTAGTGATTTGGAAGTAGATTATGAGTCCGAGGAGAATGCTTCCATGGTTTACGCAACACTGGCTGTTGACAAGGAGGTAACATAATGTTCATTATGTTTCAATCCAACTATTGATCATCAAATATACATATCGGTAGATTCTGATTCGTGTACATTTCCACCTGCAGCTGCAGCCAGACAAAGTCAAACGAAATATGTCAACACATAACAGGACGCTTTCAGTGTAAGCTTCGTTATCATAGTCTTGAATGCATAATAACAAAAATCTTTTCTACAATCATTTCAGTTTATAGGTCTTTTATGAAATGTTAATTTGTATCATCTCACTCTCCTTTTCTGCAACTGTTGATTCAGCCACTTTGAAGCAGTCGAGGCAAGGTTTCTCCGCGCATCATTCAGTGCTTTCGTCGATGTACTTACACTTGCCACGAAAACAATCGAAGAATTCGGGCAAGCAACAAAATTGTGACAGTCTCCGTTCCAGTTTCAAATGTATCAGTATTGCCCTTGAATTGTAAGACTAATTAATTATCAGAAGTTAGAAATCATGATCATTGACTTGGATTACTAATCACATGAGTGATGTATCAGTATTGCCCTTGAATTGTAAGACTAATTAATTATCAGAAGTTAGAAATCATGATCATTGACTTGGATTACTAATCACATGAGTGATGCTGATATACATACATATTCAAAACAATTCTGTTGTCTAATTTTGTCTATGATATACATTAATTTTGGCTTGGAATGTACATATTAGAAGAAGGGAAATTTAATGTCGACAGGCAGGAAAATAATTATGCTGCTCTTATTCGAATCATGAAGTCTGGAAAACGGACAATTTTCCATCACTTTCTCGACTTTTCCCGGCGTTTCCAGGGAACGGCTTGCTTTAGGCTTCCATAGATGCTCCCCTGCATTAGTTAAAATCATACCGGATTAAAACTAAATTATATCATGTAAATGTAATTAATTATCTTGATTAAGAAAAGCCTATGATTGGGAATTAATTCTTAAATATTCTATGCATGGGGTAGGAGCTCTCAACCCCAATCTTAGCCTCCTCCCTCTCTCGTATCATTGTTGTGACCATCGCATAGATCCAGGTTGTCACATAAGATTTTCGTGAGTTTCATGATCTTGTTCCTAAAAACCTTCATATTTCTCTCTCGTGTCTGTAAGTCTCAGCATTGCGGTGTTTGAAGGACAGGGCATCTCGGATGCGATTCGCGGCTACCTATTACAGTGGTTCTCTTTCTCCTCATGCTAGCTTTCAGTGTCGTCATGATCGTGGCCATGCGAGAGTGTACAATCGACAACACAGTTGATCCACAAGTTCTCACCACCGAGGACAACCGAAATTCGGAATCGGGTGCCTTTGTTGGCACATACAAAGCGAGGTAGTTCCAATGTGGCATATGTAGGAAAATCAGACGTTGGGGAGAAATACATCCACGATTAGCACCAACTAACCAATCTCCTCCCTTGATAGTTGAGATCCATGGTCCACTATTTCACCCGTCATGAGTAACGGATCTCCTCGTGGGATGAAGGGTCAATAAGACAATCTAATGTGTACTAGGTCGAGTCATAATTGATCACCCAAAAACTAGCTTAGGATTTCATTATTACCTTGACAATAGACACAATCATCATAACTGAATTTGCCTTTCGGTCATAATCATTGGACAAAGAGTTGGAATTGTTTGTTGAACATGTCCATGCTCATTCTCCTATTTTTGTTAATGTAGTTTCGTTCTGAATTAATAAAATCTAAATCCATTTTGCTCAAAAAAAACTAGGGTGTAAGTAATAAGATTAGTAATAAATAGCCAATAATGATCCAAAGTCTTACCCAAAGACGTGACTTTGTGCCCTTCTTAACTCGGGCCGTTTTCACCCTACAACCATCCTCTCCACCGTCGTTGGTGGCGCCGCCGTCAAAAACAGGACATGAAAAGTCATTACTACCCTCGACCCCGAGAAAATCAACGTTGATGTTCCTTCTCAAACTCCCTCCCCACCTGCTGGACGCGAAATACCCGGCCCTCTCCCTCCTCACCAAGCTCTCGGGGCTCCGAAACGACCGGAACGACAGCCCGTACGTCAGCGACCGCCCCACGTCGGGCCCGTCCAACACCGTCGTCGGCGACGGCGTGCTCGCAATTTTCCCGTGCTGCCGGTTACTACACACGTGGCGATCCGCCAACAACCTCGGAGGCAGTTCCAAGCGCTTGTCGTTTTTGTCCCGTTTCGTGTCGTTCGAAGCCCTGGGCTTCCCCGGCGCCTCCTCCCACCGGAACGGCACCGACGCGGAAGTCTCGAGCGGCGGCGTCGTCGGCTCAGGCGGCGGGAACTTGGCCCGGAGATTGGAAAAGGAGAGCTTATTGGACGACACGTCGTTTTGGTAGGAGGAAGGCGAGAGTGATTCAGAATCGGAATTAGAAGAAGACATGTTTGTTGGGAGCGAGGATAGATCGGAGACTGGGGTTTTATAGATGGAGAGAGAGTGTTTATTAGCGGTTGGTGATAAGGTCACAACAATGGTTCATGGCGCTTCTTCTTCACGAGAAAATGGCGCTCTCTCTCTCTCTCACGAGGTGGAGGATATGAGGATCGATGTGGAATGACGGATATGCCCCTCGGTCCTCAGCCATTCACCCATATCTCGATCTTTGTCGTTGCCTAGATAACGACCATGTATGTGTATAAGATCGACGGTCACAATAATTCGGAGGTGGTTTGTCCATGTCACAATTCAAACATGGTTAGCCATGTGATGTGTTTGTTATAAGGTTGGTTTTTTATGCTAGATGATGTAGTTATGTGTCGTGACAAAAAATATTATAATTTAATTGTTTTTGGAAGGTAAGATGACTTCATTCATAAAGTGTAGCTAATACATTATATCAAACGTCTCCTTGCTTCGAATTGTTCGGACCTAAGGAGTTTTAAGGTTTTGAGGTCACAACTTGAGTCGTGCGAAGGATGATATCGGGGTCAGGTGCGATTTCGTGGAGGGTTGTAGACGGGTGTTAGGGTGCAGTATTGGTGAGTAGAATCAATATGGAGGATATTCAGGAGAGATTGAAAGGGGTGGTGATGGATAGCGATGATGAGGAGGACACGGAGCTACCGGAGGAACTGTTGAATCAATGGGGAGAGAAACATAAGTATGGATTGGTTGTCAAGGTGTTTACGGAGAAGAAGTACAGGGAGGAAGTTTTCCGGTCGATCATGAAGAATACCTGGGATGCACGTGATCTGATAATCCAAACCCCAACACCAGGTATTACAGACTTTTTCTTTGCTTTGGAGAAAGATACGAGCAAAGTTTTAGAGATGGAACCATGGAACTTCAACAAAGGCTTGGTAGCTATGACGAAATTTACACCTGAGGACAAAGTGGTTAAAGTCAAATTTGAGTATACTTCGCTATGGTTACATGCTTAAAACTTCATGTTCAAAGCATTGACGGAGGTCGTGAGGGAGATTATTGGGAATAAGGTGGGTCAATTTGTTGAAATGGATGGTGATGAGGACGTGAAAGCTTGGGAGGACTATATTCGTATTCGGGTAAGGTGGCGGATCGATAAGCCTCTGAAGAACACTACGAAAATCAAATTGGGAAGGAATTTGGAGTAAACTATTGTTCGGTTGCAATACGAAAGGTTGCCGGTGTAATAACCACTCCCGGTCAACGTCAGTCAACCCTGCGAAAAACAAGAAAATTTAAAAAATTTAAGACTGACAGTTAAATGAACCTAAAATGACCCCGAGTGTCATACCGGACTTAAGTTGACCCCGTTTTTGACCAAAGTGAGTTCCGGGGGCTCAGGGCAACTTTCTGATCAATTTGGGAAATGTTGACTTTTCGCTGGAAAAGTCAACCTAGCGACGTTTTGGTCCATTCGAGGACCGTTTTGGATCCAAAAAGCTTAGCCGTCATCGCAGCGGTCTTAGTTGAGCCGTTTCCTTGTAGCCCACCAAGTTTCGTAATTTCTTGGGAAAAGTGCCCGTTCGGGGCCCGAAACGTCCGATTTTCGCGAATCTGATTGGAAATTATCAAGTAGATATTTTCCAAAAGGTGTGGGACCCACCTTGACACTTGTCCTATTTGTGGTGGTGTTAGTTTTGGGGGGAAAAGATGAGGGGACAAGTGATGGCCGGCCATATAGGGTTAAAAGAGAAAAAAAAATAGAAATTAGAGTTAGTTGTTTAGAAAGAGAGAGAAGGAGAAGAAGGAAGAGAGGAAGCTAGGGTTTGGGCACTATTCACTCCATATCCGACCCTTGGATCATCTCGAGGTAAGGAGCAATCTACTTCCCCTCGTTCTCCTCTACGGTATACACCGAACCGATTCTCGTTTTGTTTACTTTTGGAAGTTAGGTTTTTGTAAAACTATTAGTTTAAGGTGGTTTTGGTGTTGGGGTAATTGTTGGAGACGTTTTGGAGGTGTTTGGGGGGGGGGGAAGGATGACGTTTTCCGGTGACCGGAGGCTCGGGAGGAGCTCCGGCCACCGTGGGTGGTGGCCGGCCGGCCATGGGTGGCTGGCCGGAGCTGGGACCAGCCACCACCATGGTGGCCGAGCCCCACTTTGAGCCTAGGGCCCACGGCCAAGTGGGTCGGGTGGGGCCCACATGCTCGGGTGCTCGGGTTTTATCGTTCGGGTGGTTTAAAACGTTCCCCGGACCTGTTATCCTTAACCGAATCGAAAATTGGAATTAAATTGGAAAAGTTATAATTAACAGGTTTTAGAAACTTGAAACGGAAATTAATTGACTCGGGAGTCGGAATTCGATTCGGGCAAGTACATTGGGACCCTTGAATTATTCTAAGACCGTAGAAACGAAAACGGGAATTTTTGGAGCCCCGGAAGGGCATTTACAAAACCCGGGCAGATTCGCCATGTCGGGTGAATCGGGCCTTTACGGGTCCCTTATCGACAATATCGAGTAATTGGGAAGTTTGGGAGTGATCGACATTGTCGAGGTTACGTTTGGGCGTTAAGTTTATTAAATTTCAGCTTATTTCCTGCGAGTTAAAGTGCATTAAAAATTGTGTTATTTTAGATCGTGCCATGGAACGAGGCAAGGGAAAGCTGGGTGAGTGACTGAGATCATCACCGGAGCTCGTTGTTTGGCTTTTGGGAGAACACGCACGAGGTATGGAAAAGTAGCCGGATCTCGGCCCTGACTAAGGAAAGTTAACAGTAGAATTGCATGTGACACCGGGGTGTCGTGGGTTGAGTAGGTTATCGAATATTAGAAATGCATGTTACGGGAACGTAGCGAATATTGGAAATGCATGTGACACTTAGTAGTTTAAACTATCTTCCATGTTACGGGAACGTAGCGAATATTGGAAATGCATCTGATTTTTTATATATAAAAAATCATTTTTATTTTTCAAAAATTCAATTTATTTAAACTACCGAAGTGTAGTTTTGGTATTATTATAAAAGTTAGGGTCATGTGCAAGGCACATGACGTTTTTTCATCCAAAAATGGATGGAAAATCAGACATTGGGTACTAAACTGGAATAAACAAAGATTTGGGGTACTGAAGTGGCACAAAAAACATTTAGGGTACTAAAAACGAAATCCGAAAGTTTTAGGGTACTAAAATGGAATTACCCCTTTTTTTTTATGCTAGATGATGTATTTATATGTCGTGACAAAAATATTATAATTTAATGTTTTTGGAAGGTAAGATGACTTCATTCATAAAGTGTAGCTAATACATTATATCAAACGTCTCCTTGCTTCGAATTTTTCGGACCTAATCAGGTCCGGTTTCGTGGAGGGTTGTAGACGGGTGCTAGGGTACGATGTTGGTGAGTAGAATCAATATGGAGGATATTCAGGAGAGATTGAAAGGGGCGGTGATCGATGGCGATGATGAGGAGGACACAGAGCTACCGCGGAACTGTTGAATCAAGGGGGAGAGAAGTATAAGTATGGATTGGTTGTTAAGGTGTTTACGAAGAAGAATACAGGGAGGAAGTTTTCCGGTCGAACATGAAGAATACCTGGGATGCACGTGATCTGATAATCCAAACCCTAACACCAGGTATTACGGGCTTTTTCTTTGCTTCGGAGAAAGATAGGAGCAAAGTTTTAGAGATGGAACCATGGAACTTCAACAAAGGCTTGGTAGCTATGACGAAATTTACACCTGAGGACAAAGTGGTTAAAGTCAAATTTGAGTATACTTCGCTATGGTTACATGCTTAAAACTCCATGTTCAAAGCATTGACGGAGGTCGTGGGGGAGATTATTGGGAATAAGGTGGGTCAATTTGTTGAAATGGATGTTGATGAGGACGTGAAAGCTTGGGAGGATTATATTCGTATCCGGGTAAGGTGGCGGATCGATAAGCCTCTAAAGAACACTACGAAAATCAAATTGGGAAGGAATGTGGAGTATACTATTGTTTGATTGCAATATGAAAGGTTGCCATAATTTTTTTTTAAATTTATCTGTTTGGGGCATATACAAAAATACTGTGACAAGGAAGATGAGAGGAAGAAAGTCCCTGGGAAGTTTGGTGCCCATATGAATACAGACCCTCTGAAGCCGTTTGTAGGTGGCTAGAGGGGTAGGAAAATGGGAGACGGTAAGGAAAGAAGCGGGGGAGTAGGGGTTTTGGGAGCCCGAGTAGGAACTCCTCTCGCTTAAGTGAAAGGAGTGAGAGGGACCGGTCAAGTTCACCAATCGGGGACTGGGTTAGAAGCGAAGCTGGATTGGCGGTGATAGACCCTTTTGAGAACTCGGGACGGAAGCAGTTGACAATTACAGAGGGTAAGGGTATTGAGGAACAGAAAAGGAATGTTGAGGAGGATGTCCAAGATGAGAAGGAAAAGGAAGAAAATGCCTCATATTGACCTCGCAGGTGAGGAGCTTACACATGGAACATAAGTCATGGATGAAAGGGGGATGAAGGTGATTGAAAGACAAAGTAAGTTGGTAAATAAGTGGAAGGCTAAACCACGAGTAAATAAACCAAGACCCAAAAAAGCAGAAGTGGGTGACGGGGAGGATAATGTCCCGGGGAAACGTAAAAACAGTTTTATGGATCCAATCATGGAGTCTGATTTCTGCAACATTGAAGGAGTTTGCAATTACAATGGTGAGGGCTCCAATAGGATGTGGAGAGGATGGTATTGGTATGGTGGGAGCTCTGGTTAGCTCGAAATCAGTGTGCCTACCAGTAGAAAGACAAGGACGTTGATGCTATCTGGGAAGCAACTTGCTCGGAACTTCGAGAATAGGAGGAGGCTAAGGCAAAGGAGGATCGAGACAGGAAATGGGGAGATGTAGGTGGATCGGGAGGGATCCGGGTAAGGACTTGGCAGAAGACCATAACAGGAAAAGTGAAGGTAAACATTGATGGGGCAGTACTGGACGGAGGATTGGGTGGAGGTGGTATGGTTTGTAGAGGACATGATGGGATGGAAACATCGACTAAGGCTTTTGTCATACCGGGGAAGCAGAAACTTGAGATTATAGAAATCTTGACTCTATCTGAAGCGTTTACTTGGATATGGGAGGCAGGATGGACTCAAAGAGTGATAAAGTCCGATTGCTTGAGTATAGTACAAGCAATCAATGGGGGAAATGTCTTTCTATCCCCTCTAGGGAGCCTGTTAGATGAATGCAGAGCAAAATTGAGTTGTTTGACAAGTTTCAAGTTACAATTTATTTACCGTGAAGCAAACAAGGTTGCTCATTTGTTAGCTAGAAATACTACTTGTTGGGATGTAATCAATTGGGAGATCACTCCTATTCCGTAGATACTCCTTATAACCTTAAATGACGATTTAATTGTTTAATGAAATTCCCAACTTTACCTTAAAAAAAGAAGCTAATACAGTCTTGTGTGGTAAGTCTTTAACACTGAGAGTGTAGTCCGTGATCTTATCAAAGATTGACATTCTGAATCTTATTATGTAATATAGGAGGTGATAGAATAACAAAAATGTCAGATACGATTAAGCAGACGCAAAGGGCTATATACCCTATTAGATGTTGTCTTAAATTGTTAGGATCATTCGAGTTTCTCATCTCGTAGAAGAGAGTCGGGGAGACCCGGACAATACTGGTGTGAGGCGGGTTTCTAGCCCCCCACCTGAAACCTCGTCTAGTGGATTATATCCCTTGCCGACATTCTGTGAGGCCTAAAATAAATATATGCCTCCGCTGGATCGAGCCCCAACCCTCTTGGACTTTCGTAGGGACTTCCCTCGTCGATCTTCAACCATCCAAAGCCCCACGACCACGAACACCGAAATACCCACAAACCCGACCACCACCCTCACAGATCTTGGGGGGTGACCAAACCTTGTTGGCTCCGTTCTTCGACCCATTGTCACCTGTTTTGTTGTTGTCGTCTTGTCTAAGCCTTCCTCGTCTTCTCCGTCGACCTCCGCAATGGCTCATGAGGAGCCACCATGCCCAGAGAGGTCGTACCACAAACTCCCACACAATGATACCTCAAGAGAACCCGTTGTCTTCAGGGACGAAAAAGAGCACTAAGAAGGGAGAGAAGAACATGAACCCGTCGTCATCATCTTCATCACCGTTAACTGAACTCGCACTTATCCTGCCCTAAATTGAGAGCGAACCTACATACATCAATCAAACAAAGAATAGGGTAGAGGTTGAAGGAGAGGGGGAAGAGTCGAAAACTGTAAAAATTCCTTCCTACATCAAGAAAGTATTTTTTTACCTACCCGTCATCTATGTACATTACAAATTAATCAAACAATTAGTTTTTTTTTTACTGAATTCGATTAAAAACATTTAAGTGGTGCAACATCAAATTCTAAAGATAGATCAACTATTTTTCCTTTTATTATTAGACTATGAGATGATACTAAAATTGATCTTTGGACATTAATTACATATTTAAGTTGAGTGATATGAAATTGGTATACAAATTTACCCTTAATATCGGTTTATGTTTCTCTATGTTTTTTTTAAAACGATTATGTTTCTCTATGTTAATTATAAGTCTCCATGTGAGTTTTTATATTTTTAGAATTATAAGACATGAACAAATATGTTCTAATTTAAGAAAAATCATGTAGTATAAATTAAATATGATAATTGGATTATCATATGATAATTATGAGATGACATGGCCAACATGATAGAGAGAATTAGGAGAGAATGAAGAGGACAATACAAACATGCCAAATGGGCTAACTCAACCAACGAAGCCGACCGAGGATCTGATCTAACAATCTTGGTCATCAACTCTAGTCTACCATACATATTTTTTTGAGCAGAAGCAAAGATGCATATCATTCATACCAAAATGTTACATAATTAAGAATAAAAATAAAAAAACGAGTGAGGACATTGATTGGTCAAAAAACTCGTTTCCTAACTTGATGACAAATAATCTATTGTCTTCGAGTACACTATCAAAAGGATGATTAAGCGCAAATCTGATCACATCCTGACTGAGTATTGCTAGGTTACCTAAAAACAAGTCGTCCTCTTATTGATGGCTTGATAGATACCGGGTGGAGATGCTAGCTGACTCAAGAGTGACCCATAAGACGACGACTGAGGATAGGGACCGATGACGGTCGAATGGGCCACAAACCTGTCTTCCTCGGAGACGGCCTATCAGTTATGACATCAGTTGTATACTCGCTCCTGATCACGATCATGATGACGCATGAAACTAATACGAGGAATAAGAGAACTACCGCAACAAGATGCTATAGATCCAAACACAATAACACTTAGATTTGGGGTGCAAGACAAAATGGTATGAGTGCTTCTAGGAATAAGACTTTATAGCCATGTAACATTATAACTCATTAACACTGAGATTTGGGGTGCAAGACAAAATGGTCTGAGGGCCTCTAGGAATAAGACTTTATAGCTATGTAACACTATAACTCTGTACGACGGTAGCTTACATAACGTTATGGTCATATGCAACGATTAGGATTAAGAGCTTTCAATTCTAACGGAGTTGTACTAATCTACCATCATGTTGTTATTATTATTATTATTATTATTATTATTATTATTATTATTATTATTTAATCCCATTTTGTATAGGAGAAAATAAATTTCCTTTAAAGATTTATGAGAAAAATGGACCATAGTCTTGGCTTTAGAGCATCTATAATGGTTTAAGCCTATGTAGTTGTTTAGAGTCATTGTTTGAGTTTCTCTCTCCTCCAACAACTACCTCTCTAATGAAAAACAACTAGTAGGCTCAAGTGTAGTTGTTTGCACTTTTCATATTTTTAAAACAACCCTAAATTAAACAAGTTATTTTATTCATGCCAAATTTAAAATACAGACCACTACTTAAACTACAAACGATAATTAGATATACGTCATTGCCACAAACCCGACAACCATTCAACTAATTTTAATCGCGCCAATGTGCAGACGCCACTTCAGTTGATCTTCGAGCATCTCTCACACAACACGTTT
Source organism: Erodium maritimum (assembly GCA_963921825.1). Lineage (NCBI taxonomy): Eukaryota > Viridiplantae > Streptophyta > Magnoliopsida > Geraniales > Geraniaceae > Erodium > Erodium maritimum. Next base: position 150,591,843 of record OY997588.1, read on the forward strand.
AGTCCATACTCTGTTTTTGTCCTCGTCATCGGCCACGCTTGCAACATAAATTTCCTCATCGGTTGTTCCTTTTCTAGGAGCGTTGAGATGGTCCATGTATATCGAAGGCCTTGCACTTTTGGCTCGTCTTGAGGAAATGATCCTTCATCTGCTTCTTTGTCCGATCAAGCCACGCTTTGTCGGCGGTTTGAAGAAAAGCGAGTAGAGTTCATCCCAGTACTTTTCTCCAACCTCAACAACCAATAGCCACATTACCACCAAATGTATTTATTCCTCTGTCGACCACATTGCACCAATTGCCCAAGAAGACGAAGCCATTGTACAAGAAGAAAGGAGGAAGGATGATGAGAGAATTTGAGAGAGAGGTGTGAGGTATTTATAAAGAGGAAAGAAGGGGGTTTCGGTGTGGAAACGCCAACGCACACCACACTATTTCCTGAATAGTGTACGTATACGAAAATCGAGATATCAAGAAACCGATAATTATTTTTTTCGAAAATTCGTTCGTTTACTACTGAAAATGCGGACAAAGCGTGAAAACCAAATAACGACAATAACATTTAATTTTATTAAATTCGAGGGTAAATCAAAGAGACCCCAAACGTTTCCGAAGTTCTCTATAAGTGAGGAACGAACATCCCGTTCATGCGTAGTCATATTGGTGGTGTCTTGGCTCTGCACTGCCATTAACATATCAAGCAACTTTTGTTGTATTTGTGCTTTGGTCGCATTCATTTCGGTCTGGCGCTCAGTAAGTTTGAACTGGCACTCACCATAGTTTTTGAAGAAACTGAACTGTTTCGGGTGCAACTGTTGGGTCCGCCTCCACTTGTTTCCCTTTTCCTCTAGCTCCAGTCTTTGCTTTATTCTATCCGGTCGGACTTGTCCAACCTTGTACGCTTGCTTGCTTCACTTTCTGCATCGAGTTTTGGGACCTCAATGTCAACTGTACATTGCGGGGCCATGGGGTTCTTCCACTTCAGTTGCTCTCTCACGATATTCCAAACATGCTTCCAAGCAAACTCGTGCCCTCATCTTCCTTGTACGCCCTTTCAGCTCCTGACATGATATCAATATTGTTCCTCCCACTTTGTACGCACCCTCCATACCTAGATATTCCTCTTGAATTTTAGTGATTTTTTTGTTGATCTTATGTCAGTGGTCCTTGCAATTCTCCCACCTCGTTGTGGCTCACCTGACTTATTCATTGCTTCAACCTCATCTCCGACTTTTTCCTAATACATGTCGTTCCTCTGGTTCTTCCATGTGATGATATTTAGAGAATGGTTGAGCCATGCCGAAGTCAACCGTTCTTCCTCATGAACGCCCCATATCGCCCGCGAACTTATATTCGATGCATATACAAGGTTCTCTGCCTTTCGCCTCGATAGCTTGGTCAGAGCAGATTGAGAAGGTTGCTCGTTCAGAAATTACGGCTGCGATCATTGAGAATGTTGGAGCGGGTTGAATTGCGATGAGACGGATTGGGTCAGTCGGAGGAAAGAGGCGTAGGATTCGATATGACAATTGAGCTCTTCTTCATCGTGATACGACGACTCGTCCATGATGAAATCGAAGTTCGCCGGATCGACCATTGTGAAGCAATATAGGAAAAATAAAAATGAAAATAAAAAAAGAGACGAGAAGAAGTGTGGGAGAGAAATGGTGTGTTTTTTTAGGTATGGGTCAAATTGTTTATATAGAAAAAAAATTAGTTTTTTTTTTTAAAATTGGCATACCACGTGTCGTCGGCTCAGAATTGGCTCGTCGAGTAGCCGTTGGGGCTGTACCGACTAATCACATAGTCGCAAAGTTCTGAGGCGACACTCTACATCGACCCTTCTTGAGACGGCTTCTATGTCAACATATTCTTACAACGCCTGCGACGACATCCATACAATAGCAATACAACTACCGTTGGAGCTGCTTTTAAGAGGCAGCGGGCGAAATCTTTAGTCAGTGCACGTTATCAGGTTGAACTCGAGATCTTGCTATCTTACGCGACTGGTGCAGAGTTTCCACTATATATTCTGCCTCCCTCTCCGATTTCCCCCTGTCAGTTTCTTCGATTTCCGATTCTGAGCCCCAAAGCCCTAGAATTCCAATCCCATTTCTTCCAGACATTTCTCACGATTTCAAATCGGCTCGGATATTCAATTGAATTTGAATCCTAAGCTTCGAAAATGACATTGGAGGATATGCCTCTCCCAGCTCTCTTCGATCAGGCGAGGAAGATCCACGAGACGGCGACGGAGTCCGGCGCCGATCAGGTACGCTGTTGCGCAGTTTCGGTTCCGTGAGCTTTACCCGTTTATTGGGTATTTTGTTTTCTGATCCGTTGACGGTGGGTGTGATGCAGGAGCTGGTGAGGAAGGGTTGTGAGGCTCTGGAGAAGTGCGAGGAAATGATAAACAAGTTGGGTTTGTTCTCAGCAAATGAGACCAAAGAAGACATTAGCACTACTGATCTCAAGTATCTCCTGGTAATTATAGCAAATGGCTTATATTTTTTTTGCTTTACTTTCGTATGAACATTTATTTTAATTTTGTTGAACAAGTTTTATTTTGAGGCCCTGTTTGCTTTGTACGGGAATCTAAGATCTAGCGGTGATGTCAACATTTTTTTTTTTTGAAAGAGCAACATTCTTTTTTTTGTTTGTTGTTAAATTGCTCTAGTGTTATTTTCATTTTTGGATCCTTTGATCAACTAAGTGAAATGAGTATGATGATGAAAATCTAGTTTGTTCTAGTTTGTTTTACTTATTCTCACAGATTAAGAGAGCTCAAACAAATTAGGTCTCTTTGAGTTTAGAAATCAATCAGGTGGCGCTTTTGATAATTTTGGAAACAAATAACAATTACGGGTAAAGGGTGTATTCATTCTTGTTCATTATTTTTACACAGTGTTGATTAAATGAATGAGTGTTTTTAGAGTACAATGTGGGGCTATGATGGATCTCGAATTTGAAAAACTATGACTGGAAATGGAAGTTTTGACACTTCTTAATGACATGGCTCCATGAAAGTCGTGCTTGGAGTTCTAATTAGGGACTTCATTTGGGGCTTTGCTGCTCATTTATCGTGTTCGGTATATTCGCTACAGACTGAAATGATTTGAGCTGATCTTTATAATATTTGAATAAAGGGGTCATGGAATAACTGTTCTGCTGGATAAAGATGGAACCTCCTTGGTGTTTTGTGGTTATTAGAATAGGATGTGAACGAAGTTCAATCCTTTTTCTTTTTCAAGAATTAACTTCGTTTTTAAATTTTTGTATTCTAATATCATCTTGCTTTCACCAATACTATGTTATCTCTTCAAAGCAGTTTCTCATGATTTATTTTTCAACAGGTGCCTTATTATCTTGCTGAATTGAGCGAGAAAGTTGCCCAAGACGATAGGATAAGGAATCTTAAGTTGTCTCAGGCAAAACTAAAGGTTATTTCTTGTATGCTAATCTATTTAACCACTGATTTGAACTTAATATTTTCTTGTCAAGCGGAACTCATTAGAAGGCTTTGAATTATTATAGGAATTCATTACATTTTGTGAGGCTATGGAACTTGTGCCAAGCGAAGAGTTGGTAGCATTAAGGCAACAGGGTCCAAACACCCCCGCAGATCAGAGGGCCAGAAAGGTAGCCTTTCATTTTTTATTCTCAGGTGGAAATTCAATCTTTTTAAGGATATGCGTATTGTTTGTTCTTGTATATATAGATTGATCGGTTTAAACGTCAAAGAGCTGCGGAGGCGAAGTTGCTAGAAATAAAAGAGCGGAAGGAGCGACGTGGGCGTTCAACCAAAGCCTCTGCCTTGTCTACTCCTGTTGAGGCAGGAGAGGAGAACTTGTTGGATGATGATGGAGAGGAAGAGCGAGAGGTCAGTTTTTATGTCAAATAGAATAAAGATGATGTGAATTCAACCATGAAGAGTGACCCCATTTTCATATATAGCAGTCCTATTTGATTACATTTGTAATCTTCACTTTGCAAACTTTATTAATTTGTTTAAATCATGCATTTTATTCAACATTCATATTCATTAGTTGACCATTAATGATCTATAGCAGATAATTTGTGCACCATGTTGGTGAAATTCACTAGAATATGGCTCCTGCTCTTGCTAATGCAACTTTAAAAGAAGGCTAACTTTGTGGTGTTGATAGAAATTTTGTTTTGTTTGTTTTGATAATTTCTTTGCCTTTTCCCCTGTTGCTGACAATTGGAATAATTAATAGAAGATAATGGATTTGAATCTACTCAAGTAGATTTGTTTTTTTCTTCTTCTCATGCATAAGCTTTTGTTCTCTTTTACCAAGTTGCAGTCTGACTGAATCACCTTATCTTTCAATTTTTTTTTGGTTCAGGCTTGGCTTATAACCATCTCACTGGCCATCTGTAAGGTTTGTTTGGCGTTTCAATCAAACTTTCTACGTCAATCCTATTAAAAATTAAACATGTATTCACTCCACTAATATGCTTCCTTGTTGTTTATCCACAGGCAATTGATCTTCTCGAAATGCTAAAGAAAGAAGAAGAAATGCTTTCTGCCGTGAAGGAAAGACAATTGAAGGTACTAATATATGGTAGATGCCAACTTTCTGCATTGATGTGTACTTCATGAAAACTGGAAAAGAAACAAAAAAAAGTTCTCAGTTCTCTCTAATCTCTATAGTACACTAAGTCATACTGACACAAACACGCATAGGCCAGATTCTTTGTGTAAAAGATCCAATGCCTTTACTCTCTGTACTGTGGATGCCATTTGGATATGTAATTTGCCTTGTGTTTCAGGAAGGAGACATATCCTTTTCTCAGGCTGTTCTTGAAGAGCGTGCAAAGAAAGCTGAAGATTGGCATCGCAATGCTGCAACTCGAGTGCAGTATTCAAAACCAGCTCCACCTATCACATGTGCTACTTTTGCTCAAGATGTCCTGGAAGGAAGGGCAAAGGTTTCCCAAGAACATGATCACAAGCATCAACCAATCTTTGGACCGGCTAGTATGATTGGGGGAAGCCTAACCAATGAGAGGGAAAGGATGGTAGCACAGGTTTTCCAGCCAAGTTTCAGGTACACCCCAAAGCCTCAACATATAAGAGAGCATGAATGATTTATATTTGTTTTTCAAGTGTAAGCATCGTAGCAATAGCTAATTTTTGTTGGGGTGCTAGGATGCCAACGATGAGTATAGAGGAAGCTGGACTGAAGGAAATGGAGATTATGAACAATTGGCAAGAAATGAACATGAAACTCATGGAAGAAGCCAATTCTGCATGGCACAAAGACCCCTGGAAGCCAGCGCCACCCGAAGAGAAGGACGAAGATGATGATGACGATGCCCAAGATAGGGCTCGGGCATTCGATGATTGGAAGGATGAGAACCCTCGAGGGGCTGGCAACAAGAAGCTTACTCCTTGTGGATAAAGGGTGATTGATATTTCCATTTCTGCTTGTAATTCTTCAAGTTCGATGGACACTTGTTTTGTAAGTACATTTATAGATTCCTCTATTAATGGATAGATACTGGAAATAACAATTTTGTTGGTGTCTTTAATATATTTAACAAGAATAATATATGTAACACTCACAACACTATATGTCACTTACTAAGCCAAGGGAGCTTGTTACCTTGAAGAAGTTTTATTTTCAAGTGAGTACCTTATATTTTTCTTTTCTGCTAGCCTGAAAAAAAGTTATTTGTAGCTTCTTCTTCCTTGTCCCCTTGCTTTATTGCCCGTATGGAAGCTTTTGAACATAGGCCTATAACTTGAATTTTCCACCCATTAAGTCCAAAACAGCAATCACCTCGCCAACTTCAAGCCTCCCCTCAGAACACTCTAAAACTTACTAGTGTTGAGAACACTCCATCTCATCTGGCCGCCAACTCAGAGAGTAGATTGGACACCGATACGTCGATAATCAACACCACTGAACGACAGAGATAGTCCGGTGGCCTAAACTACGAAACTCTTAAACCCTTAAAAGCAAAATCCAGACGACTTCAAAAAAAGTTCCCAAGACCAATAACCATCCATAGGGGCCAACACTAGAACCGATGATCTCCCACCAATACAGAGACGGAGAAACAAAAAAAATCGAACCGGATCCATGTCTAAGGAAAGGACAGTTTCTCCACAGATAACTAAGTAAGCTAAAGAGTGTAGAGAAGAGAACACCTTACTAACCAAGGCCACCAGCACCACAAAGTTGAGGCTTCTTGCCAAAGAGTAGACAAATATGTCTACCGAGATGAGGCGCCGGACGACCGCACGAAACCAGCAGAATAGAAAGATCCGGCCGATCTACGAGGTCCAACAACCCACACCAGATCGACGAAGGGGAAGGCCATACCAAACCTCCAAACTCCCCACGTTAAGAGGAAAAGGACAGGTACTAGTGAACAATTTTGTGGTGTGTTTTGGTGCTTAGTGTATTTAACCAGACGGACTATTTTGTATGTATTTAGGTTTGCACTCGTGTTGGGTTGTTGAGGTTCCCTTTATAAAAATGCTCTCTTTCATGTGTTGTTCTGTTTGGTTGTTGAGGTTCCTTTTATAAAAATGCTCTCTTTCATGTATTGTTCGGTTTGGTTGTTGAGGTTCCTTTTATAAGAATGCTCTTTTTATAAGGTTGAACTTGTTTAATCCTTTAGTTCTTTATGTTGGGCCAAAATAGTTCGGTTCTCAGAATTTTCGAACCATGCCCCTTCAGTTTCGATGTCTTCCTTATTCATTTTCTGAAAAAATTGTGTTTTTATAAATTTCTTGTTTTATTGAAGAAAAAAAACTTAACATTTTATGTAACACTTAAGTCAGTACATATCACTTGTAACTTACCATAGCTGTCGTCTCAAAGATGGATCCGATTTCAAAATTCAAGCTGATGTAGGTCTCAATATGCATGTTGAGTAGCAACTCAAAACAGGTAATATGAGTAGCATCCGAGGATCAACAAGCTCGACCATAACAAATAGCTCTGTAACTTCATATACACAATTAAAGAAGCCACCAAAAGATAGCTACAGACATTGAAAGAGAAACCAGTGAACCAACAGTAGTGTACCATAAGAGCCATCCATTACATAAAAGGCATAGATCTACATGACTTTCTCCAAACTTGTACAATCGGTGCACAAGCAAAAACAACGAAAGCAAATTAACAAGTCAGCTCCAGATTGATTACCAATCAAGCATCATCATCTTCTTCTTCATCTTCATCTTCATCTTCCGAGAGGCATCAATACACAAATACACCACCAAACTACAACCTTGAATCATCCAATTTCAACCATCAATGCATTGCAATCCTCTGCAGACCCACAACCATATACCGAACAAAATAGAACAAACAAACAAGTCAAGCACCAACACCACCCAAACATGCTTCTTCCACACCTGCTTGGCCCTCTGCCGGTCGTTCCCCGGAAACAGGATCGGAGCATTCTTCTGCATCTGCACCGGCAAGTCTCTGTACCCATTGCAATCAACCATATCCGTATTGGCACGAGCTTTATCATTCCCATTTGCCATCTCTCCACTCACCTTCTTCTTCTTCTTCAAACCTTCATTCGTCGCCGGAAGCTCCCTTTCCGGCGCCTTCACCCCCTTGTTCGAGTCCGCGCCTAGAACCCAACTCACATTCCTCTCCGTCGCCGGAGGATCAACCGGAACAGGATCCAACATCAGGGTCTCGCTGAAAAACGAATCCATTTTCCCTTGGAAGCATCTGGCCGCGAGATTATCCGAATCCTTGATCGACCCTCGTCTGATTTTCTCCTGAAAAGCTTGGTTCAATCGATTCAGCAACCAGAGACCCTCGCCCCGGTCGAGATCTTCGTCGAATATGGCGAAATAGGCAAATGGGTCTTCGATCAGGAACGTGTAGGTCCTCTTCTTCACCGTGTGAGAGAACATGGAATGGTGAGGAGGCGTCTTCTCGATGCATCCCTGGGCCGCTTCTACGATCCCTGGCTCTCTGAAGAACTCAGCCACGATCGTCGATCCTTTGGCGATGCAAGCGTACAACACGAGCTTTTTATTAGAAATCATTGATGGGTATCGAGATGGGAACGAGGGATTCGATTCAGAAACCGATCGGTAATGGAACAGTGACGATTCTCGGATTCGATTGAATCAATTCACATTCCAATCCAGAAGATTTTTCCTCGATTCTGATTTACCTGGAAAGTTGATGGTTCTCAGACCCATTCACCTCTAGCAACTCTCCCTTTCTCCCTCACACATGGGTTTTATTTACAAACCTCTCTGCGTCTGGTTCAGATCCGATGGAGAGAGAGAAAGGGGAGCGCAGAGTCGACGAAGAAGAAGCAGGTTGAAGAAGAAACAGAATAACGTCTGTTTTCTGAAATTGCCCCTTACCGGTTGCTTTATAACGAAATTGCCACGGAAAATATGATTTTTCAAACAATTTTTTATCTTTCAAAAATCAAAATATATTTAATATATTTTGAGCAGAAGATTACAGAGTGGCTTGACGTTTAAATCATACAATATCGTTGGAGTTTTGTGATTGGGAATATAATATGGCACGTGTCAAGTGTGGGCCTCACCACGTGTGATGTAGACAGTTGGGGTTGGGAAGTGAGGAATGAGTCGAATGACTTCTTAACAAAACCAAAAGTCAACCATATTCCATTAGTATACATATTAAAATTAGATTCCACAATAATTATCTATTTTTTAGACTTTCTTTTTCAATACTTACAATTGTCTTTAATATATTATCCACACGATTTTAATAATTATAATAATTTTATATTATTTTTTGAGGGAAAAGGATTAATTTTATGAAATTTGTGATAAACTCATCTCTCCGGTCAAGAAAAAATATAGATGATACAATTTTAAATTGATAGAAGAAAAATATAGAGATATAAATACATTAATCGATTATAGAGAAATGAAGAAGAGAGACAAAAAAAGAGATGAGAAAGGAGGAACAAGAGATAATTTATCACTGAGTATGCGATTGCTTTCTTAATTTAACTTTGTGCCTATTTGTAAAACAAACCAGCATAAAATAAGCACCTCATGAACCAACTTTTTGTTTGTGATTTCATCTATTCCCATGTTAACATAGCTTTCCAATTCGTCAGTAATTTTCAATAAGCTTAACCCGTCAAATACGAGCAATTTTTGAATCACCATACAAACAGGAAAGACACCTTCAATCACACTAGCAATGTGCTTGTTAAAGAAAAAACCACCTCCAAAAATCGTCTCCTTTCCTTCCTGATTCAGAACATAATGCACCATAAATTTCAATAGTAGGTTCCGATTGATGTTAGAAATAATGATCCCCTGATTAAGCCTAAGCCAAACCACCCTCGCATGAACTCCTTAGAGGAAAGAACACCACATGGTAACCTCCATATCTTGTCATCGACCCTAAGTGGTTTGCAAGACCCTAAAACTATGCCACAAATTTCAAACAATGAACAGGAAGGTAGTGAACCAAAAGCGATTTATTATCATAAGGCGACATCATTAGCCCTTTTTGTCAACATCCATATCAACTCTCAAATTAAGCAATAGTTGAAACACCAAATAAAATTAAGCAAGGGGCTTGACAACATTATCATGCTCATGAAACCTAAATAAAAACACGGGCTGGAATATAAAAATATCAGAAATAATCTAATATAAATTGAACAAATCATTGTACTTCTTATTGAACTATATTGATTGGTAAAAGAATTCATCTAACAATATTTAACTTTTATTTTTAGACTAAAACAACCGTACAATAATTGAGAAACTTTGTCTCCAACCAATTCTCAAACAGAAGTTCAATCTCCTTTCCTTTGTACAACACATGCATTCTAGACGTTGCATATGAATCCAAACATCATAGTCACCTACAACGGACACCACACTCTGTACCCACAATACCGTATCCTAGTCAATAATCAATTCCAAACACATGACGCTTTGTATTAGTGTTGAACCTATTGCACGTACGGCGGGTCGATAAAAACCCACTCAAAGACCTCCTCGTATTGCATAGCAGCATTGTCCCACGTGCAGTCCCTCTCCATACCCCTCCTCATCAGCCCCTCCCAAGCCGCCTTCTCATCCTTGTACGTAAGCATCGCCGTCCTTAGCGCCTGCCCAAACGACGTCATATCAAAGTCAACGCCCCGAACATAATCAGGTGGAATGGAACAGTGCAATACGGACTAACTTACCACTAACATACTCTCCTTTGTCAACGGAGTAAAAGTCCACCTGCCAAAGTCAACCCCATTGCACAACCATGTTACATCATCATCCCACAGAATTAAGGAAAATGTCTGATTAAAACATACCCTGTACCCTCCTCAAGGTCGCTACTTTCAACACTAGGCTTGAAGATCTGCACCGTGTCCTGAAAGCACGAGCAAGAGATTTTAACGGATAGAATCGAGGCTGACTATAATATGTTGGCCTTCATAACGTATTAGTCACTTGTGGTACCTTATCTGACACTTTTAAACTTTGTGTAGCAATAAATCCGTTACCTGAACTTTAAGGTAACTAAAAGTAATTTCCACTAATTTGTTGACTTGTAAGACTTACTCTGAGTCCTCCTGTGCTGTGGACTACAGGCACAGTTCCATAGCGCATAGCGTACAGCTGATTCAGCCCACACGGCTCAAACCTTGAAGGCATCAACAGGATGTCGCAGCTGTTCATCATGAACTTCACTAATAAGTCAACGTTAATGGACATTTTTGGGAACTATACTGAGGTAAGCTCTGTGTTATTACCCTGCAGTTATCTTATGAGAAATCGGAACATTAAATCCAACCCAACCTCGGAACTTGTCTGTGTAAGTTGCTTCAGCTGCTCTCATCCAGTCCTCACACCGCGGGTCCCCTGATCCGAGCATAACCTGAAACATAGCACATAGTATAGGTTTATAACTGTAATGTAACTGTTTCACAGCTAAAACTTCAAGAACATGTTTAGAACTCACTTACGAATTGAACATCATCTTCCATAAGCTCGGGGATACCAATTTGAATCAGGTCAATGCCTTTCTGGTAGTCCAGTCTCCCAATGAATCCAATCTACAGAAGTCAACTTCAAAACTATAAGAGTTGAAGACACGAATTTGAGATCAAGTCTAAAAGCTGAAACAGATATGACCATTTTACCATTGGGCAATCGGGTCTGATGGGTAGTCCTAATTCCTTTTGTAAGGCGATCTTGCATTCTACCTGCATTTTCACAACAGGGCTAAGATTAAAGAACCATGCTTCAGAAAAGTCAACCATAGAGATAATTGAGTACAATAATTAGCAACCTTTCCAGAAAGATCATGAATCGAGTAATGGGAAGCGATGAGTTTATCTGAAGATGGATCCCATTCATTGCCATCAATACCGTTTGTGATACCTATTTAACAAAAACGGCTTGAAAAATGATCTGTAAATCTAGAATGTCGCTTGTTCAGAAATGTAGCATCCAAGATATGAAGTTTTGCATACCATTTAGGACACTCTTTCTACTGCTTAATAACTCATGAAGGCCATATCCTCCTTCCGCTGTTGTTATTTCCCGTGAATAGCCCTGCAAAATATAAGTTAAAAACTTCAAGATAGAGCATTAAGAGCTCTAAACTAGACTATAATTAGCGACTGATAGATACAAGTATGTAAGTTTTGACCTGACTGACTGTCAATATTCGATCAGCTGTCACAATAGCACCCTTCAGAACATTGACCGCTTCACCCTTGTCTAGAGCGTGAGCTCTTGCATACTCGGGAAACACCCATCCTAGAGCTCCATACCACTCAGAGGATAGCCCCAGATTATCATAAGTCACTGCAGGTTCCACTCCCTTGCAAAAATAACAAGATAGTCTTAATACGATGTTGGTTTTGAAGAGAAATTGAGACATCAACTAAGAACAGGATCTACCTGATGCGCGAGATTGTGTATGACAAGAATGCTTCTTGCATCGGTATAAACTCCAAATGGACGGTATTTGGCTGCTAAAAGTCTAAATGTTACAGAAAAGAACATGTCAAGGAAGCTAATCTGTATTAATTACGAAATTAACAATAGATAGACAAAACACTTACACAGGCACAAGACCAGCATGCCAGTCGTTAACAAGGAAAAGAACTTTTTCCCCATACGTAAACCCTCCTAAAGGAAGGACTAGAGGAGCTTCACACGCTGCGTGGCAAAGCAAAGTGAACCTAAACTGTAAAACAAATGAAGAAACAAAACTTGTCACCGTTTCTGATTTACACGGTCTCAACTCTCAAGGCTAGGATTATTCAATCACAGATCTTACCTGATTATCACCAAAAGCACCAAGACTATCACCATATGGATTCCCAGGTCTGTGGTATGAAGGATGGTCCACAAACACCTAAAAGAGATACTTACTTTGAGTGTGTCTAAAGAAACTTTCAGTTACAAGTATTCATATCTTCCTTACCCAATCAACACCGTTCCTGTATTCATGGAAGAATGCAACTTCTTGCTGCCCTCCAAAGCATGTTAGCTTGACGCGGCAATCCAAATCAAAAGCACCAGCAAAGTTCTTGTCTGAGGCGGTACCATTTAGGTACCTTGGAGACACAACCATGACACGGTGACCACGCCCAGCTAGTGCTATAGGCAAAGAGCCACATACATCTCCTAAACCACCTGTTTTTGAGTATGGTGCTGCTTCAGCAGTTACAAAAACAATACTGTGTGTAACTCTGGTTTGGGGAATCTCCTCTTCGTAGAGGTTAGGAGCTTCTTCCACTGCATTACTAGGTACATTTACTTGGGAGTCAATTACTCCATTACCATCTGTAATTGAAATTCATTATGTTACAAACATTCAATTACTCTATCCCAAGTAGCCAACAATGTAGAGTGTAGTAATTTAACATCAAAGATAGCACTTCAAATTGAAACATGGAACAAAATAGAACATCAGGAGTTTTTGCAAAGTCAAAGTGTATAAAATTACTATATCAAACAAAGACTAGCTGCTAATTTCATATCATGCTCTAATTAGAATGAATGATGTTAGAATAATTATATTTTTTTAGAAGTAAGTTGGAATAATTAGATAATTGAGCTGCCTGCCTTTTCTGATCCCATGACCATCAAAATGTACCAAAAATAAATAAAAATCAAACCTTTTCTCTCTGGTATTATATAAAATTCAAATAAGCATTTCACAATTAAAAACCCCAAAAGTGCAAATCAACACAGATTCAGGAGAAAGCTAATAAACTCAAAACTAAAATTATACCAGAATTGTTCAACAAGCGAAACCCAGCAACATTCCCAGACCCATCTCGCTCAGAGCCCAGAACCAGACCCTTCTTCTCCCCCTCTTCTTCCTCAACAGCAGAGCCTGAGGACCCTTCTTTGGAAGCTCTGGAAATCGTCAAGCAACCAGATTTATAGCTTTTTCTGAAGAAATGAGAGACACCCACATGCCTGTTTGGCCTGAAACCGCCATTAAATCGAGAGAAACTGAGAAAGGGTTTGCAGGAAAGGGCCCGAGTGACCTGCTGCAGAGACTCCATGGCCGGAGAAGAAGAAGAAGAAGAACCCAGAACAGAGGAGTTACATAAAGAGAGAAATAAAAAATAAATTTAATAAATTGAAAAAAGACTGGAACTTGGTGGGTGTGAGAGACGAAAAGGATCGTCTCGTGGATTGTTTTTGGAAGGATGAAGAAAAACTCTTGATTTTTTTTTTCTTTGCTTCGGAAACCAATAACGTTGGAACAAAAAGGAAGCGCGAAAACAGATGTCTCGTCCACACGTACGTACATCCTCGGCGGTCTGGTGGGCCCCATGTCACGTGTGGAGGCGGTAGTGGTGGGGAAGCAATTTGTGGGCCCAGGTGTTTGAGTCGGCAAGATATTTATTCGTTCCCCAACGGCTAAATAAAAGGGACGTCTTTTCCGAAGAAGAAGATTGCCGACATTGTTTTTAAAATGAATTCATCACTAAAATGGTATTGAAAAATCGAAGTCCATAAGATATCATTTATAATAGTAACCAATTTGATTGTCCAACACAGGTGTAGGCCCGTAGCTTTGGATGGGCTTATGTTTTGGGCCATTTAGCCTCGTGTTGACACAGCCCAATAGTATTACTGGCGGTACATATGGACTCAGTAACTTGAGAGTAATTTTACAAAAATACATTTTAATATTTCTCTTATTTACATTCATTTTTTTAATATTTTTCACTTATTTCTTTTTACATATAAACAATTTAATATTATAAAAATAAAATAATGAAAGACAGATACACCACCAAAAACCAAAATAAGAATACTGAAAATAAAATGCTAACATAAATAAAGTACAATAAAAAAAATTTGTCTCATTGAACCGAACCGTTTCGCTGATACGTTCAGAAATGAGTATTGCGATAGCGTCGCGAGACATCGATATAGCAAATCTGACCTGGAAGGTAGGGTTGAGCATACCCATTTTCCGGAGGGGTACAATGGTGGACTGGATACTCCCCTAAGATGTCAGCTTGCGTCGTCCTCCCTGAAGTGATAATAGTAGGGATCCTAAATGCGGAATTGTTGGCCCCCGAGAAGGTAGAGAGGTATCTTGCTAGATCGTGATGGAACCTTCTCCACGTTACATCCAGGAGGGTGATGATATCGATAGACCCCCCACTGGACCGTCTTAGACTCATTCTGTGAGGCGAGGGTGCTTATAGCCCCCCGCCGCTGCACTTGTCGCCTATCTATTTTAGAGGAGCCTTCAGATTCCGGCTCCCCCTCTTTCATCATCGGCCTCTTCCTCCCAACAGATATTGAGGTACTTATCCAAATCTATGGGAAGACATCCGGGATTACCGACCTAGCTCCCCTAGGAACTCTACCCTCTTTTAGTTGCCGCTTTGTTGTCCGTCCATATGGCTTTTGGTCGTTGCTTCTTCCTTGACTCGACCTGAATTTTTAACTTTTTCTTGTTTTTACTTTGATTATAAATAACAAAAAAAATCACATTTCAAGATTATTTTTGTAAAATTTATTATATATCCAACAATCAATATAATCGACATTAACAATCAATATAATCGACATTGAGAGGCTAAACTAAATTAAAATTTTCATAAATATTGAAGAGATAATAATAGAAAATTTAAATGAAAAATCACCAAAATAAAAATGTTAAGGATTAAATCGAAATAAAAATTTATATTATTGGAGTCAAAATCAGAGCCCTAGCGTATCTTCGTCTGTGCGCAATTTTAGACAAAAATAGTAAACCGAGCAGTTGAGGTGAGAGACAGTGAGCGAGATCACTGAGTCACATACGGCGACGAAGCCAAGAGAAGGCAGCGAGTCAAACCCAACTCAGCAATGTTTCACCCCAACCAACCGGTAAGCCTCTCGGCTTCTTCGCCGCACGAAAGTAGTGAAATTTTCCTTGAAGCATCCTTTTACGAATTGGTTTTTGAAAATCTATGCTCGGAGGTCCCGAATTTTCTCACGAGCTTTCTCACTGGCCAAACGGAGCATCTGGGTATCTCGTGCATGCCTCTTAGCGCCCTCGGAGATCTCCAGTTGCTTCTGCAGTATCTGATCTTTCAATTTTTGTGCATTTACTCGTCTTGATTGCTTGAATTGAAGTTTCCATTCTTGGGTAAAATTATTAGGGTTCAGTAGGGACTCTCATGTGAACAGAGAATGGTTTGTGTATCTGGGTGTGGCTTTTTTCTTGAATTTGATATTTACTTTGAAACTAGAAATGAACTTAAATCATGACAAAATGATTAAGGTTTATTTTTCTAGAATAGTTGATTGATTGGAAATGATACATTCTGGATTCAAGTTTTCTAGTGAGCTCATCTAACATGCTTTCCTGGTATAGCTGTACTAGATATTAACGAATTTCTATATTCATGTCTCCGCAGATTCCACTTCAGACGGATTCATCTGCATTGATGGTTGTGGATCAGAACGAAACTAATGTGTCCGTGAAGGATGAGTTGCAAGATGGTGGATTTTCAAAAGCTGAATCCGTCGTGTTTGGTGCTAAGGTTGTGAAGCATATTTCAAAGAACTTTCACACTTGGTGTTCCCGGGTCTTTCTGTCCAATAAAATTTTACCCCATAGTTTTTATTTGTTCATATGTTACAACACATGCCCGGTTGGGGATTTTGGTTCAGCTTAATAATATATATTTTTCTAATATTACTTTGTTTTTGAAGTTGATTCTGACAAATGTTTTCCATTTGCAAACCATTTTGGTTTGCTATGAGTTGATGCTGCTAGTCTGTTTTAAAGTGTTAACTATATAGAGATAGAGCATGTATCAATGACTTTGCAATATTTTAATGTGTGCAGAAACTTCAAGACGATCTAGAATCATTAGGGATCAAAATCCAACGGTATGAGGCCAACATAAAATTACTGAAGAGTCAGAAAAACAAACTAGATGAATCTGTTGTTGATTTGCAAGGTACAGTTGCTTTGTTTCGCTAATTAACTATATACAAAAGTTTAAAGTATTTAGCTGTTATTTAGAATTGGTGTCCCAAGCTATTAGATTAAGGATACATCATCTCAGGATGCTTGAGTTTTTCAGCTGGAAGTGACTAGATCTGAACCGTCTGTAGTCAATGCCTCTTGCTGCCTCTTTTGATATCAATAATATTTTCTGAGACGAGGTTGAAATTCATGAATGTAGTTGAAGTTCTACCTGCAAGAATGAAGCACATTTGGCCTGTAACATTAAGGCGAAAAATCCGCTTAGTTGGGACTTGAATTGTTTTTAAGTTCTGTTATCTGGAATGTATTGATTTCATATCTTTCCTCCTCTAATAGGCTATATTTCAGTTAGGATTGGGAATTATCAGGCTTCAAGTGCATCAGAGACTGAAAATGTGAACCTTTCTCACATTCCAAGCGAGACCACTAACCAAATATTAAGGCATGAAAAAACTGCTGCCGGAATTCTGTGCAAGTTAATTGGTCGTCATGGCATTCAGGTTTCAAGTCTTGGTTTCACTAAGGATGTACTTGGTATATTTGCAACAATTGGAAAAGTAGAGGATGATAATATTAACAGGTTTGTTTATCTCTTTATATGTTTACTTATTTTTCTGAAATTGTAGTCTAGTAATAGCATTTATAATGTTGTGCAACGGAAGGGAATAAAACTGATTTTGTTGCTAACCATTAAAAGTAGGTATCCAGATTCTAGTATCTTTATAAAATCTCGTGTGGGTGTGTGGGCACTGTTCTTGGTTCATCCACAAATGCAAGAGTGGTTGACTTTCAGTTTCTATAGTATACTGCAAATAGAGTACTCCTATAATTCGTAATTTTACAGTTTACACTATTTGTGACATAAATCTTTTCTTATAATTTGCAAAATAGGCTATTTTCAGAGTACTTGGGGTTGGAGACTATGTTAGCAGTTATCTGCAAGACTTACGAAGGTGTTAAAGCTCTTGAAACCTATAATAATGAAGGCTCCGTAAATAAAAATTCCGGTCTTCATGGACTTGCAGCTTCTACAGGGAAGGCAGTAGAAGGCCGTTTTCTGGTAATCTGCCTTGAAAATTTAAGGTATGTGCCACTTCTTCCATTTTGATTGAAGACAGAGCAAAGTCAGAGTGTCCAAATATTCTTCTCTTGTAATGCAGGCCATACGCTGGTGGGTTTGTAGCAAATGACCCACAGAGGAGACTCGATCTTCTAAAGCCTAGATTGCCCAATGGGGAGTGCCCTCCTGGTTTTCTGGGGTTTGCTGTGAATATGATAGATTTGGACAGTGTGAACTTACTTTGTGTCACTCCCAAAGGAGATGGCCTTAGGGAAACTCTACTTTATAATGTTTTCTCCCGCCTTCAAGTATATAGAACAAGGGCCGAAATGCTACTTGCTCTCCCTTGCATAAATGAAGGAGCTCTTTCTTTGGATGGTGGGATTATCAGGGGTAACGGTGTCTTTTCCCTGGGGGACAGGTATGAAACACTACATTAGGTAGTAAAAAAGAAAAGTAATGTTTGATTTATTAAGAAGCTCCAATTCTTGAACATTACTATTTCGTGTGTGCATGGCTTATTGTTTTGCTATTGCTAGTGTCGTTTAACGTTTAATTATTTGCCAGTAGCTTGTTCATATAAGTTGATGTACCTTGGATCCTTCAAGTGAATATTGTTTTTTATCTTTTAGGGTAAATGTGGATGTGAGATTCCGAAAGTCATCATCAGAGTCAAGTCATACAGAACAAGTGAAGCATGCAGAAATAGAGAATCAGATAAAGGAAACTAAGTGGAAGAGGGAAAAGATACTGGAAGATATACAGAGGGAGCGACAGTTGATGGAGCATACAAAATTTAGTTTTGAGAGAAAGAAGCAAGAGTTTGTCAAATTTCTTGCTGCAAGCGCATCCACTCAGGTAATTTCTTGCTGCAAGAGAATAAAACTAGATGTTTTTTTGTGTATAAGGTCTTACGTTAGAGTAGCTCTAACGGGGCGAATTGCTCTGGCAAATCCAAGGTTTTTAGCCTTTCGCCTGCTGAATTCGTGGGAGGTGGGCTTATCATTGTGCGAGAGATGTGGGCGAAGCCACACTCACCTGGGCAAATTGCCTAGTTTGAGGGTAAAGGGGGCAAGTAAAAAATTTAATCCCCAACAAACACGTGTCTTTGTTCAAATGAATAAAAATCCGAAAATCTGAACTTTGACTGCTATTTTCAGTAAAAATACCTTCACATTCGATATGCTCGCACCAAAATCACGTCGACCTACGGTCAAACCTCCTTACATGCAATTTCTCCATACTTTCTCAATGAGTAACGACTTTATTGACCATCGCCTCGACGAATCAACCCCCTTGCCTGATGATATTGATTTTCACGTTCCCGATTCGATTGGGATTCTTGTCACCGACCATCTCCTCCTATAACTGGCAGTCCAATCGACTCGCCAACACCTCCGCCCTCGCATAGCTCCTGGGTGTCCATACGCTTTCAAATTTATCTAACCTATCCACATCTTCACAGGCCTCGCTAGCATCAGGCTCTGCCAAACCAAAAGGTCTGAGGACTAAATGGAGCTCTATTGAAGAAGAACGTCTTGTTCGTGCATGGATCAACAATTTTGTCGATTCAGTCCATGGGAATGCCAAAAAGGGGGAGAAGTTTTGGGACGCCATCGGCATGGAGTTTACTCGAACAAAAAGCCCGTCCGAACCCATACGGAGTCCAAAGAATTGTAAGGATCATTGGAGGCTCCTCAATATGAAAGTGCAAGCGTTCCATGGTTGTTGGACAAAGTGCGAGCGCCTCAACCTAAATGGAAAATCAAATGACCAAATCATGGCTCAAGCAGAGGAAATGTACAAACAAGAGCACGACCATGATTTCGTCTGGAAACATTGGTGGAGGCTCGTTAAGGATCAACCAAAGTGGAACAACCGGTATCGTAATGAAGATGGTCAAAGCAAGAGAACGAGGTTGGATGAGGTCGGATCTTACTCATCGTCCGAGCAGGCATCGACCGAGCGGGACCCCACTCCCGAAGTCCGACCCGTCAAAGCGAGGAACAAAGGAAATGACAGGGCGGCTTCGTCACGAGAACAAGACGAGTTGGCCCAAGGCGTTTCACAAATGCGGACAAATCAAGCGGTTGAAAATATGTGGAAGAAATTCTATGAAGTAGAAGCCCGAGACACATCGAATATGTCCTCAGAAGATTTGACTGATCATAAACAACTATTACGGGACATTAGGGCAACAATTAGATCCTTCGCCCCGGGGGTCGCTTGAATCTACGTACTCAAATATGTTTTTGGTTTTAATCTTGTTTTATATTTTTTTATGGAAATATGTTTGTGTGTAAAATACTTGTTGTATGTTTGGAACAAGTATTTCTCTCATGTGAAATACTTGTTATATTCCCGAATAGTCCAGGTTGTATTATTTGTATTGGAAATGCTCTTATGTTTGTAAGTAAATTCTGAACTTTGGTGTTGATATGGTTGCAGCCTTAAATCTGTGAAGCTTCAAGGGTAAATGGAACCCAAGGTGATTTGGAGAAGCAACTGTAACGTTCAAGTAGAAGAGAGGTTTAGGACTCTGCACTAGGCTTCACTTTCCTCTATATTTCGTTTAGGGGAAGAGTGTAATGATGACATGTTTTTCAGATTAACAGCAAAATTGTGATGCAAGAAACTGACCTTATGCATGTGACCGTTGGGTTTGTAAGTTAATCAAGACAGACAGAACTTAGAGATGGTGTTATGTTTTCAATTAGGAATAGAAAATAGAGGCTATAATGGTCTTTTAAACCATGAAAGAAGTCATGGATTTAGTTCTATAAAAGTAAAAGAAAAAAGGAAGGTTCCACCGAGACTTGAACTCGGGTTACTGGATTCAGAGTCCAATGTCCTGACCACTAGACCATGGAACCGATGTGCTCATGCCTAACTGAAGAATTAATTTGTATTATCTGATTGTTGCAGATCCAATTATTAATTTTGTTCACATTATGGATTATGTTCAAATAAAAATGTCTTTTAAAATATAATCCCCTAAAAATGGGAACAAATTGTAACTATGTAAAACCTTTATGTTGAAATTTGTATCTCAGGAGATGTTTTCTCTCCTTA
Organism: Erodium maritimum; assembly: GCA_963921825.1. Lineage (NCBI taxonomy): Eukaryota > Viridiplantae > Streptophyta > Magnoliopsida > Geraniales > Geraniaceae > Erodium > Erodium maritimum. The sequence continues at coordinate 150,612,463 of OY997588.1, forward strand.
ACATGCCATTTATTCGAGATCATCCCATATCCTCTTTAAAGTATTTAAATTCAGTGTCAAAAATTTTTTGAATTATTTAATAATAAACATTATAATCTCAAAAAATTTAATAATAAACATTATGATAAAAATTTGTCACATCTATATGCACACATGCTAAGAAAATTATAAAATATATATTAAATTAAAGTTGGAATTAAACTTGTAAAAACTCTCCTCTCTTTATCTTTTCTCCTCCCGAACATGACGATGGAGCCTTTAGGGTTTTCTCTTGCAAACGGTATGCAGTCACCGCCACTCTTTCCCGTCGGTCGAGTGCTCCTCATCCCCCGTGATCTCCTTTGGTGCTTCCCTCCCCTTTCACCCCTTCTTATTTGCAAGTCAGGACTAAACAAAAATATTATAATATATTTTTTATTGAATAATTGAGTTTTTACTTTAGTTGAGAATTTTTTTGGAGGTATTTATTAATTTAATTTGTAAGAATTAAATTTATAAAAGTAGTACTCAGATTTTTTCCTCTTGTGACCTCAAAAAAAGGTAAGACGGTGAAAAACTCTTCACCATCAGGCTAATCTAAATTAGTTTTTTTAATAATTTTTTGGTATAGAATTAAGTTTCATTGATATGAAAGATAACGTGGAAAAACATAATAAAAGAAACTACGAAAAAGAAAAAGGTGATACATAGTTCGAACAACAAGTTCGAGACGCGAGTCCTACGGCTAAATTGTCCGGCTATTCAAGGTGAGTTTTGAGGGGGTAAATCCTCTTGACGATGATCGCACGGTCGTAGTTCATCTTGTACTTTTCCTTACTCAACTCGGAAGGTCCCATGTTGTCTATTGAACATGTTAGTCCCTTGGTGGAAACCCGTAAATGACAACAAGAAGGATGTTGAGCATCCAAGGAGAACATTAGAAGACTTGGGGTCGAGTGGTGTCCGACCCCTGACAATGCGGGGTGTGCCTATTCTGACACATCATGTTGCTTGTCCTTTGACTTATTGGACCCAGTGTGGCTGCGTAACAGACCTCGCCTAATTTTTTGGGTCAACAAGAGCTCTTATCGTTGATCCACGACCCCCTATCTCCGTCGAGTTTCTACCGGCTACTTTTGACATAATCAGTTGTTGATTTCAATCTCCCTGAACTTGATCGGTACTGTCGGGATCTCGATCTAACGGATGGGATTGGAGTGTCCCTACACGGAGGCCCAACTGATCGGGTGCATCACAATCTCGACGTCAGAACCTAGGTCGAGGCTCTGATAATATTGTATGATCAGAGGGCAGCAGAGGAGATATGGGAACTCAACATATCCATCACAAACAGATAAACAGGTTTGCGGTGGAGGCGGAAAAATAAGGCAGAGACGGTAGCACTAGAAGCGGCCAAGTAATCGCCGGAAGAGAAGAAGGAGGAGGTGATGGTGGGAGAACGACCCGCCTTTGATCTCTTCCCTCGATAATGCCAATAGGTGATCCAAAACATAGACAATAGAGTAGATAAAGAAAAAGGTGGTGATGAATCTAGATGATCGACACGGTGCTTGTGAAAAAAAACAATGATCTCGACGTGAGGAATTAAGAGCACCCACATTGGTGTGGGGCTTGATGGCAAGGCAGAGGCAGGAGCTGAAGGGGAAGCTTCGGGGTTCAAGGTCCGGTCCGGTGTGTGTGTGTGGGGGGGGGGGGGGGGGGGGTTGGTGCGAGGCATGAGGGGCAGGGACGTGGGGGAGATGATGAAGGGTTCGGGGCAGAGGGGCGCGAGGGCTATTTCATCCTCGCTGCCCCTTTGCCTCTCTATTTCCCAGTGAGGGCTTGACATGTGTCCAACCCAAAAAAAAGACCGTTGCTGGTAGCAACGGTCTGAAACGGCTACTTTTTTTTTAATACAAAATATCAAAACAAATTATTTTCCCCCAACTATAAATACCTCTCACCCATTTCATCAAATCCACAACACCATTTCTAAATTTTCTACTCCACATTTCATCTCCAATTCTCTACCTTTCATTTTCAATTCTCGAAAAAAAATGTCCAACGAAGAACGTCAAACAAGGGAGGAACTCGCAGCCGAACGCCGCGAGGTCGAAGTCGAACTTCGGGCTTGGGAGCGAGGACTCCGGCGTAGAACCCAGAGACAGATACAGAGAGCAATGCCAGAATTCGATAGAATGAGGCGATGGCTCGAAGCAGGAGAAGGTTCCCGGAGAGAGATTGACAGACGGCATGAGCAAGGCCACGCCGACCTGATGAGGGATTATTTTGTCGAGAGCCCGATCTATGGCCCCGAATTGTTTAGGCGGCATTTTCGTATGTCCAGACCATTATTTTTACGGGTTATGGAAGCGGTTGCGTCTCACGACAGGTACTTTGTTCAGAGCTATGACGCTGCACGGCGGTTGGGGTTATCAAAGCACCAGAAATGCACCGCCGCGATACGAATGCTAGCATATGGGTGCTCTGCCGATTCATTGGACGACACACTACGTATGAGGGAAAGTACTATACTCAAATGTGTTCAACGTTTCTGTAAAGCTGTTATTGGGGTTTTCTACGAGGAATACATGCGGAAGTCGACTGTGGCGGACATGACACGATTACTTGAGTCGGGCAATAGCCGAGGCTTCCCCGGTATGATTGGCAGTCTTGACTGCATGCATTGGGAGTGGAAGAATTGCCCAGTCGCATTGCAAGGATTCCATGAACGTGGCGATCACGGGAATCCAACAATTATGCCGGAAGCGGTTGCGTCCCGGGATACGTGGATTTGGCATGCGTTTTTCGGTATGGGTGACTCGAACAACGATATTAACGTCCTCAACGCCGGCCACCTATTCGAAGAAGCTTTCCGTGGTCGGGACATGACCGTGGATTTCGAGATCAACGGGCATCGCTACAACAAGCCGTATTATTTAGTTGACGACATTTACCCTCAATGGGGTCGGTTCGTCAAGTCGATTCGCCATCCCTATTCCCGCAAACAAAAGTTGTTTGCCAAATGCCAAGAAAGCGCCCGGAAAGATATTGAACGGGCCTTTGGAGTCCTCCAAGCACGGTGGCACATAATGTCAAGGCCCGCTCGGATCTGGGATAAAGAGACTTTGTCTGATATGATGCATTGTTGTATCATTCTACATAACATGATCGTGGAGGACGAACGTGATCGCTATGAAGCAGGGGATAACGATTTATTTTTTGAGCCCCCGCCGGAATTACATCAGGGTTTCGCACCACCTCAACCATGGAACCGATCCATGCCCTTGTCGTACCACCAACAACTCCAAGCGCAAGTTAGTGTCATCAACGATGCAACTCATCGGCAACTTCAAGAAGACCTAATGGAGCACTTATGGAATCAGACGTGTGGGACTTACAACTCCGACGATTCGGACGACTGATAATTCCTTGGTTTTTAGTTTTGTATTTTTTTAATGTCTTTTTTTGAAGTTATGTATTTTTTTTTGCATTTTATTTTAATGAATTTTTATTTCTATTAATGAATTTTTTTATATTTTATTTAGTAATTGTCGATTTAAAAATAACGTTAACAATTCAGTTAAAAGCTTAATTAGTTACACAGTCAACATTTCTGAAAATCAAGTCCCTCATACAAGCCCCTCTGATATGCAGTATACATTTTTTAGGGGGGCAGAACCCTGAACCCTGCCCAGCTAGCAGAGAGTTCTACCTCAAGGTTCAGGGTTCCGCCCCTTGATGTGGGTGCTCTAAGGACAGTTGGTGAGAACTCTCCCATTCCAAAATTTTCTGGTTTTGTTTTCTTTCTTAATAGTTAGTTAAGATGTTCTAATCAAAAAAGCAAGCACTCTTCTCTTCAAAAAAAATGGCAGAAAAGTAAAAGTCACATAAACCGTCCGATCCAAGACCAACTCTAATTATGAATCGCGATCTGGACGGTCGAAGTCTATCTCCATCACTGGCTCGGAAGGGAGAGGAAGAGCAGCAACGAAGAACGGAAGCATTTTTGGTTCCTCAGAATTCGATTTTCAGTCCACTTTCTTTCTCTTCTTCTGGGTAAATTTTCTGTGCGCTCTAGTAGTCGGAGTCGGAACAGGAAAATCGTGACTATTTCAGGAAAAAGCGATGAACGAGGCGGAAATTTGAGGGAGAAGAGACTCATTTTCGTCCCCAGATTCTGGATTTGATCGGAAATTCGGATTTTGGCCAAGTGGGTAGGTTTTGTTCTCGGGTGGGTTTTGGTGGGTTGATGGATTTGGAAAGCATCGAGTGCGTCTCTTCCGTGGACGATCTGGATGAGGACGAGATCCTCCAGCGAAATCCCCACCATCTCCATCCCCAATTCTCGTCATCGAAGCCGCACAATGGCGCTAACAACAACATTAGCACTATCAGTGTCGCCGGAGCCGCCGCGATCTCGCCGGCGAAGAGCGTGCACGAGTTGCTGGAGTGCCCCGTCTGCACCAATTCCATGTACCCTCCAATCCATCAGGTTCGTTTTGAACATGTCACTTAAGTTTTGGTCAAATGGTTGGTAAGTTGTTGATTCTGAATCTGTTGTCTAGTGTTTGGTTAATGTTTGTTCAGTTTTTGCTTTTGATTTCATGATCCCGAGCAGAACTGCTAAAATGGGAAATGAATGAATCAGAATTTGAGGCATTGGTTTTATCTTCAGTAGTGTTTTGAGTTTGTGGGCATTTAGGTGTTGGTTGTTGAAGCTTTTGATCCATAATTGGCATCTTTATGCTATTATAGAAATGAATGTAGGTATGAGCAATTTGCTGAATATAGCATGCACCTACTTGAGTAATGAAACTTGCCCATCTTTATGCAATCACTAGTTGCTCAATTTGTCAGGCTCATAATGACCAAAATTTCAAGTTTGAATGTAATGTTTGGCCTTTTATTAGTAAGTTTATTGAGCTGGGGAAGAATACATTCATGTATAATGTTTTAGATGAATATATTATTATTAGGACTCATGCTTCGCAACATTTCCCTCGAATAACTAAGGAATAAGACTGATTTTGCCAAAAGATCTTTCAATTTGCTGATGTTTCAGGTTTGCAAGTAAGACCTAAACACAATGTGGGCGTAATAATGTAACCAGTAGAACAAACTTGTTAAGATTATATGATAAGTTCTATCTTTCAATGGTTTTCTTAATCTTTAAGCATTTCCTAGAGAACAGATTTGTAAGGAAAGCAACTGATATAGATGAGAATTAATTTCATGCACTTGGTACATGACCCATCTGCCATCTTTTTATAGGATCATTTTTATTATTATGTTTGGTGCACTTGCATGTACTGCATGTTTCTGGTGGATCATTCATTTGGAGGGAACAATATATTATGATTATGCTAAGAAAAGAAAAGGTTGTAATGGATGCATTCAAGTCTTGTAGAACAACCTTCAGTTTTTTAACATTTTTTTTTACAGTGCCATAATGGACACACACTTTGTTCCACCTGTAAAACGAGGGTACATAACAGGTGTCCAACCTGCAGACAGGAGCTCGGAGATATTAGGTGTTTAGCACTGGAGAAGGTGGCTGAATCACTGGAGTTACCTTGCAAATACTATTCCTTAGGGTGCCCAGAGATATTTCCGTATTATAGTAAGCTTAAGCATGAGGCACAATGCAACTTCAGGCCATACACTTGCCCGTATGCCGGATCAGATTGTCCTGTTGCTGGTGAAATTCCTTTCCTGGTTGCCCATTTAAGGGACGATCACAAAGTGGACATGCACACTGGTTGTACATTCAATCACCGTTATGTCAAGTCCAATCCCCGTGAAGTAGAAAATGCCACTTGGATGCTTACAGTAAGTTTACTGCTTTTAGATCACTGAATTCGATCTGTCGCTCATAGCAAGCAAGATTTAGGTTTCTTTGGGTTATTTCAAATAGGGATAATTGCAAAAAAAAAAGTATCACGAGGTATTCACTTTTTATAAGTCATAACCCTTTTCTTTGACAATGGCAAAACATGCTCTGAACTTACCTTTTGGTTGCACTGTAATTTTGCTTCAAAATGACGATTTTACCCTTGAAAAACTAAAATTTTAAAATAATAAGTAAAAAAAAATGTTTAATTTTTTCGTTGTAGCATACAAAGAGGAAGAAAATTAAGGAAGGTGAAAATTCTTGATTTTTTACTTATTTTTAAATCTAAAATTTGAAGGTTATAATCATCATTTTGAAACAAGTTTACACAAAGTGTAACAAAAAAGCAAGTTCATGACAGTTTTTGACCATTATCAAGAAAGAGAGTTACGATTTGCAAAAAGTGAATACTTCGGGGCATTTTTTTTTTTTTTTTGCAATTATCCCTTTCAAATAGATTATAGAAGTAATTTTAAGTTGTTGTTTTTTGCACTGTGTCAGGTTTTCCACTGTTTTGGTCAATATTTCTGCCTTCACTTTGAAGCCTTCCAGCTTGGGACGGCCCCTGTTTACATGGCATTCCTCCGTTTCATGGGCGATGAAAATGAGGCTCGAACCTACAGCTACAGCTTAGAAGTTGGAGGAAATGGCAGAAAACTGATATGGGAGGGCACCCCACGAAGCATTAGGGACAGCCATAGGAAGGTGAGAGACAGCCATGATGGCCTCATTATTCAAAGAAACATGGCACTCTTCTTCTCTGGTGGTGATAGGAAGGAGCTGAAGCTGAGAGTTACAGGGAGGATATGGAAGGAACAACAGAACCCAGATGCTGCTGGGGTCTGCATACCAAACCTCTGTACCTAAAAGGTGATGTTTATAGGAGATTTTTTCCACATTTGGTGTTTATTGGTTACTGTGTGTGGGCTGTACCTATGGAAATATACTCCATTATGCTGTAATGAATGCAAAGTACTGATATAATCTGGAAATGTACACTTAAAATCATGTAATAAGCAGGTATTTCTTTGCTTTTGCTTAGTAACTTCTTAAACAAGGGATCTCAGGCTTCAGATACAATAAAAAAGGTTCTCCAACTTTGAATTTGTATGGCCATCTATCTATGCTTTCATAGCAGATTACTCATGACAAAAACATCCTAACTACCAAATACATTTGGTCGGATGTAGAAAACAGTCGAGTACATGTAAAAGGAATCCTTAATTTAAGTAGTTGTAAATAGCGTTTCAAAGTTAGGAATAATTGTGTAGTACACTTTTGATGAATAACAGCAGTAATGCCAGACAGAATATATAATAACATTATATGGAACACTTTTTTACTTGTAACTTGTAAATAGATATACCCAACATCCAAATCCATATAATACCCAACAAAAAAGTCGAAAAGCTTTTGTAATACCGCAGTTGAGTTTCAGGCATATGACATTAGGTTCATGCTTTTATGACTGAGTATTGACAAGCAATTTTGCAGCTGCTCAGTGGTATCCTCAATTTTCATTGATTCTCCTTGTCATTTGCATCAGCAGGTGCATATTCTGCAATACTCTCTTCTTGCTGTGCTTTCATTTCATCTGTCTTCGCCTCGGCTTCTTTATTCCCAAAAAGTTTAGATGGAAGGAAGGAAGCGATAGCTAATTTAGCCCCTCTCTTAGATGCTTCTGCAGCTTCAGCCTCCTTAGCCTTGGCCTCAGCCTTTTGCCTTTCCTTCTCCTCCATAAGCTTGGGCAGTTCCTCTTCTCTACCTTCCTTCCCTAACTCTTTCTTAACAAATTCTTGCACCTCCTCATTGACCTCAACTCCATCATCATCCAACATTCCATCGACAACTTTAAGCATCTCATCCAATTTCCCATCATCACTCAACGCCTTCATTATGAAGGTATAGCTCTCCACATCCATCTTCAGTTTCTTGACCATCATATCAAAAAATGATTTTGCTTCATCAACCTTCCCCACCTTGACCAATTCATCAACCAACTTATTATAAAACGCCAGGTTAGGTCTCAGCCCGGACCCAACCATGGTCTTGAAGTACCCAGCTGCATCATCTGCCCTGTTGACTCCAAAACAAGCATCCACTAGCAAAGCGTATGTAAACTCATCCGGGCTCACCCCCTTGTCACCCATTTCTCGATAAAGCTCCTCAGCTTCACCCAACATTCCATTCAGACACAGCTGCTCGATCAAATTATTGAAAGATAGTGCATCAGGTTTACATCTATAATCACTCATCTTCCTGAAAACATCCATTGCCTCTTTGAACCGCCCTTGTGCACAATACCCATCTACCATCACATTAAAGCTTCCTAAATTCACAGCTAGCTTAGTGGGAGGGTTGTGCTCCTTGCTCATCCTCTCAAACAACCTCAATGCCTCATCAAATTTCCCATTTTTACTCAAAGCATCCAACACTGAATTATAAGCTAATGCACTCATCTTCACCTTTGAATCCTGCCCAACAGACTCCCAATAACAATTCATTGCCTCCTCCTCCATTCCCTTCAAAAAGTACCCCTTCATCAAGCTCCCATACACAACACCATCTTCCACAGCTCCTCCTAGTTTTTCCTTCAACTCCTCGAAAAGCTTAAACACCTCATCAGCATCTGAATTCTTCACATGGCCCACCATCAGATGATGATACACAATGGGGTCAGGGGCCAAGCCCTTGGCCATCATTTCCTCCTTGAGCTTCACAGCTTGATCCAGCTTGCCATTATCAATCAACCCTTTGATCAGAATCCGGTAGGTAGTCGGGGACGGGTTGAAAGGAGCGTCATTGATCATCAGTCTGTAATGCTCCAGCGCAGTATCAGGCTTGCGGCAGTCGAGGTAGGTCTGGAAGATGAGATTGTAGGTGATGACATTGGGGGCGATTCCGGCCTGGGTGATGAACCGGTGGAGAGCGAGCAGGTCCGAGTACTTGGACTGGCGGAGCTGCGCGTTGAGGACGGAATTGACGGTGAAGATAGTGGGTCGGCAGTTGGAGTAGACGGAGTGGCGCGTGAAGAGAGCAGCTTCATCGAGGTCGTTCTCGCGGATAAGAGTGAGAATGCGGTTGTGGAGGGTGAGTCGATTGTCGGTGAGGACGGAGACGGTTTCAGGGAGCTTGGGGGCGTTAGGGTTCTGAATGGGTCTGGGTGGGGATTTCTGGGTTTGGGGTCGGTTGACAGATGAGATCGGTGGCTCGATGCGGAGGCGGCGCTTTCGGCGGCGTCGTTCGGCGGCGGCTTCTTCAGGGGAGGCGAAGGATAGGGAGCGAATAGAGACGGTGCACGGCGGCGACAGGAGGCGATAGTGGTGGTGGAGCGGAGTTTTGGCCAGGGTTTTGAGCTGGGTGAGGAAGGTGGGCTTGGAGAAAGCCATTTGTCGATCGGATGAAAATGAGTTTGGGGAAGGAGATAAAGCTCAGAACTTCGATGGGTATTTGGGAGGGTTTTGGGAGATGAAGAAGACGGCTGTTTGGGATCTGGATTAAGACACTCTAGAACTGGATATCTATGACCCATGTTGGGTTTTGAAGTAATGGGCTTCTCAGAGTTTGTTTTGTTATTGGGCCTATTTTTTAGTCATGTCTAAAATCTCTGTTTGAAATATATGTAGAAATTATTCCTCTTTTTTTACTGGAAAGTAAGGATGAAAATAGACAAAATATATATATTTTTAAAATTATAACATGAATTTTATATAATTTTTAAATTAAAATATTATTTTTCATATTTTAAAAATAAAATTTGATTTTACATAATTTTTTAATTAAAAATATGATATATATATATATATATAATAAACTACTATTATTATTTTATCTATTTTTGGAAAAAAAAAATCATTTTTAAAAATTAAATAGGATTTTTTATAATAAAAACTGATTTTATAAAGTAAATATATAAATGAAGATAATTTTTTTAAAATCAATGGTATTAGTTTGAAAATTTGATTGTTAGTGAGTAGTACTTTGGACTTTTTACTCTTTAGATGGAAAGTTAACAGATATTTAACGGTTGAGTAACAAAGTGTTATCAAATGTTTGGTTTAGGTACGAAAGTGTAAAAAAATTATGTCAGGGTATTATTTTTGAAATTAAATGTTTGGTAGGGTGTTAAAATGAATTTAATTCATATTTAATATATAATAATGAATTAAACTAACATAATGATGTTTCAGTTGATTTGATTAATTCGATTATCTAAATATGATAATCGAAATCAAACTTATTTTTTTAAAATTGATCAAACTAACCAAATCAAATAAAGTGGCTAATCAAACAATCGAATCATAATTTTTTCCGATTTGAATTCAGTTATAATTTTTATTATGACCGAATACTGTCCACCTTTACTTTTCGTAGTCCTAGGGATAGCATCACCATTACAGTGAATAG